>JACBWV010000610.1:39181565-39520869 GCA_013435795.1 Chlamydomonas sp. ICE-L | reverse complement strand
CCTCATGCATGCTTCTACCTATGATCTTTTTAAGCTTTATTTAAAGCACTTCCTATGGCATTGCTTCTACTATGATCTTTTAGAGGTTATTTAAAGCACGTTCCTCCATGCAGGCTTTACTATGATCTTTTAGAGCTTATTTAAAGCACGCTCCTCAGCATGCTTCTACTATGATCTTTTTAGAGCTTATTAAGCAGTTTCCTACTTGCATTGCTTTTACTATGATCTTTTTAGAGCGTATTGAAAGCACGTTCCTAATGATGCTTCTACTAGATGTCTTTTTAGAGCTTATTTAAAGCACGTCCTCATGCATTGTTATACTATGATTTCTTTTTAGGAGCTTATTTTTAAAGCACGTTCCTCATGGCATTGCTTCTACTATGATCTTTTAGAGCGATTTAAAGCACGTTCTCATGCAGTGCTTCATACTATGATCTTTTTAGAGCTATTTAAGCACGTTCCTCATGCATTGCTTCTACATGATCTTTTTAGAGCTTATTTAAAGCACTTCCTCATGCATTGCTGTATATGATCTTTTAGAGCTTATTTAAAGCACGTCGTTCCTATGCATTGCTTCTACTATAGATCTTTGAGCTTATTTAATTTAAAGACGGTTTCCTAATGCTTGCTTTACTCTGATTCTTTTTAGAAGCGTATGTAAAGCACGCTCCTCATGCATTGACTTATACTATGATTTTTAGAGCGTATTTTAAAGGCACTTCCTATGCATTGCTTCTATATGATCTTTTAGAGTTATTTAAAGCACGTCCTCATTGCCATTGCTTCTATATGATCTTTTTAGAGCATTTAAAGCCACGTTTCTCATGCAGTGCTTCTACTATGTCTTTTGAGAGCTTATTTAAAGCATCCTCATGAATTGCTTCTACTATGATCTTTTTAGGCTATTTAAAGCCACGTTCCTCATGCATTGCTTCTAATATGATCTTTTTAGAAGCTTATTTGAAAGCACGTTTCCTATGCATGCTCTACTATGATCTTTTTAGGCTTATTTAAAGGACGTTTCATCATGCATTTGCTTCTAATAGCTCTTGTTTTAGAGCGTATTTAAAGCCGTTCCTCATGCATTGCTTCTATATGATCTTTTTAGAGCTTATTAAAAAGCGTTCCCATTGCATTGCTTCTACTATGATCTTTTTATGCTTATTTAAAGCACGTTCCTCATTGCTTTGCTTCTACTATGATCTTTTTAGAGCTTATTTAAAGCACGTTCCTCATGCATTGCTTCTACTATGATCTTTTTAGAGCTTATTTAAAGCACGTTCCTCATGCATTGCTTCTACTATGATCTTTTTAGAGCTTATTTAAAGCACGTTCCTCATGCATTGCTTCTACTATGATCTTTTTAGAGCTTATTTAAAGCACGTTCCTCATGCATTGCTTCTACTAGATCGTTGAGCGGCTTATTAAAGCACGTTCATCATGCATGCTTCTATATGACTTTTTAGCGCTTATTTTAAAGCACGTTCTCATGCATGTGTTTACTATGATCTTTTTAGATCTTATTAAAGTCCGTTCCTAATGCATTGCTTATACTATGATCTTTTTAGAGCTTATTTTAAAGCACGGTACTCAGCATGCTTCACTATGATCTTTAGAGCTTTTAAAGCACGTTTTCCTCATGCATTGCTTCTACTATGATCTTTTAGAGCTTATGTAAAGCACGTTTCTCATGCATGCCTTCTACGATGATCTTTTTAGAGCGTTATAAAGCACGCTCCTCATGCATTGCTTCTACTATGATATTTTTATTTTTAGAGCTATTAAAGCCGTTCCTAATGCATTGCTTCTACATGATCTTTTTGAGCTAGTTTTAAAGCGCGTTCCTCATTGCATTGCTTCTACTATGATCTTGTTAGAGCTTATTTAAAGCACGTTTCCTCATGATTGCTTCTACTATGATCTTTTTAGAGAGTATTTAACGCACGTTCCTCATGCATTGCTTCTACTATGATCTTTTTAGAGCTTATTTAAAGCACGTTCCTCATGCATTGCTTCTACTATGATCTTTTTAGAGCTTATTTAAAGCACGTTCCTCATGCATTGCTTCTACTATGATCTTTTTAGAGCTTATTTAAAGCACGTTCCTCATGCATTGCTTCTACTATGATCTTTTTAGAGCTTATTTAAAGCACGTTCCTCATGCATTGCTTCTACTATGATCTTTTTAGAGCTTATTTAAAGCACGTTCCTCATGCATTGCTTCTACTATGATCTTTTAGACTTATTAAAGCACCGTTCCTTCATGCAGTGCTTCTTTACTTGTCTTTTTAGAGCTTATTTAAAGCAGTTTCCTCATGGCATTGCTTCTACTATGATCTTGTAAGGCTTATTTAAAGCACGGTTCCTAATGCAGTGCTTCTACTATGATCTTTTTAGAGCTTATTGTTAAAGCACTTCCTCATGCATGCTTCTACTATGATTCTTTTAGAGATTATTTAAAGCAAGGTTCCTCATTGCATTGCTTCTACTATGATCTTTTAGAGCTTATGTTAAAGCACGTTCCTCATGGACAGTGCTTCTACTATGATATTAGAGTTATTAAAGCACGTTCCTCATGCATTGCTTCTACTATCTATATCTTTGATTGAACAAGGCGCCGGTCTTGGTCAAGAATTTGTTTCCGCTTTATATATAGCGATCGCTAGTTTGACCCCACTTTAAAAGAAAAATCATCGTTTTAACCCCCCCCCCCCCGAAAAACTGAAACGCTGTCCTTGGGGGAGGCCTTAAAACATAAAGCTAGAAAAAAAACTCTTGCAGATTTGAAAAAATAATCACTGGTGTTGGTTGAACCGCATACCCAGTATGTGTACCTGGATTTTCTGGGGGGCCCTCCATCGTGAATGTCTTGCCGCTACCGGTCTGTCCAAAAGCAAAGATACAGACATTGAAGCCGTCGGCGCATGAGCGCACTAAGGCCGACACCTCGCTGAACACCTCAGACTGTGGATGGGGGTGTGGTGTCGGTGTGTTTTTGTGGTGTTGGTGTGTTTGCGTGGGGCTGTGGGGGGTGATGTGTGGTAGTGGCAAGAGCACACCGAGGCGGACGCCTCGCTGAACACCTTGGACTGTACATGAGAAGAGGAAGCAAGGGTGAGGGGTGAGGCCAAGGCTGTGTGTGGGTGTGGGTGGTGTGGTGTGGGTGTGTGTTTGTGGTGCTGGCAAGGGTGAGGGGTGAGGGCAAGGGTGTGTGTGTATGTGTGTGTGTGTGTGGTGTTGGTGTGTGTTTGTGATGGTGGCAAGAGCGCACCAAGGCGGACGCCTCGCTGAACACCTTGGACTGTACATGAGAAGAGGAAGCAAGGGTGATGGGTGAGGCCTAGGCTGTGTATGGGTGTGGGTGGTGTGGGTGTGTGGTGGTGGTGGTGCTGGCAAGGGTGAGGGGTGAGGGCCAAGGCTGTGGGTGGTTGTGGGTGGTGTGGTATTGGTGTGTGGTGGTGGTGGTGGTGGTGGTGGCAAGGGTGTGTGAGGGTGTGGTGTTTGTGTGTGTGTGTGCGTGTGTGTATGTGTGTGTGGTGTTGGTGTGTGTTTGTGATGGTGGCAAGAGCGCACCAAGGCGGAGGAAGTCGTTGAAACACTCGGACTGTGCATAGAGAAGAGGGGGCGGCTAAGGGTGTGAGGGGGTGAGGCAAGGCCGAGGTGTGGGGGTGGTGTGGGTGGGTTGGGGTGTGTTTGTGGTGGTGGCAAGGGTGAGGGTGAGGGAAAGTGTGTGGGTGTGTGGGTGGTGTGGTGTTGGTGTGTGTTTGTGGTGGTGGCAAGGGTGAGGGGTGAGGGCAAGGGAGTGTGGGGGAATTTTTGTGTGTGGGGGTGTGGTGTTGGTGTGTGTTGATGGCAAGGGTGAGGGGTGAGGGCAAGGGTGTGTGGGGGTGTATGGGGTGCGGTGTTGGTGTGTGTTTGTGGTGCTGGCAAGGGTGAGAGGTGAGAGCAAGTGTGTGTGGGTGTGTGGGTGTGAGGGTCGGGTGTGTGTGTTGTGGTGGATGGAAAGGGGGAGGGGTGAAGAGAAAGTGTGTGTGGTGGGGGGGTGGGATGTGTGGGTGGTGTGGTGTTGGTTGGGTGTTGTGGTTGTGTGGGAACAGGGTTTGAGGAGGTGAGGGTGAGGAAGGGGGGGGGGTATGTGGTGTGGTGTTAGTGTATGCTTGTGGTGGTGGCAAGGGTGAGGGGTGAGGGCAAGGGTTGGGGTGGTTTGGGGTTTTTGTGTGGGGGGGTGTGTGGTGCGTGTGTTTGTGGGGGTGGCAAGGGTGAGGGGTGAGTGCAAGGGTGTGTGTGTGTGTGGTGTGGTGTTGGTGTTTGTTTGTGGTGCTGGCATGGGTGACGGGTGAGGGCAGGGGTGTGTGTGTTTGTGGTGTGGTGTTAGTGTATGCTTGTGGTGGTGGCAAGGAGTGTGGCAGGGGTGAGCCAAGGGTGTGTTGTTGGTGGGGTATTTTTGAGTGGGTGTGTGGTGTGTGTGGTGTGTGTTTCTGTGGTGGTTGTGGTTGTGTTTGTGATGGTGGCAGAGCGCACCAGTAACGGACCACCCTCGCGGAACACCTCGTACGGCATAAGAAGACAGGGGCAAGGGTGAGGGGTGAGGGGTGGTGGCAAGGGTGTGTGTGTGTGTGGGGGGGGTGTTTGTGTGTGTTTGTGTCGGTGGCAAGGATGAGGGGTGAGGGCAAGGGTGTATGTGGTGTGGTGTTAGTGAGTGTTTGTGGTGGTAGCAAGGGTGTTTGGGGGTGTTTATGTGTGTGCGTGTGTGTATGTGGTGTTGGTGTGTGATTGTGGTGGTGGCAAGAGCACTTAGGCAAATAGCTCGTTAAACACCTCGGCCAGGGCATGGGATCAGAGTCTATAGAGTATAGATGTATTACATCTATATTTTAAAGTAATGCGTCAATTTCACTTACTTGTGGGGTCTCAGGGCCAAAGACATGGTCAAATTCAAATTCTTGAGGCCTCCTGTCTGGCGGCGCTAGACACAGCAGTCCTTCAAGCGGGTAGTTGACGATGCTCTTCTGCCCCTGCGCTTCAGGTCGCACTCTGGGGAAGGAGGGAAGGGAGCACAACGGGGGGTGGTTGGGGTGGGCTGGGGTGAGTTTGGGGGGTCAGTGTGTGTGTTTGTGTGTGTGTGTGTGTGTTGTGTGTGTGTGTGTGTGTGTGTGGGGGGGGGGGGGGGGGGGGGGGGGGGATTGAAATGAAAAGGTGAAAAAAGATTGAGGTAACCTGTCTGGTTTCGCCAGAGATAGCATTCCTTCAAGGGAGTAGTTGACGATGCTCTTCTGATTCTTGCGCTCAGGTCGCATATGGGGAGGAAGGAGGAAAGCGGAGCCCCACCAGGGGGGCGGTTGGGGTGGGCTGGTTGGGTTGGGGGGGACAAGGGGGGGGTCAGGGCTTGGGGGTTTTGTTGTAGGGGTGAATAAGGATTGAGGTATCCTGTCCCGTTGCGCCAGAGATAGCAGTCCTTCAAGCGGGTAGTTAATGATGCTCTTCTTGTCCTGCGCTTCAGTAGCGCACTGGTAGGAGGGAACGGAGAAAAGGGGGGGCGGAGGTTGGGGTGGGGCTGGGTTAGTTGGAGGGTCAGTGTGTGTGTTGGTGTGGGGGGGGGGGGGGGGGGGGGGGGGGGGGGGGGGGGTTCAGGGGGTTGGGGTTTGAAGGGGTGAATAAGTTGATTGGATGTATCCGGTCCGGTTGCACCAAAACACAGCAGTTCTTTTCAAGCGGGGGGTAATGGGGATGCCTCTTCTGGGACCCTGCGCATCAGTCGCACTCTGTGGACGGGGGACGGGAGAGAAGGGGGGCGGTGTTGATGGTGGGCTGGGTGAGTTGGGGGGTCAGCGGGGGGGGGGGGGGGGGGGGGGGGGGGGGGGAATAAGGATAGAGGTATCCTGTATAGTTGCGCCAGAGATGACCCTTCAAGGGAGTAGTAGTAGTTTGAGATGCCTTCTGGACCCTGTGCTCAGGTCGCACTCTGGGTAGGAGGGAAGGGAAAGGAGCACAGGGGGTGAGGGGGTGGGTGGGTTGGGCTGGGGTTGGGGAGAGAGGGTTGGTGGATTGGGGGAATGAGGGTTTGGGGGGTTTTAGTAGGGTTGGGGGATGGAGAGTGGAGTGGTTTGAGGGTAAGGGGTTGGGGATTGGGGGTAGGGTTTGGGGATTGAGGGCGGGGGGGATTGGGGGAATGAGGGGGGGGGGGGGGGGTGTGGGAGGGAGGGTGGGGCGGATGGCAGGGGGGGGAGGTGGATGGGAGGGGAGTGGGTGGGGGGAACGTGGGGGAGGAAGCAGGGGTGGGGTGGGGGGGGCGGGGAGAGGGGGTGTGGGAGGTGGGGGGGAGTGGGGGGATGAGGGGTGTGGAGTTGGCGGGGATGGGGGAGGGGGGGGCAGGGGAGTGGGGGAGGAGGGGTGGGGGGGGGCGGGGGGGGGGGGTGGGTGGGAGAGGGGCGGGGAGGGGTGGGGGTGCGGGGGGGAGGTAGGAGGGGGGTAGGGGGGTTGACGGCTCGGGAGGGGGGGCGGGAGGAGGGAGGGGATGAGGGGGTGGAGGGGGGGGGGGGAGGGGCGGGGGGGGGGATGGCGGTGGAACAGGAGGGGCTGGGAGGGGGGTGGAGGGCGGAGGGGGGGGTGGAGGGGGGGCATATGGGCGTAGGAGCGTGGGGGATCGGGCGGGGGAAGGGGCGGGGCTAGGGGGGGGGGAGTGGGGGCAGTGAATCGGATGAGGGGGGGGGGGGGGTGCGGGGGGGGGCATGAGGCGGGCGGGAGGTGGGGGGGGGCGGGGGGGACGGGGGGGGAGGTGGCGCGGGGGGGGGCGCAGAGGAGGGCGGAGTGGGAGGGGAGGGTTGGGGATGGGGGGAGGAGGGGTTGGGCGGGCGGTGGGTTTGGGTGCTGAGGGGTTTTGAAACCAGGATTGGAGATGAGGGGTTTGGGAGGTTGGGTTGGGGGATGAGGGGTTGGTGGATTGGGGGATGAGGGGGTGGGTTGGGGGACAGAGGATGGGGGGTGGTGTGATTGGGGTAATGAGGGTTTGGGGGGTGGGGGGGGGGGCGGGAGGCTGAGGGGTTGGGAGGTTGGGGGGTTGGAGAGGGGTTGGGTGGGGGGGGGGGGGGGAGGGGGGGGGATGAGGTCGTGGGATTGGGGGATGAGGGGTGGTGGTGTTGTGGTTTGTGCGGGTGAGTGCAGGTTGGTTGGATTGGGGAATGAGGGTTTGGGGGGGGTGGGGGGGGGGGAAGGGGTGCGATGAGGGAGTTGGAGTTGGGTTGAGGGTGAGGGTGGGGCAAAGGATTGAGGAAGGATGGCATGGGAGGGAAATTTGGGTGGAATGGAAGGCAGTGGGAGTGATTGGTGGTGGCGATGGGGCTGTGTGCGGGGTTGGTGGCGGACTTTTGAAGAGAGCGATATGCAGTATTAGAAAGCATGAATTGGTCTTACTGCATGTTATGTTACTGTCCCATCAGGTGTCATCCCCCTTAGGTGTCATCTGATGTCACAGTTAGGTGTCATCCCTACTTACTGCATGTTGTGTTACAGTCTAGGGGTAGGCCTAATAGGCTAAAGGGACTTGCCCATTGATGATAGGAAGGGCTAATGAGAAAAAGCATTGATGAACTGAACCCCAAACAATCGTTGTACCGACGTGGGCCCTGAGTTTGTGCTACAGTGATCATTGAATTCAAATATATAATGAAATCATCATCCTATGATCTCACAAATATGCAGACCCCTCACCTTGATATAATCAACCAACGCAGCCAACCTTAATATGATCATAAAACTCAAATATTCCCCACTGAAAGCTTATCAGCTGCACCTCACTCTTATATTCCCCTTTAGGACCACTCACATGCACGTCATTCTAATGCTAATGATCCATCCAGGACTTGCAGCTGCACCTCACTCTTATATTCCTCTGATAGGACCGCGGTGAACCACAGATCACCTGCAAATAACTATAATGTGGCCCTGTTCGGGGAAAACTGCAGACTGCACAGCACTCCAAATAACGCCCCCTTTAGGACCCCTCACCTGCACATAACTATAATGTTCCCCTTTAGGACTTGCAGCTGCACATCACTCCAATAACCCCCTTTAGGATCTCCTCCCTGCACCTACTTATAATGTTCCCTTTGAGACTTGCAGCTTGCATCCACTCCAATAAACCCCTTTAGGACCTCACGAGCTGCAATAACTTAATGTCCCCTTTAGGACTTGCAGCTGCACATCACTCCAGTAACCCCCTTTAGGACCCCTCACCTGCACATAACTATAATGTTCCCCTTTAGGACTTGCAGCTGCACATCACTCCAGTAACCCCCTTTAGGACCCCTCACCTGCACATAACTATAATGTTCCCCTTTAGGACTTGCAGCTGCCAGTCATGTGCAGACTAACCCCCTTCACGGACCCTACTCAAGTCCCGTTCGACCGCAATAACGATTAATGTCGACTTAAGAACGTGTGTGCAGCTGCCACCATCACTATCCAGTAACCCCCTTTAGCGACCCCTCACCTGCCACATAACTATAATGTACCCCTTAGGACTTGCACTGCACCCTCAGTCCAAATATTCCCGTGTTAGGGACCCCCCCTGCCCTCAACCTGCACGCCACTGTAATGTTCCCCTGTAGGACTTGCAGCTGCACACCACCCCAATATCCCTCTTTAGGACCCCTCACCTGCACATAACTCTAATGTTCCCCTTTAGGACTTGCAGCTGCTCATGTAGCTTGCGCCGAACATTTCGCTCCTTCATGAACTTCTCCTGGTAGTCGGAGCACTGCGATGGATTTGGAGAGGGAGGAAAATAAAGAAGAAGAAAAAAATGATGAAAAGAGAAACAAACAAAAAAACAATTGTCCGCGTAGTCGGAGCACTGCAATGGATTCAAAGAGAGAGAGGGGGGGGGGGGGAGGGGGGGGTTAAAAAAAACAATAAAACCTTGAAGAAATGATTAAAAAGAAAAAATAAAACAAAAATGATTTGTCTGCATTAACATTTTTCCTTGTAATTGCGTATACTGCCAAACACGACGAGCAGCCAAATGATGCTGACAGCTAATGTAATCAAGTTCAGTAGGTATGCCAAGTCTTGCCCATGGCTGCGATGCTTGCCCATGCTGCCCTTGGTAATGCAATGACCACAGAGCGGGCAATCAGCCAGAAATTGCTCGCTGCTGATGAAGCTCTATGTAATCAAGGTCAAGGTCTAAAGCCTAGAAGAGCGCGGAACGAGTTGGAACATTGCCAACGCCAACAATATTATAGTGTTTTTAAAAACTTAAATTATATAGTGTCACAATAATATTAGTTTCAAATAAAGTTCACGAAATTCGGGTGAAGTGTGATGAGACGGCGCGTTGATGACTAATATGTTAACTATTTTGTTTTGTATTCACTAATATTTATATACAACATAGTCGAGCGCCCTAGATAGAGTAAGGCATGTTAGGAAGTGGTAGCAAAAGGGGCGTAATTGGCGTGGATGGAACAATGTGTATGGGTGTCGATAACGATATACAAGCATGAGCTGTGCAGTTGTATGATATCATATGATATCATACTCTGCTGGGTGAGGTCAAACAGCATACGGATTATGACAGTTGAAGGTGTGGAAACCAAGACAGATTCGAGTCCCTAATTGCAACGATGCGGGCCTTGAAGGTATGGGGGCCGAGCAATGGGTTGCAGGGGGGCAGGCAAGTGCATGGTGGGGCACTGTAGGGCGTTTCGCTATGCAAGCCGGACCTCGTCTCGAAGAGAAAACGCGAATAATTCATACCTGCCAACACTGCCAAACCAACGTCTTCTAAGCTGGTTACACGGGGGCTCACTCTATGATGCGGCGAAGAAAAAAATCGACGGGATAGAGCGGGTGACGGGGGTAGACAGGGGGTGGAAGTGTAGGGAGAGTGTGTTGGGAGTTGACACACCAGGTCTCGCGCCATCACAGAATGGAAAAGCAACCTCAACTGGGTGCAGGTGGGGCACGCAAGTGCATGGTGGGGCACTGGGTGCAGGTGGAGGTCCCTTCACATATTGCAGTCAAAACTCCATCCAGATGGCACGCCATATTATGAGGCGCAAGGTTCAGAGGGCCAGCCCGTTTGCTTGAAATGGGGTCACCAACCACAATTGCAACTACCATTGCAACCACCAATTGAAACCACCAACTGCAACTACCATTGCAACCACCAATTACGACAACTAACTGCAACCACCAATAACAACCACCATTGCAACCACCAATAACAGCCACCAACTGCAATTACCATTGCAAACACCAATAACAACCACCAAATACAACCACCATTGCAACCACCAACTGCCACCACCATTGCATCCACCAATTGTATGCATCAACTGCAATCACCAATTACAACCACCATTGCAACCACCAATTGTATGCAACTACAGGTTCCTATTTTGAGCTACGAGTAGCAGCTTCTAGGCAGCTCCCTTCACCCATCCTTGGGCCAAACCTGAAGCTAGCTAGTGTGCCTGAAAGCTGACATGGCAGATATTCCAATGCAGCTGCAAGCTTCGGGCTTGGCATAGTTGGTGGCTAATGGGGCTGGATCCCGTGGCTGGATGGATTTGGAGTCCAGAAGGGCAATATTTGGAGTCCAGTAGGGCAATAGGGCACATTTGGAGTCTAATAGGGCAACAGAAAAAATGTAATCATCACCATATGAATACCTGCTTCCCTACTACTTCTAGCTGATATCGTATTTATTTATTTATTTGATACCTGCTTGCGCACTCCTTCTAGCTGCTGGGCACTGGTTTCCAATTGGCTGTTTATCTTTTGCAACCACTGGAGTTTGCTGCCTGCATCGTCCAAGTCCCTTGACAGACGCTGGCGCTCAGCTTCCGACTCCGTCAGCTTTGCTTTAGCTGTGGTGAGCACATTCAACCTGACGGCAAGGTACAAGAACAGGAAGAAATACAGTAAAAGAGACGGAAGACAAGAAGCAACACAACACAAAACTTAAATTTGCAACACGCTTTAAATGTACAAACAACTTGTCAAGTGACAACAACCTTTCAATTTGCAAATTTATAGTTTGCAACAACTTCAATAACAAATGAAGTAGGCACATTTAACCGAAGGCAAGGTACAGGAAAACAGAAAGAAAAAATAGTATAAGACTCGGAAGATAAGAAGCAACACAAATGAACTGAGCTCATTTAACCTGAAGGGAAGGTAGTAAAAGAAAAAATAGTATAAGACGAAGATAAGAAGCAACACAAATGAACTGACCTCATTTAACCTGAAGGGAAGGTAGTAGAAGAAAAAATAGTAAAAGAGACGGAAGATGAGAAGCAACACAAATGAACTGAGCTCATTTAACCTGAAGGGAAGGTAGTAAAAGAAAAAATAGTAAAAGAGACGGAAGATAAGAAGCAACACAAATGAACTGAGCTCATTTAACCTGAAGGGAAGGTAGTAAAAGAAAAAATAGTAAAAGAGACGGAAGATAAGAAGCAACACAAATGAACTGAGCTCATTTGACCTGAAGGGAAGGTAGTAAAAGAAAAAATAGTAAAAGACACGGAAGATAAGAGAATTAAAAAAAAAAAAAAAAGTAAAAGAAACAAAAGATGAGAGAATTAAAAAGAGTATATAATTACATATATCTGCATGCCCCACACAACAAAGCACAAGTAATGCAATGTCCTGCATATCCCACACAAAAAGTGTAAATTAATTGATGATATACTTGCTGATACAACATCCCCCCCCCCCCCCCCCTAAAAAAACAATTCACATTTAAAAGAACAAAAAGACCAAGCCCAAAAACACAGTGTGTTGCCTTTTGGGGTGCGGCGACGAAACAGCTTGGGTTGTCCCTCTGTATTTCTCGCCGCTCGTCTAAGCTGCCCCCCTGCCAGGATAGCTGCCTGGCGCCGAATGCCCTGCCTAGATCCTCTTGCAAGCTCTGGTGATGGCCTCTTGACATGCGCCTCTCAACTACACTGACGCACTGTGTGATACACCGGAGGGGAGGGGGCGCGGGGACCAGGGGGGGGAGAGGGGGGAGGCTGGCGGGGAGGCGGGGATGGGTATCAAAATAAAGCCATATTTGCATGCCACGGTCAACTCACTGGACGCGACTGTGTCCAGGAGAGAGGGGGAGGTGTTTAACAAATAAAGGGGGGGGGTAACAAAGAGAGGGGGGCGGAGGGGGGGGGGGGGGAGGGAAGGTGTGGGGGGGGGGGGGGCGGGGGAAGGGGGGTCGGTAACAAATACAACCTTATTTATCCCACTCTAATGTGTCAGCGACGCTAAATGGGATGTCCTCGGGGACTGGACTGGACGGGGGGGCGGGGGCGCAGGGAGGTAGCGGGGCGGGGGGGGGGGGGAGGGGCGAGAGGAAAAACAGGATGCGGAGGAGAACGCGGAGAAAGAAAATGAGATAGTGGGTTGGGGGAGAAAAGGAGAGGGGGGGGGAGGGGGGGGGGGGGGTAAAAAAAGGGGGAAAAGGGAGGGGGGCGCGGGTGTGGGGGTAGGGGGTAAGGTGGGGGAAGGGAAGAGAGGGAAGTCGGGGGTGAATTGGGGGGTGGGGAGGGGGCGGGGGGGGGGGCCCGGGGTGGGGGACGAAGGGGGGCGCGGGGACAGGGCGGGTAGATGGTGGGAACCTAATGGCGAGCGGGAAGGTCGGGTCCTCTTTTTCATTGTTTGGTTTTGTGTGGGGGGGGGGGGAGGGGGGGGGAGGGGGGAAAAGGGGGGCGGGTGGGTGCGGGGGGCCTTGGGGGGGTGAAGACAAAGGGGGCGGTTGGTGGGGACGAAAGGAAGGGACAAGAGGAGGCGACGAGATGGGGCGAATAGGCTAGGGAGTGCGGGGGGTAGGGAACGGGAATGGGGTGGGAGGGTGGAATAGGCGGGAAGGGGAGGAGGCGGTGGGGGGAAGGGAAGGGTGAGGGGGGAAAAGCGGGGTGTCGTGGTGGGTGTACGGTAAGACGTGGTGGTGGGTGGTAGGGGGGAGTAGGGTAAGATGGGGTTAAACAAAGTATAAGAACCGTATTTCGGGCAGGACGAGTTACACAAGGGGGTACTCTGTCCGTTTGAAATTTTTGAAAGACAGAAAAAAAATAGTAAGAGAAGGCAAGAGATAGGGACGAATGATTACAAAAAGCATCTACTAGTTTCGTCAATAGACGTCAGGCAGGAAGAAGGTACGGAAGAAACTGGGGAAAAGGGAGTAAAATAGGGAGTCTTCATTGGATGCACCCTCGCTCCCACCAGCCACGACGACGCTGACTATGCGATATCACCCTCGTATCCCGCCCTCGCCTCCCTGCTATGGATCACCCTCGCTCCCCTCCCCCCTGCCTATGGAATCACCTCTCTCACCCCCTCCACCCTGCCATGGATCACCTCTCTCCCCCCTCCCCCTGCCTATGGATCACCCTCTCTCCCCCTCCACCCTGCCTAGGGATCACCCTCTCTCCCCCCTCCACCCTGCCTAATGGATCACCCTCTCTCCGCCCCTCCACCCGGCCTATGGAATCACCCTCTCTCCCCCCTCCACCTGCTGATGGATCACCTCTGTCTCCCCCTCCACACCTGCCTATGGAGCACCCTCTATCCACCCTCCCACCCTGCTATGGATCACCCTCTCTCCACCCCACCCGCTATGGATCACCCTATATCCACCCTCCACCCTGCCTATGGATCACCCTCTCTCCACCCTCCACCATGCCATGGCAACATCTCACCCCATCCACCCTGCTAGGATCACCCTCTTTCCCCCCTTCCACCCGCCTATGATCACACGCTCTCCCCCTTCCACCCTGCCTATGGACACCTCTCTCCACCCTCCACCCTGCCTATGGATCACCTCTCTCCCCTCCACCCTGCCTATGGATCACCCTCTCTCCCCCCTCCACCCTGCCTATGGACCACCCTCTCTCCACCCTCCACCCTGCCTATGGATCACCCTCTTCCCCTCCACCCTGCCTTGGATAACCATCTCTCCCCCCTCCACCTGCCTATGGATCACCCTCTCTCACCCTCCACCCTGCTATGGATCACCCTCTATCCACCATCCACCCTGCTATGGATCACCCTTGGTCCACCTCCTCCCGCCTAGGATCACCCTCTCTCCACCCTCCACCCTGCCTATGGATCACCCTCTCTCCCCCCTCCACCCTGCCTATGGATCACCCTCTCTCCCCCCTCCACCCTGCCTATGGATCACCCTCTCTCCCCCCTCCACCCTGCCTATGGATCACCCTCTCTCCCCAATCCACCCTGCATAGGACACCCTCTATCCCCCCTCACCCTGCTATGGATCACCCTCTCTCCCCCCACCCTGCCTAGGATCACCCTCTATCCACCTCCACCCTGCTAGGATCACCCTCTTCACCCTCCACCCTGCCTCATGGATCACCCTCGCTCCCCTCCACCCATCCTGCCTCTGGATCACCCTCTCTCCCCCCTCCAACCTGCCTATGGATCACCTTCTCTCCCCCCGTCAACCCTGCCTATCGGATTCACCCTCCTCCACCCTCCACCTGCCTATGATACACTCGCTCCCCCCTCCACCTGCCTATGGATCACCCTCTCACCCCCTCCACCTGCTCTATGGATCACCCTCTCTCACCCTACAACCCCTGCCTAGGGATCCACCCTCTCTCACCTCCACCCTGCTATGGATCCACCCTCTCTCCTCCTGCCAACCTCCGCCGAGAGAAGGTAGCGTCAGGGCGATCGTAATGGCCTCGTTTGATAAGCCTCCTGCCTCAGTCGCAGCTCAACATCTTTCTGTACCACTAAACTGTACACACTGTACACTATACATAGTTACCATATATACACTGCACACACTGTGAACTATACATATTTATCATATATACACTGCACACGCTGCACTGGTTTACTGAATACAGTGTGCAGGATGCATTAATTGGTTCCGCCTACACGGTAACCCATGCAGCATCACCTGTTCCAAACCTACTGCATAAACCCCTCGTGCTGTGCAGGGGGAGGAGGTGGTCAGTGGGGTTGGGAATAGCCTAGAGGTGGTGGTGGTGCAGGTGTGTGTGTGGGGGGGGGGGGGGGGGGGGGGGAGGGGGGAGGGCGCTGGGGGGGGGCAAACCGCAAGCTGCAAGCGGCACCGTAATACCTCATTCTCAAACCCCTGATTCCCCCCTCGGTGTGTGCAGGAGGGGGAGGTGGTCTTGCGTGGGAGGGGGGGTGGGGCGGTGTGTGTTGTTGGGGGTGCGGTGGGGGGGGGGGGGTGGGGGGGTGGCAAAATACCTAGCAAGCTTTGCAACCAGTAATCACCTCATTCTCGACCTCCTGCCTCAGTCGTAGCGCCACATCTTTCTCGTACTTCAGCCGATCGACCTCTCCAGCCAGCTCCTGGTACTGCTCTAGCTGCTGCTGCATCTGTCGCCCGGCCTCCTCTGCTGCTGCTAGTTTCGCTTCCGCTTCCATCAATGCTTCGGCAGCTGCTCGTTTCTTACCTTGATTCACTTCCTCCAGCCTCCACATGTAACTGGGTTCCAAACCGTACCGCTCTCGCGGGGAGGGGGAGCGGAGAGGGGGTGGGGGGAGGGCGGAGAGGGTGGGTGGAGGGAGGGGGGAGAGAGGGGGGGAGGGCAGGGGGGAGGAGGGAGGGGGGCCGAGCGAAGGGTGGAGGGAGGGGGGAGAGGGGGTAGGTAAAGGGGAGGGGGGATGAGGGGGGGTGGAGGGAGGGGGGGAGAGGGGGGGGGGGAAAGGTAAAGGGGAGGGGGTGAGTGGGGAGAGGGAGTGGGGAAGGGGGTGTTTGGGTGGATGAGGGGGATCCATAGGCAGGGGAGAGAGAGGGTAGAGGGTGGGAGGAGAGGGGAGAGAGGGTGGAAGGAAGGGAGGGGAGGGGGAAGAAGGGTGATATATAGGCAGGGGAGGAGAGAGGGGGAGGGAGGAGGGGGGAAACAGGGGTGGAGGGAGGGGGGAGAGTGGGTGATCCACAGGCAAGGGAAGAGAGGGGGGAGGGAGGGGGGAAGAGGGTGATCCCCTGGCCGGGGGAGGCGAGGGTGGCAGGGGAGGGTGCACCGAGCGGGGGCGGGCGGGCGGCCGGCCGGACGGAAGGAAAGCGGGTGATCCCAAGGCAGGGGGGGCGGGAGCGGGTGGCGGGGCGGGGGGGAGGCGAGAGAGGTGGAGGGAGGGGGGGAGGAGAGGGTGGAGGGGTGAGGGGAGGGAGAGGGGGGCACGGGGGAGGTACGGGGGGAGGGGCAAGGTAGCGGAGGAGGAGGGGAGAGACGGGGAAAGAGAGGGTGGAGGAGGGAGGTTAGGGAGGGGAGGGGGGAGGAGAGAGAAGGGGGGAGGGGGGGGGAGAGGGACGAGAGGGTCGGTCCAGGTTGCAGTTGCCAGCACGGGGGAGAGAGGGTGATCCATAGTTGCAGTGCCAGCACGGGGGAGAGAGGGTGATCCATAGTTGCAGTGCCAGCATGCACGCATGCAAGCATATATGTGCACATGTATGGTATACTGTTCATTCTGCTTGTTGCACTGCCTATTCTTGCTTGCAACCTGCTACCTAAATGTATGGTATTATGCCAAGCAAGAATATATGTGCGCATGTATGGTGTTATGGCAAGCAGCCATCAGCATGCATATGCCTTTGAGTGCATGTGCGATATCATGGCATGCAGCCATCAGCATGCATACATGCATGCACGTGTGTGCACGTGTGTGAGCATGTATGGTGTTATGGCATGCAGTCATCAGCATCCATGCGCCTATGAGTGCATGTGCGGTATCATGGTATGCAGCTATCAGCATGCATACATGCACGCATACATGCATGCACGTGTGTGAGTATGTATGGTATCATGGCACCCAGACACCAGCACACATGCCTGAATGTGTGCATGTTTGCTAGCATAACATGCAGCCATTAGCATCCATGTGTGTGCGTGTTGTATGTGTGTGTGTGTGTGTGTGTGTGTGTGTGTGTGTGTGTGTGTGCATGTTGTATGTGTGTGTGTGTCTGTTGTTGGTCGTGTGGAGCGGGTTGTGGGTGCGTGCGTGTGGGTGTGTGTGCGTGTGTGTGTGTGTGTGTGTGGTGTGTGTTGTGTGGAGAGCGCGTAGTGAGTGCATGTTGGATGTGTGTGGTGTATGTTGTTTGTGTGTGCGAGTGTTGTGTGTGTGTGAGTGAGTGAGGGAGTGAGTTGCGGAGTGCGTGCTGTGTGTGTGGTAGGTGTGAGTGAGGTGTGTGTGGTGTGTTGCGTGTTTGGGTGTTGTTTGTGGTTGTGTGTGTGTGTGTGCGTGTTGGACGGGTGTGTGTGTTGGTGTGTGCGTGTTGTGTGTTTTGTGTTTTGTGTGTGTATGTGTGCGTGTGTGTGTATGTGCGTGTGCGTGCGTGTGTATGTGTGTATGTGCGTGTGTGTGTGCGTGTGTGTGTGTGCGTGTGTGTATGTGTGTGTGTGTGTTGATGTGTGTGTGTCAGCATGAGAGCATGTGCAACAATATCCATATGATAAGTAAAAGTATCCATGCATGCAGCAGTCCCACCCATCAGTTCCCCAGGCAAACAGCACACGTATCCAGTCCCGCTATAGAAGTCATGCAGTGCAACATACATATGTGTGCATAAGCATGGGAGAAAGTGAAGGGACATTTGCCTCCTCAGATCGAATCTAACTGGGTGACTTATCTATGCATCCATCAGCCCCCCATAATCAATACCCCAAGGGCCCTTCAGACGGACATACCAAGCCCAGGTATATCAGTGATACTCTGCAATATATGTGCATGTGCATAAGCATGGGAGGAAGTGTAGCATGTATATCTGATCTGATGTGTGCACGTATATATGCATCCATCAGCCCCAGACATCCATACCCCAGGCACTCAGCACACATACCAAGCCCAGGTAAAGCAGTCATAAACTGCAACATAAGTAAGTGTGCATAAGCATGGAAGAAAGTTGTCAGCATGGACTTTCTGAATCTGATGGTGCCGTGTATATGGCTCATCAGCGCTATTCCATGCATGATGATCCAAACATAAAAAGTCCATTTGCACCTCATTGCATGAATACTGCATTTAAGTGCCACCAGCATAGATCTAGGCATTCCCCACCTTTTGCATTACGATGAATCGCGAGAAGCAGCGGTTTGATTTGATTCACAGATCTATTGATCAAGTATTCCCCATCGACTCCCTTGAACATGATAGTGTGCATTTCTATTCTATGCATTCATGATCCAACATTCCACCCCCCTTGCATGGATAGTGCACCTCTCTCCCACGCATGCACAACCAAAACCCAATATTCCGCAAGCATGGACCGCAGAGCCACCATCATTAAGACCACATGGAATCCACAAATCTGCTCAAATCACCTACCAAAGGTGTGCACAGGGTGTTGTTCATGTGTGAATGAACACATCAATTGCACCCCCACTGACGACGCGGTCGTAGCATGCCGAGTGAAATTTGTGTGTTTGGCGTTGGCAAGGGTGTGTGTGGCGTGTGGTGTTGTGGTTATGTGTTCCGGTGTGCGTGTGAAAAACGGTTGAGGTGAGGTGGTGTGTGATGTGGTGGGTGTAGTGGGGAGTGGTTTGTGTGGGATAGAGAAGAATGTGGTTTGTGGGTGTGGTGTGTGAGGATATTGTGTGAGTGTTTCGGGGTGGAGGAAAAAATTGGATGTATGTGTGGCGAGGTGTGTGGTGGATAGGTGGAATGATAGATAAGGGGGGGGAGTGAGGGGGGGGAGATGGGAGGAGATGTGCTGCTTAAGGGGTAGAAGAGGATGTGTGGTGTGGATGATGAGATGGGGAGGTGGTGACTGGTGTGTGTGTGTGAGTTGAGTGCGTTTGTGTGGTGTTAGGGATTGGGAGGAGGGGGAAGGGGAAGAACAAGGGTAAGTGGACTATGGTGTTGTGTGTCAGTTGGGGGGAAGTGAGCCGTCGGTGGTGTGATGCTGTGGTAGTTTGTGTGTGAGGTATGTGGTGGTGCGGTGTGTGGTGTGTGATGTGTTGGTGGTGGTGGTGTGGTGGTGGTGTGTTGTGTGTTGTGTGGTGTTGTGTGGGTGTGTGAGTGGGTGTGGGGGGGGGGGGGGGGGGGTAGGTTGGGGTAAACGATGGTGCACCATAGCCGTTTTATGGGGTTCGAATCCCAATGGGTGCGCTTAAGTGTTCGAAATTTCTGTCAACCACCATGGTAGCACTGTCCAGGTAAAGTAGCAGCCCGTTATCTACCGCCGTAAGACGGGCTCCCTTAATACGACGCCCCAACAGGTGTTATCATTACTTTGACAGGCATGCCGGGTCCTCAGCCATCTGTGGGGAAGGTGGCGTTGCCCTATCAGCCCGACACTCCATCCACGACTGGCATTGCTGGGAACGCATGATGACTGATTGAATTTTGCACATCTAAGTGCATGCCCTGTGCACTGCCGTTGGACTAGGACACCCCATCTTGGCCCTTCTTGAACAGCCCCAACGAAAATGCATGCATGCTTGCATGTGTACATTGCCATGCATGCACCCAACTCCCACGCATGTATGGCAGTGTGAGCAATTGCATGTCAGTATTTCTGTATTGCCCTTCATCATTCCTGTGCTGCATTCATGCGTTAACTTGGCACCTACCTTGACAGATATGCTGGGTTCTCAGCCATCTGTAGGGGCAGTGGCGTTTCCCTACCAGCATCAGACATTCCATCCACGATTGACATTGCTGGGGACCCATGATCACTGCTCGACTTCCCTAAATCTGATTGCATACCCTGTGCACTGCCGTTGGACTGGGGCACCCCATCTTGGCCCTTCTTGAACAGCCCCGAGAACCAGTCAGTAGCGGGGGGGGCGACAGGAGGGGACGAGGCTGGTGGTGCTGAGAGAGAGAGGGGCTCTGAATTCCCTTGCTGCAGGCTTGCAATGCTCTCCATTTTAAGCCTCAGGCTCTCTTTGAACAAAGAGAAGAAGCCCCCCTCTGCTGCTCCAGGCCCCAGATCATGCTGGGCTTGTTTTGACTGGGGGGGAACTGAGAGGACAGGCAGACAATGCACGCAGAAACCGAAGTTAAGCAGGAGGAATATAACCGTGCTGGGGGTCGACGCTGGACTGCTAGCACGTATAATGCAGAGCGCTATATTGAATCTTAGGGCCAAGGGCTAGTCCCATGTGAAGAGGCTACGCGCAATTCTCGGCATTTTCATGCACGGAGCTACAATCTTAGTGGGATGTGAAAGCGGTGGGGTGGGATGCATTGCTCACCTGGCTCCATGACCCCAGCGGGTGCATCTAAGTCCTGTTTGTACAATTTCTCCTCGAGCTCGGCAATTTTGTTGACCAACCTAGAAATAAGTTCATCCTGGTCGTTGGTGGGCATTTAAGAAATCTCCAGGTCCAGAAGAACGGACTGCGGAGAAGAGCGGAGAGTTTGTGCTGTAAGGTTTGGTTCCAAGAAACTGAAACGACATCGCCCATGCTGGTTTCGGTGATGCGGGATGCCGGTGCTAGACAGGTGCAGGTGGGGGGTGCTAGCTGTCAGTCTTATCGGCAACAGTTTCTCAACCAACTTTACATGAGATCGAAGGTAAATCCCAACCGTATCGAAACCGACGTTGGCGTTGGCAATAAGTGGTTTAAATGGTTGACTACGTTAACGGTGCTAGCTGGAGAATTTCGTGCCAACAAGAAATCTCTCTCCAACTCTACTTGATCTTGAACTGGCCCTCATCTCCTATTTCACAGAACTGACAGGTTATGATTGGTGGACCAACGCAAGGAATGGGAGCCAGTGCAGTGTGTTGGCGGTTCTCCTCCGCACCTTGATGCAAGTGACCCCCCTGGCTCAAGCTTTTAGCTGAAGTTGCGAATCGCCGCCTGCTGATCGTTCGAATGACTTGATCCGATTTGATCCCCGCCGCATTCCATGGAGCCGGTGCCGCTCTTTTGCCTGCAGCTCCTTCAGCCACGCCGTTGTGCATTCCTTCCTTTCTTCTCTTTTCCCCGCATATTCCTCGAGTCACGCCAACCTTTCCCCACAACTCTTTCACTTTCCTCCCGCTGGATGCTTATATCCCAACAGCCATGATCAGTGCGTGGAGAAGTTTCGCTTCTTTCGTGAGCGTCGCCATCGTCGTGATGTGGTAACTATGCCAGTACATCAGAGCCATAGGTGAAAGAGGAAGGTGGTATTTGCTTCATGCACCTGGGTAAATGCATGACCCAGTCTCTGCCGTTCCCTTATGGTATGTGCTATGTAGAAGTATCCACCAGGTTAGCCTGCAGTATATCGGGGGCTGCATGGGTTGGATAAAGGAGATGGCGGCTGAAGTGCCCTTCTAACCGATCTTTGGGGATCTAATATGCAGACCCAGTCAACACTAGTAGCCAACCTCACCTCCTGGGAATTCCCAGGCAGCAAGGCAATCATGGATACACCAGTCTTCCTGAAGTATTAAGCTGGCATTTCTCCAAGGCATGCATCACTCAAATGTCAAATCATGTGCACAAGAAATTCATCTGTTTGTGCGCTGTCTGACGGCAATGAAGATAGCTACCACGCATTGGGGTTCCTGCCCCAAGTATCTACCTTCTTAAAGGAGACACAGTGGTCATACGAGCCTTTTCTTGTTTTTAACTGAACATGCACTGGTCATTCATCTGTGTGTACGCTCATCTCTCTATGACGGCAATGAAGGTAGCATTAGACATGCATCACTCATGTGTTCAATCAGCACTTTATGTGCATGTTGCATACATGAATTATGAATCCCTCCTTGTGCCTCCCGCCACTGATGCTAAAGAAAATGAATATTTGCTATCTGAAAAACAAGAGGACACTTTTACCTTCCTCCTGAGGCAACAATTTCTTAAATGACTGTTTAAACTTCTATTACTTGCTCAAGCTCGGCTCACCCATTGCTCACCCTCCCGCATGTGTTTGTGCGTTTGCATCCATGTGCATCATAATTCAAACTTTGTATTTGTGCCGCATTTGTGGTTTGGGGTCCTTGCATGTTAATTCAAAGGGATAAGGGCCTCGGGCCAGATATCTGATCAACTTGGGGTTCCAAAGTTGTAGGTCCTTCCCTTCCACTGAGACTTGCACCTAATCCAATGATGCTAAAGAAAATGAATATTTGCTATCCGATCAACAAGAGGACACCCTTACCTTCTTACTGAGGCAGGAACTTGCAGAGTCTCAGCATATCTCTGTCTTTGTGCATGCACATGTGGGATTGGATATGTTGGTGGAGCAAAATATTAGAGCTTACTTGTAGCTGTATAGCACCCCCTGCCTGAAGCACATAGACATGCTTCTGAGCCAATGAGGAAAAAAGCTAAATGTCTGATCTCCATGAGGACTATTATTGATACTCTGAGGCAAGGACTTGCAAGATCTCGGCATATCCCTGTCTATGTGCAAAAGGGTTTGGATGAGTTGGTGGATAAAATTAGACCTGAAGTCTGCATCCATAAACACCAACGATTAACAAAAATTATATTTGAAGAATGGCCATGCTGCACCAAGCGTTGTACAGCGCTCCTTGTAATCATCATAATTGAAATCATGAAGGCTGCCTGTCAGCCCCACACCGAATGGTGGTTTCGTGCTTACAGTTAGACCACAACTTGTATGTGCACATCAGTATAGGACCTAGCCGATGAGGAAAAAAGCTAAATGTCTGATCTCCAGGACGACTATTATTGATATTCTGAGGCAGGAACTTGCTTACTCTTAGAATTGTCCCTTAAGCGTGCACATGTGGGTCTGGGGGGGTTGTTGGCCATGAACTAGCCCCGAAGTCTGCGTTGCCAACCCAATGCCTATGATAAGCATGATTCCTGTTCGAATGTTACCATGTTGCACCAAGCATTGCGCATGGCTCACATTGGTCAACATAATTGAAATCGAGTTGGCTGTCGGTCAGCATCATCCTTATTCCTTGTATTCGCAGAGCAGTACCACACCCTGTATGTGCATAGCAATGTAGCACCGCCTATCTGTAGTGCAGAGACTTGCACCTGATCCATTGATGCTAAAGAAAATGAATATTTGCTATCCGATCAACAAGAGGACACCCTTACCTTCTTACTGAGGCAGGAACTTGCTAAGTCTCAGCATTCACATGAATATTTACATTAGTCTATTTGCATGTGATTTTGGTTAGGTGAAGTTTGTGGAGCAAAAACTAGCACACGTCTGTATTTGTCCAATGCCTATGATGATCAGAATTCATGTTATAGTTGTATAGTTTTCCCATGTCGCACCGATAATTGTACATAGCTAATATCAATCAACCGAATTTAAATTATGATGGCTATCTGTTTGCCCCACACTAAATGGTGGTTACATGCTTACAGTCAGACCACAACTTGTATGTGCACATCACTACATCAGTATAGGATCTGAGCCTATGAGGAAAAAAGCTAAATGTCCGACCTTCATGAGGACTATTATTGATATTCTGAGGCTATAACTTTCAAACTCTTGGCATATCCCTGTCTATTAACATATGCATGTGAGTTTGGATAATTTGGTGGGGCCCAACTAGCCTGAAGTCTGCATCCATACAGCACCAACTATCACCAGATGTATGTTGAAGTCCATATGCTGCACCACACGTCGTACAGCGCTCATTGCAATCATCATAATAAAACTGTAAAGTCTGCCTGTCAGCCCCACACTAAATGCCAAACTAGCACTGAAGTCTGCATCTATACAGCACCAACTATCACCAGATTGTATGTCGAAGTCCACACGCTGCACCAAGCGTTGTACAGCGCTCATTTCAATCATAATTATCAAACTTATGAAGGCTGCCTGTCAGCCTCACACCAGCTGGTGGTTACATGCTTACAATAAGACCACAACTTGTATGTGCACATTACTACATCAGTATAGGATCTGAGCCAATGAGGAAAAAAGCTAAATGTCCGACCTTCATGAGGACTATTATTGATATTCTGAGGCATGAACTTGCTAACTCTTCAAAATATTCTGGTCTGTTAGCATGCGATTATGGGTTTGGATAAGTTGGTGGATAAAATGATTGTTTAAGTCTGCTTACATACATCACCAACTATCACCCGATTGTATGTTGGAGTTCTACCATGCAAGCCCCAAGCGTTGTACATGGCTCATTTCTTCATCAGGATTGAACTTATGAAGGCTACTTGTCAGCCCCACACCAACTGGTGGTCGCATGCTTTCAGTAAGACCACAGCTTGCAAGTGCATTGTAGGATCTGAGCCAATGAGGAAAAAAGCTAAATGTCTGATCTCCATGAGGACTATTATTGATATTCTGAGGCAGTAACTTGCAAAATCTGGGCATATCCCTGTCTTTTCGCATGCACACGTTGGTCTGGGGTGTTTGTTGGGCATGAACTAGTGCTGAAATCTGCATTCACTCAACGCCTGTGATAAGCAAGATTCCTGTTGAAGTTTTACCATGTACCAAGCATTGCACATGGATCACATCAATCAACATAATTGAAATCGTGTTGGCTGTTGTCAGCCTCATGCCTTGCATCCGCAAATCAATGCTGCACCCTGCATGTGCATAGCATTGTAGCACCGCCTATCTGTAGTGCAGAGACTTGCACCTAATCCAATGATGCTAAAGAAAATGAATATTTGCTATCCGATCAACAAGAGGACACCCTTACCTTCTTACTGAGGCAGGAACTTGCAAAGTCTCGGCATATACCTATCTGTTTACTTGCACGTGTGGCTCCAAATAAATTGGTGGAGAAAAATACTAGTGTTTACTTCTAGCAATATTGCACAACACACAGGGATGTCACAAACCTGCCTAGCATTTTAGCATCCCAAACGGGGATTTCGTAAACTTGCACCAAAACCAATCATGCTATTCTGTGATGATCCGAACAACATGAGGACACACTTCGTCGAACTGAGGGAATAACTTGCCAGATCCCAGCCTATGTATGTCCATTTGCATGCACGTGTTGGTTTGAAGAAGTTGGCGGAGCAAACACTTGCGCACACTTCTCTATCAATACAACACCAACAATCACCACAATTAATGATAGAGTTTTCCCATGCTATGCCAAACATTGTAAAGCGCTCAATCCGATCATCGAAATTGAATGGATGAAGGCTGCCTGTCTGCCCCACACTAAATAGTGGTATCATGCTTACTTTAAGACCACAGCTTGTATGTGCATGTCAGTATAGGACCTGAGCCAATGAGGAAAAAAGCTGAATGTCTGATCTCCATGAGGACTATTATTGATATTCTGAGGCAGTAACTTGGTAACTCTTTAAAATATCCTCTTATAAAATTATGTGCACGTGGATTTGGATGAGTTGGTGGATCAAACTAGAGCTGAAGTCTGCATCCATACAGCACCACAAGATTGTGTGTTGAAGTTCTACAAAGCTGCATTAAGCGTTGTACATGGCTCATTGCAATCATCAAAATTTGAATGATGAAGGCTGCCTGTCAGCCCTTCACTAAATGGTGGTAACATGCTTACAGTAAGACAGCTTGCAAGTGCACAGCATTATATGACCTGAGCCAATGAGTAAAAAAGCTAAATGTCTGATCCCCATGAGGACTATTATTGATATTCTGAGTCAGGATCTTGCAAAATCTCGGCATATCCCTGTCTATTTGCTTGCACATGTGGGTCTGGGGGGGTAGTTGGGCATGAAATAGCGCTGGATTCTGTATTAACACAATGCCTATGATCAGGAGGATTCACGTTGAAGTTTTCCCATGTTGCACCAAGAATTGCACATCAATTTACATCATTGAAATCTTTGGCTGTCTGTCAGCCTCATCCTTATGGGTGTTCTTGTAGCAATACCGCACCCTGTATGTGCATAGCAGTGTAGCACCACCTATCTGTAGTGCAGCCATAGCAATTCCACACCCTGTATGTGCCTAGCAATGTAGCACCGCCTATCTGTAGTGCAGAGACTTGCACCTGATCCAATGATGCTAAAGAAAATGAATATTTGCTATCCGATCAACAAGAGGACACCCTTACCTTCTTACTGAGGCAGGAACTTGCTAAGTCTCAGTAGATCTCCACACCAACTGGTGGTCGCATGCTTTCAGTAAGACCAGAGCGTGCAAGTGCATCATAGGACCTGTGCCAATGAGGAAAAAAGCTAAATGTCTGATCTCCATGAGGACTATTATTGATATTCTGAGGCAGGAAGCTGCAAAATAATCGCATATCCCTGTCTATTAACATGTGCACATGGGTTTGGAAAAGTTGGTGGGGGCAAACTAGCATTTAAGTCTGCATCCATACAGCACCAACAATCACCATAGTTAAAGTTAGAGTTTTCCCATGCTGCACTAAGCGTTGTACAGCGCTCCTTGCAATCCTCACAATGCAACTTATCAAGCCTCCCTGTGAGCCCCACACTATAAGTTACATTCTTACAGTAAGACCACAACTTGTATGTGCGCATCAATATGGGACCTGAGCCAATGAGGAAAAAAGCTAAATGCCTGATCTCCAGGACGACTATTATTGATATTCTGAGGCAGTAAAATCCAAAATCTCGGCATATCCCTGTCTTTTCGCATGCACATGTGGGTCTGTGGGGGGTACATGGGCATGAACAAGCGCTGAAGCCTGCATGTACACATTGCCTGTGATAAGCAGGATTCCTGTTGGAGTTTTACCATGTTGCACCAAGCATTGCATATGGCTAACATTGGTCAACATAATTGAAATTGTGTTGGCTGTCTGTTAGCCTCGTCCTTATTCCTTGCATTCGCATCGCAGTAACACACCTTGTATGTGCCTAGCAGTGTAGCACCTCCTATCTGTAGTGCAGAGACTTGCACCTGATCCGATGATGCTAAAGAAAATGAATATTTGCTATCCGATCAACAAGAGGACACCCTTACCTTCTTACTGAGGCAGGAACTTGCAAAGTTTCGGCAATAACATTATATTTCCTTTCACTTGTCTGTTTGCATGCGCATGTTGGGTTCAGGGTAATTCAAAGCGCGCGCTTTTGAGTGCTGACTTTTTGACCACCTCTGTGCTCTAAGCGCAGTTTTTTGCAACCCCTTGTGGGCGCTGCAAGCAATTTTTGCACTACAAAGCGCAGTTTTTTTGTTTTCAAGTGTTCTAATGCGCTGGCCAATTTGGCCATTTGAAGTACCCTGGTTGGGTTTAGAGAAGTTTGTGGATCAAAAACTAGTGCACACTTGTGTCTTTGTACAATGCAATTGATCATCTAAGTTCATGTTCGAGTTTTCCCTCGTCACAATGAGCTTTGTCCATTCCTCGTTTAATCATCAGGACTAATTTTATGAAGGCTACCTGCCAGCCCCACACTAAATAGTGGTTACATGCTTACATTAAGACCACAACTTGTATGCGTATAGCAGTGTAGGACTTGAGCCAATGAGGAAAAAAGCTAAATGTCTGATTTCCATGAGGACTATCATTGATATTCTGAGGCAGTAACTTGCAAACTCTTAGCATAGCCCCGTATATTGACATAAGCATGTGGGTTTGGATAGGTAGGTGGAGAAAAACTCGTGCGCGCCTCAGTATCCACACAACACCAACAATCATCATAATCCATGTTAGAGTTTCCCCACGCTGCACCAAGTGTTGTACATGGATCATTTCAATCAAAACAATTGAACTGATGAAGGCTACCTGTCCCATACCAACTGTCGCTTGCATGTTGACAGTAAGACCTCAACTTGTATGTGCGCATCAGTATAGGACCTGAGCCAATGAGGAAAAAAGCTGAATGTCCGAACTCCATGAGGACTATTATTGATATTCCGAGGCAGGAACTTGCATAATATCAGCATATATTTGAACATGCACATGTGAGTTTGGATTAGTTGGTGGAGCACGAACAAGCGCTGAAGTCTGCGTCTACATAACACCAACAACCAACCAAATGGTTGTCTAAGTTCAACCTTGCTGCACCAAGCATTGTACATGGCTCATTTCAATCATTAGAATGAAAATTGTGTTGGCTGCAGGGTACGTCAAACGGACCCTAGGGGTTGCGTCCTGGGATGCATCCACTTTGGTAGGTAGCGTCCTGGGACGCATTCAGATCATGGGTGCGTCTTACTATCAAAAGAAGCCTTAGCCCACGGCAATGGAGTGGTGGTGGGCCAATCAACTGATGGGTGAGACGCAACCATCATCATGGATCTGCGTCTAGGACGCAAAGGACCCTCCCCATGTTGCGTCCTGGGACGCAAGGACGCGCGTCCTGCACAACCCTGGTTGGCTGTCCGTAAGCCTCACACTAAATGGTGGTTACATGCTCACAATTATACCACAACATTGAATGTGCATAGCAGTATATTTTAATTAAGATGTGTTGCATCCACATGTGCTTCTGATCTGCAGGTGGGTAGCATCCTCAACTTCCAATTGTCGGCATCTACAAGCCAGCTTACGCACAGTGGTCAAGGGGATTCACCTGTCTGTTAACTCTGAAAAGAGGTCTTAGCGAGGCTTGACAAGGTTCCCTGGCAAAAGTACCACCCTCGTGAGCTAAGGATGAAGAACAGTTCTTCATCCCTACCACTTCCATTGTTGAATTTCTTGATCATTATAAGTAGTGAGAACGCCTGGTGGGGCGTAATATGCAGGAAGCCCCGTCTTCAAGCGGTTGATAACGGGATGCTACTTGGACAATTCTACTATGGCGGTTGAAATCGACCGCGAAGACTAAATTACATGTAGGGATTCGAACCCCGCACCTCCATCGTTCAACGAGTTTAACCGCATAACCATGTTTTTAGCACATGTGCTGGATCTGTGCAACCTGCATCACTATGGACTCAGGCTTGCCTCTTGAACTTTGTTGCACAGCTTCATCCAGAAATTTGGCTGCTCGCCGTCATTGTGGGGGTGCCTCAATACCCCTCATGCTTCCTATTCTGAAATTTGATAGTAGGCAGGCTGTGCTGCTGTCCTGTCTCGACAATGATTTGCTGGGTTTATGTAATGAGCCCTCTCTTTCTCTCTACCCTGTCCTGCAGAAACTATCAGGTTCGTATAGCCTACAGGTTAGCACTGTGTCGTTGATTCCCTCGCCCCTGTTATGTGTGCTTGAGGAGGGTTGCTGGTTTAGTTTTCTGGTCTTTTTTGGTAGAGCATGGGCTCTCCCTTTACTACATGGGGTGTCTAAGGTTATAATTCTAGGCACTCAGATCCATTTCTGCAAGATGGTTGTGCTGGGTTGACTTGCGCTATTTCCCGCTTGATGGCACCGATGGCATTATCGCTGTATATTCTGAGGTGCTCAAAGCGCGTGCACGTGGTTGTCCTTAGACTTTTTTGTCCCTCCTCTCTTGTGGTTGTTGGGCTTGATGCTCTGGATTGCCTGCCTCGGCACCCCACCCCTTTCCGCTCTTCTTTCCGCCTCTAATTTGCTTCCTTTTTGGGAATATCCCTAGTTTGTTTTCTAGGTTTGTGGGGGTGCCTCAAAATCCCTCACGCTTCCTGTTATATTTGATGGTAGGCACACTAGGCAGGCTGTGATAGAGAGAGAGAGAGGGGTCGTTACATAAATAAATAAAACCTTAGCAAATCATTGCCGATACAGGGCAGCAGCACATACTACATATTCCGTTTGCAGCGAACCCTCTCTCTCTCTCTCTCTCTCTCTCACACACACACACACATACACACACACTCAGTCTGGAGGCCGGTAAGGTCCCCGACGTTAATAAGGCTTTGGCGTCAAGAGTTCGACCCCCGCTGCCGAAAGACAGTGAGTGATTCCTCGGAATGATAGGGCCAACAACACCGTCAAATTCAACCTCGAATTGGAGGGTAACATTTGCGACACAGTGGTGGAGCTGGTCTGGCTACTCAAGCCCAAATTAACTGAGGATCTCTCGGAGGAGCGGGCTAAGAGCAAGATCGTGGACATAGTATGGAGCGTGCACAAGAGGGGGCATCCCAGAGGACATGTAGTAGTCCACTTTTCCTCGATTGAAAGAAAAACACAGGCCCTGCAAGTAGCACCAAGGGTCAAAGATACGAGGTTTGAAAAACTAAGACTATAGGCCGATATAACGCCCATGCAGAGGGAGATATGGAGCAAGAACTTCGAGATCTTCAAGGAGCTTTAGAGTAAGGGGACACCCTATGATCTTGGGGTTGATACAGAGGACCCCTCTAAGCTAATTATTCTCCCCCATGTATCTATGTTGCAGTCCAGGGGTAGGGCAAGTAGGCTAAAAGAACAACCCAACTATGAAAGGAAGGTCTTAAGAAGATAAGGCATTGTTGAAGTGACCCCCAAACAATCGATTTACCAACGTGGGCCCTGAGTTCGTGCTACAGTGTTCATTTAATTCTACAATTCCCAATAGGAACAACACAGCAGGTGAAAAAGCCTTAGGCTCAGATCCTGTAGATGTGAAGTCGGGCCCTTCTGTCACTCCTGAGGGCCAAATACCCTAGGTAGGAGCATCGTGACCCCAAAATACATACCGTATTCAAGAACTGAGCCTAGAAACGCAGCCGCAGGATCTACCTCGGATTCCCCCGCTCGCTCAAAGCCCAAACACAAACCCGATTGGGGTAACCGTGGTGACCGTGGTGAACAGGGTGGTAGTAATGAAATAGTGGGCAATGGTGGGATCGTCTTTGTCTTTGTCTTTTACATGTTAAAGTCTACTGGACACTGGTCGTGACGGACGTTGCAGCTGTAGAGGCTGTGGTGGCCGTAGTGGCCAGGAGACGGCCGTTGCGCATACCGCTACCCAGCATAGCGCTAAACCGAGCCCGACTCTGACAAAGATTTTGTCATGCAGGGGCATACGCAGGGGGCTGGAGCAAGCAAGACAGCTTAAACCCAAGAGTGCAGCGCCCAACACAGCACGACTTATGGTGACCCCATCACTGAGAGCGCCAATGAAGCCGTAAGGGCGGTCTCAACACCTGCTACGACCCCTCCCGCCAGCACCAACTCAGACAACACTCCTGGACCACGGTCTGCTGCTGCTAGAACGGAGAGTGATAAGGTGCAGGTCAGGGTAGCATTAGAGGAGACTGTTGAGCAAGTTGAGGATGTCGAGGATGCTGAGGATGACAAAACACTTGCCTCTAGATGGATGGGGATTGGAGGCATGGGCATGTCATCACCAGTCAATAAAAGAATGGTGGGACCAGAACCTGGGGTTGGAAGCAAGAGGCCGCGGAAACCAAGGAAACTCCAAATCGTGGTAAATCCCAAATCGTATGCAGGAGCTCTGATCAGCTCAGCTTATATGGCAACGCCATTCAAACTAAATTCGCAGTGCCGATGATTTGTGCCGGGAGACTCACCTCCTGGGGTAAAAGTCCTTCTACAACCAAAGAAAGCAACCTGTTGGTGAGCATTATCGGGAAGCTGCGGAAAGCTTCGCTTGAACAGTTCAGTACATTCAATTCAATTGAAATGAATGAAAAGCATGACCTCAAGTCAAGACACTCGACGCCGTAGAAATACTGAGGGGAAAACAACTTCAGGACAGTTATTGGTTGGCCGGTTACGGTACTGAAACGGCATTTATTTTTAGGATGCTGATATTCCTTCAGAATATCGTAAAAGCCTCGGCACTTGGCTCACAGACACTTCAATTTCTAATCAGCACTGAAAATGTCATGCTGAGAACTTCGACTGGCGATCTTCGGGATGGTTACAGAGACCCAGATTGGATTGGATTAAATGGTTACATGGTTTTTCAGCCGGCTCTGGGCTGCTCACCGTATTCCAACCCAGGCCCGCCCCCCCCCCCCCCCCCCCCCCCCCCCCCCCCCTCGAAATAAAACGGAGCCACAAGCTCAGCTCCAGTCAAGTGTGCTATTTGGGGTGTGCAACAGGTTTCTTGTGAATGAATCCCTTCGAATTCTGTCGAGGCACTGATAATTCCAAACAGGGGGTTCCCCGGTCGGGCGGTCGGGCGCGGGCGCGGGTGATCACCCTCGGTTGATCGGCTGGCCAGTATTCAGATTATCAGAAGTACCAGGTTGCCTAATGGGATGTGCTGTCCAAGTGAATAGGGGTGCTCCCGGGTGCACCGGGAGTCACTCGAGTGCATGAGAGCTCGAAACAACAGTGCCAGCATTCCATGTGCCGTATTTCTTTCGCTCGAATGAAGGAAGTCGCGCTGGTGGGAGGCTGGCTGGCCAGAATACAGAAGTATCCGTTTCTGCGCAAACGGATGAACGGGTGAGCTGTCCGAGGGCGCTCGCAAGGGGTGGTGCATGGGGATTCACATGGCAGCACGATAAGTCTGTTTTAGGGAGGACAGACGCGCTGGGGAGTGGCTGGCTGGCCAGAATTCAGAAGCATCATCCGAATTCAGACGTAGTTTCTGAAGGGATGAGCTGTCTGACGGGTTGTGCACCGGGATTCACATGACGGCACGAAACGTCTGTTTTGAGGGAAGAGAGCCGCGCTGGTGCGCGGCTGGCTGGCCAGAATTTAGAAGTGTCACCAGAATTTAGAGGTAGTTTGTGCGTGCAAGCGGAAAAGGGATGAGCTGTCTCAGGGTCGTGCACCGGGAATCACATGACAGCACGAAAACCCTGGGTCGGTCGTGCAGCAGTTACTTACGGTTATTGCGGCACGCCATTCTGACACTTCATAAATAGTCAAAGGCGCCATCGGCAGCTCTATTAGACATCTTTCGTGTAGTTAATCCTTATAAAGTGCTGCCACTGCGGCCCTGCAGTAATCGCAATATATCAGTCAGTCAGTTCGTACATCCAATATTCGCATAGCCAGTAGTCCGCATTGCAAGCGCATCCCAACATGGACGCCGTCCCTCAGTCTGTGTGCTCCATCTTTGTCAAGGGTCTGAACAAGAACACGGCAACGAGCATGTTAATGTCAGTGTTTTCGCGCTTCGGCTCTGTGATCCAATGCCAGGTAAGAATGCAGTTGACGCAACCTTGCGTCCAACTGGTGCGCATGATTCGTTCGCAACCAGCCTGATGCGCGAGGCGGTTAGAATTCTACGTGAAGAAAGCTCATGCATTATCGTTTGACTTGCGAATTGGGCTGGCTGTTATCTTATGACCCTGCCGGGGTAGGACCACGGACCATGACTGGGTTGGTCGCACTCTTCACCTCCCCGCGGAGAATTCGATGCTCAACAATAACGACGTGCACAGTGCACGAGCACCTGACGAAAGCCATCCACCATGGTCTGATGTGTAGAACTGCTCCTGCCTAGTGCTCATGGGCAAAATCGTGTGTACCATGTTCCAGCCCTGGCGAACGCCTTGACCGATAACAGCACTGCATGGAGTCGTCGCCACTATCCACAATGCACATTATGTAGGAATGCTCGTGTCTAATGCCCATGGGTTGGATCGTGTTTCCAGCGTCGAATACTGCTCCTGCGAACACCTTGGGCGATAACAGCACCGCTCGGGGCCTCGCAACCTTAATCGCCGAAGTGACTAGTGCCAAGAGTCCGTTCGTAGTCACTATCACAGGCCAGGTGGTACCACATGCGCTCATCTATCTGCAGCGACCGCGAACCACTTGCGCTGAGACGCTCACCTCCCTGGTGGGCCATGCCATCCCTTGTGCCCATACACACTAACCTGCCACTTTATGCGATTTAGAAGTCAGTAAGTCACTGTTATCCATGTTCCTAGATGCAATCTTCCAATATAGCGAGGATAAGAATAAACTCGAGCTTGTTTACATGGCTCCAGCCAGCAATTTGGCTGCTCGCCATCTTCGGCAGTAACCTGAAGAGAGGACCTCCCACATTACTTGTAACCCCTTCATGCCTTATCATTACCTCCTCACAAGAGGAGCCACCAGAAGTCCATTATATGGGCACAGTGGAAACTCCATCATCACATTATCACAGTCGCAATCACGACCACCATCACCACCATCATCATCGGCATCATCGCAACCACCATCGCTACCACCATCAACATCATACGCACTGCCCGCCTCCCGCAGATCGCGAGACATCGATCTGGCCGATCCGCCGGTTTTGCTATCGTCACCTACGCCAAGCATGAGGAGGCCGCACTCGCCCTTCAGTCGGTTGACAACAGTCAATTCCTAGGTCGTCGCTTGAATGTCCGATGGTACCAGCCGGAGCGGGACAGCATGAACGCTCAACAGATTCAGGGGATGCTGAACTACGGCCAGGAGTTCCTTGCCCAGCAGATGCGGAACGCAGCGGCTGCTGCAGCATGTTCTTCATTGGCACAGAAGCAGGGTGTTTATGGGGGAGCAGACACTGCCCCCAGCATGCCCATGTCCGACCAAGCCAACATGGAAACCTGGCTGCCCGCGGCTCAGGTAGTAGCCAAGGAGGGGCTGGGTTTGCAGGAGGAGCCTGTGAAGGAAGCCAACTGGTCAGCGATGGTTGGCATGTGGCTCAATGATTATGTAAGTACAATTGATTATAATGAGTTATCAGCAAGCTGGGAGTATCTGCCATGCACTGTTTTTAAGCTTTAGCTGCCACATACTGTTTTTAAACTCCTGCCAACAAAACAAACTTGAACTTCGTTACATGGATTCAGTCAACAATTTGGTTGCTCGCTATCTTCGGCAGTAACATCATCACATTCTTAAAGTCTTGCAACCAATCTATAGCTGAGTATTGGGCATAATTAAACAAGAAACAAGGCAGGGATTGGTTAATTTACAAAAGGCAGGGTATAATATAGGCAGCTATCGCCCCCCTTAAGGGTCTTACGTTTGTGGTCTGAAGGGAGTAAGCAACCTTGTCTTAAGACCCTTGTGTTCAGTTTGTGGTCTCAAGAGAGTAAGCACGGTACATCGATGAAGCTCTTGTTGCATGCTAGTGCATAGTACTGAGTCCTGAATCCATTGCACCAAGCTCTCTGGCGCAAGCACTACTTTCTTGTCCAGTTATGTCAGTCCATCTAGTACAGCTTTACTGAAAATGACTGACGCTTTATCACTCCCTGCTTCACAAGCCTCACCATACCCACCGACGCTTTATCACTCCTTGCTTCACAAGCCTCACCACACCCACTGACACTTTATCACTCCTTGCTTCACAAGCCTCACCACACCCACTGACACTTAATCACTCCTTGCTTTACAAGCCTCACCACACCCACTGACACTTTGACTCCTTGCTCCACAAGCCTCACCACACCCACTGACGCTTTATCACTCCTTGCTTCACAAGCCTCACCACACCCACTGACGCTTTATCACTCCTTGCTTCACAAGCCTCACCACACCCACTGACGCTTTATCACTCCTTGCTTCACAAGCCTCACCACACCCACTGACGCTTTATCACTTCTGCTCCACAAGCCTCACCACACCCACTGACGCGTTATCACTTCTGCTTTACAAGCCTCACCACACCCACTGACGCTTTATCACTCCTTGCTTCACAAGCCTCACCACACCCACTGACGCTTTATCACTCCTTGCTCCACAAGCCTCACCACACCCACTGACGCGTTATCACTTCTGCTTTACAAGCCTCACCACACCCACTGACGCTTTATCACTCCTTGCTTCACAAGCCTCACCACACCCACTGACGCTTTATCACTCCTTGCTCCACAAGCCTCACCACACCCACTGACGCGTTATCACTTCTGCTTTACAAGCCTCACCACACCCACTGACGCTTTATCACTCCTTGCTTCACAAGCCTCACCACACCTGTATACCATACCATCTATTCCTGAGCATACTTTAGTCCCATTTAGCTGGGGACCGGCATATATGATGTCCTGATATCATAAGATAGCATATTTCCGTTCCCTACATAGCACACGGATCATCATCATACTCACAATCACTATGTCTTGCATACCGGTATATGTCATTGTCATGCACCCAGCAATGCATGGCGCCCTCTCACCCAACACCCCTACCTCCCCCCCCCCCCCTTTCAGGAGTCTCTTCCCTCTGACCGCCGCACCACGACGCAGAGCAACCTGTCTCTCACCCCCCGCCGCCGCACCACCAACCAGAGCCTCAACCAGGACCCCCTAGTAGACATCTCAGCCTTTCGTCTGACTGCAGACAGCACCCAAGAAGAACACGACTTCGCTGGCCACTTGTTCCAGGACAAGGAGGACCCAGGGTCCTTTGGCAAGAGCAGGCTGGCAACCAAGTGGGGCCGCGGTTCAGCCTCAGGCGGTGGCTCTGTCATCGAGGAGGGTGGCTGTTCCTCGAACGCCAGCCAGATGGGCAGCGACGAGGTTTCCCTCCTAAGCACAGCGCCCAGCGGGACTGTCAGGGCCAAGTCCGACAGCTCTATGGGTGATGACGTGGTCCTTCCATCGTCTGAAGACATTAGCCAAGCCATGCGCAAGGTCTTCAGCCTTAGTCTCTCCCACAGCCAGGAGCAGGAGCCAGGCAGCCTTTCCGGTATGGACGTCATGGATCGAGACCAACAGGAGAGGAAGGACCAGCAGGTCTGGCTCCCCCCTGCTGCTGCTCCCAAGCACATGGCTGGGAAGCCCTTGCCACCGCGGGCGCCACACGCCAAGATGAAGCAGACCAACGACCTCAGCATGCAGCGCAAACAGCAGGCTGCCGCCGCTGCAGCCATGGAGAGCCATGCCAACGCAGCCATGGCAACCGTGTCCAACGCCCAAGAACAGTATGCCCAGGCGCTGTACCAGCTGAACTCAGCTAGGGCTCAGATCATGGCAGCAGCAGCTTCTATCCAGGTCCCCCCTCATGCCCTCCCACATGCTGCCTACCCTCAGCCTGATGCCTTCATGCATGCCGCTTTCCAGCAGAGTATGATGCAGGGCATGATGGCGGGCATGCCTCCCCCCCCGCCCCCAGCATACCAGAGGCAGCACATGTCTCGTACAGGCTATTAGTCAATGGATATATTCAATGGATATATTATAGTCAATGGATCTTTGAACACACTGTTTCTCTTTTTGGGCTACGCGTGGCAGTTTCCAGGCAGCTCCATTAGTCAGCCACTGTGCCAAGCCATGTGCTTTCAGCTGCACTGGTATGCCAGTCATGCGAACAGGCAGGCACACCAGCTACCTACTAGCTTCAGGTTTGGCTAAAGGACAGGATACAGGAGCCGCCTAGAAGCTGCTGCACGTAGTAAAAAAAGAGAAGCAGTGTCTGAGTGCCCAAGTGCAGCCCCTTTTACCCTAGCACCACCACAGTAGTGCAGGAGAAGCTGAAAAGCAGAGCCTTGGGATATGCATTGTGGGCTGTAGCTGGCGCTAGTGCGTTCCAGTCACAACTGGTTATCAGTTGAATTGTTTTGGTGGCACTGCCACTTCTGGCTACGACCTTTTTGGCCCTGTACTGAGGCAGACTGATCAAATCTAATCAAATTATTTTGCGTGATTTTGTAAGGGTGATTCAACACTCAAGGCCTATCTTGGAGTTAGTTTGTATACACCACGCACCTAGACAGTTTTGGAACACCCACACTGACACCCTAACTGTACATTGTGAAGCACAGACTGTACATCGTGACACTATCACTGTACACCGTGGCACAAAACCTGTACGTCGTGACATGCATGCTGCACATGACACCGTGACATGCATGCTGCACATGACACCGTGACATAATAACTGTACTCTGTGAAAGACACACACACCTGTACATTGTGACACACTCACTGTACACTGTGAAAAACACACTGTATATTGTGGATAGATAGAGCGTAGACACCCACGCAGAATTGGAGAGAGACCAGGGACTTTGCAATGTTTGACTTTGCAATGTTAGACACTGGAATATCGATTATCGATCTATATGTATTCCCATTCATTGATCCTGCCCTCATCGCAATGACGGTGTGATCCCCCGGCGAGTGCTTTCCCATGTGTTGTGATTTAAATTGATTATGTGCACTGTTTCTTTCTTGGACTACTCATGGCAGCTTCCAAAGCTAAGTCTACAAGCTGCTATGCGGAGCCCAAAAAGGAAACAGTGATTGTGGTATGCTACCATGTGTGGTGTATACCTGTGCATGTGCCCCTCTATGAGAGTGTGAGTCTGATTGATTTCCTGTAACGAGTTTTCCAACATCCCAGTCCCAGTCCATGTTTCTTAAACTTTTGGTTACATGGCTCCACAGCCTTGAATGCTGCTCACCGTTTTTGGAAGTAACATGACAACCAAACCATTCTGATCAAATAAATTCACCAGGATCAAAACATACTTGATCCAAGAGCACTTTGGCTGCTCGCCGTCATGGGCAGTACAAATAAATTCACCAGGATCAAAATATACTTGATCCAATCACTTCATATTTGGAATTGAACACGAACCATATTTCCTGGGTTTCTTGAACTTTTAAATGGCTCCAGCTCGTAAGGCTGCACACCCGTCTTTGGAAGTAATATATCCAAATCTAATATTCTTATCGCAAAAGATTGGTCTTCAAAAAAAGCAAAGCATGACATTTCCTGGGTTTCAAATGATGATTCAGGAGGCTTGCCGTTGGCCAGGACTTGAAAAATGTCGACACTCAAGTCACTCCACCTTGGGAACTTAAACTTGGTTAAATGGCTCCAGCCTTGAAGGCGAGTCTCAGTCTTGGGCAGTAACATTAACATAGTGCGTTCTATTTATTTATGTATTAACATCCAAAGCAAATCTCTTAACAAAGTAGACTGGATCCGATCTCTTCATACTTGAACTTCGACCACATTTCCTTAGTTTCAAAATCGAACTTGGTTACATAGCTCATAACTCTAGAATTTCAAAAGATCATTCAGGAGGCTCACTATTGGCCTGCAGAGTAAACATGGCTCATGCCCAACTTCTACATGAACTTGGTCACATGGCTCCAGCCAGCAATTTGCTTGCCAAATCGGTAGTAAAAGTACAAGTAATATAAATAGAAATTGAAATGGTTACATCCGTGTAATGCAGTCACTCACATGACGTGAAATGAAGGACACCACAAAAAGCAATATTACGGTATTCAACAGTCTTAAACTTGAACTTGGTTACATAGCTTCAGCCAGCAATTTGGCTGCCCGCAGTCCTCGGCAGTAAAAAAAAGAATCAACAGGCAGCAGTACACCGGTATTCAAACTTGGTTGCATTGATCCAGGGTTGTTCAGGACGATTCGTCCTCTGTCGCACACCACTTCAAAGAGTCCGTTGCGTCGCAGAACGCAACGTGGAGAGGGACCGTTGACCACAAGGAAGGGTCCGTCGCATGCCACGCGGGACGCAGGCTATATCATTGGTTGCGTCTCAGGCAGCAGAAGTTCCCGTCTCTTCACTTTGCATTGGTGGTGAGATGGCTTGGGAGGGGAAATTATAGTGTTGTTGTTGCAGGCTTGTCCTGTGGCGTTTTTGTTTGATATTCTAGGGAGCCCCAAATGGCTAACAACTCCCATGCAAAATTTCGGGTGAGCCTGGGATGAACCAATGGAATTCGACGTGGTGAAAACAAAACTTAGGGTGACCCTCTTGAACTACCGTACTTTGCCTAAAAGGGACCAGCTCACCAACATGGTAAAGGAATCAAGATAGTGGAAATTGAACTTGGTTACAAGGCTCGGTACATGGCTCCAGCCTTTAAGGCCGCTAGCCGTCTTTGGCAGTAAAATCAACGCTCGAAGCATTTGGGATTTTGGATATTACACCAGAGATCTGATTAATGAACTCGAGCTTGATCTTGTTTACAAGGGTCTTGTTTACAAGGGCCTTTATGGTACTAAACTTGAACTTCAATCGGCTGCTCGCCATCTTCTGCAGTAACTTTAACGATTGGGGCTGCTCTCTGTCTTCCTGTGCATGCCAGTGCTGATAATAATATTGATGGGCGATTTGAGATTTGGCTTGACTATGGTACACACTCTATCAGCTTCAAGGCTTCTCAGCCTGAAAGCTGATTATGAAAATAATAATACATTACATTGTCATAGGCAGGCCAGTGTTGACCCAAGACAAGCCCACTAAAAACGGGGGTAAAAAAAAGTCCTACGCAGCGTCGCAAGCGACACTAAATTAGTGAACTGTTTGAGGCACCCTTCATCACTTTTTCAGCAGCTGCTCCTTCCAGCCCTCCTCTACTGCTCTGGTCGCCGCGAGGATGCTTGGGGGGGCGCCTGCCAACTTCCTGAGAGCGGATAGCTTCTTCCCAGCCCCACTCTCACCCAGCAGAGCCATGCTCACCTGCAGCCATCCAGTGTGTAGGATTACAATATGCACTGGCCGTCAGTGCAGCCCCTCAAATCTATCAACGGGGATCAGCCCCCCCGGTACCCGGCCAACAATCCCACCAAGGGTATCAAGGCTAACCTCCCCATTTACCTTCACACCGAGCAGGCCAACACCACGGGCATTACTCCTCTATGTGGGAGCAAGCCAACCCCTTCCTCCTCCCTCACGCTAGTAATCGCTTCTGGCAGTCCCCCGACATCAAATGGTGGGACAAAAAATGACAAAAAATGGTGGGACAAAAAATGACACAAAATGGTGGGACAAAAATGACAAAAAATGGGGGGAAAAGTACAAATCCACAAGGCTAGGTGGGGGGACGCCTATTCAAAAAAATAAAATAAAAAATGACTAAGAAACTGGCATACAGATACAAACGCCCATACGGTACCAGCACCAGCCCCCCCTCTGATGATAACTGCCATCCTTGTTGCAAAGCACAGGACGGAGCTGGCCATATTCTTGCTGGGTGCAGCCACCCTGTTTTCAAAGGGATGTTTATTAACAGACATAATAAGGCGGTCCAACTCATCCAAAAGGCAGTAGCCAAAGGAGCTCCAGGGGCTCTCCCCATGTACATGGATGCAGGCACATGTGAGGCGACATCTGACATCCCCACAAGACCCCCAACCACCCTCAACCCCCCTGATCTTCCCCAAGCCAAAGAGGATAAATACAGGCCTGATCTCCTCCTCATTGACAGCGAATCCAAACCAAGAAAATCCTACCTAGTTGAACTGGGCTACTGCTCAGACACTAACCACCACATCAAATTCCAGGAAAAGAGCGTTCAGCATAAGGAACTCCAACGTATCCTTCAACAACAAGGATTCCTTATCCAATACCTAGTCTTCACCATAGGTACCACTGGTAACATACCCATCACAACTATTACCAATCTCTCCACCTTAGGGATCGGTCGCGAACACATGGACAAACTCGTCTCTAAGCTGCACAGAGATTCTATGGCCTCCTATATCCGCATTCTTGCCACACGTCGCATGAAGGAGTCCCTACCGCCTGGAGGGTGACACTGCGACAAACGGGAAAGTCCCCTTAACACCATGCCTGTACAATTTGTTTTTAGGAATACAACAACATCAAGGACACACCACGCATTATAGCAATTCAGGGGATGAACTGGACAAAACGTTCCCGTGATAACTTGTACTTTGTACTTCGGAACTTAAAATCGAGAATTTTTGCCTGGACATCCGAGAATTCTCGACAATTTGATCGAGGGATAGACAAAGTACGAAACGTTTGTCCAGTTTATCCCCTGAATTGCTGTAACACACCCTACAAAACCCCCAATAATCAACACACTCTAAAGCGCCCTTCACACATCCTGCTAAATCCTTAAGAATGAACACACCCAGCAGCGCCCTAAACTTTGAGAAATGCCTGTATCCGTGATATTCTGGACCCTTCTTTTGGTTTGTTGCTATTTGGATTTTTTGGCGGAGCCCCCCCTTCAGCCTCCAGGGTCACTCGTTTTCCGTTTGTGCAACCGACTGACGACCGTGCGCCCGACACGAACCCTGACACGCCAGCCAACTGTCTTGTAAACAACTGGCTTCGATCCACCCCATTCCGTTGCCACCTGTCGTTCCATTGCCAACACTCTCCGCCAATTTTTCGCGTCGCTTGCGACGCTGCATAGGACTTGTCGAGCAGAGAAAATATCAACCTGAACTTGAACTTGGTTACATGGCTCCAGCCAGCAATTTGGCAGCTCACCCTCTTCCACAGTAACTCTTCAAATCAAAGCATTTAAGGATTATAATACGTTATGAACAACCGCTGCTTGACTAGTAGCTAGCAGGGTACTACTAAGCGCGCGCGGCAGCGCGGTGCTGCGCTGCCTTTTTGAGCCCCTCTGCACGTTTCGAGCAGTTTTTTCAACCCCCTGTGGGCGCAGCGCGCAGTTTTTGCGCTTTTTGCACTAAAAAGCGCTGACCAATTTGACGTTTGTGCGCTTTAGGCGCTGGCCAATTTGGCAAGAAGTAGTGCCCTGGTAGCTAACAGGCTACCTTAAAAGTAATGATAACGCCTGGTGGGGCGTGGTATTAAGGGAACCCGTCGTACGCGGGTAGATAGCGGTCTTCTACCTCAACTAGACAAGCTACCATCGCGGTTGACAACGACCTGCATCGCTTAGGGCAACCGAAGGGGGAGTCGACCCCTTGACCCTACATCCTCAAAGCGACTTGGTGTACCACTACACCAATTGATTCGCTGAAAGGGGCTTAGGCTGCCTTACTAGACTCCCTTTTTATGTCACCACCCACTTCAATTCTAACAGCTGAGAGCCCATGATCTTGAGCTAGATTCCTCTATCCACACTGCTGTCATATGGCTATTTGGCTATATGGCTGTCGATCCTAAGCTAGATCCTGCTGTCATTTGGCTATTTGGCTGTTGATCCTGAGCTAGATTCCGCTATCCACACTGCTGTCATATGGCTATTTGGCTGCTCTCCCTCTTCGGCAGTAACATGAAAATATGAAGACACCCCACAGCAGCCTACCATCACTTTTTTCTCTTTTGTTTCAGCGCCTGTACTTCACACCACTTCACACTAAGCACTACCAAAGCATGCAAGGTAAAAATAAATAAAAAAGAAGAAAAAGGCAAAGAAAATATTAGCACACCCTACAGCAGCCTACCTTGACTTTTTCTAGTGCATGTCCTTTACACCACTTCACACTACACACTGCCACAGCATGTAGGGTAAAAAAAAAGGTAGAGAAAATGTTAGCACATTATGACATTACTACAGCAGCCTACCTTCACAATTGAGCATAACACCCACCACTTCACACTACACACTACTAAAACACCCACCAATACACACTACCAACCCAATACACACTACACACTGCAAAACACCCACCACTACAGCAGCCTACCTTCACTTTGAGCAATGCCTGTATCCGCGAGGCCATGGACTCTTCCTTTGGTGTGTAGCTATCCAGCACTGCTGTTGTCGACTTCATCCCCGTGCCGGCTGCCCCTTCTTGTACTCCACCACCCTCCGCTGAATTGGTGGAGGGTGCTGATGTAGCTGCTCTGCTTGCACAGTGCTGTTGCTCATCTGCTCCCTGCGCCTGAGCAGATTCGCTCTCTGGTGGGGGGGATATGATGTATTGCACTCCTGACCGTAAGGCCTGTGTAGCATGACAAGGCAAACTAGCTGGGAGGAAGATAGATTTGAGGTGTTCGTGAGTGTACACGTTCATACTATGTAGCTGCTCTGCTTGCGCTGTACTGTCTCTCATCTGCCCCCTGCGCCTGAGCAGATTCGCTCTCTGGCGGGGGGGATATGATGTATTGCACTCCCGACCGGAAGGCCTGTGTTGCATGACAAGGCAAACTAGCTGGGATCAATACATATTTTAGGAGTTCGTGAGCCTACATGTTCATACTATGACATGTATGTATGTATGAACGTTACAGCCCAGGGGTAGTGGCGGTGGTGATATGATGTATTGCACTCCCAACCTTAAGGCCTGTGGCTGGGAGCAAGATATACTTGAGGTGTTCGTGAGTGTACACATTCATTATATGTAGCTGCTCTGCTTGCACTGTGCTATCGCTCATCTGCCCCCTGCGCCTGAGCAGACTCACTCTCTGGCGGGTGGATATGATGTATTGCACTCCCGACCTTAAGGCCTGTGTAGCATGACAAGGCAAACTAGCTGGGAGCAAGACAAATTTGAGGTGTTTGCAAGCCTACATGTTCATACTATGACATGTATGTATGTATGTATGAGTGTATGTATGTATGTATTTATGTATGTATGTATGTATGTATGTATGTATGTATGTATGCATGTATGTATGTATGTATGTATGTATGTATGTATGTATGTATGTGCGTTACAGTCTAGGGGTAGTGGCGGGGGGGATCTGATGTATTGCACACCTGAACTCAAGGCCTGCGTAGCATGACACGGCAAACTAGCTGGGAGCAAGACAGTTTTGTTTGTGTGCGTGAGGTGTTTGTGAGTCTACAACAAACTCCATGTTCATACTATACACGTAGCATTATGACACGAAAAGTTACAGTAGCTGGGAGCAAGACAGATTTGGGGATTTGATCGTGAGTCCATAAGAATTGACTTGGTATCGTTGGCGTTCGGGCATTAGAAGGCTACGCCCCCCCCCCCCCCCCCACAAACTCCACCCCATGGCCGCCACGCTCACCTCTAGCTCTCCAGTGTGTCCTTAGCATCGTTGGCGTCCGAGCCTAAGACAGTCTACGCCCCCCCCCCCCCCCCCCCCCCCCCCCCCCCCCCCCCCCCCCCCTACCCCCCCCCCATGGCCACCACGCTCACCTCCAGCTCCGCAATCAGTGTTTCCTTAGCATCCTTGGGGTATGAGCCTTAGACAGCCCCCCCCCCCCCCCCCCCCCCCCCCTACCCCACTCCATGGCCACCACGCTCACCTCCAGCTCCGCAATCAGTGTTTCCTTAGCATCCTTGGGGTCTACGGCCTCATCTACCAGCTCATACACCGAGGAAGCTCCGGAACACTTTCGCGTCAGGTTAGCCAAAGAGCTTAGGTAGATCTGTCGCTTGGCCATGCCCCCCTTAGATAGGGGGGCCTCCAAGGCCGAAGCCAAGCCGACCAATCGATCCGAGGACAAGCCCCAACCACATGCACTGGACCCTAGGGTTTTGAGAATCCTCTCCTTTCCCTTCTCGCGGATTTCTTCGGAGGCCCCGGAGGTGACAGGCTGTTGAGTTGTACTGCTGGCTGTACCTCTCCCCCGCTTGGCTCCTAGCTGGCGGAGGACGTCCACTTCTTTTCCACCCCGCTCCTTCAGCTCGTGCAGTCGCTCCATCTTCTCCATCCTGTAATTTTCAACATAATTAATCATAATTTTCAACATAATCAATCATAATTGTCAACATTATTAATCAATTCAGCTCGTGTAGCCGCTCCATCTTCTCCATCCTGTAATTTGCACCATAATAAATCATTATTTTCAACATAATTAATTGTCATTTTCAACATAATTAATCACCATTTCAACAGAAGTAAGCATCACTTTCAACATAAATGATCAATTCAGCTCGTGCAGCCGCTCCATCTTCTCCATCCTGTAATTTTCAACACAATCAATAATCTTTTTTAACAGAATAAATAATCATGTTTATCAGAATTAATCACCATTTTCAATATAATTAATCATAATTTTCAACAGATTTAATCATCACTTTCAACCGAATTAATCAGTTCAGCTCGTGCAGCCGCTCCATCTTTTCCATCATGTAATAGAGTCTGAGTTTTCGTTTTTGTCAAATTTTGAAACAGAGATTGAGTTTTCCGTTTTCAAATCTTCTCCACCCTGTTATAGAGATTGAGGTTTCTGTTATGTCAAATGTGTTGGTTTGCAGGGCTGCTTTTTTCTCTGTTTAGTTTATTTGCTGCTAGTTTTTTTAGGTGGTCAGCTGGTTCATTGCTGTCTTTTTTATTTGGTCGACCAGATGGTTGGCCGGTTGATTGCTTGTTTGGTTAGTTGGTCAGTTGGGCAGATGGCTGATTGTTTGCTTTCATCATCTGGTTGGCCAGATGGTTGGTTTGTTAGTTGGTTGGCTGTTTAGTGGTTGGTTGATAGGTTGATTGGCTCATTGGTTGGTTGGGTGGCTTGCCCGCTATATAAACAGTATAATCCCATGTTCAGGTATAGATTAAAAACCCATAAATAGGGAACGGCAATATGAGATCATATGATATCATATGATGCCGGCAGTCTGACTAGGCTAAAGTTACCATTTATATACAATAGCATATGATACAATTTGTATGATACCATATGATATCATACTCGCCTTCGGATAAAATCATATGATATGCCGGACCCTACCCATAAACCCACTTGCCTGGAGAAAAAGAGTCACCTACCCACCCTTTGCTAACAGCCTGCATTTGTTGTTCACGCTTGAGAGCCCATACCAATGCGTGTACATATACAAATGTTTGTGAACGTACAATGTGTGCACATATACGAATGTGTGTATATATACAAATGTGTGTTTCCATATAAATGTGTGTTTCCATATAAATGTGTGTTTCCATATAAATGTGTGTTTCCATATAAATGTGTGTACATACGAAAGTGTGTTCATATACGAATGTGTGTGTATATACAAATGTGTGCATACATACAAAAGTGTGTATATACAAATGTGTGTATACATATAAATGTGTGTACATACAAATGTAATGGTGTATCATGGTGAAGTCCATTTCCAGATTTCAGAATACTCCAACCCACTTGCCTGGTGAAGGAAGAGAAAACAGAACAAAAATACAAATACAAATGAAAAACAAATGTGTATTAATACTCATCAACCCCACTTGCCTTGAGAAGAAAGTGTCGCCTAACCGCCCTTTGCTAGCTGCTAGTGCAGATGCTCCTGCTTGCTGTGCCACACAGCTTGTCTCTCCCCCTACCCCTCCTGCTGCAACACTCCCACCACCATCTGAATCACACCCCGCACCACTACGGAAAAAAAAGATCCAAGCAAAAAGAGAAATGAATAAATAAAACATCGACCCCACTTACCTCGAGAAGAAAGTGTCGACTACCCGCCCTTTGCTAGCTGCTAGTGCAGATGCTCCTGCTTGCTGTGCCACACAGCTTGTCTCTCCCCCTCCCCCTCCTACTCCATCACTCCCACCACCATCTGAATCACGCTCTGCATCACTACGTCATATACATACAAATACAACTTGCCTTGAGAAGAACGTGTCATCTACCCGCACTTTGCTAGCTGCCAGTGAAGATGCTACTGCTTGGTGTGCTGCGCTTGTCTCTCCCGCTCCTCCTCCTGCTCCATCACTCCCACCACCATCTGAATCACGCTCCACATCAGTAAGTAAAAAAAATACAAATACAACTTGCCTTGAGAAGAAAGTGTCGTCTACCCGCCCTTTGCTAGCTGCCAGTGCAGATGCTGCTGCTTGTTGTGCAGCACTGCTTGTCTCTCCCCCTCCCCCTCCTGCTTCATCACTCCCACCACCATCAGAGTCACGCTCTCCATCACTACCGCTGCTGTCACTGCCACCAGCCACAACCTGGCACACACATGGATGGGAAAGGGTGAGTTGGGGTGGGATTAGGTTGGGTGGAATGGGTTGGGTTGGAATTGGGGTTGGGTTGGGTTGGGTTGGTTGGGTTGGGTTGGGTGGGATTGGGTTGGGTGGGACGGGGTAGGGTGGGATGGGGTGGGGTGGGACAGGAGGGAGGGGGAGGGGGAGGGGGAGGGGAAGGGGGAGAAAGGGGGGGGGGCGGAGGGTAAGGATGAGGGGGGCGGAGGGGAAGGAAGAGGGACGTTGGGTGTGATGTGTTGAGTGTGATGTGATAAGATGTGATGGGGTGGGCTGGGTGGAATGGGATGGGAGGGAAGGGGAGGAGGAGGAAGAAGGGGTTGGGGTTGGATGGGATGGAATTGTATGGGATGGGATGGGATGGGAGGGAGGGGTTTGGGGTTTGGGGTTTGATAAGATTTATTTTTGATTTTTTATTATTTTGTTTTGGATTGGATTGGGGAAGGAACTGGAGGGAGGAGGTTTGCGGGACCATGGCAGAGAGAAGTACAACATTGCTTCTCTTATCAGCTACGAGCAACAGCTTCTAGGGAGCTCCCCCTGTCTAGCTATTCAGCCAAGCCAAACACAACCTATCCCACCTTGAAGTTGGCACAATCTGCAGTCCAGAACTGATGACACCTTGGCACTACACCTTGGCACAATCTGCTGTCCAGAACTGATGACACCTTGGCACTACACCTTGGCACAATGTGCTGTCCAGAACTGATGACACCTTGGCACTACACCTTGGCACAATCTGTTGTCCAGAACTGATGACACCTTGGCACTACACCTTGGCACAATCTGCTGTCCAGAACTGATGACATCTTGGCACTACACCTTGGCACAATCTGCTGTCCAGAACTGATGACACCTTGGCACTACACCTTGGCACAATGTGCTGTCCAGAACTGATGACACCTTGGCACTACACCTTGGCACAATCTGCTGTCCAGAACTGATGACACCTTGGCACTACACCTTGGCAACAATGTGCTGTCCAGACTGATGACACCTTGGCACTACACCTTGGCACAATCTGCTGTCCAGAACTGATGACACCTTGGCACTACACCTTGGCACAATCTGCTGTCCAGAACTGATGACACCTTGGCACTACACCTTGGCACAATCTGCTGTCCAGAACTGATGACACCTTGGCACTACACCTTGGCACAATCTGCTGTCCAGACTGATGACACCTTGGCACTACACCTTGGCACAATCTGCTGTCCAGAACTGATGACACCTTGGCACTACACCTTGGCACAATCTGCTGTCCAGAACTGATGACATATTTGTGTGTAGCCCAGTTGCTGGCTCAAGGAGCAATCTAGAAGCTACTGCTCGTAGCCGAAAATAAAATTTCTGAAGTGAAGGTATGAAGTACAAGGTATGAAGTGCAAGGTATGAGGCACAAGGTACGGAGTGAAAAGTATGAAGTATAAGGTATGAAGTTCAAGTTATGAAGTACAAGTTATGAAGTTGAAGGTATAAAAAAAAGTATTAAGTACAAGTTATGAAGTGCAAGGTATGAAGTACAAGGTATGAAGTACAGGGTATGAAGTGCAAGGTATGAAGTGCAAGGTATGAAGTACAAGGTATGAAGTACCAGGTATGAAGTACAAGGTGCGAAGTACAAGGTATGAGCTACAAGGTATAAAGTGAAAGGTATGAAGTACAATGTATGAAGTACAAGGTATGAACTAGAAGGTATGAAGTACAAGGTATGACGTACAAGGTTTGAAGTGCAAGATATGAACTAAGAGGTATGAAGTACAATGAAAGGTATGAGAGCAAGTGCACAAACCTGTCCATATGCGCCAACCAATGTGTGTATGCTCCAGTCAAGGGGTAGCCAAATAGGCTAAAGGGTCTTGCCCAACCTTAAACAATCAAGATTTTGAGAGAAAGTCCATGCATGGGGGAGTGCGTGTGTGTGTGTGTGTGGTGGTGGTGGGGATGGGGGTGGGGAAGGGAAGTAGGAGGAGGTTTGAGGGTCTAAGTCAGAGAGAAGTACAAGGTATGAGAGCGACTCCATGCACCTGCCCATATGCGCCGGTCAATGTGGGCCGTTCCTCTCCTCTTCCATTCCTCCGCATCCCTCCAAATCTGTCTCCTCGTCGCGCTTGCTCTTCCTCTCTCAAGTCCTTCACGTCTTCTTGCACAGCCTGCAGCAACAGGTTTTATGAGATGTAGTGTTGGTATGGATTGATAACACGGTTGCCCCAAAGTTCCCCTCCTCTCTCAAGTCCTTCACGTCTTCTTGCACAGTATGCAGAAACGAGTGAGATGAGAGGTAGTGTTGGTATGGATTGATCACACGGTTGCCCAAAAGGTCCCCTCCTCTCTCAAGTCCTTCACGTCTTCTTGCACAGTATGCAGAAACGAGTGAGATGAGATGTAGTGTTGGTATGGATTGATCGCACGGTTGCCCAAAAGTTCCCCTCCTCTCTCAAGTCCTTCACGTCTTCTTGCACAGTACGCAGAAACGAGTGAGATGAGAGGTAGTGTTGGTATGGATTGATCACACAGTACACAAAAAGTCCCCCTCCTCTCTCAACTCCTTCGTGGCTTCCTGCACAGCCTGCCGAATTGTATGAGATGTATTTTGTTGTGTTGTGTTATGTTGTGTATGGATTTATCACATTGTCCATCGGCCCTCACAGCCTGCAGCAACGGATTTTATGAGATGTGTTGTGTTATGTTGTGTATGGATTGATCACATGGTCCATCGGCCTTCACAGCCCGCAGCAACGGATTTTATGAGATGTGTTGTGTTGTGTTGTGTATGGATTAATCACATGGTCCATCAGCCTTCACAGCCTGCAGCTACGGATTTTATGAGATGTGTTGTGTTGTGTTGAGTATGGATTGATCACTTTGTCCATCGGCCTTCACAGCCTGTAGCAACGGAATTTATGAGATGTGTTGTGTTGTGTTGAGTATGGATTGATCACATGGTCCATCGGCCTTGACAGCCAGTAGCATCGATTATTAAATGGATCATGTATGTATGTTATAGTCGAGGGGTAGCCAAAAATGTCCCTTCTTATCAAATTTTTCACATCTCCTCACGGCTTCCTGCACAGCCTGCAGCAATGCGTATTGGGTCGGTTTGATAAATAATCAATCAATCAATCAATCAATCAATTCATGAATAAATACATAAATAGTACGCTTTATTACACGGCGTGAGGTTTAGGGGGCCAGCCCGTTTGCTTTCACTGGGGCCAACCACCAAGGTGGGGTTGATTACATGGTCTATTGACCTTCAGCCTGCAGCAACGAGTGTTGAGTGGCTTTGATCGCATGATCTATCGACCTTCTGGCCGCTCACCGTCTGCAGGCATGGTGGGTCTGGTTTGGTTTGATTACATGGTAAATCGACCTTCAGCCTGCAGCAACTCGTGTAGGGTGGGTTTGATAAATAAATAAAGAAAGAAAGAAATAAATACATAAATAAATAAATACATGAATAAATAGTACGCCTTATTACGAGGCGTGAGGTTGAGGGGGCCAGCCCGTTTGCTTTCACTGGGGCCAACCACCAAGGTGGCTTCGATTGCATGATCTATCAACCTTCAGGCCGCTCACCGTCTGCAGGCATGGTGGGTCTGGTTTGGTTTGATTACATGGTATATCGACCTTCAGCCTGCAGCAACGCATGTAGGGTAAGTTGTATCAATCAATCAATCAATCAATCAATCAATCAATCAACAAATAAATAAATACAGAAATGAATAAATAGTACGCCTTATTACGAGGCGTGAGGCTGAGGGGGCCACAGTAAAAAAACTCAACCACCTTCCAAACCAATTGGTTTGCCAGATGATCCCCACCCCCCACTCCCAGACCCCAGCACCCCCACTCCATCCCCTCAACCACACCCACACCAAAGTTTTTCTTTCCAGCTACGAGCACCAGATTCTAGGCAGCTCCCTGGGCTCTCTCTCCATCCAAACCTTAAGCAACCTAGGCACCTGGAAGCTAATATCTTCAGCTTTCCAGTTCTACTGGCATCTTTGGGTTTGGCCCAGTGGCAGTCTTAGGGAGCTGCCTAGCACCTGGTGCTGGTAGCCGAAAAGAAAAACAGTGACCCCCCCCCCCCCCCCCCCCACCACACACACACACACCCTTCTCCCCCTTGACTCTGTCAAGCCGCGGCCACATTTGCAGTCCAGTAGGGCACCAGGAAAGATGTTACCATCATCAATCACCCACCTTCTGTTCTGTACATGCCTCCACCACTTCACTCTTGACCACACAATTTCCTGGGGGAGGCTTTCACGAAAGTGTTTGAGTAGGAACCACCAACTGCGACCCCCCACCCACCCGTACCCCTGCAGCCCACTCCCACCCACCCACCCAGCACCATCATACACCCACCTTCTGTTGCGTACATGTCTCACATGCCTCACTCTTGAACACACATTTCCCAAGGGGAAGGGTTTCACCAAAGTGCTTAGGAGGAGCTACCACCTGCCCCCCCCTCCCCTGCAGCCCACTCCCACCCACCCACCCAGCAGCACCATACACCCACCTTCTGTTGCGTACATGTCTCACATGCCTCACTCTTGAACACACAATTCCCAGGGGGAAGGGTTTCACCAAAGTGCTTAAGGAGGAGCTACCACCTGCCTCCCCCTCCCCTGCAGCCCCCCATCATACACCCACCCAGCAGCACCATACACCCACCTTCTGTTGTGTACATGCCTCACTCTTGAACACACAATTCCCAGGGGGAAGGGTTTCACCAAAGTGCCTAAGGAGGAGCTACCACCTGCCCCCATACACCCACCCAGCAGCACCATACATCCACCTTCTGTTGTGTACATGCATCACATGCCTCACTCTTGGCAATACAATCCCCACCCACCTTCTGTTGTGTACATGCATCACATGCCTCACTCTTGGCAATACAATCCCCACCCACCTTCTGTTGTGTACATGCATCACATGCCTCACTCTTGGCAATACAATCCCTTGCATACCACCCTTCTGTTGTGTACATGCATCACATGCCTCACTCTTGGCAATACAATCCCCACCCACCTTCTGTTGTGTACATGCATCACATGCCTCACTCTTGGCAATACAATCCCCAGGGGGGAGGCTTTCGCCAAAGTGTTTGAGAAGGAATGCGCGTCGACAGCTTGTGCCCACGGCATACTCGACCATTTTACCAAATGATTCATGCGCCAGCTGGGCCTGAGTCGGCTTAGCACCTATGCAGGAGGTGGGACAGGGCGAGGGTGCGGTTGATTCAAAGGGGTGGAGGTGGGAGAATGAGATAGAGGGGAGGGGGGGGGGGGGGGGGGGGGGGGACAGGTGTGTGTTTGCGTGTGTGTTTGCGTGTGTGTGTGTGTGTGGGGGGGGGGGGGGGATGCACATCAGCAGCTTGTGCCCACGGAATACTCGACCATTTTACTGAACGATTTGTGTGCCAGCTGGGCCTGAGTTGGCTTAGCACCTATGATGGGGATGAGGTAGGGCGAGGGTGTGGTTGATTCAAAGGGGTGGGGGCTTAGGGGGAGACAGGAGTGTGTGTGTATGCGTGCGTGTGTGTGTGTGGGGGGGGTGCACATCAGTAGCTTGTGCCCACGATACTCGACCATTTTAATGAACGATGCGTGCGCCAGCTGTGCCTGAGTTGGCCTAGCACCTTTGTTGGGGATGAGGCAGGACGAGGGTGTGGTTGATTCAAAGGGGAGGGGGCTTAGGGGGAGACAGGAGTGTGTGTGTGTGTGTGTGTGTGTGTGTGTGTGGGGGGGGGGGGGGGGGGGGGGGGGGGGGGGCACGTTTGCAGCTTGTGCTCGCAGCATACTCAACCATGGTACACAACGATGCGTACACCAGCTGCGCCTGAGTTGGATTAGCACCTATGTAGGGGGTGAGGCAGGACAGGTCTGTGGTCGATTCAAAGAGGTGGGGTAGGGGGAGACAGGAGTGTGTGTGTGTGGGGGGGTGGGGGGTGAGGGGGGAATGCACATCAGCAGCTTGTGCCCACGGCGTACTCAACTATTTTGCCAAACGATTAATGCCCCAGATGTACCACACCACACCACACCACACCCATTTTGCCAAACGGTTCATGCCCCAGCTGTACCTGAGTTGGCTTAGCACCTACGTGCGCAACCAGCAGAGGCCCCTCCAGGCCTTTTTTCCGCTTCACATAGCGATCGCTAGTTTTTACCCCGTTTTGGCAAAAATATTGCTACAACAAAGTTTTTTTGTGTGCCCTAAATTGCTTTAAACAGCTATAACAGGCTGATAACAGGCTATTAAAGCTAAAAAAAGCTACGAAAAGCACTAAAACGCTGTCCCTGGAGAAGGGACCATAAAGCTAGAAAAAAAACTTTCAGATTAGAAAAAAAAAACTGGGCCCCTCCCCTCTCCATTGTTTGTCCATTGGGCTACTCATGGCAACTTCCCGCTAGCTCCAACAGCCAGCCACTGTATCAAACCCAATGCTTGAAGCTGCATTGGGATGGTTGTCACGAAAGCTTTCAGACGCGCTAGCTAGCTTCAGCTTTGGCCCAAGGATAGGGGAAAGGAGCTGCCCAGAATCTGCTACGCTAAAAAAAAGGAACAGTGCCCCTCCCCGCAACCCACTCAACCCCTCCCCCCGCAAATCCTTTTCAGCTATCCCCCCCCCCCCCCCCCCCCCCCCCCCCTCAACCGTAATCCCCTTAACACCTCCTCCCTCAAAACCCTATCCCCGCAAATCCCTCCAGCTCCCCCCCCCCCCCCCCCCCCCCCCCCCCCCCTATTTGGATGTGCGCATGGGGACCAGCAGAACAAAGTTTACTCTTTTCCCTTCCCTTACCTTCCCGCCCCCCTCCCCCACCCCCACCCATCCACACGGCTGTTGAGGTTCAGCTGCTCCGCTTGATGCTGGCGCAGGGTTCCTTTTCCCATACCTTTCCTGCCCCCCCCCCCTCCCCCCCCCCCCCCCCCCCCCCCCCCCCACACACACACACACACACGCACACACAACCAAGGCTGTTGAGGTTCACCTGCTCCGCTGGATGCTGGCGAAGGGTTCTCTTTCCCTCCCCCCCCCAACCCACCCACCCACCCCACCCCCTTTGCCCCACCCCACCACCACTACCCACCCACCCACCCACCCAAGGCTGTTGAGGTTCACCTGTTTAGCTTGATGCTGGCGCAGGGTTCCCTTTCCCTTTCCTTTCCTTCCCGACCCCCCCCCCCCCCCACACACACACACCCCGCCCACCCACCCGCCCAAGGCTGTTGAGGTTCACCTGGTTCGCTTGATGCTGGCGCAGGGTTCCCTTTCCCCTTCCTCCTCTTCTCTTTCTGAATATCCTTGGACAGGAGGAAGTCCATCAGGCTCCTGAAATGTCAAAAGTGGTGTTGGTACTTTATATGAGGTCACTGTTTCTATTTGTGCGACCTATCACCATTCTGTCGCTCACCATTCTGTCGCTCATCATTCTGTAGCTCACCATTATTTGTGTGACTATCACCATTCTGCCGCTCCATGGCTCCATGGCATCCTGTGGCCATGGCCACCTGCGACCTGTCGCCATTTGCCAGAAGGTGCTGTGTTCGAATCCCTCCGGGTGCGCTTTAGTGTTCGCGGTCCCTGACAACCGCCATGGTAGCTTTGTCCAGGTAAAGTAGCAGCCCTTTCCCTACTGCCGTAAGACGGGTTTCCCTTAATACCACGCCCCACCAGGCGTTCTCATTAATCGTGTTGTGTTGAGTTGTGTGGTGTGTGGTGTTGTGTTGGTTTGTCTTGTCTAGTTTGGCTTTGCCCAAGTCACCCCAAACTTATCCCCAACACATCCCCCAACCCCAGTCCATCCCCCAACACCAAAACAACAATGCTTTGCGGTGTATGATAACCTAACTCACTTGTCTGCCAATTAATACAGCAGCGCACTTTTGGCAGGGGCTCTAACCCGTGTGTTGTGTTCAGTTGTGTGGTGTGTGGTTTGTGTTGAGTTGTGTTGAGCTGAGTTGAGTTGAGTTGTGTTCAGTGTTGAGTGTTGAGTTGTGTTGAGTTGTGTGTTGTGTGGTGTGGTGTTGTGTTGGTTTGTCTTGTCTTGTTTTGTACTGTATAATACTCACTTGTCTGCCAATGAATAAAGCAGCACACTCTTGGAAGGGGGAGTAGCTAGGGCCAGATCAAGTGCCCCCGGTCACTTGGGTGGGTTAGTATAGTGACCGGGTACCACCCCTGCATATGATTACTCTACTCACTTGTCTGCCAATGAATACAGCAGCACACTCTTGGCAGGGGCTCCATCACGACCAGCACGCCCACTCTCCTGGTAGAAGCCCTCCACTGTGCGTGGGATGTTCAAATGTACCACCAGGCGCACACCTGCAGTGTTCCGTGTTCCGTGTTCAGTGCAGTGTTCATAGCCACCAGTGCACCCCTGTACAGTTTAAAGGACCATTTACCGTCCATTGTGCGTGGGATGTTCAAATGTACCACCAGGCGCACACCTGCAGTGTTCCGCGGTACGTGTTCAGTGCAGTGTTCATAGCCACTAGTGCACCCCTGTACAGTTTAAAGGACCATTTACTGTCCATTGTGCGTGGGATGTTTAAATGTACCACCAGGCGCACACCTGCAGTGTTCCGTGTTCAGTGCTCAGTGTTCCGCGGTACGTGTTAAGTGCAGTGTTCATAGCCACAAGTGCACCCCTGTACTGTTCATAGCCACAGGCACCCTCAGTCTTCAAATCTACGTGGTATGTTCAAGTGTGCAACCAAGTGCACCCCCGTACTGTTTAAAGGACCAATTTCCCTACACTGAGCGTGGGATGACCAAATGTACCACCAGGCGCACACCTGCAGTATTCAGAGGTGAGTGTTCAGTGCAGTGTTCCTAGCCACAAGTGCACCCCTATATTGTTCATAGCCAAAGGCACCCTCAGTCTTCAAAGCTACGTGGGATGTTCAAGTGTGCAACCAAGTGCACCCCTGAGCTGTTTAATGGACCATTTGCGCTACACTGTGCGGGGATGTTCAAATAAACCACCAGGCGCACACCTGCAGTGTTCAGAGGTGAGTGTTCAGTGCAGTGCTGATAGCCACAAGCACAGTATTGAATTAACAATAATAATAATAATAAAAATATGTATATAGTGATTTTACCTGCTTCCTCGCACTCAGGCTTCTTGGATGGTGTGGTGCGTGGCTGTATGACTGGCTGACTGATTGACTGAAAGGCGCTGCACACTTGAGCTGGGGCATGAAAGCGATAGAAAGCACCAACTCTTCATCCTCAACAATTAAATGATCACTGTACCACAAACTTAGCCCCCCCGTCAGTATAACGATTGTTTGGGGTTCTGTTCATCAATGCCTTTTATTTTTAACCCTTCCTATCACGGTTGGGCAAGTCCCTGTAGCCTATTTGGCCTACCCCTGGACTGTAACATACATACAGACACCCTCAGTCTTTTAAGCTACGTGGTATTTTCAAGTGTGCACCTGACTGTGTGGCTTTCCCATACCGAAGGCGGTCCTCGCAACCACAACACCGACCAGCTTATTATCAACCCCCACAGCCCCCCCCCCCCCCACACCCACACCCACACACACACGCACACACCTACCCCCCCCCCCCCCCCCCCCCCCCCCCCCCCAAAACACACACCACCACCGACACACATCACCACCACCACAACACACGCAGGACAACCCAAGACTTACTTTCCCGATCAATACCCATACCAAAGGCTATCGTCGCAACCACGACATCAACCTTCCCTTTCTGCCACTGGGCAAGCACCTCACTGCCTTCACATGGTATGCCCTCACACAAACACCACACCACACACACGCACCACCGCCACGACATACACATCGCAACCCCAGACTTACTTGCCCAATCAATACCCATACCGAAGGCGATCGTCGCAACCACAACATCCACCTTCCCTTTCTGCCACTGGCTCAACACACCGCTCCTGTCCTGTCCTTGTGTCCCTCACACACACACCACAGCTATGACACACACACAAACCAGGGAAGCTACTTAGAAGCTGCTACATGTAGGCAACAACAGAAACAGTGCCACCTCCAGTTTCCCCCCGGTTCCACCTGCTTACCAACCACTACAGCCCCCCCCCCCCCACCCCCACCACACACACACACCACAGCCAGTCCACACCCATACACACCACCGCCACGGCACACCCACACCACCACCACGACACTCACACCCTTACCAAAGACTTACTTGACCGATCGATACCCATACCAAAGGCGATCGTCGCAACCACGACATCCACCTTCCCTTTCTGCCACTGGCTCAACACGTCACCCCTGTCCCTGGATTTCGCATGGTATGCCCTCACACACACACCACCGCCACGACACATACACCGCAACCAAATACTTACTTGCCCGATCGATACCCATACCGAAAGCGATCGTCGCAACCACGACATCCACCTTCCCTTTCTGCCACTGGCTCAACACGTCACCCCTGTCCTTGGCCTTCGCATGGTATGCCCTCACACACAGACCGGGGGCGGACAAGGCCTTAGACATGGAGTCGGCCGTTTTGCGCTTGTGTACGTAGATGATGGCGCAGCCCCCTGCTTGTGCAGTGGCCTCCACCAGCATCGCTCGCAATAGTTCTACCGCCCCCTCCTCCTCATCCTTGCCCAGCAGGTCCGCCATTTTCACTGTGTAGGGTTGGGATGGGGTGAAGATGGGGATGGGGATGGGGATAGCGTTGGGGTTGGGGATGGGAATGGGGTTGGGGATGGGGATGGGGATGTAGATGGGGGAGGAGGGATGGGGATGGCGTTGGCGTTGGCGTTGGCGTTGGGGTTGAGGTTAGGGTTGGGGTTGGGGTTGGGGATGGGTCTGGTTTTGGGGTTGTGTTTTGCGTTGGCATTGGGGTTGGGTTGGGGTTGGTCTGACATTGTACAGGTGTGTATGTAGATGATGACGCAGCCCCCTACTTGTGCGGTGGCCTCTACCAGCATCACGCGAAATAGTTATACCGCACCCTCCTCCTCATCCTTGCCTAGCAGGTCAGCCATTTGCACTGGAAACCAAAATGAGGACGGCATATAAAACAGAGAGTCCACAGGCTTTTTACTTTGAAGCCCTTCCTATCACGGTTGGGCAGGTCCCTTCAACATATTTGGCCTACCTCTGGACTGTAACATACATACAGACTAGAGAGTTCACAGGAGGTTTGTGCTCAAGTCTTGGTAAGGATTGATACTGATACCACTAAGTTTAGACTCCACCAGAATGGCCCTATGGGTGCGCCCCCTGCCCCCAATGCCTCCTGTTATTTTTTTTGCCTGTCAGCCCTCCACCCTGTCTACCCCTTGTTCACCACCCACCAACAGTGTGTGCTCATTCAAGCACCTTAGGACACCAGGTGCTATGTGCTGACAGGGGGGGCAGTTTGCCAGGCCCAGATTTCTTGGGATGAGTGTCTTTTTCCAAACCTGAACTTTTGCGTCAAAACGGCTTCAAACGCACTGAAGAGACTTACTAATATTTCCCCTGTCCGGGTGTCAGGCCTGAATTTGGCAAAAAAAACAGAAAAAATACCAGGTTGAAGCACCCTTATAAAAAAAAAAAAAAAATACCAGGTTGAAGCACCCTTATACCGTACCCCCTATCCGGGTTTCAGGCCCCAGTGTTGCACTCAAAAACAGAAAGCTGAACAGTTGGCCTCAACACAAGGGAACGGGCTGGCCACCTCAACCTCACGCCTCGTCAAGGCGTAACAATGATTTATTTAGGGACTAACCTGAAACCCACAGTTGTAGTTGATGTTGGCTTGTTTAAGCTTGACAGGAGATAAACATGATCCTTTTATAATGAAAAAAACAGTTTCCTGAAGACATTGATTCCCCCCTACCCACCACTGCAGTTGATGTTGGGTTGTTTAAAGCTTGACAGGAGATAGAAATTATCCTTTTATAACGAAAAAAAAAGTTTCCTTAAGAAACTGATTCCCACCACTGCAGCTGATGTTGAGACTGACATGATCCTTTTTGAATCAAAATCAAAGGATCATGTCAGTCTCTTTTTGATGTTGAGTTGATTAAAGCTTGCAAAGATACTGACATGATCCTTTTTGAATCAAAATTACAGTTTCCCAAGATTCCACCCTTACTTGATACATTCCAGAGATTCTAATTTCCCCCTGTCCGGGTTTCTCGCCCGCTTTTGGCACACAAAAAACAGAAAGACAGCAAAGACTCGGTGCCGCTGGTTTGTGTCGGGAGACCCACCTCCTGGGTTGAAAGTCAGGGGTAGAAGTCCTTTCATAAAAATAAAAAAAGGGTTGAACTAGCTTGCTACCCACCACTGTAGTTGATGTTGGGTCCATTAAAGCTTGCAAGGAGATTGACATGATCCTTTTTAAATGCTAGTTGCAGGTTTCCAAAGATTCCAATTTCCCCCTGTCCGGGATTCTGGCCCCAACTCGGCCCGCAACAGATAGAAAGAAGAAAGAGTTGAATAAAAGTGACACCCACCATTGTAGTTGGTGTTGGGCCGATTAATTCTCGACAAGAGATTGACGCGATCCTTTATAATGAACAAGTCCTATGCAGCGTAGAAGCGACGCAGAAAATTGGCGGAGTGTGTTGGCAACGGAATGAAAGGTGGCAACGATGGAGCTGACCGAAGCGAGTTAGTTACGTGATGTGTCAGGCTTCAATATTTCGGTCAAACGGACAAATGGGTAAACATGGGGGTTCCCGCCCTCTTGAAGAGGGGGCTCCGCAAAAAAAACAGTTTCCCCAAGATACTGACTCCCCCCTAGCTTGCTACCCACCACTGTAGTTGATGTTGGGTCGATTAAAGCTTGCAAGGAGATTGACATGATTTTTTATGCTGTTTACAGGTTTCCAGAGATTCTAATTTCCCCCTGTCCGGGTTTCTTGCCCGAATTTGGCACACAAAAAACAGAAAGACAACAAACACTCAGTGCTGCTGGTTTGTGTCGGGAGACTCCTGGGTTAAAATCAGGGGTGAAAGTCCTTTCATAAAAATAAAAAAAAGTTGAACTAGCTTGCTACCCACCACTGTAGTTGATGTTGGGTCGATTAAAGCTTGCAAGGAGATTGACATGATCCTTTTTAAATGCTAGTTGCTTGGTAATGTCCTCGCGAACCTGCAACATTCAAAAGCATGTGATAGACGAGTCGGAAGAAGTGATGGCCCTCACGAACTCAATGCCGATGCCAATCCTGCCCAAGCTAGCAAGGTGGGTGGTGAATGAATTGGTTCATGAATGGGCCTGGGCCCGTGTGTGTGTGTGTGTGTTGCGCAGGCTTGCTTGCTTGGTTATGTCCTCGCGAACCTGCAACATTTAAAAGCACGGGAAAGAATCAGGAACCTGCAAAAAAGAATCAGGAACCTGCATTAAAAAGAGTGGGGCACAAGGAGATTGGCGCGATCCTTTTTGAATGCTACTAGCTTGCTTGCTTGTGACCAGACAAACCTGCAACATGTAAAAGCACGGGAAAGAATCAGACAGACAGACAGACAGACAGACAGACAGACAGACAGGCAGACAGACAGGCAGGCAGGCAGGCAAAACAAACATGCAAACAAACAAACAGAAAAGGAAATAGACGGACAGATGAGTACATCTGGAGGCTCCCACACCCAGAGTAGGGGGGCTCCGCCAAAAACCCACACACCTATGCTTGTTCTTACCTTCACTTGACATCTGCAAACCAAACCGAACAAACACACAAACAAACAGACGGGTGAACCTGGGGGCTTCAACACCCTATGAAGGGGGGCTCCACCAATACCCCACACACCCATGCTGCCCCCCCCCCCCCACCACCACCACCACCACCACACACCACCACACACACACGCACACACACAGAACCCCCCCCCCCCACCACCACCACCACCACCACCACACACACACACCCCACCACCACCACACCACACCACACTCACCCCCCGCACACACCACACCCACCCCCGCACGCACCACACCACACCACACCAAACCCACACCTACACTCATACCTTGGCGTCTGCTGTAGCGGTAAGAGCCATCACTGGGGTGCCGGGGAGGGTGCGTCTGATCGAACTGAGCCCACGAAAGGCGGGTCGGAAATCATGCCCCCAACTGCATGCACATCATGAAATTTGAGCTCATTGAATTTGAGCTCATTGAATTCAGCCAACAAAAGATGGGTTTAGAATCTTGACCCCAGCTGCAAAAACATTTTGAATTTTGAATGATCGGGCATCGTCTGTTGCTGGAAGAGCTATATATAGGGGGGAGTGTGTGTGTGTTTGTGTGTGTGTGTGCCTGTGTGTGTTTGTGTGTGTGCCGGGGAGGGTGCGTCTGATCAAACTGAGCCCACGAAAGGCGGGTCTGAAATCATGCCCCCAACAATGTATGCACGTTTTAAAATTTGAACTCATTGAATTTTTGCTCATTGAATTCAGCCCACGAAAGGCGGGTCTGAAATCATGCCCCCAACAATGCATGCACGTTTTGAAATTTGAACTCATTGAATTTTAGCTCATTCAATTTGATCTCATTGAATTCAGCCCACGAAAGGCGGCTCGGAAATCATGCCCCCAACTGCATGAACGTTTTGAATTTTGAACGCATTGAATTTGAACTCATTGAATTTGAGCTCATTGAATTCAGCCCGCGAAAGGCGGGTCGGAAATCATGCCCCCAACTGCATGCACATCATGAAATATGAATGATGGGGCATCTGTTGTCTCGGTAAGATCCCTGAGTAAGGTGCTACAATGAGGGGTGGGGGTGGAATGAGTGTGCGGGGGATTGAACTGAGCCCACAAAATAAAGGTGGGTCTGAAATCATGACCCCAACTGCATGCACATTTTGAAATTTAAACGATGGGGTGTCTGTTGTAGCAGTCGAAGCTGCTAGTGGGTTGCCCGGGTGGGGGATGAGGGTAGGGGATAAAAATCAAGAAGGCCCGTTGGAAATTATGACTGCAACTGCATGCACATTTTAAAATGTAAACGATGGAGTCTGGGGGGGGGGGGGGGGGGGGGGGGGGGGGGGGGGGGGGGGGGTCAAAATCCAAAAGGCAGGTTGGAAATGATGACATTAACTGCATGCACATTTTGAAAGTCTAAAAACAGCGCATATGACAGTCTGAAGGCATCCACTGGTACATCATTATATAACAAAATAGCATGTGTGACAGTCTGACGGCAGTCCATAGATACCCGTCCATATAATATGGGGGGGGGTCAGCTCTCCTCAGTTGTTTTAGGGATAGGTGTCTAACCTTTTATTACTCTTGGTTTATTGATATTCTTGAAGTAGGATTTGAATTTTGATTTCTTCTAAAATATTAGACAAGTGATTCTGCGCCCTATGCTTATAAGAATGAAACCCAAAATGATTTAATTGAGGCTGTGCAGCTGTGAATACAATTAGGGGCACCTAAAACGTTCAAATAATCAGTATTTTCCGGCTTTGTACTGCCCGTCCAGAATCTGTACCTGTTAGTCTGTTACGACAATCACTTGTAAGGGAAGACAGGAAAAACAGGCCTACCTAGTTCATTTTTCCAAAAAAGTGTTTTGACTGCAGCAAGCCCTGTCTGACGTTGTGTAGAATCTGGCCCGAATTAGGAAAGCCATAAGGAAGAAAAAAAAACTCTTAGATACATCATAATATAAGCACGGAGACATAAACAAATGCAGATTTGTATTCTACATTATACTATCATCTATTTATCTACTAGACTATCTTCCTAAGTATAATGTACTAGACTATATTATACTATGCTATGCTATGCTATGCTATGCTATGCTATGCTATACTATGCTATGCTATACTATACTATACTTTCTACTATAACCTACTGTACGCCATATTTCCCACACCGTAGTGTGAGAAATGACGTATTCTGAGGACCGACACGGATTACCACAGACACAACACGAATTTTCAAATACTAAACCCCAAGGTGAAACCGGAAGTACCGTGAACCGCACATCATTCCGCCGTACAGAGTCCCGCCGGTATTTAATCCTAGCGCTTCCAGAAAGTAGCACCATTTTGCTTAACTTTCTGTAAGCGCTCGGCTTTAGTGCCAAATTTATCGTCTGGGCTTCTCCACCAGAGGCGCATCTCAGCGCATCTCCACTGGAGGAGCGACACCCGTTAAGAGTAACGTGATCGATCTGCGTAACCAAGCGATCTACTCCCCACTCTTGCCTGAGTCTGATCTCGTTCTTTTGTTTCGTCGATATTTCCTGCCGGCTTGTTGAGTAAGCCTGTTAGGCGCACTCGAGCCCACTCGGCCTCCGATCTCTCGGTCCCTTGTAAGGTCGCACTAATCCTTTGAGCAGCCCCCCCCCCCCCCCCCCCCCTCCTTTTCTTCCCCTCCCCTGGCGGAAGGGACCGCTCCCTGATGATCTGGGAAGCAACCGGCCCAGCTGACGGAAGCCCAGGGGCCCAGTTATGACAAGGCGGTGAGAGGGTCATGTTCGCTGCTTTTCTTCTTCAAGTAAGTACCCTCCCCCAGAGCGTGTGTCTAGTCGCGTTTCAGTTTAGCGTTTTCTCCGTCCGACCGGGATGCGCGAATTGCCGGTTAGCCTAGAGCCGTTGCACCTACGGACCTCGTCTTGCCCACCTGCCGAGTCCTGTTTGTCGCGTTACTGCCCGAACACCTGACATCTCCGGCGCTGGTCGCGTTTTGTCGCTTGTGGTCTGAGTTTTGTTTTCGCCAGATCGTGGCTTTCTCTGCCCCTTTTCACGATCGCACCTTTTGCTGCTAGATTGCACCAGTTGGAACCAGATCGCTCTGCTCGAACTGCTTGCTTGCTGCTTTAGATCGCATGAGTGCGATGCTTGATGCTCTAGCTCGTTGCTCCTGCTTTCTGATCGTTGATGCACTGCCTAGGCTTTGTACCAGGAGGCAGAACCACTAGATCTAGAATTCACTCCCCCAATAATGAGAGTGACCCATCCCCACTACCAGACTGGAGGGCCTTGGGCTCTTCGTAGATGCACCACTTTTGAAGCTGGATCTCCCAGCCCATAAAGCCAGGTGCACCGATCAGAGACCAGAAGACCATAAAGTCAAGGGAGGGGGGGGGGGGGGGGGGGGCACGCTCAGGAGGAGAGAATTTGAGTGCCTAATAGGGGAAGCTAGTCTGCGCCTCCAAGGTCACACCATGGGAACTTTGCACATCCAGCACCCTGTTTGATGCCCTCTACCCTGTCACACCCACTCATGCCAAGCACAACATCCAGCCAAACTTCCTTAGGACCATGGCACCACCAGTGACCTAAGGTCCTAGGGGACAGGATCCTGGCTTTGGAATTGCATGAATCAGTGGGAATACATGTAAGCATGCTGGCCAGAAAGGTTTGTTTTTCCTTCCTGGTTTGCACACTTGCAGCATGTACACAGAGGTATCATGGAACTCAGAGCCTGCATGACGACCATGTTGTCTCAGCAGTGAACTAGGGGGGCTCCAAGATACCAGACATCAAGGAAGCTCTGACCCATAGTGCACTTATCAGCCTTGAGTTGGGTTCAATGTCAAGGTAAAACATGTAAAAGGGGAACTGGGCCCGGCAGATGCACCCGATAGAGGGGTATCAAGCAGCACCAGCAACCTTTACATGATATATATTTTTTTACCAGACTCAACAACCCACCAACCAACTTTGATTGCTTAATGCAACAGATTGGTACTTGAAACATGAGGGAAGCAAGTACTGGTTGTCCTTTCAGCACCCCATTTAGGTACTTCGGCAACTACTCATAGGACAAGTGTTTCTCGGGACAACTTTCCTTTTTGATGCAATAAGACCCACTTTGGATCTCTAATTTGCAGCCTGGGTAGCCACACCCACTGACACATTATGCACAGCAATGGTCCCACAGTGGCCAGATGCACCTTGGTTTAGGAGGCACCCTTCACCACGCTTGTGATCAGACTTGCTCACTAAATCCCCCCCCCCCCCCTGTCTCACAAAAAAATGTACCTTCTGCCAGCGCCACGAGGGGTGGATGTTGGGGTGCACCTCGTGCACCAAGCACACCCATCCCAAGTGCGTAGGTATGTGTAGGTTTATTATGCCCCGTGGTAATTTTTTGTGCACAGCCGGCACACCCCAGGAGAGTATCCACCACATCACCAGCTCCAGGGCCCATGAAAGTGCTAGGAGATTAGTGATGCTGGAAGGTTCTACCCAGGCGGTAAGCTCACAAGACACTTATGCAAGTGCCTTGAAGAGTTACCTCGAGTGCACGGCTTAGGTGTAATGATTAGTGAGCCGAAGGCACTCCCATATGGCCCCAAGGAATACGTGCACCACTGAGAAATTTACTTGGTTTGGGAGGCGGTTCACTTCAAACCTGCCACCATCACCACCACAATTTTCAGAATTGGCTGGCACAGGTCCAAGGGTCTGGAGCTCCACACCCTGAACTCCAGAGTGGTTGCCCAGATGCCCCAAGCCATCAGGGTTTTCCAGGGTGCCAAGAGAGTGCTTTTCAGGCAAATAAGGCTTTCAAGCCCTAATCCTTTTTTCTTTAAGTGTTTGGAGGCCATGTTGGAGCTGAAAACCCTGCAGCCCAACATGGAGGACCATTGTGCTATAGAAGCAGCATGGCTAGTAATAGGTCGCTTTGGATAGTTGGGAAGTAGTGATCTGTTTGCCTTTGAGTTTGATTTTTCGAGTTTCAGTTTTTTCCCTTGGGTAGTGTCACCAGCAGTTCGTAGTAACAGCTTGGAGCCCAGATTCCCCTAGCTTCTCTTTCTCCCCACCCCTTACAGGTCAGTCTTCTGTCCTCTCGCCTTCAGTCTTTTCTCACCTTGGTTTCACACTCTCTCAGCCAGTTCTTTTTCTAGCTAGGTTTGCCATGCACAGCCTCAGACGTGGAGGTGTAGTAGCAGCCTGGGCTAACGGGGCTGATCTAGAGACCATCAGGACCCAGGGACGTTGGAAGTCAGACGCCATCAAGGCTTATTTAGTTCCAGACTTGACAGTTAAGCTGAACTTTGCCTCTAGCCTTTGATAGCCCTGTGTACCTCTCCCCCTTTAGCACAGCCTGCTGCCTGGTACATGGTCCTTCTCCTCCTACACCTTTCCCGTGTCTTTTCTACTCTTGAAGGCCTGGAGGCCGTAAAGAGTGGCCGTGTGTGTGTGACCTACAGTGACTCTTGCACATGGTACTAGCCCAAAGACAGACCTGTCAGGTCTGGACATACAAGCTAAGTAGACGGTGCAGTATACTTATTTTAAGGTACTGCAGCAAGTACAAGTGCAGTCTGAGGAAGGATCCAGCTCCCCACTTGGGAACAAGGAACACCTCCAAAGAACAAGCACTTAGGGAAAGCTCAGACCCTAAAATAGTTACTGCACACCTACCGAAAGGGGCCCCATTTGAAGATGCGCTGGGCCTCTGTTGCAGTGTCGTTATGCCCAGCAAGCAGGCCCCTTAACTTGTGCAAACTCAAGTATGACAATGATGAAGCCTGCTAATGCTGACTTTCCTAAGTCCCTTGGGCTATTGGGCTTGCCCAAATTTAAATATGTATTAAGGAAAATGTGAAGCGGCCTGTAAGGTATCTGAGTCAAGTCATCTGAATGCCATATTTCCCACACCGTAGTGTGAGAAATGACGTATTCTGAGGACCGACACGGATACCACAGACACAACACGAATTTTCAAATACTCAACCCCAAGGTGAAACCGGAAGTACCGTGAACCGCACATCATTCCGCCGTACAGAGTCCCGTCGGTATTTAATCCTAGCGCTTCCAGAAGGTAGCACCATTTTGCTTAACTTTCTGTAAGCGCTCGGCATAGTGCCAAATTTATCGTCCCCACCACCTCCCCTCTGTCTCCACAAGAGTTCCCCATCTTCAGAAGCTACCAGAGCCTCCCAGGGGAAGTAACTCTGTTATTATTTGACAGTAGCGACTCTTTTGGTAGTAGCCCAAAGACAGACCTGTCAGGTCTGGACATACAAGCTAAGCAGACGGTGCAGTATACTTATTTTAAGGTACTGCAGCAAGTACAAGTGCAGTCTGAGGAAGGATCCAGCTCCCCACTTGGGAACAAGGAACACCTCCAAAGAACAAGCACTTAGGGAAAGCTCAGACCCTAAAATAGTTACTGCACACCTACCGAAAGGGGCCCCATTTGAAGATGCGCTGGGCCTCTATTGCAGTGTCGTTATGCCCAGCAAGCAGGCCCCTTAACTTGTGCAAACTCAAGTATGACAATGATGAAGCCTGCTAACGCTGACTTTCCTAAGTCCCTTGGGGCTATTGGGCTTGCCCAAATTCAAATATGTATTCAGGAAAATGTGAAGCGGCCTGTAAGGTATCTGAGTCAAGTCATCTGAATTACACTCTTATCTACTATGCTATAACAAGTGGATTGAATCCTAAAACAAATGGAAAGTATGCGCACCTTGAAATGCAGTGTGCCTCGTCTACCGCCACCAGACAGAGCCTCCCTCTTGCATGGAGCCCTTTCAGAACTGCCTGGAACCTGGTGGGTTGTGGGTACATGAGACACACTCAGTACTCCTGGCTTTGGCTTAATTCTGTTTGGTTTGGTTTGGTTTGGTTCGGCTCTGCTCGGTTCGGTTTGGTTTGGTTTGGTTTGGTTTGGTCTTGTTTGGGTTGGTTTGGGTTGGTTTGCTTTGGTTTGGCTCAGCTTGATTTGGTTTGGTTTGGTTTGGTTTGGACTGGACTGGTTACATGGTATATTAGCCTTCAGGCTACTCACCGTCTTTCAGCACTGTCTAGAACCTGGTGGGAGGTGGACACGTGAGACACACTCATCACTCCTGGCTTCGGTTTAATATTATATGGTTCTGATTGGGTTTGTTTGGTTAGATTTTGCTTTTTTTCACCCGAGGAGGTGGGTCTCCCGACACAAACGCGCAAAACCCACTTGTATGTTTTAACCAGCTCTGAGATCGTGTGTAAGTGATTATTCGCTCATATTTTTTGTTTATGAGTGGATTTTCGCCCAAGGAGGTGGGTCCCCCAACACAAACACACTCACTACCTACCTGTTGGTCTCTATTAGCTCTAGGGTCATATACAAACGTTTGTTCATACTTATAATTTGCACCTCTGCACCCTGTTCAGATTAGTTGAACATGTGTCCAGGGTGTTTAAGCAATTCAGCGGATGATTTGGATTTGGGTCTCATGGTTAGTAGTTCATACCTCCAATTTCCCAGGCAAAAATTCTGTCAATTCTCAGAATTCTCATATATTCTCAGAAATCTCGATTCTCAGACCAGAATGCCATAATTCTCAGCCCCAATTCTCAAGTTCAAGGAACGAATTACGATATGTTTTGAAAACCCAAATCCAAATCATCTGCTGAAAGGCTATAACCAGGTGCTCAGGGTGTAAAAACTTCCTGAACACCTAAGAAATCCCTAACTGAACACTTAAGAAATCCCTAACTGAACACCTAAGAAATCCCTAACTGAACACTTAAGAAATCCCTAACTGAACACTTAAGAAATCCCTAACTGAACACTTAAGAAATCCCTAACTGAACACTTAAGAAATCCCTAACTGAACACTTAAGAAATCCCTGACTGAACACGTAAGAACTCCCTGACTGCCCACCTGTCTGTCTTGATCAGCTCTGGTGTTACATACAAGTGTTCATGCACAGTTCATAATCTGCAGCTCTGCACCCAGTCCAGGGTCGTTGGACAGGTGTCCAGGGTGTTTACGTACTCCCTGACTGCCCACCTGTCTGTCTTGATCAGCTCTGGGGTTACATACAGCAGCCTGAGCCTCTCATCCTCGCTCATCAGCTGCTGCATCACATGTGATTTCTCCGCTTCAGATTGAGTCGAGGACAAGTAGGCTGCAGCCACACCCTTCTCAGCCAGGTTCCCCACTTGGTCCTGCATGAGGGCTGAGAGAGCATGGTTTTAGCGATGCGATGTAAATCATTGATTGGCGTTTCACTGGCACACAATATTAATTATGCTTGGTGAACACGACAACTACCGTCCCCCTGCCCTGCCCCTATCCCTGTCCCCATCCCCGCCCCCGTGCCAGTCCCTATCCCTGACCCCACATGGACCTGCATGAGGGCTGAGAGAGCACGGTGTCAGCAAGATTACGTAAATCATTGCTTGGTCGTCGTAAATGATCGCTGGTCCACAGCATTAATCTATATGCTTAGTGAACAAGACAACTACCATCCCCCTCCTCTGTCCCTATCCCTGCCCTTGTCCCCCTGCCCTGTCCCTATCCCTGCCCCCATCCCCATCACTGTACCCGTACCTGTCTCTATCACTGTCCCGTCCCCATAACACGCCGCCGGCCGCCCATACGCCACCCCTATTCCTTGTCCCATCGCCCATCCGCCCCCCCCCCCCCCCAGCCCCCCCTGTGGCCCCTGCCCTGTCCGCTATGCCCGTCCCATCCCTGTCCCATCCCCACCCCCGTCCCTAGTACCTATCCATATCCCTGCCCCATACCAGTCCCCCGCCCCCACCCCCGTCCCCATACCAGTCCCCCATACCAGTCCCTCTCCCTGCCCCCACCCCCACCCCCATCCCCGCCCCCCTGCCCCTGATCCCCGTCTTCATCCCCGCCCCGCCCCCCTGCCCCCTGCCTTCCCTATCCCCTTCCCGTCGCTATCTTTGTCCCCATCCCCATCCCCTCCCCTATCCTTGGTCCCCTGCCCGTCCCCGTCCCCGCCCCCCATCCCCTAGTACCAGTCCCTATCCCCATCCCCTTGTCCCCATCCCCATACCAGTCCCCCGCCTCCCCTGCCCTGTCCCCGTCTACATCCCCCGCCCCCTCCCCCCTGCCCTGTTCCTATCCCTGCTCCCATCCCCGTCCACCGTCCCCGCCCCTATCCTTGTCCACCATCCTTGTCCCCGCCCCGTCCCTATCCCTGCCCCCCATGCCCATCCTCATCCCCTCCCCCGTCCCAAATACCAGTCCTTATGCCTTGCCCCCATCCCATCCCCCCCCCGCCCCTGCCTGTCCCCGTTCTTCATCCCCCGCCCCCCGCCCCCCTGCCCTGTCCCTATCCCTGCCCATCCCCGTTCCAGTCCCCTATCCGTCTGTCCCCATCCCCATTCCCGCCCCGTCCCTAACACCTGCCCCCCTGGCCCATGCCCATTCCCGTCCCCATCCCCCTGCCCTGTCCCCCGCCCCCCCCTGCCCTGTCCCTATCCTTGTCCCCCGCCCAATCCCCGCCCTCGTCCCCGTACCAGTCCCTATCCCTGCCCCCATTCCCCACCCCCGCCCCCCCTGCCCAGCCACTATCCCTGTCCCCATCCCCGTTCCCTGCCCCCCCTGCCCCATCCCCATCCCCGTCCCCATTCGCATCCCCATCCCCACACCCATCCCACACATACACACACACACACCCATCTCCATCCCTGTACCCATCCTGCTCCCCATCCCAATTCCCGTCCCAATCCACAATCCACTCCCCATCTCGCACCCTTCCTCTCCCACCCCACCCTCCTCCCCTCCCCGTTCCCTGTACCATACCAGACCACCACCACACACACCACAAACAGCACACACACCACACCATACCTCACCACACCTCACCACACCACACCACACCTCACCACACCACACCACACCACACCACACCACACCACACCTCCTGTTCCCTGCACCATACCAGACCACCACCTCCATCTGTGCTCTTACCGATCAATGGTGAAACAACAAGCACCAGCTTCTGCTGCACGAGAGCTGGCAGCACGTAGCACATTGACTTGCCACCGCCTGTGGGCATCACCACCAGGGCATCTTTGCCTTGAAGGGCTGCTGAAACAGCTTCCTCTTGAGAACCTCTGAATGCCTCAAAGCCTGTTGTGTTGTGTTGTGTTGTGTTGTGTTGGTGTGTGGTATAAACATGCCTGTGGGTTTTGTAGTTTGTGTTTTGTGTTGTGTTGTGTTGTGTTGTGTTGCGTATACACAACCATGCCATTGTGTTGTGTTGTGTTGTGTTGCGTATACACAACCATGCCATTGTGTTGTGTTGTGTTTGTCTTGCGTATACACAACAACCATGCATTGTGTTGTGGTTGTTTTGTGTTGTGTTGTGTATGATGTTTGTGTTGCGCATATACACAACCAGGCCCTGTGTTGTGTTGGTGTTGTGTTTGCTTCTACCAACCATGGCCATTTTGTTGTTGGTGTGTTGTGTTGTGTTGTGTTGTGTTGCAGTATACACAACAAACATGCCATTGTGTTTGTGTTGTGTGTGTTTTGTGTTGCGTATAACCACACATGGCCATTGTGTGTGTTGTGTTGTGTTCGTAGAGGCACAACCAGTCAGGGTGTTGTGGTATGTGGTTGTGTTGTTTTGTTGTTGCCGTAATAACACACATGCCATTGTGTTGTGTTGTGTTGTGTTGCGTATACACAACCATGTCATTGTGTTGTGTTGTGTTGTGTTGTGTTGTGTTGCGTATACACAACCATGCCATTGTGTTGTGTTGTGTTGTGTTGCGTATACACAACCATGCCATTGTATTGTGTTGTGTTGTGTTGTGTTGTGTTGTGTTGTGTTGCGTATACACAACCATGCCATTTTGTTGTGTTGTGTTGTGTTGTGTTGTGTTGCGTATACACAACCATGTCATTGTGTTGTGTTGAGTTGTGTTGTGGATACACAACCATGTCATTAACACTTGGCCATGCACTTGATATTCTCCAATATTCCAGAAATATTACAATACAAATTATGTCCTACAGAACCTTCTGATGTTTCACTTGTAAATATACCGGGTATATTTCACAACCCATATTTCACTAAAAAATATACCCGAATATTTCACAACCCATATTTCACTAAAAAATATACCCGAATATTTCACAACCCATATTTAACTTCCAAATATACCCGAATATTTCACAACCCATATTTAACTTCCAAATATACCGGTGTATTTCACTTGCAAGTATACTGGTATACACAACATCACAATCGTGAATACATTTAATGAGGGGATGCAAAACAAAGCAGACAACCTCTAGCGATGATCCTACTTTCAAAAGTAATGATAATGCCTGGTGGGGCGTGGTATTAAGGGAACCCGTTGTATGCGGGTAGAGAGCGGTCTTCTACCTCAACTGGACAAGCTACCATCGCGGTTGACAACGACCTGCAACGCTCAGGGCGACCGTAGGGGGAATTGAACACCCGTCCCTGCATCCTCAAAGCGAGTTGGTGTACCACTCCACCAATTGATTCGCTGAAAGGGGCTGATCCTAGTTATGTATATTATATATTTCATAAATTGTATTGAACATTTATTTTTTATATTCACAACAGCATAAATAGTAAAAAAGGTGAGTACATGTAATGCGGGGATGACCAGCAAAGCGGACAACCTCCTAGCGGAGATTATAAATGTACCGTAAATATATCATATACAAATGTGTATATATATATATATATATATATATATATATATATATAATCATATGCCAGCCCCATGTCAGAACTTCTGAAGTCTGTCAATCCATTTTTAGTCACACATGCTAAGACTGCACATGTACACACAACATCTTGAGTACGTGAATACATGTAGCCCGTTTCAGTGATATGATTGGTCTAGTGGTACACCAAATCGCTGAAACGAAGCAGGGTCGGGGTTTCGATTCCCCCTACGACCACCCTGAGCATTGCAGGTCGTTGACTCGTTGTCAACCGCGATGGTAGCTTGTCCAGTTGAAGTGGTTGACCATTCTCTGCCCGCGTACGACGGGTTTCCTTAATACCACGCCTCACCAGGCGTTATCATTACTTTTTTTTATTACATGTTATGTGGGAATACATAACAAAGCAGACAACCTCCTAGCAGCAATCCTAATTTTGTATATGTCATTGAGAATGCCCTATACCAGCCCCAAGGCAGAACTTCTGAGATGCCACAATCCATTTTTAGTCACAAAAGCTAAGACTGCACGTGTATACACAACAGCATAAAAAGGTGAATGCATGCAATGTGGGGATAATTAACAAAGCAGACAGCCTCCTAGCCGCAATCCTAATTGTATATATATCCTTTATATACCCTATGCCTGCCCTGAGTCAGAATTCCTGAAGCCTGTCAATCCTTTGTTAGTCACAGAAGCTAAGGCTGCACGTGTATACACAGCAGCATGAATACGTAAAACACGTAATGAGGGGATAACAACACAACGGACAAACTCCAATTGGTGATCCTAATTGTATATATATCATATACAATAACCTATACCCACCCTGAGTCAGGACTCCTTCAGTCTGACAATTTATGGTCAGCCATAGAAGCTAAGATAACACGTCCTAACACAATGCAGGCATGACGTTATCTCAGTACTAGTTTGTAGCATGCATGGTGTGGATGCCGTGGATGGAAGCCTACAAAATTATAAGGAGCTAATGCATGCATCAACACACTTCAGGTGTGATATTATCTCATTCCTAGCATGGCATGGTTGCTGTGGATGGAAGTCTGACGATGCATTGTCACCCATAGAAGCTGAAGGTATACGTCGGAGCATATTTCATGCGTGATATTCTCCCAGTTCTGGTGTGCAGCATGCATGGTGTGGTTACCGTGGATGGATGAGGCAGATGTGGACTAAGGTCAGTCTATTTGGCTGTGGCCTCCAGACTGTAGTCTTGCTGCACAAAATGTACAAATATCTTGTTATCTCTGTCCACTGGGTCTAGCCCAGGCTGACACAGGGACACGCCAACTTCAGCAGCAAATGTCTAAACTTTGGTGAGTTGCAGCAGAATATACCAAGGCAGCCTTTGGATGCACTGCCCCTGGTTGTGTGCATGTCAAGAACTTGTCTACACCTGTGTGATTGCAATCAGTAATCGGGAGTGCTGTGCTGTGCTGTGTGTACTACTCATATTCTCAGAAGGTGAGCAGAGCCCAGGCTGAGGGACCAAACCAAGTGGTGTAATTAAACCAAGTAGGACACACTGGTGGTGGGAGGGAATGTGAACGAGTGATGCGCCTCACCGAAAGTCTCCTTCAGACACCTCCGCATTTTAGACGCCAAGTCTCCGGACTCTTCTGCGTGACCACCTCCTGTGAGGTCTACTTCATTCGACTGCGCAGGACGCCGCTTATTGCCAGCCTCGGAGCTCCCCTGCTCAGCAGTTCGCTTCGACATGGAGTTCTAGGAGGCTGGAAGCTTCAGAACCACAAACCGGAATATACGAGTGATTGAACACGGTGAAGGCGAGAGAGGAAGATAAGTCGCAGTAGGGATGAGTCGCAGGTGTTGTTTCTTCCCAGATCCAAACTGCCCATTGTCTCCCGGTCGTATTATGTATTTATGTCGGATCCAGGCCAGGGGTCGGATGGTGCTGTGCCCAATTGAGCAACCGAATCAACCACTGACTGGCCTGGCGTGCTTGTTGATCCAGCCCCCCCTCAAGTCCTGGTACCCGTACGCGCTTGAAGTATTGGCAAGATTAAGTATAACCGAATGAAAAAAATCTCCAGATTTTTTGAAGAGGGATTGGCCCCATTAAAATGTCCGTTAGTTCGTTCGTCCGTTCGTCCGTGTGTCACCAACCAAATTTTCAGGTTTTGTGAAAAATATTCTTCTATTTTTGATGAATTATAAGACTTATTTATACCGGACAAATTCTCACCAGAGCACATATGAGCATCGCAATTCACGAAAAGCAGCTCAGGTTGGGCCAACAAGCTACAATTAACGGTTAATAATTTGATTTCAGGGTGTTTTGAGCTAACATTTCGAATTTGAACAACTTAAACTTGTGCGTATAAATAGGTTTGGGAACAGAATAGTCGTCAAAAATCCGAGGCGAAACATGTAAGCATTACAATGGACGGAACAATCCCCAAGGGCACTTGTGCAGTGATATGCATAAGGATTTATTTGGGCATGAACATTAAAAATCGTGGCACCGATGCCCAGGTGTAGCATTTTACAAGATGGAAACATTAGAAATCGTGGCACCCGATGCCCAGGTGTAGAGTTTGGGAACGTGGAAACATTAAAAATCGTGGCACCCGATGCCTAGGTGTAGCTTTTCACAAGATGGAAACATTACATATCGGGCGCCCTTCTTCGCTTGCCCGATTCCCAAGTGTAGCATTTGGGATTCCAGCCATTTGGGAGTCCAGCCATTCCAGCCATGCTACCTGCATGAGTTAGCGCAGGTATAGACGTGCTCCCGGCCTCCCGCTTATGTATACAACGGAGATGGACATCTGTTATTGACCTATATTATTGCTGTTTAATAGGGTCGCCCCGTTAGACGATACGGCCGATAAAACGATTTTCTAAATTTTCACAAATTTTGAAAATCTAAGAAAAGTTACACATGTAATAATCAAGGCCAGAAAACCTATATTATTGCTGTTTAATAGCGTCGCCCCGTTAGACGATACAGCCGATAAAACGATTTTCTATTTTTTCACAAATTTTAAAAATCTAAGAAAAGTTACACATGTAATAATCAAGGCCAGAAAACCTATATTATTGCTGTTTAATAGCGTCGCCCCGTTAGACGATACGGCCGATAAAACGATTTTCTAAATTTCCACAAATTTTAAAAATCTAAGAAAAGTTACACATGTAATAATCAAGGCCAGAAAACCTATATTATTGCTGTTTAATAGCGTCGCCCCGTTATTAAACAGGAAGTTTCCATGCAAGACGACCACACCTTCGACGATTTCCCAGGCATTTCCAACTCAATTTTTCATACATTTGAAAAATCTTAATTTTGTAAATTCCGTAATCTGATTCTTCAGGCATTCAAAATGTATCTTTGTGAACTGCCTGGAAAATCAGATTACGAAACGCACAAAAATAAGCATTTTGAATGTATGAAAAAAACATTTTCAAACAACGTAATGTTTCCGTGGGTATCGCACGGGAAACTGGTTTTCAAATGTGCAAGTCTATCACTAATAATTAAGTTGGAGTGGCGACGTGTGGGATCATCTACCAACAGCAGATTCCAGGCAGCCCCTCTTGACTTATCAACTGGGCTATCGGCCCTGATTTGAACATGTGTCAAATACTGATGGCATCAACGCCCAGGTGCACCAGACTGCGCTAGCTTTGGCCGGACAGGCAGGCAGGGGAGCTGCCTAGACGCTGCTGCTCATAAGTAGAAATGCAACAATCCAATACTTTCCTACGACCATATTTCTATTATCTGTTATATTATACATATATACAGTTCTCATGAGCGAGGTGTGGCAGGCTCAGGGAGCTGCCTAGAAGAAGAAACCAATGCATCAGTCCATATTGCGACAACGCCCTCCATAAGTTGTCCTTCTCTACAAACTTCAGATCCTAGTGCATTCTTGGCCTGGTAGTTGCTATCCTCTTGGCTTTACACGATGAAGTGACCAGCCCCGTCTAAGCAGTTCCTGATGTACAGTTAAAGGAGTAGAGAAGAATGAGTAAATGGACGTGGCACTGGCATTGCTTCTATTTTGTTGTGCCTCATGTTTGGTTGATACAGTCAATTGTTAGGTGACATGGTTGTAAATTTCGTTTGTGTCCCATTCGGAGCAGCCAATTCACCATGTAACTAAGTACGACATTGACAATGCATATAGGTAGGACCTGGGGGGGGGGGGGGGGGGGGGGGGGGGGGGGGGGGGGGGGGACAGAAAGACATATTTTAGACTGCGTTATCGATAAGTTGTCCGATTCAGATGGGAGTTGGAATTGTGGAAGGCGAAAAGGCATGACAGAGCGAGACAGAAAACAAGAGAAGGGGAACTTACTCGTAGTTTAATCAAATCTCTCAAATGACTTCAACCTCCTGTTGGCTCCCCCCCCTGTCTCGGCCTCTGGGTAATACTTTTCGCTCCTAAACACACGAGCCAGCAGGCGTACGGGGGCCATGTCTGCAGCTTCAGCGTCCTTGCAGTTGTATTCCTTGTCCATAGCAAGCTGAGTGAGGATGCTCTCTGGCCCAATGTCCTTCTTCTTCTTTCAAGGACCTGCTCCATGTACGGTGAAGCACTCGATGCCCTCAAGAAGCTGCTCCTGCGTCACTCTTTGTGTGACTAATCGATGATGTTCCATGCCTCGGTCCTGAACAGGAAACCACATGAATTGTTTTTTTATTTTTTTATCAGGGTTGATAGTTACACACATATCATATTGTATTTACATGTATGATAATTAACCTTCTGCGGAGGGCTTACAAATTGGGTATCATTCATTGCGCATTATGACGACTGGTGACCAAAAGCAAAATGACGGTATTACATTAATGAAGGGGACAAAGGCATGATTATGAATGTCTAGAGAAAGCCATGTAAGAATTTAGTCTCTTTGTAACCTGGACTGGACTTGTCTCCTTCATCCTGACTTGTGAACAAATGTCATAGAAGTCAAACTTAAGGAAGTAGCGGGATGTAGTGATATGCAGGGTTTATAGGCAAGGTATGCTAGGTGGTGAAGTATGTTCCAGTGTGGGATGGTGACTGACAACATGACAATTAATGTGGCTAGTTGGGAAGTTACAAACAGCAGAGTACATACTTAAGAATTTGTGCTGTCAATTCCGAAAACTGTCAAAACGTCACCCTACCTAGAACTAGCGGGAGTAAGACCACGGGAGCTTCTTCAAGGCAGCACGTGGTTCTGTAAGCCATTTATATGGGATGGAGGTTGATCGTACATCTCGACGTCAAGCACAGAACCTGCGAGTTTGTCGGAGGAAAAGGTAGTTAGGATCAGGATCCGCGGTCGACGTACCCTCCTACCAAACTCACGTTGTTGTTCATGATCTGCGGCAATAGCCAGGAAAGACAAGAGCAGCAAGCGGATGCAAGGCAAGGGCAAGTGGGAAGCTGGCTGCTGACGGTCCAGAAATCGTGTGATTAACTAATATTTTCGAAGGATTGCTTGAGCGCTGTGGGTTCGTGTAGGCGCGTCGAGCGACGTCAAGCAAGCAAGAAGATGCTAACAAGAAGTAGGGTTGTTACATGAGTGCTTCTTCTTCGGGGCGTTGCCTTATGTGTTTGCTTTTAATAGATAGAAGCAGAAATGAAGAGACATGGGGCATAAAAAACAGGAGGATGTAAATCCATTCGCGCCTCAAAGCAGTCTTTCCTCAGCCGTTCCCGGCGTCGCTCATGGCACGTTCGCCGTTTCCTCGACCCTCGGAGCAGAAGCTGATTAGCCGCGATCATGAATGTCACCTCAACAGGAGCAGCCATTTCCAGGAAGAACTGGAACTTGTCGGAAATATCGGCATCCGTTATTGCACGATATGAATCAATACAACTGGACGGCTTCAGGCGTCAAATAAGGATAAGATATTCTATTTGGGCCGCCCCCCAGCGGTTTACGTATTGCCGAAGTACGACCAGCGCTGTGTAGAACTCGAAAATACTCCCGGGATCTGCTGACTACTCACATCGTCAAACCGTTGTAGGGGCGTGGGGGCAGCCGAGGCCAGGCCGAAACCGGCCGAAACTCAATCGCGAGCCACTACCGGCCTCACTCTGCCAAGGCCAAATGAAAGCGTACTGCTGGGCTGGTGTCGGGATCACCGAAATTTGGTACTCGAAACTTGCCGTGTGGTCGTCGCGTGCTAGTCACCGGTGCGTGCTAGTGGCAACGTGGCTGTTGCCTAGGTGCCACCTCATCAACTTGCTGGTGAAAGCGTGCGATGCCCACGAACTGTTCAAACAGTAAAAATCGTGGCACCCGATGCCCAGGTGTAGCTTTGGGGGAGGTGGAAACATTACTTATCGTGGCGCCCGATGCCCAGGAGTTGCATTTGGGAACCTGGAAACATCACCCACACCTGAGGGCGCGATGGACCAAAACGGGAATAAACATTATATATCGCGCGTGCGCGATAAATCGTGGTTAGGGATATCGCTGCAAGTGACTTGTGCTATAATTAGCCCACGGACCCCACCTCAGGGCTGTGCGTGGGGGGGGGGGGGGGGGGGGGGGGGGGGGGGGGGGAGCACCGGGCGGGGGCGGGGCCGGGGCTGGGGGCAGGGGCTAAACCGCAACATAATAGGGACTGAAGTGTGATCTTCAGCAGTCCCTTAGGGACTGAAAGTGTGATGCCCCGTAGGGAGATTTTTTTCAGGCTAGCAAGCACCAACATGTGCTACTTCAACGAGCTACTTCTTTATGCTGCGAGCAACCTCTTTGAACTCGAAGCAACTTCTCGACTTTACACAGCTCTTGAGTGCACAAATTCAGCTACCTCGGTTGGGCGAAGCAACCCCAACTACCCCTTCGCTTCTAATTCGATGTTATACCTATTTCGATGCCAGACCTACCTATTCTAATGCCAGACCTAGCTACCGGTACTTCGATGCCAGACCTAACTACTTCGATGCCAGAACTACTAAGAAGCGATACAACTTCGATGAGGCTTTAGGGAGGGTGCCCAACTTCGTCACAATGTCGCGACCCTTCATCCCGCGCCTTCTATCTTTTCCTGCGCTTATTATGTTGGAGGGTGGAACTTCGATGAGAGGGGGGTATTTGAGGGGGGTGTAATGAGTGGCCAGGCATCACACTGCCTGGCAACAGCTCGACAAACCAGATACTCTCGCAGCGCGTGGCAGGGTAGGAAGATGTGAGGATCGCGTAAGTATCGCATAGGTCTGTCCCCCTTAGGGGGCCGACCAACAACACCTGCGACTCATCCCTGCTGCGACTTGTCTTCCTTTCTTGTCTTTACCGTGTTCAATCACTCGTATCTTCCGGTTTGTGGTTCTGAGGCTTCCAGCCTTCTGGAACACCATGTTGAAGCGAACTGCTGAGCAGAGGAGCTCCGAGGCTGGCAATAAGCGGCGTCCTGCGCAGTCGAATGAAGTAGACCTCACGGGATCACGCAGAAGAGTCTGACGACTTGGTGTCTAAAATGAGGAGGTGTCTGAAGGAGACTCTCGGTGAGGCGGATCACTCTTTCACATTCCCTCCCACCACCAGAGTGTCCTACTAGGTTAGATAACACCATTTGGTTTGGTCCATCAGCCTGGGAGCTGCTCACCATCTGAAAATATGAGTAGTGTAAACACCACTGCACAGCACTCCCGATTACAGGATGCAATCACGCAGGTGTAGACAATTTCTTGACATGCACACGACCAAGGGCAGTGTATCCAAAGGCTGCCTCGATATATTCTGCTGCACCTCACCCAAGTTTAGATATTTGCTACTGAATTTGGCGTGTCCTTGTGACACCCTGGGCTAGACCCAGTGGACAGAGATAACAAGATATTTAGACATTTGATGCAGCAAGACTTCAGTCTGGAAGCCACAGCCAAATGGACTGACCTTAGTTCACCTCTGCCTCATCCATCCACGGTAACCACACCACGCATGCTGCACACCAGAGCTGGGAGAATATCATGCCTGAATTATGCTGCGACGTATACCTTCAGCTTCTATGGGTGACAATGCATCGTCAGACTTCCTTCCACAGCAACCATGAGTGAGATAATATCACACCTGAAGTGTGTTGACGCATATATTAGCTTCTAATAATTTTTTAGGCTTCCATCTGCGGCAACCACACCATGCATGCTGCACGCTAGTACTAAGATAACATCACGCCTGTATTGTTTTAGGACGTGTTATCTTAGCTTCTATGGCTGACCATAAATGGTGACTCAGGGCGGGCAAATGGTATTGTATATATATATATATATATATATATCATATACAATACCGACAGCACGTTTTTCATTGTTTTCTGCCCTTTTGGTCCCCCTCGTATTCAAAACCATAGAGAAAATTTTAGGTAGGACTGATCCAACCGCAATTCCTCCATAGTTATCATACTCAGCAAGGGATCCTTTGGATTCAGGAATAGGGGTGATGGCACTATCTGCACATTGACTGAGGTAGTCATCACTCAGGATGCGATTGAACCGTTTCTTGATCATAGGGACTAATACGTTTTGTGTTGGGGGGAAGAAGGGGAATCTCCCTTTACTATTTGGTCTACTAGGGATATAGAACTCAGCAGGCATACCATCTACTCCAACGGCTTTGATCCGTTGAAGTTTTATAAGCTCCGTCTCAGTTTTAGACCTCAGTCTCAGAGATGGGGATAATCAACACACTTGCAGCTGCGATGTCTATTTCTGGGACATGGGCTACTTCTATCTGAACATGCTCACTAGACTGGAAGGTGCTTGCGAAGTGTTTAGCCCATTCCTCCACATTCATGAAGGGACATTTGCTTCTACTCCCCTTATACTTCTTCCAGAACAATCGTGGACTCTTCATTAACTTATCGGTCAGGGACTCTGCATTCTGGGCCTTAGCTTCTCTAATTAATCTTCTAGTCAGATTCCGGTATTGAGCCTTTGCTACTTTCGTATCATGGCCATCAGTAGTAGTCTCTCTCTGGAGATCTTTCCAGTGTTTCATGAGATTCCTACAATCCGCATTGTACCAAGAGTTTGTCGGTCTATTCCTAGGTAGACCAGCCTGTTGATCGCCAGCAATCACCTTTCCATGTCTCTTATGTACTTCCTGTAGAGATTTCGTTATGACCTCATTGAAAAGTACAAAGGATTTCACAGCACCTAAATTGCCGTTCCCAATACATGCCAATTTGCTGCACATTTCCTCAGAATTAAGGATACTTGTGAAAGTTTTCATAATTTGGGGATCTAAAATTGTATTTCAAACTATTTGTTAAGTGCTGGTTCTTCTTGACAGCTTTAGGGATGTGTATTCTTAAAGCTACACATCGGTGGTCTGTCAAGTCACGAACACACACTAGGAATGAGACTCTGAGGGAGTTCCTCTTCCGAGGGGTTCCATCATTGTAAAAGGCAAGATCAGGCGATGCTATGAAATAATCAATGGGGCTGTTCCCCTTACGACCTCTGGCTTCAAAGGTAAAACTCCCTCCATTAACTGGATGTTTGTCTCCTTGCAGAAGACCATTCAAAATCACAATATTATTATACTTGCAGACAGTCAGTCGGTGTTTACCCTTTGTGTTAGTAACTTAGTCACAAAATACCCTTCCGGATACCTTGTTATCAAGGTCATCCATTAGGTTTCCTACATGTGTGAGGGAATCCGACTGGATGTTAAGCCTATCATCTGTAGAGCCTGTCCTACTATTCAAATCACCACATATGATGATTAACTATTGGTGAATGGCGATCCTGTGCATGCGATACGTTATTGGTGAATGGCCATCCTGTGCATGCGATACGTTATTGGTGATCCTGCGCATGCATTGAAGAGTTTAACTATGGGTGAATGGCGATCCTGTGCATGCGATACGTTATTGGTGATCCTGCGCATGCATTGAAGAGTTTAGCTATTGGTGAATGGCGATCCTATGCATGCGATACGTTATTGGTGAATGGCCATCCTGTGCATGCGATACGTTATTGGTGATCCTGCGCATGCATTGAAGAGTTTAGCTATTGGTGAATGGTGATCCTCTACATGCAATACGTTATTGGTGGTCCTGTACATGCATTGAAGAGTTTAACTATTGGTGAATAGCGATCATCTACATGTGTGTGAGACTATACCCTATACCCACCGGATATGTGTGTGAGAAGGAAGTGATGATTCATTTCCTGGGGTGAAATACCTTTCACAACTAAAAATGCTAAAGCAGCATGTGAGATTCACACCTGACTACCTGGTCCCAAGCACATGATACTGGCACTTCATTCTGTGATACGCTTCTTGCTTTCCTACTTCATCAAGTTTGAGCCTGTATTTGAGTCTATGGAAAGTAATGAAGGTTGCTCACTGTGGAGTTAATCAGGCAGTCTTGCTGTTATATATATTAGTTATATATATATTGCCCGTGTGGCCGTTGCCCCCCCCCCCCCCCCCCCCCCCCCCCCGCCAATCCCTCACCCACCCAGGTCCCGGTCTGGTCTGGGTAACAGAACAGGTTGCGCCCTTATATGTACCCTCCCCCCCCCCCCCCCCCCCCCCCCCCCCAGCCCCCACCACCACCACCACACACACAGACAAACTCTCACTTACACACCGCACCACACCCCAAAATCCCACACAGACCCATACACCCATATCCACCCACAAAGACCCATCACCATACCCCCCCCCCCCCCCCCCCCCCCCCTCCCACACACACACACACACAAACTCACACAGACACAAAAAATGCTCAGAGCCAGACCAAGCCAAGCCAAGACAGCTAGCACCAGCATGGTCCAAGACAGGCCCAAGGCATGCCCACGCCAGGCTAGCTAGCACGAACATACATGTATATATATATGAGAACCAACATACACCAATATATGATAACCCATAACCCATAACCCACCCACCTCCACACACCCATAAACTCACACCCACACCCACACATTCACACCCATACCACACACACACACACACACACACACAAAATGCTCAGACCCAAGCCAAGCCAAGCCAGCTAGCACCTGCATGGGCCTAGCCTGTCCCAAGCCAGGCCCAAGCCTGGCCAGCTAGCACCAACATGGTCCATCTAGCACCAGCATGTGGTTATAACTTGCCCAGAACCCCCACCCCCACCACCCCACCCCACCCCCACCCCCACCAGCCCCCCATCCATCCCACCCCACCCCACCCCAGCCCAGCCCAGCCCAGCCCAGCCCACCAACCCAGTGGTGGTGGTAGTGGAAGACATTATTATATAAGGAGGCTTTTGAAGCATCAGCAAAGACGATGAGAACCATTAGGGCATTCGTCTGGTGCAGCTGAAGCTGGTCGGCTGATGCATATGAAGGCGCCAGCTTTTTCTTTCATGTTTCCTGGCGGCATCAGATGGCTGGAAGCATGCACGGTGAGACACGGGTCGGCTGATGCATATGAAGGCGCCATTTTTTTCTTCCGCGGGGTTTGTGGGGCAGCGCCCCCTCCGCCACCCCACCCCGCCTCCCCCACCCCGCCTCCCCCACCCCACCGTACCCGCCCCCCCCTCTCTCCCTTGGCATACACACAGTCAAGATATTCCCCCCTTTGCACCTGGAAATATGTAACTCATGCACCCTTTCCTTCCCTACTCTATATCCCCACCCCACCCCACATCCAAGGACCTGTAAAATCCCCTACTTTCCCCTAAATCTTTTTGCCCCCCCCCTCCCCCCCCCCCCCCTCCCCCCCCACACACACATGCACACACGCACACACACACACATTTCTCCCCCTTGCTCCCCCCTACTCTCACCCAGCCATCTCAACCCTCGCTCCCCCTGCAGGCATATACACACACGTGCACCCCTTCGTCCTAGTAATGATAATGATAACGCCTGCTGGGGCGTGGTATTAAGGGAGCCCCGTCTTCCGGTGGTAGGGAATGGGCTGCTACTTTACCTGGACAAAGCTACCATGGCGGTTGACAGCGACTGCGAACACTAAGGCGCACCTGTGGGGATTCGAACCCAACACCTTCGTCGATCCAGGAGCTCTGCCATTAAGCCATTCGTTGAATGGGTATACCCCTTCTTCCTACTTCTCCCCTTACACAGGGATTCTCCCCTCCCCTCCCCTTTCTTCCCCTCAGATTAATGAACAAATGAAAGGCTTTTCAAATGATACGAATCTTAGCGATAATGAAAAACATGTCATATTACACATATTACACATCAGCTGTGGCATGACGTTGGAGCAGAGGGTGGTAACGAATCAATTGCGAATTGCGCGACGGCTGTTGCAGAAGGGCAGGTTGGCGAAGTGGAACATGTAATTTGAACTTTCTGGCCTGCTGGCTACACCAAAACATTGTTTTAGAAGAAAATCCGTGACTTCCGCCTCCTCCGCCATGTATTTATATATATTTATATCTATATGTGCATGTTCGATATGGATAGAGAACCACGAGCAATAGTCGATACACAAAAATCATGTCGATACACCCGCGGGCGGCCGAGATAACGGAAAAGATAATAACAGAAAACAATATAAAGTTCCAGAAAAAAATCCGGACAAAAAGCTAAATCGAGGTAAATACCCCCCCCTGCTTTTGCTTTTGGTCGATTTAGCTTTAGCTTATGGTCCGATTTTGGTCCTGACCAAAATCGATTTTGGTCAATGTTGTAGTGTGACCTCTACGATTTTGGTGAAAAGTTAAATCGACCAAAATCGACCAAAATCGGACCAAAATCGGACGGACCAAAAGCAGTGTGACCTACCCCTTAGCTCAATGCACCCTTAAATCAAATTGTTAACCGTTAATTGTAGCTATTTGGCCCAATCTGAGCTCCTTTCGTGAATTGCGATGCTCGTATGTGCTCTGGCTAGAATTTGTCAGGTATAAACAAGTCTTATAATTAGGGCTGTCAAGCTTTGTATCGTACGATATTTTTTTTATCGTGTACCGCACGATATATCATACGATATTAAACTTGAATCTTGCTCAATTTTAGGGGGTATCGAACGATATATCGTGTTTACCGGCTATATTGAGCGGGTGTAGAGTTTTATCGTGTGCTGTGTCTTCCGATATAAATATGCATGTTAGAGGGCAGGGTAAATCAGATCAAAAGTGCCCCGTACCAGTGACCTCAAACCGGTGACCTTGGCGTTATTAGCACCACGCTCTAACCAACTGAGCTAACAGGGCAGGATACCACCACATTACACTCCTGAGTTATGAATACAATCACACTGTTGAAGACACTTTTCTCCTTCTTGGTGCTGGGTTGAATAGCACTTTTTTCTGTTAGGGGCATTATCGCTGCATATTAAGGTGCGCATAGCGCGTGCCCTTGTTTGGTATTTAGCTCTTTTAGTCTTTTGGCTCTGCCCTCGTCTCTTGTGTTTGTTGGGCTTAGTGCTCTGGTTTGCCTGCCTCAGCACCCCTCCCCTTCACGCTCCCCTTTCAGCTCTTCTTTCCGCCTCTAGTTTGTTTCCTCTTTTTTTTTGACTTGACCTAGTTTGTTTTCAGGTTTGTGGGGGTGCCTTCAAAACCCTCGTGCTTCCGTGTTATAAAATTGGATGGTTGGCAGGCTGTGCTTCTGTCCAGTCTCGGCAGTGATTTGCTGAGTTTATGTAACAAACCCTCTCTCCTTTTTCCCCCTCGCATGCCCTTGGGTGGTATTTAGTTATTTTTAGTTCGGCCTTCCTCTCTTGTGGTTGGTGGGCATGGTGCTCTGGATTTCATACCTTTGCACCCCTCCCCTTTCCGCATCTAGTTTGTTTCCTCTTTTGCACTTGACCTAGTTTGTTTTTCAGGTTTGTGGGGGTGCCTTAAAAACCCTCGTGCTAGCTGTTATAAAATTGGATTGTCGGCAGGCTGTGCTAAGGAGCAAACTGTCCAGCTGCTTAGACGATGTTCGGGCTCCGCCAAGTATGTAACAATTCCCTTATTTTTGTAAGTGTGGTCCTGTGGTCTACGAAAATATCTTACAATTCGGAGGTCGGCGGTTCGATTCTCGCCAGGAGCACCTGAGTCTGGGCCAGGGAATTCAGTATTTCGCCCTATATCGTACGATATATCACAACATATCGTACGATAATAGACCACGATATTATCGTGTTTTCTATCTCCCTCAATATTGGTTCATTTGACTTGATTTTAAGTGTATGGACGTCTAAACGGTATTTCCTGTTATATCCCATGGTCTTATACTGATTTCCCCCCAAAAGGATCTAAAAATATCGTACGGTATCGATATCGTACAATATATCACGATATATCGTACGGTAATTGATAATATCGTACGATATTGACTGCCCTACTTATAATTCATCCAAAATATAGAATGTTCAACTTTTTGATGTTTTTCATGAAACCTGCAAATTTGGTTTGTGACGGACTAACCAACAGACTAACGGACGGACATTTTAATTGGTGTAATCCCTTCTTCCAAAAATCTGGAGATTTTTTTCATTCGGGTATGTACGTTACTACTGTCTGGGTGTCCAGATATGAAGCCTCGGGGGGGTCAGGGGTGAAAAAAACAATTTCCTAACATGCAGTCTGCAAACTTTATTCTTGCCCCCCCCCCCCTCAACTCTCCCCATACCTAAAAAACCTGGGGAGGGCTGACACCCCCCCCCCCCCCCCCCCCCCCCCCCCCCCCCCCTTCCCCTCCCTTCAATAGAAATGCATTTTTTTGAAAAACTTAGATATGGATTCTGGGGGTTAACAATATGGCGCACATACAGGGGGGTCCTGGGCAAACGTCTCCCTGACTGGCTACGCCCCCCCACTATTACTGTAGAGGACTGGAAGAGAATGAGACCTGACCTCGCCGTCATACCTGACATAGACTCTCCTACCTGTATTGCTGGTAAAGAACTTTGGCTTCTTGAGCTTGGATACTGCTCTGATACCAACCATGCTACTAAGTTTATCACTAAACACGCCCAGCATGTTGCATTAGTAAATGGCCTTAGATCGGCTGGATACCTAGTTCACCATTGGAACAACTGGTACTATTCCAACCTCTTTTTTTACTTCTATGACTACACTTGGACTTCAGAGACCGTGTGCCCTTAAACTAGCGGACAAAGACCACTCCCACACCATTACTAGCTTTCAGAGTATTTTACAGTGCAGACGTTTCATGGAAGCACACCCCAGGTCGATACCCGGGGACTAGCACACAGACCGTGCCCCCCCCTCAGGTTTTGTCTTGCCAGCTGCATTGTGCTGGTGCTTCCCAACCGGGGTGAAAAACCCCCGTATTAAGCTGCACCGGCATGATGTGGCCACGGTGCCTGCCGGTCAGGCATCGGTGGTGATTCTTGTTACTGAGGTGGCCCTACGGTGACTATAGCTAGCTACGGCTTACGCTATGGTGTCCTTAACTTCACGTCCTGTGAGTAACGGTATTACACGGATGTAACAATTTCAATTTCAATTTCAATGGCGCACATAATGGCAACCTCGGAATTCCCACATAGGGATTGCGTGATAGTCAAAAATCAGTTTTGCACCCCCTTTGGATTGCCCAAGTACCGCAGTCACCCTTCACCTTTGCAGGGGGCTGCCAGAAACTAGAGTTCTTATCATTTCAAACAAAACAGTAGCAGGACAGTTTTCTCAGCATGTTTCAGCTACACTTCCCCTTGGGGCTAGTCCCACCCAACTCGGCCCCAATCTCCCACACACCTGCACACACCCACACAAACTCACACACGCGCTCACTTTGTCACACACATTTACCCATAGCCCTGCATACCCCCACATTACCCACCAACTCACCCACCCATACCCACCCATACTACCCACCCATTCACCTACCCATATTATCAACCCATACCCAGCCACTCATACTCATATTTACCCACTCATACTCTGGGCTGGGCTGGGGTTTGGGGTTTGGGGGGGGGGGGGGGGGGGGGGGGGGGGGGGAGGGTAAATACTTATTGAACGAGGTCCAAAGTGGTGCCAATAGACTACCCTTACCAAGGCCTACTCATGGGTGGTCTCAGAGTGTCATTTGGAGGTCTGAGTAAAAAGTTGGCAAAAAAACAAATAGGGCTGACCCCCACCAGCCCCCCCCCTAATAAATGAGGTGCTCAGAATGACCTGAAAAGTAACTTTATAGTAACAAATATTGCCATGTTACATGCCATTGCATCCCCGTTCTCAGAAAAAACAATCAGCATGACGGCAAATTTTGAGGCCTGGCCAGGTGGGCCATATATATGTTCTTTTTGAGGTAGATCGGCTTGCCCCTTCACCGTCTACCTAATAGACTACGCCACTACGGTATCACTGGATTGTAAGGTCAACGAATGAAAAATACAGTACTGCACTACCGCCCTGGCATGTCGACGAACGGTCAATCAGCAGTTTGAATCTGGCAGGTCGACTGGACAGTACAGGAAAAGAGAGTGTAAACCCGCGTCTACAAGTGTGACAAACTATGACAATACACGCGCAATAAGTGCTGCAAGGGAGGAGGCAGACTGTTGAGGAACATCGCATTACATGTATATCCCAGGTAGTATACAGGTTGGTTGTTTTTAGTTGCCATTCAGTGTATTGCAAGGTAGTTTACAGATTGGTTGCTGTGTGTTGCAAGGTACTGTTTTCATAATTATTGATGATTGTCACTCATATGACTGATAGGTGAACTTGATGTCAACGGGAATGGATACACAACAAACATTGTTGACACAGAGGTGTTCAGAAATCTTCCCGCTGTATGTAACCAAGACTACTGCCTTAATGTGCATTGTTAGCAGAGCCGCCCCCCAGAAGTGCTGCAAGGGAGGAGGCAGACTGTTGAGGAACATCGCATTACATGTATATCCCAGGTAGTATACAGGTTGGTTGTTTTTAGTTGCCATTCAGTGTATCGCAAGGTAGTTTACAGATTGGTTGCTGTGTGTTGCAAGGTACTGTTTTCATAATTATTGATGATTGTCACTCATATGACTGATAGGTGAACTTGATGTCAACGGGAATGGATACACAACAAACATTGTTGACACAGAGGTGTTCAGAAATCTTCCCGCTGTATGTAACCAAGACTACTGCCTTAATGTGCATTGTTAGCAGAGCCGCCCCCCAGAAGGGGGGGCGGGAGTCTCCAGGGTTACCCCGTTGTCCGTTTGTGCATCCGTCCGAACGACTGAAAAATTGAAGCCTGACATGTCAACCAACTGTCTCACAACGAACTGGCTTCGGTCAGATTCATCGTTGCCACCTGTAGTTCCGTTGCCAACGCACTCCGCCAATTTCCCGCGTCGCTTGCGACGCTGCTTAGGACTTGTTCCAGGTGTGTGTGTGTGTGTGGTGGTGGTGGGGGGGGGTCCCTGGGGGAGGTCCAGCCGTCGGTACTACGGGCTCACTGCTCGGTACAAACAATCGGACAAATGGGCGACCCTGCGGGCTCCCGCCCCCCAGATGGTGGTGGTGGTGGTGGTGGTGGGGGTGGTGGGGGGGGGGGGGGGGCTGCAAAAACGACCAACGCAGTAGATTTTGGATCGTTTTTTACGGTTTGGAAACAGCTACAAAGCTGTCCTCGGGCACCGGGACATCATAAACAAGGGCAGGGTTCCCTGAACAAGGGTGTGACCGCCCTTGGGACGTGACGTGACTGCCTATGAGTGTGACGTGACGTGACGTGACGTGATAAAATATACAGCTGGCTTGGGCGAAGGCAATTTTGGAGGCCGAACCCTTAGGGCCTCCAGCGCATCCGTTATGCTCGCCCGATTTGCTCCTCCGATTTGCTCCTCCGGCAGTTCGCCTGATGTACTGAAGTCGCTACCCATGGAGGGGCGGTAACTAAATCGCGCACGAATTTTGCTCCGGGTCTGGGTGCGGGATTATGATAAGGATGGCCCCGAAACCAAGGGCAGGCCCGGATCAGATGCGCATGCATGGATGCATGATGCGTGTCGGAGGGTTTTTGGCGGAGCCCCCCCTTCTTGGGGGCGGGAGCCCCCATCCCCCAAGTGTTACCCATTTGTCCGTCGGACCATCCATCCAACCATCCATCCACCATCTGACCGTGATGAAGCCCGACGTGTCAGCCAACGGCCTGGTAACTAACTCGCTTCCGTTGCCACCTGTCGCCCCCTCGCGATTACTCTCCGCCAATTTTAAGCGTCGCAGGCGACGCTGCATCGAACTTGTTTTGGAGGGTGATGTCGGAGGTTGATCTCGGAAGGTTGGCAACAAGCTTTCATCTAAAAACTATTACTCGCATCCTTTTGAGAGCTAGCTTCTTGCCTGAAACACAATCGCCAGCTAGTTACCAGCCAGGAGCATCATAAAAAGCAAGCGATTAGTCATCAGCCGACGCGCTTACCGTCCGCGTCCGTCAGCCAAAGGTAGCGATCACCGCGCGACTACCATCCTCCAGACTTCATCCTCCGAAGTCCAGGTACGGCTCAACAGGCTGCTTGACATACATGACAGAAAGCAATGACAGAAAACCAAATCCAGTTGCTGTACCACCTTCCTCCTCCGAAGAAAATATTCCACCTTAGGACAGAGACGAAGCTTTTAAACCAAATGTGACGGAACGCTATTATGATGGGCCCATGACGAGAAGGAGAGAGTGGAGAGCGAACGGGAAATAGGACAGCTGATTACATTACAACAAGAAGAAGGACGGGAACTTCTTCCGCGCCATACTAGACAGAAACATTCTGTCGAAGCGCGCGAGATGAATGAATCCCAAGTCGACATAAGCCTGGCGCTAGGAAAAAACCCTTCGACATGCATGCATGCATGCGTATCTGATCCGGGCCTGCATTTGGTTTCGGGGCCATTCTTAATCCCGCACCCACACCCGCAGCAAAAGTCCCGTACTCCCGTGCATACGGTGCCCTGCGCCTGCGGCAGGCACCCCACTAGACAACGAACGTTCTCCAGCTATTAGTGACGTTTGTGTCCATTTTGCTCACAGGCCCTCTCCTTCGGATATGTCTGTTGAGTACGTGGGCAGCAGCCCTCCCGGCATCGAGGGAAACTTCGAGGACTACAGATGGATCGTGGTTACTGGAGCCCTCGCCTCCTTCTTCTTGACCTGGGGCATCGGCGCCAATGACGTCGCTAACTCGTAGGTCTTGTGCGCATGTTCCTGCTCTGTCCTCGGTATGCTACTTCCATTAGATTAAAACAGAAATTAAACAAATTAGTGTCCTCCAAAAATAGGTTAACTAAAGTTTTTGCACCATACCGCCTCACTATGGCAAAGAACGTTCTTCGTTATTGTGTACGTTAGTTGGCCACTTCTGACTCTTGAAATGGCGACAAGAATACTCAATGAGACAACTTTGTTCCCCCCGCCTCTCGGCTCGGCTGCCTGCCTTTCGGCACTGCATGCACACTATGGTTGAATTCTCCCCCGATATTGTGGAGCGGGATTGTCTGGGGTCAACAAGGGCATATTGAACGTAACGTAGTTTAATGTTATAGCTTCATACGGACATGTCTCGCTGTTTATCCCCGATGTATCTAAACTGTTTTCAACATGATTTGTCTCGCGTGGGAAACCACAAGTAAAGCTCGAGATGCATGTACAAAATCCAAACGGCTGGGATAATACGCTCGTGGTTACAAGACCAGCCAAGACCAGACCAGCATCAATCAATCATCCCATTTTCCTGAGCGAGCTTGCTAAGGTTGTCCGGTTGTCCGGTTGTCCCTCTCATCGTTCCTGCTCTGTCGCCAACGCCCCCACACTGCCCCTCTTGGTCCACCTCACTGACATTCCCATTGATGCTGCTTACTTGCAGTTTCGCCACCTCCGTCGGCTCCAAATCGCTGAAACTGTGGCAAGCGGTCATTATTGCCGGAATCTTCGAGTTTGCCGGAGCCGTTGGGTTCCGAGACCGCCAAGACTGTGGCTTCCGATATCTCCAACACTGCGTTCTACGCTGACGTCCCTGAGATGTACATGTACGGCATGCTCTGCTCCCTGACCGTTGCTGGAACTTGGCTGTTTCTCGCCACTTTCATGAAGCTGCCCGTTTCCACCACCCACTCCATCATTGGGGCCATCATGGGCTTCTCTCTTGTGTATGGTGGCTGGACAGGAGTTCTGTGGAACGAGGAGCAAGGTAACTTCCCCTTCTCCAAAGGCTTCTTGCCCGTTGTGCTGTCCTGGTTCTTCTCTCCCATTATCGGAGGCATCCTAGGTGCCATCTTTTTCTCCCTTATCAAGTTCATCATCCTGCGTCATGATGACTCTACCGAGAGGGCCGTCTGGTTTCTACCTGTCGTGCTGTTCATCACTGTCTTCATCGACCTGATGTTTGTTTTGGCAGCGGGAGCTAAGGATCGCATGCAAGAGACTTGGCCCTGCAAGGAGAAGCAGGGTAGGTTTAACTTGATGTATGATGACTGCAGTGATTTGTACTCAGCTGCCGCCTGGATTTCTGCAGCTACTGCTGCTGGTGTTGCTTTTATTGGAGGTGCCATTGGTATCCCCATTCTGAGGCAGAAGCTGACCAGAACTTTTAGTATTGCTGAGGGACAGATTGTGAAAAGCAAAATTCCACTGCCCCCTCTCATGTGGGCCAAGCCTACTGTCTGGTGCATGGTTCCTCTGCGGTATGCTGCCTTCCCCGTCATGTTCATCTGGCGCCAGGTCAACTTTGGCCTGTTCTATCTTATCCACAACGCGATCACCCAGTCTGCTGTTTCCGAGATGGGGATCTTAGCTGAGCAGTTCCACAACCACACCGACAGGATCTACGAGTTTCTACAGGTCATCTCTGCTTCCTGTCTTGCTTTTGCCCACGGCTCTAACGATGTTGCCAATTCCGTTGGTCCTTTTTCTGCCATCTTCTTCGTCTACGAGAACTGGGGCCTTCCTGGGAGCAAGACTCATGCCCCTAAGTGGATCTTTGTCTTTGGCGGAGTTGGCATTGTGCTTGGTCTGGTGATATATGGCTACCACATCATCAAGGATCTGGGTTGCAAACATTTGCATTTGACTCCTTCCCGTAGATTTTCTGCAGAGCTCGCTGCTGGCCTAATCATTTCCTTGTCCTCTTTCTTCGGCATCCCTGTGTCTACCACCCAAATTATCACGGGTGCCGGGCTAGGAGTCGGCCTGTGCCAGTGTGGATACACCCCATGCAATGTGAACTGGAAGCTGTTTGCCAAGATTTTCTTTGGCTGGATCCTGACCATAATTCTGAACTTGGCTTCCTGCGCCTGCCTGTTCTCCATGGGTGCTTACGCTCCCTCTGTCATCCAAACGCAGCAGTTGCGTGATATTCGCCAGTCCATCATGCAGAACCAGATGCTTGTCATTCGTAACCTGAACTCCACCAACGCCGCGCTGAGTGGGATATCGATGCTCCCTGGTGGAGTGGAGCTGTTGCGGCCCCTATGCTGTACAATGGTTCTCGGCTGTCTTATGTACTGAACAAAACCTACTACGACATGGAGGAATTGATCGCCCCTACCTTGTATGTCACCTCTAACCAGATCCTGTACTACAACTACTACGCTCAGCAGCTTGTCGCCAACTACAGCGTTGATGGTGTTGGTCAGAATGATGTGCCTGCTGTTGAGGATGGCTCTGCCGCTAACAAGCCCGAGCGGATCCCCCCTACCAAATAAGTGCAGTCTAAAATGACTGCTGTTTGGCCTGAGAAGGCGTTTAAGAAAGAGACCAATCTGCTTTTAACTACTTGCTTGAACTCGCTGAAAGTGAGACAAAACGCCGGTTATAGCTAGTTAAGCGTTTGGGTTAGGCAGTTTAAGATCATTAAACCTATAGTTGAAGGTGGTTTAGCGTGATCGTTTAGAGTTCTTTAGTGGTCAAGGCTCGTTATGACCCTTAATCCCAGACTCGTTTAAGGTGGTTTAGCGTGATCGTTTAGAGTAGTTTAGTGGTTAAGGCTCGTTTAATATCCGTAATCCCGGACTCGTTTAAAGTGGGTAATGAGAAATAGGGGGGCGGGGGACACAGCTCACGGTTCATTCATGCTTAGGGATCGGCAATATGATATCATATGATATCATGTCATCATATGATATCATATGATGCCGGCGGTCTGACTAGGTAACTTTGGCATGGGGCATCATATCATATGATATTAAATCATATGATTTTTGTATGATATCAAATGATATCATACTCGTCGTTGGTCAACATCATATGATTTGCCGTTCCCTATTCATGCTCATGTTACACAGGTGAAAATCCTTGCACACAAAAAACTGCATACGTACTTCCAACCTAATCTACATATACATGTAAGGCTAAGCTAGTCATATATTAGAAGCTTGCAAACAACACAAATGATTGGTGGAGAGGAGACGTACAAAGGACAAGCTAGGGACCCGGGCAAGTCTTCTAACTATACCGGTAGACAGTTTCATGACATTCCCAGGTCCAGGAATTCTACCGTTTTGGGTTCGAGGGGAGTCGTTTTTTAATGCATACAAATGATTGGGTCAATCTGCACAGGTCTGGCATGTATGTACCAGTCCAGGGCCCCAGGTGAAGGGTAGCCAGCAGGGTACTTCCAAGCACGCGCTTTTGCGCGCTGGCGCGCTGCCTTTTTGAGCCCCACTGCGCGTTTCGCGCAGTTTCTTGCAACCCCCTGTGGGCACAGCAAGCATTTTTTGCGCTTTTTGCACTACAAAGCGCAGTTTATTTTGTTTCAAGTGCGTGCGCTAAAGCGCTGGCCAATTTGGTCAATGGAAGTACCCTGGTAGCCAGGTATTCTTTAGGGCCTTGCTAAAAAAAGCAGACTACCATACGCGCCTTAAGTATTGGCAAACGGTTTGGCAAACGACCTTTTACCAAACCGGATTAGGAATCCAGCTTGAGACCACTCCAGGTGGTTGGCCTTTGCCAAGTTACGGATGCCATGGTACTTCGCAGTACACCGATTTGAATTTGTTTAGCTTGAGGATGCGCTTTGTGCAAGAGGTTGCCCACGGCTGATGTTTCCATGTTCTGTAGTTACACTGCAGACTCAATACTCGGTTGAGAGCGAAGATAGATTTAACGCAATAGAGCAATAGATATAAGATGCAGATCTGTATTGCTCAGTGCTGCATTGCGGCGCGCAGGCCATAGCCAAATATATATGAAGTCAATAACTTAGAGCTTGTCTGCTTTTGGCAGGAGCTAAGTAATAAAAATCACTTAAGTCAGGGCTGGGGATGGAAAGCACTGTAAGGTCTCATAGTCAATTGGCAGAAATATATATGCTAGGTAGAAGCTGCAGGGAAGGTGCAGGATCAATAAAGATGCTAGGGAGAAACTGCAGTGATAGTGCAGGCTATCTTAACTACTTTTTTCATGTTAGAAACATGAGGTCTGTAGACTATTCCCCCCATGATTTGGGAGCTGAGCCTATGGTTTGGTCTTAAATCAGAGAATACATCATGTTTTAACTATAGTAGAGATCCCCCACTGCTTCATAAAAAACAAATCAGTCCAGATGGAGAGAGAATTTATGAGGTACTCCCAATATCAAGTCTAGAAAAATAAATGATAGCCTGACAGTAAGAACTGTTGCTTTTGATTGAGCTGTGATAGGGGAGGCAAAATGTACCAATTTTCATTGGGTACAGAAACCTAAGAGGGGTAAACCATGTGGCAGTACATGTGGCAATACAGGGATTAATTCCTAAAAGAGTTCAGTCCTATTAAATTTGTCAGTTTGCTTGAGGTCATGGCTACTAAAATAAGTGTCATGGGAAGGGTAGCCATCCAGGGCCAGTTGATGGGCAATCTTGGACAGGAGGGTGTCAAAGCTGGAAGGGATTTGGGGAGGCTAGGTGGGTACATGGTGATCAGGGTAAAGTCCATGGGATTCCAGGTCATGTTCAGATCATTGACACAAATCACGTTCCCCCCAGGGTGTGCACAGCTTTGGGGATCCATCAACATATTGGGGTACAGATGAAGTGCTACATAGTGGGCATGGACCATGGCAGCTTGTAGGCAGAAGCCCCACTGCAGGGTGGCTCTGTTGTTCTTGGTCACCTTGGGGTATGACTGGACCATGTGTTGCAGTTTCCTGGTGTGTTTTATGAGCGGTGCACACATGGTAGAGGGGTCAGAGTGCATGGGTTTGGAAGGGTGTTTGAGACTCTAAGTTTCCAGCAGGTGTTGGAACTTGTGCTAAAAATCTTTGACAATCCGCTGAAGGGGTGTCCTGAAAGATGGTTGATGACAGGAGCCGTAGCATGGTGATTTAGGAGCTGGAGGGTGACTGCGAACCTGGATCGTTGATCACCAGAGTTGTTGAGGAACCTCACAGTTGGGACATTGGGGTCTATCTCACCCAGGGGTAGCTCTTCCTCTTTCTGAGGTGGGTCAGCCTAGAGATCCAGTCATCGTAGTCAAGGTAGCTATCCAGGTTGGGGATCATAGATAGGTCTGCTGCATACAGGCCAGTTCCATCAGGAGGTCCATCATATCCCTAATACATAGTCCAGAACTGGTCTCTGCAGGCGTCCATCTCCATTCTAGCTTGGGCAGGGGTAAGGTTGTCCAGTGGGTCAGGAGAAGGAGAAGTGGTGATGTGCACAATCAGAGGGGGTTCAGCAATCCAGGTTGGGGGCAGTCTGTGGGGCATGGGTGAAAAATGGGTGTTCAATGGGTGCTGTTCCCCCTCTGGTGGCGTTGGCAGTAGAGGGGGGTCTCCATCAGGTACCATAGGGTGTAGGGCAGCTGTGATCTGGTGGTCACTGGTGATGTGCACAGTTGGAGGAGACTTAGCAATCAAGTATGGGACCTGTCCACATCTGGTGGAGGTGGAGGTTGTTGGGGAGGGTCCTTATCAGGCACTGGAAGGTCCTCATCAGGTACTGCAGAGTGGGTGATCATCATGACACACACAGGTGGGGTGGTTACCTTCACTGGACGCCAGTAATCCTGGCCGTTTGAGGTGTACTTAGTCTCCAGGAGGGTTACAACAGCGGGGTCACCCTGGAGGTCAGGAGACTGACTGGAGCAATCTGGTGAAGGTTGGTAGACGTCAGCAAGGTAGAGGCCATGCTTCTTGGTGCACGTCAGTACTTGCTTGAGACCAGACTTCTTGGGGATGGATAATGTTGCAGTATTCTGTGTCAAATTCACTTGGAGGCCAGGACATGCCTGTGGGTGGCTGCATGGACACTCAAAATGTTGCAGGTGGTCTTGGGTGGTGCCAGCAGTACATCATTTGGAATGATCAATGATCCATCTTGGCCTTTCAGGTAGGCCTTGCCTTTCTGGAGACAGATGATAGGGCCAACTCTTTCAGATGCCAGTTTTAGCCTAATAGGCTGGGGGAGATCCTGAACATGAAGCAAGTTTTTGGATTCACTACTGGTGACATGAGCAGTGGCACCAGAGTCACACAGCCAGTACTATTGTAGGGCAGCATTGAAGGTCAAATAAGATCTGGGGGCGGTAGGGTCTTGGCAGTGATCATCATCATCATTATCTGTGTCCAGGGCTGGAATGTCATCTTCTAGGGTGTAGGCATCATCAGCACTCATGTGGGAAAAGAAGGCACAATTATCTGACTGGTCAAGGAGTCTAAAGGACACTGACTTGCCTCTCTTGTCATCAGTCTGTGAATCTCATTGGGCAGGGGGTGTCAGTCTCAGGAGCCAGTGTCAGGGCCATGAAGTTATGCTCCTGGTTGTCCTCCTCAGAGTCTGATGATTCAGACGTGGAGGCATCTCCATCAGCAACTTTGGCATGGCGTCCTCTGCCCTTGCTCCTACGGTATCCATCAGTCTTGCCACCATATCTCCAGGTAGGTGACTTGGACTTCCTGTCTTTGGAGTACCTCCTGTCCTCACGGCGTCCTCTTGGTGGACTGAGACTTAGATCCATGTGTGGCAGAAGTAGAGGGTACATCCTCAGGTTTGTAGGCATAGTTACTGTCAGGACTGGGACACATCAGACTGCCGTGACCATACCCACCACAGTTATAGCAGGTCATGGTGGCTGGGTCTTGAAGCTTGCGGTGGGCATGGTAGGCTGCAGCAGCCAGGTTGGAATCATCTCCAGCAGGTGTGCCACTGATGGATGCGGTGGACAAGTTTGCGACTTGTGCGTAATGCATCAGTGCAGCAGAGAAGGAGATAAAGTCAGGGATAATAGCATTGTGGTATGAGTTGATGAATCCTGGATACTCAGGTCTGGGACCCAGTCCTTGGACAGCAATCTTGTGGAAGGTAGCTGTGGACATGTTAACAACACCATTGTTGACATGTCAGATCCCTGTACAGGGATCTGAGAAAACAGCTCCTGGCACCTGGACAGGTAGATAGTCAAGAGTTCAGTCATCCCAATGGTGGTGTTGTAGAGGGTCTTGTAGGAGGTGAACTCCATGTCACCTGCAGCAGCTCCATACTGTCTTGTGAGGTACCTGATAGCTTTGGCAGCAACATCAGTATAGGAATTGAGGCCCCGTTGAATGGCATCAGAGAGAGAGTTCACAATAATCAAGAAGGCTGGGTAATTCTTCTGTACAGTGATTCGATCGGGTGTAAGAGCAGCAGCAATGGCCGGATTAGGATTGTTAGGATCAACACGAAAAAACTCAGCGGTGGGATACTCTCCCCCCGTGGCGGGCTCATCGGCGGGAGCAGCGTTGAGTTCGATATCAGCAGCGATGAAGAAACATCCTTGGGTGGCCTTCATGGTGAGGAGAAGTTTAGAGCGGTGTTCGTGCCGTCCAGGACCACCGTTACTTGTAGATCTTGGTGTTGGTGTTGAGCATTGTAGCGGCGTGTCGTTGTCAGTTCCGCCCTTTGCACCGCTTAATAAACCAGCCAGTGGGTAATTCAAGTGCAAAGGCGATGGGTGATCTTGGGTTGAGTTGCAGTGATGGTTTGGAGTTGGGAGATCTGGAGAGTTACGTTGTGGGGTTTGGTTGAGTTGAGGAATTGGAGAAGGGGACTGGGTACTTGGGTAGCGAACGGAGGGGGGATGCTAGTACCCACAAAGCCAGTACCCACGAGCCAGATCTCCTACACCCTAAATCCTAAACCATAGAACCTAAACCCTAAACCCTAATAAACCCGAGGAGATCTGGCTTGTGGGTACTGGCTTTGTGGGTACTAGCTTTGATCAAGCGGAAAGCTAATGATGAAACTTGCCGGCAAGGGCGGGCAGGAGTCGGTAATTGGGTGTCACCTTCTGATGTAGGCAGCGAGTGCAGCCAACAAGTCAATACTTTTGGGTTCACTGGTGCAACAGTCTCGGCGGACTGTTCGACTCTGTCTTCTAGTGAAGCTGGCAGGAATTCCTCCACTCACGTTAGGGAATACGATGTCAATGCGAGTGGCTTCAACGGCGACGACTCTCCAGCGGCAAGCAGGCTCTCAAGCAATGGCAAAGGCAACTGCGTCCAGTTGGGCGGCAGTGGTCGGTATTCTGTTAGCGTTCTTAGATGTAAAGTGCATAACCTTACATGGTCTGTAGTTGCACTGCAGACTCAATACTCAGTAGAGAGCGAAGATAGATTAAGCGCAATAGAGCAATAAATATAAGATGCAGATATATTTTGCTTAGTCCTGCATTGCGGCGCGCAGGCCATAGCTGGTCGCGACGCCTAGCGGCAGACAGCACGAGCCCTGGAGGGGACTTAGACTTGTGCGTACTTTGCCTACTCAAGTGCCAAAATATAAGTCGGACTTTAACACCTGGCACATATAAGTCGGACTACAACACCTGGCTGTTTGATGCATGGACTGATGGCGAAGAGGCTGGTGGCAGTGGCTCTGTCTGACTAAGTCCCCTCCTGCCACGGTTGGGCAGGTCTCTTTAGCCTATTTGTTTGTATTCCTTGCTTCTCGTAGACGATGGGGCAGAGGCCTGGGAGGTAATGTCACTGTATTTACAAGTGATAAGATAATCGCAATCACGAACTTGCCAGAACAAGTAGCGGTAGGAGCCGGCAGCCTCAGGGCTACCGGTGCTACAATCAAAGCACCCTAGCTGGCTGATGGTATCAGCCTGCTAGCTGGCTGCCGGTCCAGAGTCGCAGACCTGGCCGGACTTCAAACATACCGGGTCAGCATGGTACACCATATAATGTGTACCATAACATCCCCCCCAAACCCTGGTACTCATATATTTAAGAGTTCCAGGGTTTCTACTAAAACTGAACCAAGTAAATTTAATTTTTGTAAGGTTCACTCAAGGCGGTAACAATGAAGGTTACCTAACAGTAAACTACAATATATATTGAACATTAAGTGATCCAAAAGGAACAAACTTAAATCGGTAGGCAGGGAGGCTGCTAAAAAACTTTAAGTGACTCCAGGGTGAAGTTTGTCCTCCAAAGCCTGGTTTTTAAACTCCTCTAAGAAGTCATTGAAGTTGCAGGGGGAAAGCTTGAAGATAGGACACCTCATGACTATGAGAGTGTAGTCCATGGGACTCCAGGACATACTGAGATTGTTAACACAGACTACATTAGATACAGCTACTGCACAGCTCCCAGGGTCCAACAGCATGACAGGGTGATTGGCCAGTGCTGCAACATGTGCATCTACCATGGCTGCATGTAGAAAGATTTCCCACTGTAGGGTGTCCCTCTGGTGCCTAGGCTGTTCTGGAGAGTAGGACTGGACAAGCGTGTGAAGTATATCCATATGTTTGAGTAGAGGGGTGTACAAGGTGGTTGCAGTGGTGTGCATAGTGGGTGCCACGTTATCAGCTTGCCAGATGTGGACTAGTGCAGTAAATGTTTTCTTAATCCTGGAGATGATAGCTCTAAGGGGCATCCTAGGGGTAGCTCTGAGGAAAGGTACATAGGGTTTTGTGCCTAGTGACATATCCTTTGGAAGGAGGGCAAACTGTGAGACGGGGTCACCAGATGTATTGGTGACAATCACTTGGGCATGGTTGGTTCGTCTTTCTAACAGGGGGCCACCAGTTGGTGCTGAGCTAGAAGTATCTGCTTGGCTGTACTTGTCAGTCCATTCACTGAACTCAAAAACTTCACTGTGCTTTGGGTCACGTGTACCTGGCCCATCAGGGGGTCCATCATATCCAACATATATCCTTCTAAACCTAGCTCTGAGTTGGACATGTGTTTCATCAGCATCTGGCTCATCAATCTCAGAGTGGGCCAGCATCATGAAAATAGACAGGGGATCTCCAATACAATTCAGGTGGTAGGTGAAACAGTCATCATTCTCCAGGTTTAGTACTCCATGCTGTGGCAGCCTCTGGTGTCATAGGTGCCACAGGGTTTCTCACATCAAGGTATCTGTCATCTCCAGGGCAGTCATCCTCAGGGTTGCCTCCAGCAGTGTTGGGCATGTCATGTACTGGGAGCCCATACATGGGGATGGGATACAGCTGGCTTGCCCTCATGACTGTCCTCATGGTCAGTACTCCTTGCTGGTTCTGGTATGGTGTGGCAGCTTGAAGAAAACATTGTCACTGGTGAAGGTGACCTGCAGTTTGTTGTTTGCTTTCATGGCAGCAGGTACACTGAGGATGTTATAGGTGGTGTCAGGGGGTGCAAGCACGACTTTGTTGATGGTGACCACACATGCAGACTCTCCCCTGATGTAGGCTCTCCCCATATAGTGACACTCTATGGTGCCTCCTTTTGAAGAGGCTAGGTGGACTTGGACAGGACACTGGAGTTTCACTATGTGGGTCAAGAGGGATGCATCACTTGTGATGTGGTTGGTTGCTCCACTGTCTATGCACCAGTTGTCCTTGAGGATGTAGAGCTTCTCCAGCATCCTTCCAGCAAGCATGCCTTGTCTCTCACTTGTAGACTCAGGAGATGAGGAGACAAGGTCTGTCAGTGAGTCATCATGTTCAGGCATCCCTGGTGAGAGGGCAGCATCAACGTCTCCATCAGTAGGCATGGGAAACAAAGTATCTTTCCTCAGGGCATGGTAGACCAGTCTTGATGCACAGGAGGGGGCAGGGAGGGGGCATGAACACTGTTGCTTGGGGTCTGTGGGGCAAATTCCTCAGCATTCATGAAAGCATATTCCTCGGTGGTCTCCTCACTGCCATACCTTTGAGTTCTGTCATCAAGCTCCAGGGCAATGAAGTTGGCAATGTCCTCCTCCTCCTCACTGTCAGATTGCTCCCCATCAGCCATGTTGGCAAAGCGGGCCCTGGGGCGTCTCATCTTGTCATACCCAGTTTGGCGAGGGGGAGACCCAGATGTGGCCGCAGAGGTGGAGGCTCCCTGGTTGTTGAAGCTCCTTGAGTGGGACAGTGACTGGGACTTCAGCTTGCTGGAGCAGGAGTTCTTCACGTGTCCCTTTCCTCCACAGTTGTGGCAGATGACGGTGTCAAGGTTGATGTAGGCAGCCATCTCATCATGTGGGGGAGCAGGTGTGATTCCAGCAATGGTGGAGGCAGGCAGGTTGTTGACCTGGGCATACTGGGTCAGGGAGGTAGTCAGAGTCATGAAGTCATTCACAGTGGAATTGTGGAATGAAGACATGAAGCCTTGGAACTCTGGTCTGGATGATAGACCTCCAACCACAAAGTTGTTGAAGCATTCCTTGGTCATCATGGGCACTCCTTCGTTCTGGGGGGCCATGAATTAGAGATCTTGGCACCTGTTGATGTAGGGGATAATGGACTCGTCGGGCCCCATCATCACACTGGTGAGGCCCTTAAGGGCGGTGTGCTCCATGTTCCTATTGAGACCTCCAAACCGGATTCTGAGGATGCGGAGGGTCTTGGCAGCTGTGTTGGTCTGTCTCGTCAGGGACGCGGAGATGGACTGCGATAAGCAGGAGTGGATGAGGGAAAGCGCCTTGAAGTTGACGGGCAGGGTGATCACAGTTGGTGGTACCACAGGAGCCGGTTGGCCTTCAACTGCCGCGGCCACGACGGGTTGAGACTCCAGCAGGTCATACGCATCAGCGACCTCACCTTTTATTTGCGGCCTGATCCAGCTGGGCCAGCCTGCGAATGAGTATGCTGTCTGGCATTGCTAGTATGGTCCAGCAGATGAGTTCATACCATGTGGGAAAATTCTCCCCTCTTTTATAGGTGTACAGCTTTAAAGGACGCTCCATAATGGGGTGAAGTCAGCGGGAGGGAAGGAAGGGACGGGGTTAAGGGCGGCAGGGAATGGTAGGGTGTGGAGGGAGTAGGTTTACGGAGGGGATCTGGCTTGGTCTGGTGTAATCAGATACGAAGGATGAGAGGTGGCAGATGGGGGGGGGGGGGGGGGAAGGGAGCTACTGATTGTCGAGCCAGCAGATACAACGACAATGGCGCAGCACGACAATTTTAAAGGGGGGGGGAAGGGGAAGGGGTGGAGTAGGGAGCTGCAGATTGTCAAGCCTGCAGATACGATGACAATGGCGCGGCACGACAATGTCAAAGTTCGGTAGCTGTGGTGCTACCTAGTGCTTCCAGATAGTTAAGATGTCCTTCAGTCGTCTCGTTGTCTATGGGGACGATCTGTACAAATGGACAATACGCTCAGCGTCTGCCAGTTATTGTTCAATCCTTATGTGTTTTCAAATGATGAGTGGTAGTCGTAGTTATCTGTAGGCTCACTCATTGTACTCTCAACTACAAGATTCTCGGCGAGAAGTAGGGGAATCAGATGCGCACCGCGGTGTGCAGCGATCAGGACGGAGTCTCAGGTTAAGCGTTGAAGGGCCCACGACCTTTGGTGTTCCTTGCTTCTCGTAGACGATGTGGCAGAGGCACGGAAGGTAATGTCACTGTATTTACAAGTGATCAGATAATCGCAATCACGAACTTGCCAGAACAAGTAGCGGTAGGAGCCGGCGGCCTCAGGGCTACCGGTGCTACAATCAAAGCACCCTAGCTGGCTGCCGATGGTATCAGCCTGCTAGCTGGCTGCCGGTCCAGAGTCGCAGACCTGGCCGGACTTCAAACATACCGGGTCAGCATGGTACACCATATAATGTGTACCATAACATATTTGTCTACCATTGGATTGTTACATTTCCTGATGCTGAGGGGTGCATGGACAGACTAGGTAGTAAGATGAGAAAGTTTGAAGTGAACATTGCCTTGCACTATCTGCCTTTCTGTCCTACATTTTTCCTTTTTGTTCTGCCGCAGACATGGTTAAATGGCCAGGCCAATGATAATAATTTGAGTCACACTTGAATCTAGTTTAAATTGAAAAATGTAATAAGGTAACGTGACCTTGAATTTGGTTACATGGCTACAGCCAGCAATTTGGCTGGCTGTAGCCATGTCACGGTCTGGCTTATAAGCCCAAGCAAGTTTGAAACTCCTGATTTTGAATTGTTTAATGGTTTTACAGCAACCTTGGGCAGGCTACTTAGTGAACATGTAAGGAGGAAATGTAACAAAAACATTTAAGCAAAAAGACGATTTGCCAACTGAATTTCAGGTCTGAACTTGAGACAGTCAAAGCCATAGTCCCCTTTGCCAAGTTAGTCTTGCCATGCTTTTATGAGACCCAGTTTTAGGGGGGAATTACATTTGCCAATACTCAATCTTGCCAATACTGAAGGCGCGTACGGGTACCAGGACTTCAGGGGGGGCTGGATCAAGCACGCCAGGCCAGTCAGTGGTTGATTCGGTTGCTCAATTGGGCACAGAACCATCCGGCGTGGATCCGACATCATACGACCGGGAGACCACTATGACATGGGCAGTTTGGATCTGAGAAGAAACAACACCTGCGACTCATCCCTGCTGCGACTTATCCTCCTCTCTTGTCTTTACCGTGTTCAATCACTCGTATCTTCCGGTTTGTGGTTCCGAGGCCTCCAGCCTGCTAGAACATGTCGAAGCGAACTGCTGAGCAGAGGAGCTCCGAGGCTGGCAATAAGCGGCGCTTTGCGCAGTCGAAAGAAGTAGACCTCACGGGAGATGATCACGCAGAAGAGTCTGAAGACTTGGTGTCTAAAATGCGGAGGTGTCTGAAGGAGACGTTCGGTGAGGCGGATCACTCTTTCACATTCCCTCCCACCACCAGACTGTCCTACTTGGTTAGATAACACGATTTGGTTTGGTCCATCAGCCTGCTCACCATCTGAGAATATGAGTAGGACACACACCACTGCACAGCACTCCCGATTACAGAATGCAATCACACAGGTGTAGACAATTTCTTGACAAGCCCACGACCAAGGGCAGTGCATCCAAAAGCTGCCTCGGTTTATTCTGCTGCAACTCACCAAATTTTAGATCTTTGCTACTGAAGTTGGCGTGTCCCTGTTTCACCCCGGGCTAGACTCAGTGGACAGAGATAACAAGATATTTATACGTTTGGTGCAGCAAGACTACAGTCTGGAGGCCACAGCCAAATATACTGACATTAGTTCACCTCTTCCTCATCCATCCACGGTAACCACACCATGCATGCTGCACACCAGAACAGGGAGAATATCACGCCTGAAATATGCTCCGGCGTATACCTTCAGATTCTATGACTGACAATGCATCGTCAGACTTCCACCCAGAGCAACCATGCCATGCTAGGAATGAGATAATATCACACCTGAAGTGTGTTGATGCATACATTAGCTTCTAAGGATTTTTTAGACTTCCATCCGCGGCAACCACAGCATGCATGCTGCACGCTAGTACTGAGATAACATCATGCCTGCATTGTGTTAAAACGTGTTATCTTAGCTTCTATGGCTGACCATAAATTGTCAGAGATTTCTGACTCAGGGCGGGTATAGGTTATTGTATATGATATATATACAGTTAGGATCACCAATACAAGTTTGTAAGTTGTGTTGTTATCCCCTCATTACGTGACTTACCTATTCATGCTGCTGTGTATACACGTGCAGCCTTAGCTTCTGTGACTAACAAAGGATTGACAGGCTTCAGGAATTCTGACTCAGGGCAGGCATAGGGTATATAAAGGATATATATACAATTAGGATTGCGGCTAGGAAGCTGTCTGCTTTGTTAATTATCCCCACATTGCATGCATTCACCTTTTTATGCTGTTGTGTATACACGTGCAGTCTTAGCTTTTGTGACTAAAAATGGATTGTGGCATCTCAGAAGTTCTGCCTTGGGGCTGGTATTGGGCATTCTTTGAGGATGCAGGGTCGGGTGTTCGATTTCCCCTACGGTCGCCCTGGGCGTTGCAGTTCGTTGTCAACCGTGATGGTAGCTTGTCCAGTTGAGGTAGAAGACCGGTCTCTACCCGCGAACAACGGGTTCCCTTAATACCACGCCCCACCAGGCGTAATCATTACATTTTTAAAGTAGGATCACCGCTAGAGGTTGCCTGCTTTGTTTTGCATCCCCTCATTAAATGTATTCACCTATTGTGATGTTGTGTACACCAGTATACTTGCAAGTGAAATACACCGGTATATTTGGACGTGAAACATGGGTTGTGAAACATTCCGGTATATTTTAAGTGAACTATGTGTTATTTTTTAGTGAACTATGTGAAATATACCCGGTATATTTGGAAGTGAAATATGGATTGTAGAATATTCCCGGTATATTTGGAAGTGAAATATGGATTGTAGAATATTCCCGGTATATTTGGAAGTGAAATATGGATTGTAGAATATTCCCGGTATATTTGGAAGTGAAATATGGATTGTAGAATATTCCCGGTATATTTGGAAGTGAAACATGGATTGTAGAATATTCCCGGTATATTTGGAAGTGAAATATGGATTGTAGAATATTCCCGGTATATTTGGAAGTGAAATATGGATTGTAGAATATTCCCGGTATATTTGGAAGTGAAATATGGATTGTAGAATATTCCCGGTATATTTGGAAGTGAAACATGGATTGTAGAATATTCCCGGTATATTTGGAAGTAAAATATGGATTGTAGAATATTCCTGGTATATTTGGAAGTGAAATATGGATTGTAGAATATTCCCGGTATATTTGGAAGTAAAATATGGATTGTAGAATATTCCCGGTATATTTGAAAGTGAAATATGGATTGTAGAATATTCCCGGTATATTTGGAAGTGAAATATGGATTGTAGAATATTCCCGGTATATTTGGAAGTAAAATATGGATTGTAGAATATTCCCGGTATATTTGGAAGTGAAATATGGATTGTAGAATATTCCCGGTATATTTGGAAGTGAAATATGGATTGTAGAATATTCCCGGTATATTTGGAAGTGAAATGTGGATTGTAGAATATTCCCGGTATATTTGGAAGTAAAATATGGATTGTAGAATATTCCCGGTATATTTGGAAGTGAAATATGGATTGTAGAATATTCCCGGTATATATGGAAGTAAAATATGGATTGTAGAATATTCCCGGTATATTTGGAAGTGAAATATGGATTGTAGAATATTCCCGGTATATTTGGAAGTGAAATATGGATTGTAGAATATTCCCGGTATATTTGGAAGTGAAATATGGATTGTAGAATATTCCCGGTATAGTAGAATATTCCGGTATATTTGGAAGTGAAACATGGATTGTAGAATATTCCCGGTATATTTGGAAGTGAAATATGGATTGTAGAATATTCCCGGTATATTTGGAAGTAAAATATGGGATGTGAAATATCCCGGTATATTTTTGGCGGAGCCCCCCCTTCTGGAAGGCGGGAGCCCCCAGTGTTACCCATTTGTCCGTCCGTCCGACCATCCATCCATCCATCCGTCTGACCGCGATGAAGCCCGACACGTCAGCCAACGGCCTCGTAACTAACTCGCTTCCATTGCCACCTGTGGCTGTCGCTCCCTCGCGATCACTCTCCGCCAATTTTTAGCGTTGCAGGCTTGTTTAGTGTAATATAGGTTGTGAGATATTCCAGTATATTTGGAAGTGAAATTATGTTGCATTGTCACATGAAATCTTGCCTATCTTGTTTTCGGTGAGGACCTCATATCTTTCTAGCTTTATGATGGTGTCCTTGGGGACTGTCCTTTGTTTTGTGGAAGGTCACTATGGAGTACTTGGAGTGATCATCCATAATGCCTTGGAAGTAGATGCTGCCATCAAGGCTAGGGACACACATCTTCCCACTAATGTCTATGTGAATGATGGCTAGTGGTTGTGTTGCACGGGTGTGAGAAGTGGAGTAAGTGTTCTTGTCCATCTTTGATAGAATGCAGATCTCTCAGGGAATTCTTTTGAGTTTGTTGAATGCAGCAGAGGTGACATGGAATCCAGTTACATGGCCTTCTGATACCAGTCTGGAGAGGGCTTTGTAGCCTACATGTCCGTAGCGTGAATGCCAAAGATCTGCAGTTTCAGGTGTAAGTCGTGAGATGGCTGCCGTGGCAAGTCCATGTGGTTCTTGCAGCAGGGGGGTGATAGTGGGGACAAGGTACAGGCTTCTCCTTTTTGGTGCAGTTAGGAGAGGAGTCCCATGTAGGGTCATACTGCAGTGGGTGGAGTCAAACTCAACAGTCATGTTGGGATTTGCTTTGATGGCAACGCTCATCGAGAGCAGGGTATCATGGTGTTCGTTGAGATGTACATTTCTGAGAGTGAAGATGTTACCTTGGTCCCCTCTCACACAAGCTGTTCCTATTTTGGTTACTATGACTATTCCATATGCAGTTTTGATGAGGATAGGTGAGACAGTTTGGATGTTGTACAAAAGTGCAGGGTTGGTAGTCATGTGGGATGTGGCTCCAGTGTCTACTATATCTCTAGTTGTGGGACATGTCAGATATGTGGGAAGTGGATGCATTTAGTGCATAGTGGATGGGTGGTGTGTTGTTTGGTTTGGTACCAAATGTTGATCTGAGGTTATCCATCATGGCATAGGGGTCATTAGTGTACATGTCTACCAAGGTCCTAATGGTGGAGGAGAGATGTTTGGTAATGGTACCTGATACAAGCTTGAGCAGAATACTTTGAGGGAAGGAGAAGTTATTTGTAAGCATATTGTCTATTTCGTCTAAGATGAGGTTGTCCTTGGATTCAAATGAGTATCCACGGAAGACGAAGGGAGTCTTCATGGAGGACTGAGTCTGTAGTGGTCTTGGCTGCCCCACCATTATATATGATCTGAATAAGCCTATTGGCAAGATCTATGTAGTGGGGGACAGAGGAGTCATAGTGGTGATCAGGTGTCAAATAGCAGTCCTGGTGATGTTGGGCGCAGGGGATGGAGGTGGTTGGGACAAGAGAGAGTGGGTATCGCACGTCTGATGTTGTCAGAACGTCGGTAGCTAGGAGGCTCCAATCGCTGATTTAGCGAGAGCGATGTGGTGACAGATGTCACTTTCCACTGTAAATCCATCCTCGGCGCTTTCGTTGAACAGCGCGTTGATGGTTGCTATAAAATCTCTTCTCAAAATGGTAGATGACGGCTTTGATCGTCAATGGGTAAGACTGGCAGGGGCGAGGCCCGGAAACCTGTTCACCACTCCTTCTTTCCAATACTGGACTGTAATGAAGGACGCCTTAGTCAAGTTCAAAGAGAACTGGTCAACGCTGAGCTGCTCAAAGCGATGGATGCAGCGCGTCAGTCTTATTGCGGGGAGGGACCTAGGGTAACTCCAAGCGCGCGCTGCAGCGCTGCCTTTTTGAGCCCCACTGTTTTTTTTTAATACCTCAGCACATTCATCTTTTCACTCACTCACAGAAACCGTAGAAAACGTTGTCCCCCTGTGCGCTTTCTCAAATTTTGAGTGAGAGTCGGTGAGTCATTGAGTGACTCAAGGGGTGGATTCACTTGATTGAACCCTGGGATTCAAATTGTGTGTCAGCCAATGGCCCAGTCAGTTATCGATATGGTAGCTGCTAGGTAGCGGCAAGCGTAGACCATACAATTTGAAATGTAACATAAACAACCGCATTCTCGGACTGATAAGTTCACCTGTCGACTTGGTGAGGTATCATTCCTAACGCTCCTCACCGTCCCTAGCCCTGCCCAAGGGATCATTCCATCCTCGCTTCCGCTCCTCGCCCCTGCTCATCTGCTGTCGCCATTTTGTCACAACTGACTGCTCTAGTCTGATAGTCTACTCCTCCCCCACCAAACGCAAGTGTGATTGCTTCTGAATCGACGTCGATGACGTAACCTCATATTGGATTGTGATTGCTGACCTCCGCCGATATCGGCCCTTGGCCTGATTCTGATCGGTTTGACTTTCAGCTGCTGCATTGGCAGTCGCATTGACAGCCGACCTTATCGAGTTTCTTTTCAGCCTGGCGGCCTTTGATGGCATCAGCTTAGACTGCTACCTGTCAGCGTGAACTACTAGGACACGAGTGCATCATTGGCATCTGATCAGATGCCAATGATGCACTCGTGTCCTAGTAGTTCACGCTGACAATAATGCATGTCCCGGGAGCTACCGGCCTTCGTGGCCTAGACTACTACCTGCTACCGGCCTTCTGAATTGCTGAAAACTCGCTGCCTTGAGTGTCTAAACTATTCCATTCCCCGTTGTTCAGTCCTTGTCCTCGTCGGCCCTGCTGCTGCTTCTCGCCCCTCGCCTCTGCTCCCCTTTGCTGCTCCTCTATCTGCTCACCTGCTCTTGTCGCCCCTAGCCTCGCTCGCCTCGCTTGCCCGCCTGTCCTCGCGACCTCGCCTCTGCTGCTCCTCTGCTCGCCTTGTCGCCCCTCGCCTCTGCTCAGTGCTAACCTGTAAATTTGTAACGGATTTCCAATCTCCTCCTAAAAGCCCTCAACTGGACCAAAGAAGCGCACAAAAAGCGTAAACATATACCAGTTGCGCGAAGAAAGCGCGGTTTTGTCTTTGAGTAGTGTTCTTTTGGCAACGCGCAGTTTTATTTTAGCCTGTGCGCGCAGCGCTCAGTTTTGTTTTTTGCATGTTTGCTAAAGCGCTGGTCAATTTGGCCAATGGAAGTACCCTGGAGGGACCATGACCTTTCTTGTTCGGAGTTCGGAAACTGCAATGACACTTGGAGGAGATGCTGCACTAGCTTACTAAGGTATAGAATAAGATTATCGGTCGCAACAGCGGCGTGCTGATTACATTACATCACATTACATTACATGTTAAAGTCTACTTGGCACCGCGAGGGTGTATGAGACTCTGTGCTTCAACCATAAAGAAAAAGCACCCTCAAAGCAAAAAAACCATTGCATTAGGTGTGTGTCAAGGACAAACAAACCAAACTCCCAACCCCCGTTTTGGTGGCGTAGGTATTAAATCCCCTAGAGCAGGACCCAGATCTCAACCACTTACAGTGGCGGAGGTAAGAAGCTAACAAATGAGAGGTCTAGAGAAAAAAAGGAGAATAAATTACGGTGCCACTAAGCAGGTCAGGGCTTCCTGTCTTGCTCGTCTACAAGGAGAAAGATAGTCAGCTAGGTTGCTCCAAAAAGTCTTAGTGCCATTTCCATTCATAAAGGTTCTGAATGTGGAATCGCAGAATTCCAAATTCCATACGGTTAAGTCGGTATCCTTATGGACATGCCTATAAATATATGAAAACAGCTTCTGGTAGCGGAGGCGAATATCATTATAAAAGGTGCACTCAAACATACGCATGTCATCCTCAGATTTTTGAAACCCACACAGTTGACAGTGTCTCATTGAACGGGGGATGGATGTGTGCACCATCCACCACCCTCATTCTTTCAGTGTTCAGCCAATAGGAGCCCATTCTAAACTGTGCTATAGAACGAATCTGATCCTGCTTATGTAAGGCGGATGTAAAGGGAATCAAGCCATTCTCATCATTACTGTTGGCTGCAAACCATTTCTGGTATCGGAGGCGATTAAAGCCAACCCTTCTCTCATTAGGGATGTCTCTGACTGCATTGGTGTCACTTGGTTACTTAAACCTCCATGATTAAAAAACTTCAGACATAATACCTTCGACATCGACAGCCTCCAAAATGTTGAGGTTTTTACTAGATCCTAGCTTGTGGAGAGCACAGCGTAAGTCATGAACCCAGCCAGTGTTGGAATCAAAAGATTCATCTAGCCCCATTCTAATGAGATCCGCAGGTTCTTTATCTATGATCTTGTTCCAGAAGCGCAAAGCTTGTTTAAGCCAAGCAAAACACACTGGGGTTCTACCCAGCTCTTCCATGACAATATTAGATGTAGTAGATTTGAAAACGCCCAACATTTGTTTAAGTGTACCTCTGCCATTTCTCACAAGCATGGTCATTTGAGATAAGTGTGTTGTTCAGAATAGAAGGAGCCCACACCTCACAACCAAAATTCATGATAGGTTGTACAAGATAATCAAATTGGTGGGCGAGAATATCAATATTGTATATCTCCATAGTATGGAATCTCCTACGGAGCCTGTGGTGTGCCTTTGGGGCCTTAGTGAGCATCCTAGAAAAGGCAGCTTTTGCACGACTGCTTGAGTCACCATCCACAAAGAGGGATCCCAGGTAGATAAAAGATAACTTTGTAGAAAGTTGTGCTCCATCATAGAAAAATTTGTAATCAGGATCCATGCGGGCCTCATCACAGAATTGCTTGTTGAAAACGACAACCTCAGTTTTCTTTATACTCACAGCCATCTTAGTAGCCTCGCAGAAATCCCTCAGGCAGTCAAGCATCGCTTGCATATCTGCCGGGGATTCTGCCATTATAGCTAGGTCATCAGCATAAAGTAACAGTTGCAGAAGATGTAGGAGATGATGGCGGCAGTGCAGCAAGGTACTGCATAGTGGTGCACGTGGCCCTAGCTGGCAACGGCACGGAAGGGAGCACATTAGGGACTAAGACATGTGTGCTCTAAGCCACTCAAGAGGCGGCATATAAGCCAAACTATAACAGTGTGTATTGCTGGTTTGGTTTGTGTCGCAGGTTTGGTTTGTGTCGCAAGTTTGGTTTGTGTTGAATGGACCATGACACCCCATAAGGCTTTCCTTCACCATGATGATGATTTCCTTCAAGATGCTCCCGCACCTGCCCACGTCCAATCCACAGCAGCTGGAAAAAACGATATCCTGATTGTGACCAATAGGGTAACATGGTCATCTGGTACTGTCTTCTATGGTGATGAAAATGATGATGATGATAATTCTAGTTTCCGCAGCAATTCTGTTCCTGATGCCCTACACCTGTCACAACCTCTGCCAGCCAGCCATATGTCACTGCTGAGGCCTTGCACATAATGCTTAATGCAGATCACTTGAATGGGGGGGAACTGATACATTCTGATCTGCTCACTACATACTCATCTGCACCTGCACCGGTCCTCTCCCCTACAGCTCTAGCTAACGCACACCCACTTGCTGCAGTGCTGACCCCTGCAACTATAATTGATAGTTACCACAAATCCACATCAACATCCACCTCACTACCTGTCCAACCTCTTCCTCTTGAATATGACATGAAACAGATCTGCGTTGCTATTATTACCAGCACCTCCCACTCTCTGCCTCCCGTCCTTCCCCTTCCTCCTGAAGATGACATGGAGCAGATTTGTGTTGACATCACTAGCATTAATGCACCTGCCTCTGTTGCGGTAGCCACACGTGGCTGCTGCACCCTCACCTGCTGTAGCACTGTTCCCACCAACTTCAATCGATGGGGACGATAGATCCACCTCCACCTCAACATCTGAGATTTCATCCACCTAAACTTCTGAGACACCATCCTGCTCCACTGAGCATGTCACCACAACCACAGTCTGGCATACTGCCACACCCATTGCTGATCTGATTTGTATCACCAGCTCCTCCCACTCTTTCATCACCTCTGTCTTCCGAGGCGTGTTCCCCTTGCCCCACCCCAGCTACTACGGCAGGGACTACAAGGCATTACGCCTTCTTGTGGGCATTGGATAAATGATAAGTTGATGAAGGGATGCACTGGGAGGGAATATCGGATGGGAGTGAGACTGATACTGTTTCTGATCATCTGTATGATGTGCTGACTTATATGTTGTGCAGACCTGATATGCTTGTGCTGATCTGCATGACTGACCATGATGTACTGATCATGACGTACTGTGCTGATCATGCTATACTGATCATAACGTGCTGACCATGATGCACTGATCATGACGTGGAAATGTGAATGACGTGGAAATGATCAGTGTTTGTGCTGATCTGCATGTGAGATCTGACTAATCAGCTGATGTCTGATGCACTGATATACGTGCACTGATATACGTGCACTGATGTACATGTACTGATGTACGTGCACTGATATACGTGCACTGATGTACATGCACTGATGTACATGTACTGATGTACGTGCACTATGATTTTCTTATCACTACCCTATGCTTGCAGGAGCGATACCCTCCTAGCCTGATTCAAATCGACACAGTCCATCGCATAACGCATTCCATTGCTTTTGTAATATGTAACAACCTACCGTCTTACAATCAGTTAGGTGTAACGGTTCCTGCATTGTGTTTCGACATTCTAGGGGCATATGCCTGAATATATTGTCGAACCAGAGGGGTAATGTGTGAATGATCATCTCCCATCCTTGTTCTACAGCCTCCTAGCAGAGATTAGTTGACCTGCAGACACCTGTACTTTTCCTGCAGCTTCTAGCTTTCCCGCAAAATTCCGAAAAGCGCCTAGCTGCCCTGCAGCTCCTTGGCAGCTCCTAGCTGACTTAAAGCCCCTAGACAACACCGCAGCAATTATAGCTACCTTGCAGCTACCGAGCTACTGACCCTGGATGGCTACCCTCCTCATGGCACTTAGTGGCCATGAATTTGGCAACATGGACCTTTAGAATAGGATAGACCTCTTTAGGAATGTATCCTTGTACTGCCCCATGTACAGCCTCCCGGATTATCATCCTTTGGATACCTCTGCCTCTCATGAACATTGGTACGTCTCGCCTCTGATTTAGTTATCCTACATTTATACAGTTATACAATGATCACCCCTTTCCACTTTCCATCGATTGAAATACGGGCTCCAACTTGATGAAGTAGGAAAAGCAAGTAGCGTGTCACAGAATGAAGTGTGAGTAGCATGTGCTAAGGTCCAGGTAATCTAACATGCTACTTTAGCACAAACTAGTACAGATGTAAATCTAACATGCTACTTAAGCACACATGAATAATCAATTATGTCTCACATTCATGTAGAGGATCACCATGCACCAATAGTTTAACTCTGCAATGCATGTACAGGAACAACAATAACGTAACGCATGCACAGGATCACCAATAACGAAATGCATCACAAGCATGCATCATAATAAAATGTAACGATCAGACACTCTACCTAGAAAATAGGTCGTCGGTTGGCACACTTAAGTGCACACATCTGCTCATCCGTCAAAGCAAGGATCATCTATGAAGTATACATCTTAAGCGGCGATGAATTTTGCGCCCATCAACCTTTGGTACCACTATGGTACCAGCACCACCTCTTGACATACACGATATATGACGAGTTTCATTGGTATATACCAGGGCATGGGGAAATAGCAAGGTGTCCAGGGCCCCCTTGTGGTCGGCCATGGTGCATGCGTGACTGTAGGGTTGTTGGCTGGCATACGAATCTTGACGTATGAATGTCGAAATAAGAACCTTGCAATTCTACTTGTTACCGATGACGAGATACGCCATGTACACCGCGCCTACACAAACTGCTATATATAATACAAAGTCTAGAGATACTGCCGTGCATGCGGCCGACATCACAAATGCATATGCGACAGGTGCCGCGAAAACAATCTTAATACGAGTCAACAAGATTATAACCTCTCAAGGACCTGGCAAAAACTAACGGTGTGTTGGGTCACACCATTAATTAGAGCTGGAACTGGCCAACTAACGCTAATAGATGGTGTTGGAACTGGAACTGGCCGACTAATGGTGTGACCCAATGTCCAGCCTTGGTCCAGTCCTCTTCCGTCCCCCTGCTCTCATTCCTTTCTTCCATACATACCCATCCCAATACAGCTCACCATGCCAAGAAGCCCTCCATGAGTTTCTCCCTAGCATGGTAGACATAACTAAGGTACAGAAAATAACAGCTTTCCCCCAAAGGAACGATGGAAGGTCTGCTATAGGAACAGTCACAGAACTGACAGCCTCCCCCAACGGTTAAGCACTGTTTCATTTTTGGGCTACGCAAAGCAGCTTCTAGACAGCTCCTATCCCCTGTCCTTGGGCCAAACCTGGAGCAAGCTACTGTGTCCGAAAGCAGACACGGCAGGCATGACAGGATTGGGCATACGGCACTTCTTTCAGGAGCGTCGGTTCTAACAGCAAACATTACTTGTTGAGCCCTTTGGTGTTCCTCGGAAAAACGTTGCTGGGTCATGGTCAGGGCTTGGAAGACGGAACGGCGGTGTAACCACATATTGCTGTCAACCCTGTCATTGCCGTACATGGTGTACAAGTACACATGGTTTGGGGTTTCCCTTGGAGGTGCTTGTGTTGTTGGCGCGAGGGCGGTGGTGTTTGCTCCTCGTTGCCGGGCGATGCGGTCAGCTGTAAGCACCATGACAGTGGTGGGAAGAACTGCGTTATCTTTGGACTCTTTGACATTGCTCAGCGGCATCTTCCACATGATGGAGGTGTTCACATGCTGGGGGATGCTTTCCAACTGGTTTGGTGTCAGGGCCGGTCCATTGTAGATGGGTTGGAGCGCCTTACCAGGGCGGATTTCCAGGCATGCATCGATGATGTCCACATTGGTATTGGCATTTGGGTGGGTCAGAAATGGGATGCCGAGGAGCACCTCAAAAACGGTGTTGTCTAGGCCGACAAAAACATCGATGTCTGTGAGGATGATCTCCTTGTTCGTCCCTTTGAATAGGACCATGGCTGGTTGGGCCGACTCATCGATGGTGAGTTTGGCACCACCAAAACCGATGGTGTTGGTGTGGCATCGTTGTCGTGACCAGCTCCCGTCACGCAGGACTGTGGATTAGATGAAGATCATCTGACTGCCGCAGTCCACCAGCTGCTTGTACCCTGTAAGTGGTCTTTGGAGGGCATCGAGGAGGGCCACAGATGCAGACACCGGCCCTGTAGTAAAGGGGATAGTGAATTGGGGGTCTGGGTAGATGGCTAATATGCGGCTGGGGTTACGCGGATGGTTACTTTCCACTTGAGCCAGAAATGTGAGCACATTGTACATGTTGGCCTGTATGGTGGTGAGCTGGATTTTGATGGATGTGATCTCCCCATGTAGAACTGCCAGCTGATCGAGGGCAGGGTCCGTGGCTTGAACTGCCAGCTGGCTTGAACTGCCAGCTGATCGAGGACAGGGTCCATGGCTTGAACTGCCAGCTGGCTTGAACTGCCAGCTGATCAAGGACAGGGTCCGTGGCTTGAACTGCCAGCTGGCTTGAACTGCCAGCTGGCTTGAACTGCCAGCTGGCTTGAACTGCCAGCTGATTGAGGACAGGGTCAGTGGCTTGAACTGCCAGCTGGCTTGAACTGCCAGCTGATCGAGGACAGGGTCCGTGGCTTGAACTGCCAGCTGATCGAGGACAGGGTCCGTGGCTTGAACTGCCAGCTGGCTTGAACTGCCAGCTGATCGAGGACAGGGTCCGTGGCTTGGACTGCCAGCTGATCGAGGACAGGGTCCGTGGCTTGGACTGCCAGCTGATCGAGGACATGGTCCATGGCTTGGACTGCTGCCAGCTGATCGAGGACAGGGTCCGTGGCTTGGACTGCCAGCTGATCGAGGACAGGGTCCGTGCTAGCTGATCAAGGACAGGGTCTCGTGGCTTGCGTGAGGGCACGGGCATGGTTTGGGTTGGGGGAGGGATAGCTCCAACCATTGGTAGAGGTCCTTGACCCAGCACCACAGATGGTTTGTACAATAGCGACTCTGCTGCGTGTGCAGGGTTGGGCTTCTGGATATATAAATGTGGCTGGCAGTGCAGGCCAGATAGCATCCATGATGCTGACTGCTTTGTCGACGCACTGGGCCTTGAGTGGCTTATGGGCTTGCACATCCCAATTATTGTACGCTTCCACTAGGTAGTCCAACAGGACAGTTGGATGACTCCACGTATTGCCGTACAAGTCCTTGGTGCCGAATGCAAGAAAAGTATTACGGGCCTGGGTTGGGTTGACACTGAGTTCACTCATGAACCTTGCCTTGGCCAGGTCGAGAATTTTGAGCACCTGCTCCCTGGTGTTATAAGGGCGCATAATCGGGTTTCCCATTGCATCATGCCGTACGTTACCCACGAGGGCACTTGGTACCATCTGTGACTGGGCGTGGACACTCCTCTCCAGAGCATGGGCTTGATCATGAGCTGGGGCTGCGAGTTGGCCTTGCACCTCTGGCTCATCTGGAGGCAAAACAACTGTGGGGTGGGTAGGTCCTCTAGATGGGTGAAGCTGCAGACATGACGCTTGGCCGTGTCAAACCACATGCTGAGGATGGAACCTTGTGCTTCGCCGCCAGTGCCATGTAGGTAGGCAGGATTTGGCATTGTGCGCCATTCATACCCGACGGGGGTGGAACCTGTCATCATCATTCCTATTCAATGCGGCGGGTGTAAATCCTGAATCCAGGAATAGGGGCTCTGCAGAATGGGCAGAGCGGCACGTTAAATCCCTTATTACTGTTGTACAGCTTGTACACGCAGTTGTCGCACATGACATGATTGCACCCAACCTTGCGGTATTTCTCAATCTGGGTGTTTGGCTCAGCATCATAGCAGATACCACATGCATTGTCCCTCATTGCTTCAGGGAGTGGGGCATAGGCAGCGCGGATCTCTTGCAAGTCATTTACGAGCTTCCGCTTCACTGCGACACAAGTCAGCAGGTTGAGCTTGTGAGGGCCCTTGGAGGGGCACGACATCTCTTCTGCATCGAAGACCTCCATGAGATCTTTTTCTGTGTCCAGCATGTCCAGCATGTCCGGGTAGCGTGTGCAAGCGAGGTTGGCATGCAGCTGGTATGGGGTCCTGTGGTGGGAGTCTCGTTTGTTCCGGGGGTCTACCAGTGGGGGACCAGTGGTGGCGTCTGATGTATTGGAGTTGACACAACGGGAAGCCTGGAGAGGTGGGTGAGTGGAGAGGGTTCCGGTTATCAGCAGGCTAGGGGAAAGGATAGGGAAAGGGAGCTGCCTAAAAGCTGTTGTTGCGTAGCCTACACGAGAAAAGTGAAAACAAGCCCTTTCCAATCCAATATACTATCTATGTTGTTGGTGTAAGGACGTACTTCACGATATACAAGAAAGGTAAGCCGAATATGAAGATAGGCTCCAGGCAGGCAAAGCGTGGGCGCATCCTGATGTGAACCTGGTTGAGTGTATGACACGTTGGGCAGATTAGGCAATAATTGTTCGGGTGGAATGATAACTACAACTTCATGAAAAAACAATACAATTTCAACTTCTAGGTAAAGGTGACACACGGACGGTTTGTGACACACGGACGAACGAACGAACGGACATTTAAATGGGGCTAATCCCTCTTCAAAACATCTGGAGATTTTTTTCATTCGGGTACTTCTAGGTAAAGGTGATTTATTCTTTGAAATTCAGCGCCAGGGCTGGGAAAAGCAACAATTGTAGCAACAACAGCATACATGTAAATGCAGTTTGGGGAGCTGTAACTTCCTTGTGGGAGATAAGAATAACTTGCAGGAAAGCGTTCTCGGATCTTGAGGACAATAACTATTGAAATCGATGATGTGTTGCGTTTGAATATTTGTTGCCCCCCTTAATAAAACCCCCAACCCTTGTGAAATCTCTATTGAAATCAATGATGTGGTACATGACATTGTTTGTTGCCCCCCCATCCCCTAACCCTAAACCCTGGCAAAATCTCTATTGAAATTGATGATGTGGCACATGTGAATATATGTTGACCTCCAAATCGCTAAACCCCAAACCCTGGTGGCATCTCTAATGAAATTGATGATGTAGCACATGTGAATATTTGTTGCCCTCCTAATCGCTAAACCCCAAACCCTGGTGACATCTCTATTGAAATTGATGATGTGGCACATGTGAATATTTGTTGCCCTCCAAATTGCTAAACCCCAAACCCTGGTGACATCTCTATTGAAATTGATGATGTGGCACATGTGAATATTTGTTGCCCCCCTAACGACTAAACCCCAACCCCTTGTGAAATCTCCATCGAAATCGTTCATATTGTGAGATTCATTCCGGCCTCACGTACTCATGGTTTATCGGATTCTTTTCTATAAAAAAAGAGGGGGGGAGGGGGGGAGGGTGTTGAGATGAGAGATGCTGCAGAGAGAAGAGCATGGTGGGAGGCACTCACATATCTGAGTAGAATCACTCTAGCGGGTGACCCTCTTTGGCCGCAACATGCAACGGTGTCGTGTGCAGGCCATATTTAACAAATCGTCCGTCCCATGATTTTACACGTGAGCTTGCCACCAAATCTGCACCGAATTCCAATAGCACACGTGCGCAATCAGCACTTGCACTTCTGGCCGCATAGTGCAGGGCGGTAAAGTCAGAAGTGGTTTGGGCGTCCACATACCTGCATACAATTCATAGTTTAATTGCTTAATTCATAGTTTAATTGTTTAATTCGTAGTTTATTCTTGAAGTTTTTTGTAATTCACAATTTAATTGTTTAATTCATAGTTTAATTGTTTAATTAATTGTTTAATTCACAGTTAAATTCATAGGACTCTAGGTTAGATACAACTGAAGTGATGGTTCAGTTGTAGCAAGCCATTTTGTGCCGGTGGCACAGCTGAGTGCTGGTAAGCAAGCATGCTGGAAAAAAACACCAAATCCAAACAGACGAACAAACAAGAAACAAAACGCAAACAAACAGACAAACCAAAGACTAGCATACAAAAAGGATGGAAAAAACATTGGCAGGTATATGGTGGCTTCCCAACTAAGTACTCAACTGCATCGCGATACTCATCCAACCACCGTCCCTCACCTGCAATTTTGTTTAGCCTTTTGTTGCCTTTTTTCTCATGCACCTATCGCCCCTCACCTGCGATTTGTTTTTAACTTTTTAGTTCGTTTTTATTTTTTCCCCATCCACGCCTCACCTACGATATCTTTTTAATATTTATTTTTGACTTTCTGACTATTCCCCCTATCCACCCATCGCCCCTCACCTGCGCCCCTTGTGGTTAACACTGTTTCCAGGCACTTTATCCAAGATAGCAGTCACGCAGTCAGCATGGCCTTCCCAGCATGCCCAATGTAATGCCGTCTGACTCCCACTCCTGTCAAATAGCCACGGATCTGCCCCCTGTTTTTGTGAGGTGGGTGAAAAAAACATTTTATCTGAATCACAATGAACAAAGAGCTTCAGGTTAGGTGCAGGGCAGTGTCACAACAGATGTTGAGAGCAGAGGCAGGGACAAAGGAAGAGGCAGGGACAGGGACAGAGGAAGGGGCACAGACAGGGTAGGAGGGTATGGTAAGGCAGGGGTAGTAGGGTACAGGAAGGGTAGGGGCAGAGGGAGAGACAGGGTAGAAGGGTAAGGGCACGTTAGGGGCAGGGACAGGGACAGGGACAGAGGCAGGGAAAGAGGCAGGGGAAGAGGAAGGGTAGGAGGGTAGGGCAGGGGCAAAGGCAGGGACAGAGGCAGGGCAGTGGCCGAGGCAGGGACAAAGGAAGAGGTAGGGACAGGGCCAGGGACAGAGGAAGAGGCACATACAGGATAGGAGGGTAGGGTAAGACAGGGGTAGGGTACGGGCAGGGTAAGGGCAGAGACAGGGTAGAAGGGTAAGGGCAAGGTAGGGGCAGGGGAAGAAGCAGGGTAGGAGGGTAGGGTAGGGGCAGGGCAGGGTAGGGGCAGAGGCAGGGCAGTGTCCCCTCAAATCCTGGGCAATAAATTGGCAAAGAGAGAGGGTCAAGTATGGGTGACAACTGAGCAGGGCACATCAGGTTCCAGTTGTTTTGTGATCGACGCATTTCAAATTTAGCGACGTGGTGCGACTGAAGTGCGACGCGCTGCCCCCCACCCCACCCCCCTGGGGCGCTTAACACTCTGCCCTATACTGTGCTACGCCACAATCCTGAAATCAGGCTGGCGTCGCAACTTTTGCTACACAACAGGGGATGTACAGAAAGCTGAAAAAACTAAGCACAGCAAGTTCGGGACGAGGAGCTATGAGAAGAAAGAGCGGAGAAGGGAAAGTATACCAGCCTGGAAAGGAACACCAGCCTGGAAAGGAACACCAGCCTGGAAAGGAACACCAGCCTGGAATGCGTACCAGCCTGGAAAGGAACACCAGCCTGGAAAGCGTACCAGCCTGGAAAGGAACACCAGCCTGGAAAGCGTACCAGCCTGGGAAGGAACACCAGCCTGGAATGCGTACCAGCCTGGAAAGGAACACCAGCCTGGAAAGCGTACCAGCCTGGAAAGGGACACCAGCCTGGAATGCGTACCAGCATGGAAAGGAACGCCAGCCTGGAAAGCGTACCAGCCTGGGAAGGAACACCAGCCTGGAAAGCGTACCAGCCTGGAAAGGAACACCAGCCTAGAAAGCGTACCAGCCTGGGAAGGAACACCAGCCTGGAAGCGTACAGCATGACGAACAGCTGGAAAGCGTACCAGCCTACCAGCCTAGAAAGGAAAAGCGTTACCAGCCTGGAAAGCGTACCAGCCTGGAAGCGTACCAGCCTGAAAAAGAAACACCAGCCTGGAAAGCGTACCAGCCTGGAAATCGTACCAGCCTGGAAAGGAACACCAGCCTGGAAAGCGTACCAGCCTGGAAAGCGTGCCAGCCTGGAAAGCGTGCCAGCCTGGAAAGAAACACGAGCCTGGAAAGCGTACCAGCCTGGAAAAGAACACCAGCCTGGAAAGCGTACCAGCCTGGAAAGGAACACCAGCCTGGAAAGTGTACCAGCCTGGAAAGCGTACCAGCCTGGAAAGGAACACCAGCCTGGAAAGCGTACCAGCCTGGAAAGCGTGCCAGCCTGGAAAGAAACACGAGCCTGGAAAGCGTACCAGCCTGGAAAAGAACACCAGCCTGGAAAGCGTACCAGCCTGGAAAGCGTACCAGCCTGGAAAGGAACACCAGCCTGGAAAGCGTACCAGCCTGGAAAGCGTACCAGCCTGGAAAGGAACACCAGCCTGGAAAGCGTACCAGCCTGGAAAGGAACACCAGCCTAGAAAGCGCACCAGCCTGGAAAGCGTACACCAGCCTGGAAAGCGTACCAGACTGGAAAGTGTACCAGCCTGGAAAGCGTACCAGACTGGAAAGTGTACCAGCCTGGAAAGCGTACCAGCCTGGAAAGGAACACCAGCCTGGAAAGCGTACCAGCCTGGAAAGCGTACCAGCCTGGAAAGGAACACCAGCCTGGAAAAGAACACCAGCCTAAGGATGCGTTACTTTGAATTGTCATACCATTTCTAGAAGGTAGCTGATGCACTCCGGCTGGTTGTGCCTTGCAGCCATCACCAGAGGAGTCTGCACAGTGGGTATTGGAGAAATGAGGTGGACAGGTACGAGAACGTTTGCTGCTGAGTTAGTGAGTGAGTGAGTACGGGGGGGAGGGAGGGAGGGAGGGAGGTTGGGAGAGAGGATGTATGTGCGTGGAAAGGTGCCCATGTGAGTGTAGAGGAGTTTGCACAACGGGTATTTGAGAAATGAGATGGCCAGGTACGAGAACGTTTGCTGCTGAGAGAGTGAGTTGGTGAGTGAGTCAGGAGGGAGGGAGGGAGGATGTGTGTGTGTGGAAAGGTGTCCATGTGATTGTAGAGTAGGATGAGATAGTTTGATCAGGTGGAGAGGAATAACTGCAAGGTACGAGAAAGTTTGCCGGTGAGTGAGTGAGTGAGTGAGTGAGTGAGTGAGTGAGTGAGTGAGTGAGTGAGTGAGTGAGTGAGTGAGTGAGTGAGTGAGTGAGTGAGTGAGTGAGTGTAGAGTGAAGAGGGAAGAGTGCGTTAAGGAACATTGTGCTATAAAGTGGGGAGGAATAACTGAACTTGGTTGATCGGGTGGAGAGGAATAAGTGAATGAGAGCGCTGGGGGATTAGGCGCTGTCAGACTGTGCCAGACTAGAGCATGTGTTGGACAGTGCCAGACTAGAGTATGTACGGCAGGCTAGAGTATTTATGACAATTTGGGCAGATGAGAATGTGTAGGACGGTGCCAGACTAGAGTATGTATAGTACAGTGCCAGTCTGAAGTATTTATGGCAGGCAAGAGTATGTATGACAAGTTGGCCAGGTAAGGCAAGATACGTTGGGGTGGGCTATCCCCCCCTCGCCCCTCCCCCCCATCTCACACACACTCCGAGGGTCCAACTTACGGGGCATGGTTCTGCAACTTTCATGTTGATGTCCGCCTGGGGTGGGGGTGGTCAGATCTGGCTCCAGTAGTACAGTACCTCATTCCATCTATCCCAAGGCAGTACAGCCAAACACCACACCACCCCAAACCCACCAAACACCAACCAACCCCAAACCCACCAAACACCAACCCACCCCAAACCCACCAAACACCAACCCACCCCAAACCCACCAAACACCAACCCACCCCAAACCCACCAAACACCAACCAACCCCAAACCCACCAAACACCAACCCATCCCAAACCCACCAAATACCACCCCACCCCAAACCCACCAAACACCAACCCACCCCAAACCCACCAAACACCACCCCACCCCAAACCCCACCAAACACCAACCCATCCCAAACCCACCAAATACCCACCCAACCCCAAACCACCAACCCATCCCAAACCCACACAAATACCACCCACCCCAAACCCACCAAACACCACCCCACCCCAAACCCACCAAATACCACCCCACCTCAAACCCACCAAACACCAACCCATCCCAAACCCACCAAATACCACCCCACCCCAAACCCACCAAACATCAACCCATCCCAAACCCACCAAATACCACCCCACCCCAAACCCACAAAACACCAACCCATCCCCTATGCACCTACCTGATGCATATGGTTCTTTACATTAACCAGTCCTCGTACAATTGCATGTTGACGCCTGCCCACTCCGTCCGCAATGCTTACAACACTACTGCTTGCAGCACCCCCACTCTCTTCTTCCTCCCCTTGATACCCTGCGTGGAGGTTCATGCCCCATGAGGGAACCTTGCTCTCACACAGCTCCGCCCATGCCAATTTCCCCCCGGCAAGCGCAGCCTTGATCATGGAGAGGTTGCCTATCTATTCGGGATAGCCTGTGAACCATGGTGTCCCCTCCAAAGAGCTCGTGGGCGCACAGGCTCTGGAAGGGTTTGGGGTTGGGTTGGGTATGGTTGGGTATGGTTGGGTTGGGTTGGGTATGGTTGGGTTGGGTTGGGTTGGGTTGGGTATGGTTGGATTGGGTTGGGTTGGGTTGGGTTGGGTTGGGTTGGGTTGGGTTGGGTTGGGTTGGGTTGGGTTGGGTTGGGTTGGGGGTGGGGTGAGTCGAGTTGCCTGTTCTGGATAGCTTGTGAACCAAGGTTTCCTCTCCATGGAACTGTCGGGCGTACAGGCTCTGGAAAGCATGTCAACAAGGTGATAAACATCGAGGCATTAGGCCAGTTGGGCATCAGGAAAATGTAACCATCATGGGTAGGGATCGGCATTTCATATGATGTTTGCCAAAGGTGAATGTGATATCATATAATTGCATGACATGATATTGTATTTCAATGGTACCTTTAGCCTAGTCAGACTGCTGGCATCATATGATGACATGATATCATATTGCGGTTCCCTAATCATGGGTAGATTGCCTGTTCCTGTTCAAAGAGGCCTAGGCGTGCCACAAGTGACGGGGGGCATTGGCGGAGAGTGTTGGTTATCGGAGAGACAGGTGGCACCGGAATCGAGTGCAGCTGATCAAAGCCAGGGTTTACAATAGGGCCAAAGTTCATTAAGGCCCAGGTTTGGAAAGTTACGGACAAACAAAGAGACAGACAATCGGACAACGCTGGGGGGCTGGAGCCAGAAGGGGGGGCCCCGCCAAAAATGTAACCATCATGGGTATGGCCTTAATCATGGGTAGGGCCTGGATCATGAGTAGGTTGCCTGTTCTGGCCAACCACCAGCACCACCACATCCAGCATCGTCACCACCATACAAGAGGTCGTACCTTAGGCTTTTAGGCGAGACCCTGAGCAGCATACTGCATGGCTTCCTCAGAGTCACCTAGCGGCTGCAGCTCCTCGACACCCACCAATACCATACACAATATCATAATCACCACTACCACCATCACCACATGCAGCACCATACAAGAGGTCATACCTTATACTGTGAGGCAAGAAGCTGAGCGGCTTGTTGCACGGCCTCCTCAGAGTCACCTAGCGCCTGTAGCTCCTTGACACCCACCACAGGTTTCAACCAATACAGCATCTGCATAATTCAGTTCAGAGAGTGGACATTCATTCATTCAGAGGTGAAGCATTCATTCGGTTCAGCTCAGAGAGTGGGCATCTGCACAGTTCAGAGAATAGGCGCCAACTGTTGTTAGGCTTTGAAGGCGATCAAGGCTTTTTGGTGAAACATGTAACCAAGTTCCTTGCTTCTTTTGTCCATCCTCCCTACCTATTTAAATTAATATCTAGATTCAGACCAGAACGGAAAGAAGGATTCTTTATACCCAACCGCCTGGAGGCGTTTAAGGCGTGGAAGGCGTTACCAGGTGTGGAAGGTGATGCCAGGCATGGAAGGCATGGAAGATGTTGCCAGGCATGGAAGGTGTGAAAGATGTTGCCAGGGGTGGAAGGTGTGGGAGATGTTGCAAGGCGTGGATGGTGTGGAAGATGTTGTCAGGCATGGAAGGTGTGAAAGATGTTGCCAGGCGTGGAAGGTGTGGGAGATGTTGCCAGGCGTGGAAGGTGTGGAAGATGTTGCCAGGCATGGAAGGTGTGGAAGATGCTGCCAGGCATGGAAGGTGTGGAAGATGTTGCCAGGCATGGAAGGTGTGGGAGATATCCCTAGGCGTCTAGGTGTGGAAGATGTTGCCAGGCATGGAAGGTGTGGGAGATATCCCTAGGCGTCAAGGTATGGAAGATGTTGCCCGGCGTGGAAGGTGTGAAAGATGATGATAGGCGTGGAAGCATTCACTAAATGCGCTTGGAAGGAAGGGCTAATCCCCCCATTACCTATAGTGATCACTACCTGGGACCCCGAACCCCCATTTGTGGCCCTTCCGTCTGCCCTCCCCAAATCTCTACCTGGACTCCCCAACTAAAATCTCTACCTGGACCCCCCTACCCAAGTCTCTACCTGGACCCCCCCACCCAAATCTCTAAGCTACCTGGACCCCCTACCCAAATCTCTACCTGGACCCCCCTACCCAAATCTCTACATGGATCCCCCATCCAAATCTCTACCTGGACCCCCCTACCCAAATCTCTACCTGGAGGATGATGAACTTGCTCAGTGAGAATAAGATGGGAGCGAGGATGCCTCCGATAATGGGAGAGAAGAACCAGGACAGCACACCGGGCAAGAAGCCCTTGTAGAAGGGGAAGTTATCCAGCTCCTCGATCAACAGAACTCCGTTCCAGCCACCATACACAAGAGAGAAGCCCATGATGGCCCCAATGATGGAGTGGGTGATGGAAACGGGCAGCTTCATGAATGTGGCTAGAAATAGCCAAGTTCCAGCAACGGCCAGGGAGCAAAGCATGCCGTACATGTACATCTCAGAGACGTCCATGTAGTACGCAGTGTTGGAGATATCGGAAGCCACAGTTTTGGGGGTCTCGGAACCCAGGCCAACGGCTCCAGCAAACTCGAAGATTCCGGCAATAATGACCGCTTGCCACAGTTTCAGCGTTCTCGAGCCGACGGAGGTGGGGAAACTGCAAGCAACATCAACAGGAATGTGAGTGAGGTGGACCAAGAGGGGCAGTGTGGGGCGTTGGCGACAGAGCAGGAACGATGAGAGGGACAACCCTAGCAAGCTTGATTGATGCTGCTTCTTGTTTTTGATCCCTGGCTGGTCTTGTAACCCCCGTGGAGGGTGTGGCGACAGAGCAGGAACGATGAGAGGGACAACCCTAGCAAGCTTGCTCAGGAAAGTGCGATGATTGATTGATGCTGCTTCTTGTTTTTGATCCCTGGCTGGTCTTGTAACCCCCGTGGAGGGTGTGGAAGACGTTGCCAGGCGTGCCAGGTGTTTTGCCAGGCGTGGAAGGTGTGTAAGATGTTGATGGGTGTGGAAGCATTCACTAAATGCGCATGGTAGTAAGGGCTAATCCCCCCATTACCTACAGTGATCACTGCCTGGGACCCCGAACCCCCGTAGGCGGCCCTTCCGTCTGCCTTTCCCAAATCTCTACCTGGACCCTCCTACCCAAATCTCTACCTGGACCCCACCCTTGGAAAGTACAAAATTCTTGAAAGCTAACATAAACCTATTTCTGAAACAAAAAACAACTCCGATGGAAAGTACCGAACTCCCAGTCAAGCTGTGTCCTTTCAGGATTGTTGTGGACCTTGAGACGTGTCAGATGAGGATCACTAAAACAGTAAGGGCGGCCCCCTTAGGGCGCACTGGTGTGTGTGTGTGTGTGGTGTTGTGGTGTGTGTGTGTGTGTGTGTGTGTGTGTGTGTGTGTGTGTGTGTGTGTGTGTGTGTGTGTGTGTGGTTGGTGGTGTGGTGAGTGTGTGGGGTGGTGGTGGGTGGGGGTGGGGGTGGGTGGGGGGTGGGTGGGAGGGTGGGGGGGGGGGGGGGGGGGGGGGGGGGGGGGTAGACAGTTCTGTTTCAGACCACACCTTCAAAACTTATCATTTTGACCCCAGTACACCCACCGAACGCCCTTACCAACTTTGAAGCCTCATATCTAGACACCTAAGCAGTAAAACATACTGTAGTGGGAGTGGGAGTGGTAATGGGAGGGGAGTCAAATTAGCTTCTGATACCTGTACAGCCGTGTACCGAACACTGTTTATTTTTAGGGCTACACATGATAGCTTCCGTCCACCTCCATTAGACAGCCATTGGTCCAAGCCCAATGCTTTCAGCTGCGTTGGGATGCCTGTCATGTCAGGTTTCAGGCACACTAGCTAGCTTCGGTTTTTTTGCGGAATGACGGTTAAAGGGAGCTCCCTAGAAGCTACTACGCGTACAAGTTCTATGCAAGCGACGTTAAAAAGTGGCGGAGAGGTGTTCGCGTCGGAGCGGAAGGTGGCAACGGAAGCGAGTTAGTTACGAGATGTGTCAGGCTTCATCTCGGTCAGACAGTCGGTCGGTCGGTCGACAGAGGGGCTCCGCCAAAAAAGAAACAGTGGTACGGTACTTTCAAGGGATTCAAGGGATGACCTGGACTAGTCTTTAAACTAGCTAATCCACGTACATGTTGGCTCCCTGGTGTCTGTGGGTATCGCATGGGGGGACTTGGCACAGGAGGACGGTGAGCAGCCCAGAGTTGACTGAAAAGCCACAGAACCATCTCTGGGATGACTGAGAGCTCAGCTAGAGTCCCGTAGTTGTCCCTGGCCTGCCACCTGCTCAGTGCTAAACAACATCTTCAAACTGTCTAATTCGCTGGATATTGCCGAGGTGGGCGTTTGGGCGACCCACACAACACAGCCGGAGCTGTTCACACTCAAAATTGACTTATCAATTGGCTGTGGGCTAAGTTTCAGGTGTTTTCAGGTTGGGTTTTCCTACGTCGTGGCGCACCTAGGATAGGTTGTTGATGGCCTTCTGGCACGATTTGGGCCGATGTCTGTGGATGGTAGTGGCCCGGTGACCGCTATAGCTTTGGCTGACGGACGCGGACGGTAAGCGCGTCGGCTGATGACTAATCGCTTGCTTTCTATGATGCTGGTAACTAGCTAGCTAGCTAACTATGCGGCTGGTTACTAGCTGGCGATTTTGTTTCAGGCAAGAAGCTAGCGATCAAAAGGATGCGAGTAATAATTTAAGTCCGGAATCCTTGACTTGGTGATCAGGGAACGAACAACTGAAAATAACGCAAGCTTGTCGTCTCTTGAATGCTAGAGAGTATAGCAACGAATAGCAGCGGTCTGCAGAGTAATGAAGAAAGTAGGCCTGTCGAGCTCTCTTTACTCTTAAGTTAACTAGTTGACCAGCAGTGGCAGTTGTGGCATCATGCCCTGAGGGGTCTAGCGGTTTCTGAGGGGTCACGTGGGCGGTTTTTCCCCCTAGATGAAAGCTGGAAAAAACCCCTTCGAGATCAACCTCCGACATCAACCTCCGAAACAAGTTCTATGCAGCGTCGCCTGCGACGCTAGAAATTGGCGACAGGTGGCAAAGGAAGCGAGTTAGTTTAAAGCAGGGCATAGTTACGTTGTCTGACGTGTCAGGCTTCAGCGCGGGCAGACGCGTCTGCAGACGCAGACGGTCGCGGTCGCGGCCGCCGGACCGCACGGCAATTTTAGCCCGGGTCGCGGGTCTGGGTGCGGGATTAAGGATGGCTCCGAAACCAAGGGCAGGCCCGCATCAGATACGCATGCATGGATGCAGAGGGCATGTCGGAGGGTTTTTTCGGATGTTGATGTCGGAGGTTGATCTCGCGCGCTTTGACAGAAGCTGGACAGACGCACTTCTATCCCTGTCAGAAACTCGCATGATTGGCGTAGCTTGCTTGAGTTGGTGCATCGTTGGTTGGAGCATCGCATGTCTACATAAACCGACCAAAATTGCCTTGCGCAGGGGCCCGAAGGGCACCCGACTATTTGGATTTGGATTTGGAACGTTGACCATGCCATGATGGGGCAACTAACTCGCTGTACCTCCATGTATCAGCCCACGCCACGCGCGCTTGCCTTCTCGCTGCTAGCAACTCGCACGCGCACGGCCCACCAATTTAATGGGCAATTCGCTCCCCAATTCGCTCGCTTCATGCTTTCCAATTTCGCCTACAAATTTGCTCACTTCCCAATTCCCTAGGACGAGAAACCTTCGGCATCCCCCAAGTCCCAACCACGAACTCGGGCAACGGGACAAGCGCCCTCGTCCAGTTTACTCACTCTGACCCGCAAACCCGCGAGGCAACACATGAGCTAAACCCCGCAAGAGCCGCTCAGAGAAATAACCCTAAAGCAAGAGTAAGACGCTGCATGCACCCCAGCCCCGGTCAGCCTAGAAGAGATATCGGAGCGGCTCCACCATCGTGAAGCGCTGCAAGTTTCCCGTCTAGCTACCTCTGCAGCACCTTGCGGTGGCGCCTGGCGCCTCCCTGGCCTATACCGATATGGGAATATTTCCACAGTTAGCATAGCTTACGCAGCTACACAGCTTACGTAGACTGCACAGCTAACCATATCACTTAGCTTACACAAATTACTCAGCTTGCACGACCTAAGCAGCTTACACAGCATACATAGCTTACCACTGCAAAATTCCACATCTTGCGTGCCTGACATAGCTTGCACAACTTACATAGCTTGCTCAGCTTACTCATCCTACCAATGCAAAAGCTACACAGCTTCCATAGCTTACACAGTTCACAATTGTATGGCTTGCTCAGCTTACTCAGTCTACCAACGCACAGAATACGTAGATTACACAACTTACAAAGCTTGCAAGTGGCTCAACTTCCTTTATAACATTGCAACAACCTCGTCATAAAGCCACACCTACACCACACCCAAACATTCAATCATCCAACCCCTCAGAACATGGGGTAGCAGATGCATAACCAGGTTTGATGAAACTGCACCACTTCGTACATCCCAACCAAAACCCAAACGCATGCCTATGCATTTCATCATCATCATTATCATCATCTACTCGATTGTATGCATCATTCGTATTCACACAGAACCATGCACCCCACCGTCAAGCCACCCTTATTAAATACGATTGTATCACAAAATAGCTTATCACTACGTAGCTTATCAGTACATACCCCTCAGCTTATCGTTGCACATTCTATCAAGTATAGCTTATCATTGCACATTTTGTTACCGTATAGCTTATCACCACACAGCTTATCACTACATACAGCACATCTCGGCTTATCGTTAGTTCGTTACACATTCTATCATAGGATAGCTTATCATTGCACATTTTGTTACTGCATAGCGTATCACTGCATAGCGTGTTCAGTGCAAATAAAGCATATCATGGCATAGCTTATCATAGCAGTGCAGAGCTCAGCATATCATAGCTTATCACTGCTTAACTATTCATATCGTAGCATAGCATAGCTGATCACTGCATTGGACAACATAGCTTATCCATATAAAGCTTTTTACTACATAGCTTATCACAACATAGCACAGTGCAGCATAGCTTGACATTGGACAGCTTATCATCGCACACCATATCAGAGCTTAGCGCATCACAACACAACTTTTCACTGCACATCGTATCGCTGCACAACTTATCGTAACATAGCCTATCATAGCACAACACAATCAACATAGCTTATCACAACACAGCACAACACGGCACATATTATCGCGCATGGCACAGATTATCACTTCACAATTGATCGTACCATACCTTTGCACAGCGCATCCCCGCAAAGCTCATCACTATTTGTATCTCATTTCGAGGATTGGCTCAATGGTAGAGCTCGTTGAAATCAGAAGGCGCGCGGTGTTTGAATCCCTACGGGTGCGCTTTAATGTTCGCTGTTGTGTCAACCGCCATGGTAGCACTGTCCAGGTAAAGTAGCAGCCCGATATCTACAGCCAGAAGACAGGGCTCCCTTAATACCACGCCCCACCAGGCGTTATCATTACATTTTGTAATCACTATTTAGCTGATCACTACACAGCTTATCATTGCACAGCTTATCTCTGCACAACTTATCACTACACAGATAATCACTGCATAGCTCATCACAGCACAACACACCATGGCTTATCACTGCAAAGCTAATCACTACCCAGCTTATCACTGCATATGCCTATCAAAGCAGAACAAAGCGTAGCTTATCACAACACAGCACAGCATAGCTTATCACTGCACACCTTATCACAACAAAAAACAGCAAAGAATGGCTTATCATCTGCATAGCTTATCACTGCACACCTTATCACAACAAAGCACAGCAAAGCTTATCATCTGCATAGCTGATCACTGCACACCTTATCACAACATAGTACAACACAGCTCATCATCTTCATTGCTTATCAATGCACACATTTTCACAACACAGCATAGCTTATCACTGCACACTGTATCACAACTCAGCCCAGCATCGCTTGTCATCTGCATAGCTTATCACTGCACACATTATAACAATATAGCACAGCACACCGTTTTACAACACAGTGAAGCATAGCTTATCTTCTGCATAGATTATCACTGCACACCTTATCACAACACAGCACAGCATAGCTTATCATCTGCATAGACTATCACTGCACACATTATCACATCGCAGCACAACATAGCTAATCATCTGCATTGCTTATCACTGCACACATAATCACAGCATATTACAGCATAGCTTATCATGTGAATAGCCTATCACTACACACCTTATCACAACACATCACAGCATAGCATAGCTTATCACTGCACACCTGATCACAACACAGCATAGCATATCATTTGCACAGCTTATCACTGCACACCCCATCACAACACAGCAAAGCATAGCTTATCAATGCACACCATATCACCACAGCACGGCATAGCTTATCACTGCACACCTTATCACAACATAGTACAGCATAGCTTGTCAATGCACACCTGAATCGAGACAGATCTGGAATGGAGAGACGATATGATTACTTTGTGGAGGAGGTGGTGACATAGTTTGGTACAAAACAAGTACGTTCCATTCACGATTGCCGACCTGCCTCCTTGAAAGGGGCCAAGAACTTTCCTCCGTGCTGTCGCGCGGTAGTCCGAGCTCAGGCGCAGTACCATTCCCCAGTGCAAGCGAACATGAAGGTTCTTTCAACCTCATGCCCCAAGGCGTAACAATTTCCAATTTCCGTTTTTTTACGCCCCAATCATACACTGCCCACACAATGAATGGTCTGTGCCCTGGTGGTATGTGGTGCATGCAAGGTGTGTGATGCATGTTTGAGTTGTAATGCGTGTATTTGGTGTGATGTATGTGTGAGGTTTGATGCATGCATGATATGTGACGCATGTGTTGGGTGTGCTTAGACATTTCACTTCCATTCTATCCCCCAAGAGGATAGCTCTACACAACCCCAACCCCAACCCTCGAAGGGGTCAGTTGCGCCTGATTTGCGAGGCTTGGGGGGAAGGGGGGGGGGGGGGGGGCAGGACTGTGTTTGCATGTCGCGGGTTGCAAACAGTTAGAAGCAATGGAAGGTGTGTGGAAGGTTTTCGAATCAGTTGGAATCAATTGAATGGGTTCCGGGGTGGCGTGTGCGTTGTGCGGAATCTGCAATTGGCTCGGGATGATGGCCTCGGTCGACGTCTGGGACAAAGAAGAAGAAAAACAATTGTTATCCGGTGTATCAGCCAACTCGGGGCTGCTTGCTGTCTTCCAAATCCCTCTGTGCGCCCTAAGCATATCAGTTCCCTCCACTGAGAGTATGCTGGTTTGGTCCATCATCCTAGGCGCTGCTCACCATCTGAGGGTTGAGTAAATGTGAGAAGTATACACACCACTGCACAGCACTCCCGATTTCAGAAAGTAATCACACAGGTGTAGACAATTTCTTGACATGCCCACGACCAAGGGCAGTGTATCCAAAGGCTGCCTCGGTATATTCTGCTGCAACTCACCAAAGTTTAGATATTTGCTACTGAAGTTGGCGAGTCCGTGTGTCACCCCGGGCTAGACCCAGTGGGTAGATAACAAGATATGTGTACATTTGATGCAGGAAGAATACAGTCTGGAGGCCACAGCCAAATATATTGACCTTTGTTCACCTCTGCCCCGTCCATCCACGGTAACCACACCATGCATGCTGAACACCAGATCTGGGGGGGATATCACGCCTGAAATATGCTCCGGCGTATACCTTCAGCTTCTATGGCTGACAACGCATCGTCAGACTATAGAATAACTGGTGCAAGAATAACTGGCTAACCCTAGGGCCCTACCTGGACTGGGACATTCATGCCAGACCTGTGCAGATCCCTGGTGCAGATTGACCCTTGTCAAGCTGTAGGATTTCTAAGGCTAGTCTAGAACTCAGCAGGTGAAACAGAATACTTTCAAATTCCTCGGGGAGCTCTGTCGAGCATCGAGCAGCTGCCCTATGCCCTGCTATCGAGAACCCTAAATTAAGGGTTTCGAAAAAAGTGGCTATTAACTTCCGATATTCCGGTTTAAATAACTGAACACACTGTTGGGGAGCAGAAGAGAGTTGTCGCTGCCGAATCTGTAGCTTCAGTTAAGCCATTCCATATCGCACAATTCATTCGTTCAACGAAAGAGAATCGTCAGTGAGCAGTGGACAATCGTCGGTGATCTATATATAGAAGTCGGAACTGCAGAGCCTAATCACCATACAAATATATTTGAAGTCTCTGAGTGATTTTGATCATCATGGCTTTGACGAAATGGATTCCACTGCTTATTGCATTAATTGTAACCATCAGCCCTACAGAAGGTAAGTCGGTTGCACCATCATTGTTTTAGTCTGAAACCTTCAGTCCTATGCCCACCAAACGGATAAATCACTCTAACGCCCATGCTTCTACCCTTCTTGTGCTGCCCGAAGCGGGAAAATCGAGGCGACAGATGCAGGCCACCTCCATTGCCTCTGCAACTAGCACTGGTATTCCCACTACAGCTAGTGCAGTAAGCTCTGGTGGAGAGACCGTAGTTGACATCGCTGTCGATGGAGAGAAAATGTATTCAGGTGCTGATGGGCAATACGACGTAAGTCCATCAGATCAGAGCACGTTCTAGGTTATTCAACTGCCTTATTTAAGTGGTGTGCCAATATACCATACAAAATGCTGTCTTCTAACCAATGTACAAGGCCGATTCTTTATGTCGCCCTTTTGTAGATGTTCGGTAATTTGACCCCTCTACACGAAGTTGCGAATGCCACAACTAATGCTCCTGCTTTGAGATAATTTTATTGAAGGCACTTCTCTCACAAGCCACATTTTGTCTTTGCTTACATCAGGAGACCGCAGGACCCTTAAGGTGGGACGAGGCACCACAATGCCAGGGCGATATGGTTCAAGGCGAATTTGTCGAGGATAGCGTTGGTCGACCTTGGGGGTGGGAGGTAAGATGGACCAGTGATTCGAGACGACGAACTTCTGGGACATGCATATTATGTGGAATAATAGATTTATAGTCCAATACATCCATCCGACCTGATCCATCCTAGCCATTGTCTGTTGGATGCTCTCTCAGATCTCAGGCGTCCTTTCTTTTTGTTCTGGAATGCCTACTTGATAAATATTCCTACTTTCCAACCGACTTTCTGATTTAAATCATCATGTGTCCACTCCAATTGTGTTACCAGGAGGATACAAGCTGTGCCTACAAGTCCTACCCAGCTGGAAAAGTGTGAGTATGAGTGGTTTTGTTTGGTTAGAACCTAGATTAAACCTTATGATGACTATCGCAAAGCCAGGCTTCAGCTTTCAGCCACGAAGGCCAGGAAAAACAACATTACACTCACTAACAACAGCATTATCGGGTAGATGTAGAAAGAATCCACACACCATCTTTTAATGTGCAGTCAATAATCTGTCATTCATTTTACCTTGGAGTCTATGTGGTTACAGTCCAGGGGTAAACAAAAAGGCTAAAGGGACTTTCCCAACCATGATATCAGGAGGTTATAAAACGGGGGAAACTGATGAACCGAATCCTAAACAATTGTTTACAGACGGGGGCCCTGGTTTCGTGATACAGAGATAATTCGCTTTTACGATTGTAATTGAACCACCACCCTGCACCACCATTAATATTAATGCGGTACTTCAAATGACAACGATCTACCTTTGAATCACCGATTATTCAACCATTCGCATGAGCTATATATGATCAATAACATTATATGCTGCCAACATCTGTCCAAAAGTCTGGTTACAAAACTATGTTTCTTGTCAGAAAGCTAGTTAACAAATATTTCCATCCTCGGATCTGTCCAGTATTTGATTTTCAAGAAGATAGCATGATGTAAGTGCTCAACTCTTTCATATGGTTTCAAAATCTGTCCAATACTGTAGTTTATAAAAGGAATATTCATCTCCAACTAGTTGCTTTACAAAAGTTCAGAAGTATTCTGATTGATGGTAGTACTTCTAACATCTAGTTCATATATTCCATCCAAACTGTGTTCCTGCATGACCTCAAATACCTACAGGACAGAAATTGTGCACCTCAGCTCCATCAGGTTCAGTTCAGGGGGTAATGAATAGATTATCGACTTTCAAGATAATGACAGAGGATTGGAGTAGCTTTCTGCAATATATGTGTTGCTCCTGTATTGCAGCAGGTATATGGTACATGTAGTTTCTATCCCATCATCTTGCAACCAGATATTCTAACATCGAACCTGCGCCCACAGTTGCACTGACCCAGGTGCGCCTCATGGAGGCGATGGAGAATATGTGGATGAGGAAGGAAGGGTCTGGGGTTCTCAAGACGGGAAACCCTGCCAATACTTGAAGGATGGCACGTCTGTTTATGCCTATTAAACTAACGGATTGGGAAGCCTATTCGGCCCAAGTACTTGATAAGGCCGCTTCTTGGGCAAGGAGTACACTACACGATGAAGTGCACTGACAGGACAGCGATCGTGTCACAATAAGAAAGTCAGAAAGCCCCTAAGTAAGATGTCCACCCTGATCTGCACTGAAGCGAAGTGAAGGCTTTGCGATTCATCTGAACAAATGTTTGGTTTAGTTGCTGACTGGCACTAGGATCTCGTGTGGCATTGTTTTGCTAGCTGAATTGAGCATGATTTGGAAAGCTGGCCAATGCTTGTTACCGTATTATCAAGCTAGGGCTATCGCATTTGTTTCCCCATGTTAAGCCCCTTCTACACCGACCCACCTGGTCCCACTCTCCAAGTGAAGATAACAAGCTGTAATTTGTTTGCTATGCAGAAGTTTCCCTCTGACTTGATTACTTGAAATGGGGCTCCAGTCTAGCTTGACTCAAAAGCAGAGATTGGAGGGGTTGCTACGTCCAACGGTTGAAAACGTAGATTTTGGCTCATGAAACATACACTCTTGAGGTTCCCTTGAACAACCCTGATCAGGGATGATAGTTTTTTGGGTGGAAATGATTTAATTCACGAAATCACGAAACAAGCCGCTAGCATGCCTCCATGAAAGCACATGTGCATGCATTCCCATCCTGACATATTAATATCAGCCAAAGCATACATACATTCTCAACCTGAGAGATTAATATATTTGCCATTCGCCGACCTGCTTACAATTCAGTGGTAGCCTGTTAGCCAGAAGGTGAAGGGCCAGTCGATGCACCTCAATAATAAGAACACGCAAACGTAGATATACAAGGCTGCCCGATAAACTCCACAATGATCACTCCTTTCTACTTCCCATTGATTGAAATACGGGCTCCCACTAGATGAAGTAGGAAAAGCAAGTAGCGTGTCACAGAATGAAGTGTGAGTAGCATGTGTCCGGAAAGTCAGATGTAATGTGAATCAAACATGCTACTTTAGCACCAACTAGCACAGATGTGAATCTAACATGCTACTTAAGCACACATAAATCATCAATTCTGTCTCACATTCATGTAGAGGATCACCATTCACCAATATTTCAACTCTGGAATGCATGCAGAGGATCACCAATAACGTATCGCGCGTTTAGGATCACCAATGACGTAACGCATGCACATGATCACCGATAATGAAACGCATCACAAGCATGCATGATTATAAAATGTAACGACCAGACACTCTCCCTAGAAAAGGGTTGTAAATGAGTGCATAAGTCGTTGGTTGGCACACCTAAGTGCACGCATCTGCTCATCCGTCAAAGCAAGGATCATCTATGAAGTGTACAGATTACGCGGCGATGAAATTTCCGCCCATCAACCTTTGGTACCAGCACCAGCACCACCTCCTGAGATACACAATGTATGAAGAGCTTCATTGACATATACCAGGGCATGATGATCATAGCAGGGTGCCCAGGGCCCCCTGGTGGTCGGCCTTGGTGCGTGCGTGACTTTACGGTTGTTGGCTGACATACAAATCTTGACGTATGAATGTTGAAATACGAATCTTGCGATTTTACTTGTTACCGATGAGATACGCCATGTTGACGCGTCTACACCGCGCCTACACAAACTGCTCTACTACCAATTCTGCCGTGCATGCGGCCGGCATACCACCTGCATAAGCGACAGGTACCGCCAAAACAATCTTAACACGAGTCAACAACCTTAAACCCACCCAAGTAACTAACAAACGGTGTAACCCAACGTCCAGCCCTGGTCCAGTCCTCTTCCACCCCCCTGCTCACCTTTCTTTCCTCCATACACACCCATTCAAATACAGCTCACCATGCCAAGGAGCCCTCCATGAGTTTCTCCCTAGCATGGTAGATATAATTAAGGTACAAAAAATAATAGCTTTCCTACAAATGGACGATGGATAGTCTGCTGTAGGAACAGTCACAGACCTGACAGCCTCTCCCAACAGTTAATCACTATTTTCTGGTTGGGCTACGCATAGCAGCTTCTAGACAGCTCCTTTCCCCCGCCCGCAAGCTACAGTGTCCGAAAGCAGACACGACAGGCATGTCAGGATTGGGCATACGGAGCAGCAAGCTGACGGGGAGCAGCTACTGCACTTCGACGCAACAGTACCCGGTGAGCATGTGCAGAAATGACAGGCATTCCAAGCGGCTGAAAGCTTTCAGCTTGACCCAGTGACTGGCTATTGAAGCTTGATGTAAGCTACCACGCGGAGCCCAAAAAAGAAACAGGGCGGCCAAGCTGGTAACCACATGCTCTGGGCGGTCAAAAGCATATCATGCCGCCTAATTCACCATCCTTTGTCATAGCCATCCCTACGTCTGTTTCGACGACTGGCTCAACGGTAGAGCACGTCGAAACAAGAAGGTGCGGGGTTCAAATCCCTGCGGGTGCGCTTTAGTGTCCGCGGTCGCTGTCAACCGCAAACACTAAAGCTATCACACTACTCATTATTCCCTGGGCATGCGTCACCATCCTCTATGATAGCCATCACCCGTTTTTGAATTTATAATCCTCAACAGGGCTTCAACAATTGTTGGCACTTCTTTCAGAAGCGTCGGTTCTAACACCAAACATTACGTGCACAACAAGTTGTGGGCACTTCTTTCAGATGCGTTGGTTCTAACACCAAACATTCTGTGTACCGACCAGGGTTGTACGAAGCCCTCAGAGAGTTCACGTGGCACACGCAGAGCCCCCCCCCCCCCCCCCCAAAAAAACATGCTTGTTGACACACACGCCCCTGTCAATATGTGCACAAAACCCTGCGAAAATCTTGAACATCCTGACTGGTTTACTCATGCTCTTCACCAGGGTTGTTCAAAGCCTTCTGAGAGTGTGAGTGTGCCAAGCAGAGCCCTCGCCCCCCTCCCCCCCAACATGTGTGTATTAACACACACCCCTGTCAAGATGTGCACAAAACCCTGCGAAAACCAAGGAAAACGCGGATGTCACAGTCAAAATCTATGAATAAACTTCCAAAAATGTGTGTGTAGTCACACACATCCCGGTGTTAGTGTGCGTTCACACGCACTCACCCCTCTTAAGGGTGCGTTATCACACACAGCCACGTACGCGTTGAACTACCCTGATACTGACAGGGTAGAAATTGGTGCACCATGATTCAGCTTAGTAATGGTACGTGTTGAACTACCCTGGTACCGACAGGCTAGAAACTGGTGCACCATGATTCAGATTAGTAATGGTACGTGTTGAACTACCCTGGTGTGGTATTAAGGGAGCCCCGTCTGATGGCAGTGGGGAACGGGCTGCTATTTTACCTGGACAAAGCTACCATGGCGGTTGACAGCGACACTTAAGCACACCCGTAGAAATTCGAACACGGCACCTTCTTCGTTCGAGGAGCTCTGCCATTGAGCCATTCGTTGAAACAGGGATTTCAGCTTTAGCTTGGTACAACGATAAGTGCCAATGGCCGTGTCACAGTATTACCAGCTGTCCTATTTCTTTGTCAGCGGCAACATCCTGTACTGCTTACTGACCCAGGCCACATACAACAGTGTCGTGCACCAATCTGCCCCATAGCCATGATCACGCATGTAAGGCATTCCTCACTGGCATTCCTGGTGGACGTCATCGCAATTCATTGACATTCCCCAGTGACATAGGAGGATCTACATTGACATTCCTGGTTGACATCATCAACATTCATGGACATTCCCCAGTGGCATAGGAGGACCTTCATTGACAATCCTGGTTGACGTCATCAACATTCATTGACATTCCACAGTGACATTGGAGGGCCTTCATTGACATTCCTGGTCGACATCATTGATATTCCACAGGACACATAAGAGAACCTTCATTGACATTCCTGGTTGGCATCATTGACATTCATTGACATTCCTCACTAACATAGGAGGACCTTCATTGACATACCACATTGACATACCACATTGACATAGGAGGACCTTCATTGACATTCCGCATTGACATAGGAGGACCTTCATTGACATTCCTCATTGACATAGGAGGACCTTCATTGACATTCCTGGTTGACATCATTGACATTCCTCATTAACATAGGAGGACCTTCATTGACATACCACATTGACATAGGAGGACCTTCATCGACATTCTTCATTGACATAGGAGGACCTTCATTGACATTCATGGCTGGCATCATTGACATTCATTGACATTCCTGGTTGGCATCATTGTCATTCATTGACATTCCTGGTTGACATCATTGACATTCCTCATTGACATAAGAGGACCTTCATTGACAGTCCACAGGGAAATAGGAGGACCTCCATTGACATTCCTCATTGGCATAGGGGGCAGAAGATAGGTTCTATTTCATGCGGTGGGTGTAGGGCTTGAATCCAGGAATGGGGGCTCTGCAGAATGGACAGGGCGGATCTACCAACATTTTTTTCCTGTTGCACAGATTGTATGCACAGCTGTCGCACATGACATGATTGCAGCCAACGTTGCGGTAGTGCACAATCTGAGTGTTGGGCTCAGCAGTCAAGCAGATACCACATGCATTGTCCCTCAGTGCTTGACTCTCTGCTCTGCTGCGCATAGGGAGTTGGGCAGAGGAAGCACGGACCAGGTCTCTGTTGCCGGTGGAATTGCGGACCAGATCTCCATACCCCGAGGGATTGGAGAGCAGATCTACTTTGCCCGTGGATTTACGAACCAGATCAATGATACCTGAGGGCTTGCGGATGAGTTCTCCATTACCCGAGGGATTGCGGGCAGAATCTCCATAACCCGAGTTCATTTTTTGAATCTCTTGGAGGTCATTCACGAGCTTCTGCTTCACTGCGAAGCAAGCCAGCAGGCTAAGCTTGGGAGGGCCCTTGGAGGGGCAGGATATCTCGTCCGCATTGAAGAAATCTAAGAGCTCGTTCTCTGTGGCCAGCATGTTGAGCAGGTGCGCAAAGCGTGTGCGTGTGCGGGCGATTTTGAAATGTAGTAAGAAGGGAGTCATTCCGTGGGAGTCTCGCTTGATTCGGGGGTCTACCAGTGGGGGACCAGTGGGGGCGTGTGAAACACTGGCGCTGACACAAAGGGAAGCCTGGAGAGGTGGTGGAGAGGACAGGTGGGTGAGAGGGTTCCGGTTAACAGCGGGGGAAGGATAGGGGAAAGGAGCTGCCTAGAAGCTGTTATGTGTAGCCTAAACAAGAATTTTTTAATTAAGGGCGCCTTGAGACGCATCCCAAATGAAATTATGAGAGTTCTTCATTGGTTTTTTTTAATTGATATTATTTAAATTTGATTTCGTTTTTTTAAATTCAATTTAATATCATCAAATCGAGTTGCGTTTCAGTAAATTGAATGCATTTAATTGATCTAAATTTTACGAATTTGAATTGGATTGAATTGAATTAACTTTGGTGTAATTCTATCGTATCGAATCTATGGCTGGATGGGTCGAACGCGAATTAATGTCTAAACGGGTCTAACTGTTGTTGGATTTATCGGAGGTGAAAGCAGTAATGTGATGTTGCTGAACGTGTGAACGGGTGTAACCGTCGTCAGATCGCACGTGGATTAACGTCTGAACGGGTCGTTCGAGGATTAACGTCTGGAGGGGTCTAACCGTCGTTAGATTTATCGTGGGTGAACGCACTAACGTTACTTGGCTGAACGTGTCTAAGTTGTTGGTCGGGTTGATTTTAGGGGAATTGTACAAGGTATAGCATGAAACCTGAAAACGGTGAATTTTGTTCTGAGAGGTATTTGAACCCGCGACCTTCGGATCAATTTTCACATTTTTTGACCAACGGCAGTTGGCGTGGCTTGCCCCGGCCCACTCCATGCACGGGCAGCCAGGTATGGCCTTGGAGGGCGAGCTCCGTTTTCTTCATTTGGGTACAAAAGCCCTTTCCAATCCAATGCACTATCTATGTTGGTGGTGAAAGGACAGATCTCACAATATACAAGAAAGGTAAGGCGAATATGAAGATAGGCTCCAGGCAGACAAAGCGTGGGCGAATACTAATACTGATGGGTTCCCCCCCCCCCCCCCCCCCCCCCCCCCCAACCACCACCACACACACACACAAAGGATCAAACTTTCGTGGCATAGATCTGGAACATTCTTGTTTGCGTCCTCCTGGGGTGAGGGTGGTTGATAGCCCACTTATGTTGGTGGCGGAAGGACAGACTTCAACTGGTGTGAACCTGGTTGGTGAGGGTATGCAGTTCCGGGCTTGACTCAAATGCAAATATACTATCTTCTTTGTCTTGCCTTGAGCTTGCACTTAGCTTTAAGGATGGATGGACGGATTGATTAAACGTGAGTGTTAGGTACCCACTGACAGCACTTGCAGAATTGTGGCTGCCAGATGTACCCCCCACACACACATACCACCACACCCACCCACCCACCCACACACCACTCCACCTACCCACCCACTCTACTCCTCTCACCTGACAGGGATATGAACTTAGATTTCGCGATACGGATGGATTAAACAATGGATGTCAACTACAACTTCATGCAAAAACGATCAAATTTTAACTTCTAGCTCTAGGTGATATTACAAAATTGAAAACTGAGCCACAGGGCTGGTCAAAGCAACAATTGTGGCGACAGCAGTATACAGGTAAATGCAGTTTGTGGAGCTGTAACTTCCTTGTGGGTGATCAGAATAACTTGCAGGAAAGCGTTCTCGTATATTGAGGACAATCTCTATTGAAATCGGTAATGTGTTACATGTGAATATTTGTTGCCCCCCTAAACACAAAACCCCCTAACCTGGTGAATCTCTATTGAAATCGATGATTTAGTACATCAGGTTATTTGTTGCCCCCCCAAACCCTAAACCCTTGTGAAATCTCTATTGAAATCGATGATGTGCTACATCAGAATATGTGTTGCACCCCTAAACGCTTAACCCCAAACCTTTAAATTAATGATGTGGTACATGGGGTTATTTGTTTTCCCCACAAACCCCAAACCCTTGTGAAATCTCTATTGAAATCGATGATGTGGTACATGAGATTGTTTGTTGCCCCCCCCCCCCCCCCCCCCCCCCCCCCCCCCCCATCTCCTAACCCTAAACCCTGGTGACATCTCTATTGAAATCGAAGATGTGGTACATGAGAATAGTTGTTATAGCGATCGCTAGATTTGACCCTTGGCAAAAATGTCGATAAAATATAATCTGAAGAGCATGAATGGAGGCACTCACATATTGGCGCAGAATCTCTCTAGCCACCTCTGGGTGGCCCTCTTTAGCCGCAACATGCAACGGTGTCGTTCGCAGGCCAAAGTTAACGAATGGTCCGCCCCATGATTCTGCAAATGAGCTTGCGACCAAATTTGCATTGAAATCCGAAAGCACACGTGCGCAATCAGCACTAGCACTGCTGGCCGCGTAGTGCAGGGCGGTAAAGCCAGAAGTGGTCTGGGCATCCACATACCTGCATACAATTCATAGTTTAATTGTTTAATTCATAATTTAAATATTTTTTCGAAGGACCTGAGGTAAGATACAACTGAAGTAGCCTCTTTCAGTGAAATACATTGGTCTAGTGGTAGACTAAGTCACTTTAAGAATGAAGAGTCGGGGGTTCGACTTCCCCTTCGGTCGCTCTTGGTGTTGCAGGTTGGTTGTCAACCGCGATGGTAGCTTGTCCAGTTGAGGTAGGAGACCGCTCCCCACCCGCGTACGACGGGCTCCCTTAACACCACGCCCCACCAGGCGTTATCATTACAAGTGAACTGATGGTTGAGAATGAGCAAGCCATTTTGTGTTGGTGGCACAACTGAGTCAGGGATTTCCCTATCGCTAGTTTAGGCCCCGTTTCAGCGGAATTATCGCTTTAAAGAAAGAAAAAAAGTGTTTTTGTGTGTGTGCGGGTGTGTGTGCCTTAAATGGCCGATATATGAGTAGGATATGGCGATGCTCTCTTCCTTGAATCCTCGAATTCAGCGTTTTCTATTTTTCAAAAAATCAATTTTTATGGCTTCTTAGTCAAAGTTACTTATCACATTCTATGAAAACATAAGCTATAGTAAGCCGACTTCAAAAAAATTAGCTGCTAAATAAATTTCTATCAAACCCAATATATTAGTAGGATATGGCCCTAGAAAGGTACAAAAAGCTATAGAAAGCACTAAAACGCTGTCCCTGGAAAGCTAGGAAAAACCACTATCAGATTTGAAAAACAAATCACTGAACTGAGTGCTGGTAAGCAAGCATGCCGGAAAAACAAACAGACAAACAAACAAGAAACAAAATGCAAACAAACAGACAAACAAAAGACTAGCATAACAAAAGACTAGCTTAACAAAAGACTAGCATAACAAAAGACTAGCATAACAAAAGACTAACATAACAGAAGACTAGCATCACAAAAGACTAGCATAACAGAAGACTAGCATCACAAAAGACTAGCATAACAGAAGACTAGCATCACAAAAGACTAGCATAACAAAAGACTAGCATCAAAAAAGGATGGAGAGACAAAACAGCGGCAGATAAACGGTGGCTTCCTGCAGTCAACTGCATTGCGATACTCATCCAACAATCTTCCCACACCTGCAATTTTGTTTAGTATTTTTCAGGTATTTTTTGCCTTTTTTCTCATCCACCCATCGTCCCTCACCTGCATTTGATTATATTTTTACTTCTTAGTTTATTTGATTTCCCCCCCATCCACCCATCGCCCCTCACCTGAGCCCCTTGTGGTTCACACTGTTTGCTGGCACTTTTTCCAAGATGGCAGCCACGCAGTCAGCGTGGCCTTCCTTGCATGCCCAATGCAGCGCCGTCTGACCCCCACACCTGTCGCTTAGCCACGGATCTGCCCCCTGTTTTTGTGAGGTGGGTGAGAAACACAGTTGGATATGAATCATAATGGACAAAGAGCTTGGGGTCAGAGCAAGGCAGTGTCGCACCAGATGTTGAGAGCAGGGGCAGGGGCAGTGGCAGGGACAAAGGAAGAGGCAGGGACAGTGACAGAGGAAGAGGCAGAGGCACAGACAGGGCATGAGGGTAAGGTAGGGCAGGGGTAGGGTACGGGCAGGGTAGGGGCAGAGACAGGGTAGAAGGGTAAGGGCAAAGTAGGGGCAGAGACAGAGAAGGAGACAGAGTAGGAGGGTAGGGTAGGGGCAGAGGCAAGGACAGAGGCAGGGTATTGTCTTCCCAAATGTTGGGCAAAGACTTGGCAAAGAGAGAGAGGGTCAAGTATGGGCGACAACAGAGCAGGGCATATCAGGTTCCAGTTGTTTTGTGAGCGACCATTGCAATTTTAGTGACGTGGTGCGACTCGAGTGCGACGCACTGCCCCCCAGACCCCCCGGGGCGCTTAGCAGTCCGCCCAATACTACGCTATGCCACAATCCTGAAATCAGGCTTGCGTCTCGCAACTTTTGCTACACAACCGGACCTACAGAAAGCTGAAAAACTGGGCGAAGCAAGTTTGGGGCGAGGAGCTATGAGAAGAAAGAGCGGAGAAGGGAAAGGATATCAGCCTGGAAAGGAACTCCAGCCTGAAAAGAAACGCCAGCCTGGAAAGGAACACCATCCTGGAGAGGAACACCATCCTGGAAAGGAACACCAGCCTGGAAAGTATATCAGCCTAGAAAGTGCAACAGCCTGGAAACGAACACCAGCCTGTAGAGGAACACCAGCCTAAGGATACGGTACTATTAATCGTCGTACCATTTCTAGAAGGTAGCTGATGCACTCCGGATTGTTGTACCTTGCAGCCATAATCAGAGGAGTCTGCACAGCGGGTATTGGAGAAATGAGATGGTCAGGTACGAGAATGTTTGCTGCTGAGAGAGTGAGTTGGTGAGTGAGTGAGTGAGTTAGTGAGTGAGTGAGTGAGTGAGTGAGTGAGTGAGTCAGGAGGGAGGGAGGGAGGGAGGGAGGGAGGGAGGGAGGGAGGGAGGAAGGGAGGATGCATGTGTGTGGAAAGGTGTCCATGTGAGTGTGGAGGTGGATGAGATTGGTTGATCAGGTGAAGAGGAATAACTGCCAGGTACCAGAAAGTTTGCCGTTGAGTGAGTGAGTGAGTGAGTGAGTGAGTGAGTGAATGTAGAGTGAAGAGTGCGTTAAGGAACATTGCGCTTGAAGGCGGAGAGGAATAACCGAACGAGAGGGCTGGGGGATTAGGGTGTCGGACTGTGCCAGACTAGAGTATGTATAGTACAGTGCCAGACTAGAGTATGTGTGTCAAGTTGGGCAGATGAGTATGTGTAGGACGGTACCAGACTGGAGTATGTGTAGTACAGTGCCACACTAGCGTATGTGTAGTACAGTGCCAGACTAGCGCAGGTGTAGTACAGTGCCAGACTAGAGTATGTATGACAAGTTGGGCAGATGAGTACGTGTAGGACAGTACCAGACTGGAGTATGTGTAGTACAGTGCCAGACTAGCGTATGTATGACAAGTTGGGCAGGTAAGGAAAGATACGTTGGGGTGGGCTATCCCCCCTCGCCCCTCCCCCCCTACCCCACACACACTCCAAGGGTCCAACTTCCGGGGCATGGTTCTGGAACCTTCATGTTGTGGTCCGCCTGGGGTGGGAGTGGCCAGATCAGGCTACAGTAGTACAGTGCCTCATTCCATCTATCCCAAGGCAGTACACCCAGAAGAAGAACCCACACCACCGACATACCCCAAACCCACCAAACACCAACCCACACCACCAACATACCCCCAAAACACCTAACACCACCCCACCCCAAACCCACGAAACACCAACACACACCACCAACATACCCCCAACCCACCAAACACCAACCTGCCCCAAGCCCACCACATACCAAACCACACCACCAACCCATCCACTCTGCACCTACCTGATTCATACTGTTCTTTACATTGACAAGCCCCCGCACAATGGCCTGTTGACGCCTGCCCACTCCGTCCGCAATGTTTGCAACACTACTGCTTGCAACACCCCCACCCTCTACCTCCTCCCCTTGAAATTCTGCGTGCAGCTTCATGCCCCATGAGGGAACCTTGCTCTCACTCAGCTCTGCCCATGCTAATTTTCCTCCGGCAAGTGCAGCCTTGATCATGGGGAGGTTGCCTATTCGGGATAGCCTATGGACCAAGGTGTCCCCTCCTTGGAGCTGGCGGGCGTACAGGCTCTGGAAGGGTTGGGTTGGGTTGGGTTGGGTTAATTGACTTATATTTATGGATAGCCTATGAACCAAAGTGTCCCCTCCTTGGAGCTGGCAGGCACACAGGCTCTGGAAGGGTTGAGTTGGGTTGGGTTGGGTTGGGTTGGGTTGGGTTGGGTTGCGTAAAGCTTGTGGCTATACATAGATTGTCCCGTCTTCTGTCCATAACTGTTGGGTTAGGTTGGGTTGGGTTGGGTATCTGAGAGACAGGTGGCACAGGAATCGAGTGAAGCTGATCGAAGCCAGAGCTTACAACAGGGTCAGGGGCCAGTAAGGCCCAGGGTTGGAGCGTTACGCACAAACAAACAGACACAGACAATCAGACACAGCTGGGGGCTGGAGCCAGAAGTGGGGGCGCCGCCAAAAATGGAACCATCGTGGGTAGGGGTGCTTGTTCCAGATATTTACATTAGCTATGTGGGCACAAGATCCTGAGTTGCAGGAAAAGTAGGTCAGTAGTCATTAGTCCCAGATTAAAACTAGGAAATCATTGGTTCAGAGCTCAACAAGTCACACCAGAAAAAATTGATTCACAACCAGCAACATTAACTTTGTATTACCAATTTTGTGGGGATATTCAATGCATGTCTATGCCTAGATCATGGGTAGCGCCTGGATCATGAGTAGGCTGCCCGTTCTGGCCAACCACCACCATCACCACATGCAGCAGCACCACCATGCAAGAGGTCCTACCTTAGGCTTTGAGGGGAGAAGCTTAGCAGCATACTGCAGAGCTTCCTCAGAGTAACCTAGCGGCTGCAGATCCTCGACACCCACCAATACCACACACAAAATCGCCATCACCACTACCACCATTACCACATGCAGCACCACCACCATGCAAGAGGTCTTACCTTAGGCTTCGAGGCGAGAAGCTGAGCGGCTTGTTGCACAGCCTCCTCAGAGTCACCCAGCAGCTGTAGCTCCTTGACACCGACCACATGAGACAACCAATTTAGCATCTGCATAGTTCAGTTTAGAGAGTGCTTATTCATTCATACAATCAGAGAGTAAGCATTTATTCAGTTCAGTTCAGAGAGTGGTCATTCATTCATTCATTCAGTTCAGTTCAGAGAGTAAGCATTCATTCATTCAGAGAGTGGTCATTCATTCATTCATTCAGAGAGTGGGCATCTGCACAGTTAAGAGAGTGGGCCATTATTCATTCAGTCAGAGAGTGGGCATCTGCACAGTTCAGAGAGTGGGCATTTATTCATTCATTCAGAGAGTGGGCATCTGCACAGTTCAGAGAATAGGCGCCAACTGTTTTGAGACGTTGAAGGCGTTCAAGGCGTTTTGGTGAAACTTGCAACCAAGTTCCTTGTTTCTTTTGTCCATCCTCCCAACCTAACCTCTAGATTCAGACCGGAACAGAAAGAAGGATTCTTTACACCCACCCACCCCTGGAGGCGTTTAAGGCGTAGAAGCCATTGCCAGACGTGGAAGAGGTGTGCAAGGTATTGCCAGGCATGCAAGACGTGTTGCCAGGCGTGAAAGTTGTTGCCAGGTGTGCCAGGCATGTTGCCAGGCGTGCAAGGCGTGGAAAGTGTTGCCAGGCGTGTTACGAGGTGTGCAAGGCGTGGAAAGTGTTGCCAGGCATGGAAGGTGTTGCCAGGTGTGCCAGGCATGTTGCCAGGCGTGCAAGGCGTGGAAAGTGTTGCCAGGCATGGAAGATGTGGAAGATGTTGCCAGGCGTGGAAGCATTCACTAAATGTGCATGGAAGTAAGGGTTAATCCCCCCACAACATACAGTGATCACTACCTTGGACCCCGAACCCCCCTGGGCGGTCCTTCTGTCTGCCCTTCTCAAATCTCTACCTGGACCCTCCTACCCAAATCTCTACCTGGACCCCCCAACCCAAATCTCTACCTGAACCCCCCTACCCAAATCTCTACCTGGACCCCCCTACCAAAATCTCTACCTGGACCCCCCTACCCAAATCTCTACCTGGACCCCCTACCAAAATCTCTAATTGGACCCCCCTACCAAAATCTCTACCTGGACCCCCCTACCAAAATCTCTACCTAGACCCCCCTACCCAAATCTCTACCTGGACCCCCCTACCCAAATCTCTACCCGGACCCCCCTACCCAAATCTCTACCCGGATCTCACAACGCAAATCTCTACCTGAACCCCCCTACCTAAATCTCCACCTGGACCCCACCCTTGAAAAGTACCAAATTCTTGAAAGCTACCATAAAACCCCATTTCTGAAACAGAAAAAAAACTCCAATGGAAGTCAAGCTGCGTCCTTTTAGGATTGTTGTGGATCTGAGAAGTGTCAGATGCGGATCACTAAAACAGTAAGGGCGCACTGGAGTGTGTGTGTGGTGTTGTGGTGTGTGTGTGTGTGGTTGGTGGTGTTGTGTAGTATGTGTGTGTGTGTGGTGTGTGTGTGTATGTGTGTGTGTTTGTGTGTGTGTGTGTGTGTGTGTGTGTGTGTGTGTGTGTGGCTGTGTGGGTGGGTGGGTGGGTGGGGGCACAAAGCTCTGTTCCAGACCACACAATCAAAACTTATTATTTGACCCCAAAACACCCACCGAACGCCCCGTAGCAACATACTGTAGTGGTAGTGGTAGTGGGGTCAAATTAGCTTCTGGTACCTGTTCAGCCTGTGCCGAAGATTGTTTCTTTTTTGGGCTACAAATGATAGCTTCTGTCCAGCTCCATTAGAAAGCAAATGGTTCAAGCCCAATGCTTTCAGCTGTGATGAGATGCCTTCCATGTCAGGTTTCAGGCGCACTAGCTAGCTTTGTGTTTTTGGCCCAATGATGGAGAAAGTGAGCTCCCTAAAAGCTACCACGCATAGCCAAAAAAAGAAACAGTGGTAAGGTACTTTCACAGGGATTCAAGGGAGGACCTGGACAAGTCTATAAACTACCTGATCCACATAGTTGGCTCCCTGGCTTCTGTGGGCATCGCATGGGGGGACTTGGCATTGGAGGACGGTGAGCAGCCCAGAGTTGACTGGAAAGCCACATTACCATCCAACCAGATGGCAAAAAGCTGAGCTAGAGTCCCGTAGTTGACCCTCACCTTCCACCTGCTCAGTGCTACACAACATCTTCAAACGGTCTGATTCGCTGGATATTGCTGAGGTGGGCGTTTGGGCGACCAACACAACATAGCCGGAGCTGTTCACACTCTTATCTGATTAACTTATTAATTGGCTGTGGGCTAGGTCTAAGTTTCAGGCGTTCGGTTGGGTTTTCCTGCGTCGTGGCGCACCTAGGCTGTTGATGGCCTTGTGGCACGACTTGGGCCGATGTCTGTGGATGGTAGTCGCCAGGTGACCGCTAGCTTCGGCTGACGGACAGCAAGCGCGTCGGCTGATGACTAATTGCTTGCTTTCTATGATGCCCCTGGCTGGTAACTACCTTGCGATTGTGTTTCAGGCAAGATGCTAGCGCTCAAAAGGATGCGAGTAATAGTCTTAGTCCGGAATCTTTGCCTTGGTGATCAGGGGGGAAACAACTGAAAATAACGCAAGCTTGTCGTCTCTTGAATGCTATAGAGAATAACGACGAATAGCAGCGGTCTGTTGAGTAATGAAGAAAGTAATGAAGAAAGTAGGCCTGTTGAGAGATACTGTCAACGTAAGTTAACTAGATGACTTGCACTGTTGAGTCATGAGTGGCATCAGGTGAGGGGATATCAGGGCCCGCCGTCAGCTGTTCGCCGCACAGGAGGAGTGACCGACGTGCCAGCTCATCGCATATCTGTGCAAAATTGTACAAGAAAGAAAGTTAGCTGTTCGCACCATTGGGCAGATTCTTTTCAAAGTTCCGAGGTTGCGAGTTCCCCCCTTGCTCCCCACTTTTTTAGCGCCTGCGCCTGGAGCTGTAGCTGCCACAGATATGCGATGAGGAGGCGTTGTACAACCTTTGAGCCGGGAAATAGATGTGCTGAGGTGGCGGTGCAAGCTGCACGACCTATGAGCTGGCACGTCGGTCACTCCTTCTCCTCACAGCCGATGCGGCGAACAGCCGACGGCGGGCCCTGATATGAGATATCATCATCTTCCCGGGAAGCTACTCCCGAGGTGCCACTCCTGAGGTGAATCCAGGGCAAATTGGATCTTCTGTTCAAACTCACGTCGCTCACCGTCTGAATTCAAGCCCACAGTTCGAAGGGAAAGCTGCCGGCCTCTTACATCTTATCTCGGAAATCCTTCTGCTGCGCGTGCAAGAGCTGAGGAAATAAGTATTGGCAACCTTGCCTCTTGCTTTCGAGTGGCTAGCTCTGATACTAGCTCATTTAAATCAGCCTCCCTCCCTCGAAAACTCGCACCACCAGCGTACGTCCCTAGTAACTTGGGGCCAAGTCCTGCTGGCCGCATCCGCGCTTTCGCTATGCATGCGCCCCCCCCTCCTTCCTCCCCTCCTGACATCATAAGTGTAGCCTACTTGCTGCATACTGCAAATATTACTACCTGGCTGGCATGGTGATGATGATGACGGGGACGTGGGCGCGTGGTTGACTGAAGGGACAGTTTAGCCGTCCGATCAAAATGGTAGGAAAAAATAAGGGAGGAGAAGGCGCCTGACAAGGGAGAACGCTACAGTATGGAAAGAGAGTTGGCGTCGCAAGAAATGAAATACGAAAGAGAATGATACTGAGTATCATTATCGTATTTCGTGAGTGAACGAGGGTGTCGCTGATCTGCGAAGGTCCGAGATAAGCACGGGAGGTAAGCAGCTTTCCTCCGTTCTATCTTAAACTGTGGGCTTGAATTAAAACGGTGAGCCACGTGCGTTCGAACAGGAGATCCGATTTGCCCTGGATTCACCTCGGGAGTGGCACCTCGGAAGTAGCTTCCCCCGGCTTCCCCCCTCCCCCTTCAGGGCGCGAGAAAGGTCACGTGGGTTGTAGGCGCGCGTCGGCGTGAAGATTTAGTTCGTGATTTATGCCCCTGGGGCCTGGGCTAAAGGGACTTGCCCAACCGTGACACGAAGGTCTAAAACGAAAAGGCACTGATGAACTGAACCCAAACAATCGGATTGGATCAGATGTGATATAACCGTATGGTACCTTTCTGTCATGCCATAATATAAAAAATGCAAAAGAATTGCGAAAGAGAAAACAAATTGGGGGAAAGACAACATTTACAGCTTTTGCCCCCGGCCAGCCCCCCTTCAAGTGAGTGTGAGTACCTGTCAAAATCATCGTCACCACCAGCATCACCAACAATATTGCCACCAAAATCGCCATCACCTCCACCATCCTCATCTCCTCCCTCTTCCTCATCTCCATCGCCACCCTCATATTCATCCTCGTCACCACCCTCATTCTCATCACCACCACCACCAGCAGCGATATTCCAAACCACAATATATCGCGCACGCGCGATTTTTAATGTTTAATCCCGTTTGGGTCCATCGCGCCCTCAAGGTGTGAATAATGTTTCCAGGTTCCCAAATGCTACACCTGGGCATCGCACGCTACAATTTTTAATGTTTCCACCTTCCCAAATGTGACAGATAACGATCCGTCACAGACGCTACCACGAGGTGGCGACGACTTCCCCGAGGAAGGTGAACTGACGTGACTCGACGTGCCCTGACGTCGAAGGTTGAACCGATAAACAGGTCCGCGACCTTCGCGCGCCTTACGTCCGCGCCCTTCACGCGACCTTCAGACTATTCGAGTATTCTGGCAGTCGAATTCGAATACACGGGTTTATCGCTAAACCGCGGGAGGATGTAGGAGATTTAAGCTCGACGCTTAACTCTCTAAGGCCAGAAAATAGAGAGGTTCAATTCCTTTCCCTCGTAATACTTTAGGTAAGGTAGGTAAGGTAGGTAGGTAAGTTAATTAGGGTTTAGGGTTAGGGTTAAGGGTTTAGGGTTTAGGGCTTAGGGTTTAGGGTTTAGGGTTCGGGTTTAGGGTTTAGGGTTTAGGGTTTAGGGTTTAGGGTTTAGGGTTTAGGGTTTAGGATTTCGGAGCCTGTTCCTTTTCCCCTCGTTTTTTTTCTTCTTTCACGATGGACATGGACCATGACGCTGCCAACTCCTCCGACCTCGGGTCGGGTTCCTCGTCCGAAGTCGTCCGCGCAGCTCTTGCCGCTCGGCTTGCTGAGGCGCACGACCTCATCCGCCAACACAAGGAGGCCCTTAACTCCTCCAGGAAGAGCTACCCTGCTACGACCCTCATCGCCCATCAGGAGGCGCTGGAGATCATCCGCGTCGACGAGGAGGCAAAGGCTGCCGCTGCCACTGCCGCTCTCCAAGCTGACCTCGACGCAGCACTGGCCAAGGCCGCTGAGCCTACGCCCCTGCAGGCTACTTATGGAAGCTATGATGGCCCAGTTGGCCTCCGTCATTGCGGTAAGAGCACCGAGTAGTACCCCTCGTTCGACGAAAATGACTGACAGACCCCCGGTATGGACGGGCACTGACGATAGGAAACTCCCTAGAGGGAAGATTTGGTGGCACGCTTTGAACTTGTTTTGTGAGGTCAACGATATGAAAGACGCGAAGTTCTTGACCAATTTCTTTGGTGGCTCTGCTTCTGACTGGTTCTATCATCTTGTACATGACCCTGCCCGACCTCACGCACTCACTTGGGAGGAAGCCGAGACCGCTTTCCTCGCCTACTTTGATCCCACGTATGGGAACGATGACCTCGTTGCCACCCAGCGCTTGCACTCCCACGCTATTGTTCAGACCGAGTCTGTCCGGCACTACGCCCAGGTGTTTCTCACCCAGGTCCGCATTGCTGGAGGTCTTGACCTCAAGTCCCAGCTGATCCTGTTTTGCCTCGGGTTGAAACCTACGATCGAATGCCGATGCCGATCGCATCCTACAAACCTCGGTGGTCGTTTCGACTCCCTCGAGCAACTCATTGACCTCGCCACTAGGGTCGAAGAGCGCCTTGCCACCATCGCCTTACCATCTCTGATCCCACCTCTGACACCCGAAACATCTGCTATCGCCACGCAGACACACGCCAAGAGGCCTGGACCGCCCCAATCGGGGGACTCCAAGAGACCACGGACTCCTACCTCTGAGTACCGACCCGCCCTCGCTGATGAGGAGAAATCCGCCCGTAGCCTGGCGCTCGCCATTAAGCGTGGATGGAAGCAGAGCAACGGCGCTCCCTGGGACATGGCGTCCATCACCGCTGCTCGAGCACAGAACCTCTGCTACAAATGTGGCACGGTCCGCATTTTTTCGCTTGGCACCCCGCCCAAGTGCCCCACTTGCCCTGCTGAACGGAAGTGATGGTTAGGTCCGCCAACTCGATGTTTAACACCTACTGTTACCGATATCCCTGGCCCCGTTTGTGTAACGCTTGACTTGGCCCAGACCACCCTTCTTGTCCCTTCGACTCCTAGTGAAGTGCCAACGATCGCCTTCCCGACTGCCTTAACCACCGGAACCGATTGCAACTCATTGCACCCGATTGCACCCGATTGCATACACGACCCCCTCGTCCTCAAGGATTATACTCACCCGAACACCCCACCACCCCCGCACATACCTTGCATCTCGGCTTGCGCAACCTTGACGGTCCACGCTGACCAAGACACGGCCCTATTCGATGCGACCCTCTCGGGTGTCAAGGGTAAGGTCCTCATCGACAGCGGCGCTGACGCTGTTTTTGTCTCCGCCAAATTCCTCGCTACCGAAGGTTTCGGTACCTACGTCGGTGAACCTGTCTACGTACGGGTCGCAGATGGTACCACGGTACTTACCACGACTCGGGCTGATTTTACCCTCGACCTCGGTAAACACAGATCGAAAATCAAGGGCGCGTACGTCCTCCCTACCCTCGGTCCGACTACGACAGCGCTCCTTGGCCGCTCTTGGATGTTGCAATCACGAGTTTGCCTTAGTTTCGAAACGACTCGTATGAAAGCCACCCTTCGAACCTCTCGCAAGTCTGACCAGACCACGGTGGAATTATATTCCACTCGCCTCGAATCTACACCGTACTCGATCCCTGAGCTCGTGGCCTATACCCTCGCCAAAATCGAACTCTTTGACTCCGCAGTCTGCAAGAGTCCAGGATTAATGTCCAACCAGACACTCAAACGATGGGTCCGCAAACAGAAGACTAACCTCTCGTGCTTCGAGGTGGTGGTTACTCAACTTGACGAAAACGACGAGGCCTTTGTCCTTAACGCACACCCAGCACAGGTCGATCTCGTTCGAATGGGTCGTCGCGACCAAATTGTCCAGAACTGTGAAAAGGATTTCGCCAAAGCCTTTTCCACGGCAGACTCGGTCTCTGAATTACGTCCCGATACGCCCCTCGTCTGTCCCCTCATCGACCCACAGACCACACCGAAATTCTCACGCGGACATCGCTCGTCCCCTGCCGAACTCCTCAAAGTCCAACAGCAAGTAAAGGACCTCCTCGCGAAAGGCTTCATCAACCCTAGCTCGAGTCCTTGGGGATCCCCCATCCTTTTCATCGCTAAGCCTGATGGCACATGGCGCATGGCCATCGACTATCGCAAACTGAACAAGGTCACGATACCTAACCGATACCCGTTACCTCGTATCGACGACCTCTTCGACCAGGTTCGAGGTGCTAAGGTCTTCTCCAACCTAGACCTCCGTAATGCGTACCACAACATCCGCTTACACGATTCCGACGTACCGAAAACTGCCTTCATCACCCCCATGGGGCTCTACGAATTCAAAGTCCTGCCTTTCGGACTCGCCAACGCCCCCTCCGCATTTACGAAGGTCATGAACACGGTGTTCCGCGACCTCATCGGCAAGTTTGTCGTTATCTACTCGGACGATATTCTGATTTTCAGTAGCAACGACGAAGAGCACGAACGCCACCTTCGTATTGTTCTCCAGCGCTTGGAGGATAATCACCTCTTTATCAAACGAGAGAAATGCAGTTTTTTCCAGCCTGAGGTCAAGTACCTAGGTCACGTGCTATCGGGGGATGGCATTCGAGTCAACGCAACGAAGGTCAAAGCAGTCGCTGACTGGCCTACTCCGACCTGCTCGAAGCACGTACAACAGTTCCTTGGACTCGCTAACTTTTTCCGCAAATTTATCCAAGGTTTCTCCTCGCTCGCTGCCCCTCTGACCGCTATCGCTAACAAACACAACCCTGGGGTTGGTTCGACACCACCGCCGGCAGGCAAACCCCTCGGTAAACGGAACACCGGACTGCGGGGATCAGGTTTTGCGGCGGCCTGGACCCAAGACTGTCAAAGTGCCTTCAACGCTATTAAAGAAAGCCTCACCAACGCTCCTCTGCTTGCCCACCCCGATCCAACGAAAGACTTTCGAGCTGTCACGGACGCTTCCATCGAGGGCACGGGGGGCGTTCTCCTTCAGGAGGGTCGGCCGATAGCTTACCATTCCCACAAGTTCTCGAAAGCCGAACGCAATTACACCACCGGCGAACAAGAATTGCTCGCGGTGTACCTCGCGCTTAAAGAATGGCGATGCTATCTCGAAGGATGTACAAGAAAATTCGAACTCGATACTGATCACGAACCACTCGTCTACCTCGCCAATCAACCGATGCTTTCGCGAAAGCAAGCCCGATACATGGAATTTTTCTCGCGCTTCTCGAACATGAAGTGGAACCACATCGCTGGCCGTGCCAATGTGGCTGATCCCTTGAGCCGAAACCCGAGTTTCACGTCAGCGCTCACGGTGGAACGTCTCGACCCCTCCGATCCCATCCACTCGCGTGAAATTTTCCCCGATATCTTGCTCGCGTACGAACGTGACTCGTGGTTCCGGTGTCCTCGAAACACGCAACACCTTACCCTCCGCCCTGATGGCTCTTGGGTTGGTACAGGCCTCAATAACCGTTCAGCATCCGAGACGCAGATCGTGGTCCCAAATGGCAACGCCCTCAAGAGTCGCATCTTGTTCGCCTTCCATGATACCCAGCGTAGCGGGCACCCGGGGTTCGAACGTACGTTCAACTCTATCGGCCGTTATTACTGGTGGCCTGCGATGCGCCTTGATGTTAACGATTACGTTCGATCCTGTCATTCGTGCCAATCGGTGAAGGCTTCACACCGGCGATGCCAAGGCACGCTCCAACCGCTCCCTATTCCTAAAGCTCCGTTCGATTCGCTCAGCATGGACTTTATCGTGGGACTCCCCAAGTCAGAGGGGTACGACATGATCTTCGTTATTGTTGATCGTCTTACGAAAATAGTCAAGCTAGCGCCTTGCAAAACCACCGATGGCGCAGAACAGATTGCGAAAATCTTTCACCGAATTATCCTTAGCGAACAAGGTACCCCAACTTCCCTTATCACCGATCGCGACGTCAAATTCACGAGTACGTTCTGGAAGACACTCCAGTCTCTCTGCTCCATCGAACCCGGGATGTCCACGGCGTTTCATCCACAGACAGACGGTCAGACCGAGCGTATGAACAGTTTTCTCGAGGACACTCTTCGTCACTTTACTTCGACAACTCAGAAAAACTGGTCGCAGCTCCTCCCGAACGCGCAGTTTGCGATCAACAACTCGTACAACAGTATTATTCGGGATTTCCCGTTCCGCCTCCTCTATGGACTATACCCACGAGTCGCTCTACAGCCTCCCGACACAATCCTCCCCGATGCCAGTCCGACGGCCGTTAGGTTTCTTGGGTCGAACACATGACCACCGCTTTGGACTGTGCGAAAAAGGCCCTCCGCGCGGCCCAAGATCGACAACGCACATACGCTAACCTCCATCGCCGGTCGTTTACCTTCCTTATCGGCCAGGAAGTCATGCTCTCGACGAAAAATCTGAAGTATTGGCCAGGACGGGCTCGCAAGCTCCTCCCTCGGTTTGTGGGACCGTTCCCCATCACTCGAGTTTACGATAAACACGGTGAGACCCTCGCTGCGACACTCGCCCTTCCCGATGGCTGGCGGATTCATCCTACGTTCCACGTATCCTTGCTCAAGGCTTACGTCCCCGATGGGTCTCCAATGATCCGCCCCAACCCAGCCCATTTCAGGACTACTGACGAACCCGTCTATGAAATCGGCAAAGTGGTCGACCACAAAATCGAATCGGGACTCCTCCGCTACTACGTTCAGTGGCTGCATTCTGATCACGTCCATTCATGGGAACTCGAAACCGACCTCGCTGGTCCTTGCGCTTCCGAAATCGATCTGTACTGGCGCCAGAACCCAGACCGCTCACGCCCTCTCGATCTCCCACCCGTCCCTGATCCGCACGCGCCGGTCCGCCCCCGCACTCGTCGCGAAGCCTCGACAGAAACCCCTGACGAGTACGTCCACCGAAAAAGCACACGACTCCAGGAGAAGTCGCGAGCCAGAGAGGGGGGAAATGTGACAGATAACGATCCGTCACAGACGCTACCACGAGGTGGCGACGACTTCCCCGAAGAAGGTAAACTGACGTGACTCGACGTGCCCTGACGTTCAAGGTTGAACCGATAAACAGGTTCGCGACCTTCGACGTCAAGGCACGTCGAGTCACGTCAGTTCACCTTCCTCGGGGAAGTCGTCGCCACCTCGTGGTAGCGTCTGTGACGGATCGTTATCTGTCACACCAAATGCTACACCTGGGCATCGCGCGCCACGACTTCTAATGTTTCCACCTCCTCAAATGCTACACCTTGGCATTGGGCGCCACGATTTTTAATGTTTCGACAGTAGAGAGGCATCGCGCGGTTTCACCAGCAAGTTGGTGGGGTGGCCCTTGGGCATGTTCACCCTTGGACTGTGCGCCAAATGATTAACTAGTGCCCCTCGATGTACGGCTCTCTTCCTTCCTTTGCCGTGATCGTTGCCTCGTGATTTGCCCTGCCTTGCTTACTTGCTTGTGTTTGCTGGCTAAATAGCCTTTGGCGTCTAGGCAACCACCAGCCCAGGGCCTGTCGAGATCTCATGCGCCAGAGCGCACCCTTGGACTGTGCGCAAAATTATGATCGTGCTCGTTGCCTCGTCATTTGTCCTGCCTTGTTTGCTTGACTCGAAGCTTCTAGCATGTTTCATCTTTCTTTGATCTATCATTTTGCAGTAGTTATTTTCTTGGCCAATATTAAAGGGAACAGAGATAACTGCAGCCTCTTTTTTGCCTGCCCAATGCTAGAATCGGGCAAGCAAAAAAGGCTGCTCGATTTGTAATGTTTCCACGTCCTCAAATGTTACACCTGGGCATCGGGCGCCACGACTTGTTATGTTTCCACCTTCCCAAGTACTACACATAGGCATCGGGCGCCACGATATTTAATGTTTCCATCTTGTAAAATGTTACACCTGGGCATCAGGCGCCCGATTTTTAATGTTTATGCTCAAATCCGTAGGAATATCACTGACCACCACTACTAAAATAACATCCACTGACTATCACAGGACCGCATAAATGCAATGCCGTACAGCTAAAACGCGCTTAATATTGATGGCGCAAGTTGTCTCATGGTCATATCTCATTGTGTTGTCATCATCAACAGAGACAAAGAATCACTCGGAAGTTGTGATGGCCACCCGAAAGTGTGTGCCGTTAAACAGGAGTAACATGATACAAAACTCCGGGAAAACTCACATAGAAGGCACGCATTATATAGGAACACAAATTATAGTGATGTGAGGAGTGGTCGGGGTGGTTTAAACTGGGGCGATGTCAGTTGTAAAACACTGGGCCAAGGCGGCCCAGGCCGGGCCACGCCGGGGGCCCAGGCCCAGTTGAGGGCCCATGCTGGGGTGGGGGGAAGCTACCATCCAGTGAGCTAGCATCCACAAGCTAGATCCTCTTCAGGTTTAGGGTTTAGGGGTTAAGGGTTAAGGGTTTAGGGTTTAAGGTTTTAGGATATAGGTTTTAGATTTTAGGTTTTAGGGTATAGGTGATCTGGCTTGTGGATGTTAGCTCACTGGAGGGTAGCTTCCCCCCTCCCCAGGCCGCCCCAGGCTGGCCAAGGCCCGCCCAGGCCTGGGTGACTGGGTCCGACCAGAGGGTCCGACTACCTTATCATACCATCGTACAGCAGTAACATCACTCAATCAACGCATCTCGAGCGATCTCAATGACCAACCGACAAGCGAATAAGCGATCCGTCCAGGAACGAATGATCTGGGTGAACTTGGTTAGCGAATGATATGGGCGAATTCTCCAGTTTCTCAGCTCACGCAGATCACTAGCACCGACTTGCTTTGAATCATTTCCAACTATTTCCTCATCGCCGCGTCGAAAACATTACCGTCCCATTCTTTCATGCGAGCGAACTGTCAGTACGTTTGAAACACGAATTCCCAGTTCGCTGCCCCTCTTCCTCTCTTTACAATCGATGCTATTAATTAGCTGCTCATGACCCTAGCTTGCTGCAAGCACCCTCCACACATCCTATTTCCTGGGAGTGTGTGTGGGAGCCCACACACCCTCTAGGCCTGCCCCCCCACCCAGTATTCGCCACGGCTTCGGCTGACTCCACACATCTTTTCTCCTGGGAGTGTGAGAGCTCCACACACCCATTAGGTAGTTTCACGCACCCCTAGCCAGTCTCCCCCACAGATGGCTTCCCATGTGCAACAGGCCCAGGCACAGGCGCAGTCACAGGGTGTGAAAGGGTGCCCCCAGCTGTCACGTGGCCCCCAGGTGACTCCCTATGTCGAGGGAGCAAAAGTGTCGTCACGGCTATCAAGTGGCCCCGCTGTGTTGCTCTGCCTTCTTCTCTCGCTCTCATGTGTGCAGGCTGCTCCGCCCTGGAGGGAGCGACAGAGGAAGAAGAAGGAATGGAGCAATATGTCGGTGCCCACCTGTCTGGTGGGGATCATGTCAGCTGGGGATGGCACAGACCACAGGGGTCTCATAAGGTACACATGATGCTGGTAGCTGGCAGTTGGTACTGTCGCAGGCTCGGGTTCAAATTTACACATGGATCACAGGGGTCTTATAAGGTACACATGATGCTGGCAGCTGGCAGTTGGTACTGACGCAGACTTGGGTTCGAATATACACATGGACCACAGGGATCTCACAAGGTACACATGATGCTGGCAGTTGGCAGTTGGTACTCATAAGGTACACATGCTGCTGGCAGGTGGCAGTTGGTACTCATAAGGTACACATGCTGCTGGCAGGTGGCAGTTGGTACTCCTAAGGTTCACGTGCTGCTGGCAGGTGGCAGTTGGTACTCGTGAGGTACACATGCTGCTGGCAGGTGGCAGTTGGTACTCATAAGGTACCCGTGCTGCTGGCAGGTGGCAGTTGGTACTCATAAGGTACACGTGCTGCTGGCAGGTGGCAGTTGGTACTCATAAGGTACACATGATGCTGGCAGTTGGCAGTTGGTATTCATAAGGCACATATGATCCTGGCAGGTGGCAGTTGGTACTCATAAGGTACACATGCTGCTGGCAGGTGGCAGTTGGTACTCATAAGGTACACATGATGCTGGCAGTTGGCAGTTGGTAATCATAAGGCACATATGATCCTGGCAGGTGGCAGTTGGTACTCATAAGGTACACATGCTGCTGGCAGTTGGTAGTTGGTACTGACACAGACACTGGTTCACAAATGCACACATGTGAGCACGCACGCACACACACACACACATACACACACAAGCCGACACATACACACACAAAAGGCAGACACTTACATACACAAAATGCAGACACACACACAAGCCGACACGTACATGCTCAAAAGGCAGAAACACACACACACAAACCGATACATACTTACACAAAAGGCAGACACATACATACACAAAATGCACACACACAATCCGACACATACATACTCAAAAGGCAGAAACACACACACACACAGGCTGACACATACAAACGCAAAAGGCAGACACACACACAAGCCGACACATACATACAAATACACAGATACAGACACATGTGAATGCACATACCCATACATGCAAATGCACAGATACAGACGGCCCCGGAGCATGGCCCCTACACCTTAATATCATACCAGCCACCCCTCCCCCGCTTCCGCCGCCTGGTTCGTGCCTGCCCCCTACAGCCCCTTTCCACCTCGCCTCCCCCCCTTCCCACGCAGCTGCCTTGCCGCCCTGTGCCTGTCTCCCCAGCTCCGCCTCCCCCATGCTTCCCCCCTACACTGAAGGACAGTCCTGCCCTCGTGTCCACAGATGAGGCACGGGGCACACAACACCACAATCACCCACCACAACACCCAATGTGGACACAATACATGGCACTCAGACACACAAGAAACAACTGTCCACATTCTTTGTCTGCCACATTGGACACTGGTAAGCTTGCTTGTGTTTGGTGTTAGGTTGGGTTGCACCGTGTGTTTTTAGCTGTAGATAACACTTGCATTCCCTTAGGGCTTGTTGAAATGGAACCATCGGTTCCCACTCCTTGTCCCCGCCTCCACATCCCTGGACATGCCACACGACACAGGTTGCACATGCATGTACCCGCATACCCACAGGCGCATGGACATGCACACACATACGCAGGTGCACATGCATGTACCCGCATGCCCACAGGCACAAAGACATGCACACACATACGCAGGTGCACATGCATGTACCCGCATACCCACAGGCACAAAGACATGCACACACAGACACATCCATGCACCTCCACACATACCTCCACACACACACCTATACATTCACACACACACACACATACACAGACACTCCTATACATCCACACACACAACTATACATCCACACACACACACACACACACACACACACACCTGTATATCCACACACACACACACACACACCCTCAGAAACACAGACATGAAGACACAGGCACGGACACAGATCCAACTCTATCTCCTACTTGGCTCAAAGTTCCACATACCTGCCATATGCTGATATGCACAAAGAGGAACCATCGTCTATAACATGGGCATGCACGCACGTACCCCCCCCCCCCCCACACACACCCCACTACCACCACCACACACCCACACCCACACCCACACATACCCCCCCCCCCCACACACACACACACCCACAAACACACACCCACACCCACACCCACACACCCACATACCCACACCCACACATAACCCCCCACACACGCATACACACCCACACATACCCTCCCCTCCCCCCCACCACACACACATACATACACACACACACAGGTCCACCTTCCTGCCTTACGCACAAAAAGAAACCATCACCCATCATATGTGCATGTACACACAGACGCAAACACACATACCCCCCCCCCCCCCCCCCCCCCCCCACACACACACACACACACACACACACACAAACACACACACACACACACACACACATACACAAATACACACACACACACACACACACAGGTCCACCTACCTGCCGTACGCACGAAAAGGGACCAACATCCGTTTCGTGTTCTTCATTGGGATGAACGCTATGAGGAAGGGCAGTCGGCGAAGAGTGGCAGTAGAGCAAGCGGCTTTCCACGACCTTGTCCTCCTCAATACCACAGACCTCGTGCATGCATTTAAGGTAGGATGGCCACACATGCAATTTGTGCAGGTCAATTTGTGTCCAGGGTTTAGGGTTTAGAGTTTTAGTGTTTAGAGTTTGGGTTTAGGATTCATGATTTTATGACCTGACTTCAGTTGCCTTTCACATGACTTAGTCCTCCTCTATGCTACAGACATAGTGCTTGCACGCAAGTTAGGATGGCCCCACATGCAATTAAAGTCCAGGGTTGATGGTTCAGGGGTTTGGGTTTAGGATTTATGGTTCATGGTTTTAAGACCTTACTTTAGTAGCCTTTCATAGAACTTCGTCCTCCTCAATTCTGCAGACCTAGTGCATGCATTTAAGGTAGGATGGCCACAAATGCAATTTGTGTCCAGGGTTTAGGGTTTAGGGGGGTGGGTTTATGGTTTTATGACCTTGCATCGGTTTCTATTCATAGGGCCTTGCGCCCCTCAATACTACAGACCTAGTGCATGCATTAGAGAGAGAGGATACGTTACATACACTCAGCAAATCACTGCCGAGACAGGACAGCAGCACAGCCTGCCGACCATCCAATGTGCATGCATTTAAGGTAGCATGTGTAACAGAATGGCTCGGTATATATAGTTGGGAAGGAGTACTTGGACATCATATGAACTCCATTGTCGAATGTGGCTATGGAGTATTGATTTCCATCCGTTACAGGATGGCCACACATGCAATTTGTGCAATGCAAGGCGAAGAGTGGCAGTAGAGCAAGCGGCTTTCCACGACCTTGTCCTCCTCAATACCACAGACCTCGTGCATGCATTTAAGGTAGGATGGCCACACATGCAATTTGTGCAAGGCAATTTGTGTCCAGGGTTAAGGGTTTAGAGTTTCAAGGTTTAGAGTTTGGGTTTGGGTTCATGATTTTAGGACCTGTCTTCAGTTGCCTTTCATATGACTTCGTCCTCCTCAATACTACTGACCTAGTGCATGCCTTTAAGGTAGGATGGCCACACATGCAATTTATGTCCAGGGTTTACGGTTTAGGGGTTGGGGTTTAGGATTTATAGTTCGTGGTTTTAGGACCTTATTTGAGTTTACTTTTATAGGACCGTGTCCTCCCCAATACTACTGACCTAGTGCATGCATGTAAGGTAGGATGTGTAACGGTATGGCTCGGTATATGTAGGGGTCGGCTATGTTGTATAATATTAGTGAACAGATAATATTTTATAATATTATATAATATTAGTCGGACGAGCCGTCTCACCAGAATTTAAAATTTATTTGAAAAACTTATATTATTGTGACACTAAAATAATGTTAGTTAGTATTAGTTTTCAAACACTTATATTAGTTGCCGTTCCCTAGTATATTATACGTTATATATTATTCGTTATATACCGTATTTGTACTAGGGAAAAAGGACTCGGACATCATTTGAACTCCTTTGTCGAATGTGGCTATGGAGTAATGATTCCGATCTGTTACAGGATGGCCACATATGCAATTTATGCAATGCCATTTTGTCCAGGCTTTAGGCTTTAGAGTTTCAGGGTTTATAGTTTGGGTTTAGGGTTCATGATTCTAGGACCTGACTTCAGTTGCCTTTCATATGACTTTGTCCTCCTCCAGCCCCTTTCACTGATGTACAGTGGTCTAGTGGTAGACCAGATCGCTTGGGGATGAAGAGTCGGGGGGTTCGACTCCCCCTTCGGTCGCTCTTGGTGTGCAGGTCGTTATCAACCGCGATGGTAGCTTGTCCAGTTGAAGTAGGAGACCGCTCCCCACCCGCGTACGACGGGCTCCCTTAACACCACGCCCCACCAGGTGTTATCATCATTACCTTTTTTTGTTCCCCTTCATGCCACAGAGCTAGTGCATGCCTTTAGGGTAGGATAACCACACATGCAATTTGTCCTCCTCAATACCACAGACCTAGTGCATGCATGTAAGGTAGGATGACCACACGTGCTATCTGTGCAATGCAATTTGTGTCCAGGGTTTAAGAGTTTGGGTTTAGGGTTCATGGTTTTAGGACCTTACTTCAGTTGCCTTTCATATGACTTAGCCCTCCCCCACACTACAGACCTCGTGCATGTTTTTAAGGTAGGATGTGTATCGGTATGGCTCGGTATATGTACTAGGGAATAAGGACTCGGATATCATATGAACTCCTTTGTCAAATGTCGCTGTGGTGTAATGATTCCGATCCGTTACACTGGTTTCGGAGCCGGTTTAATCACCAGCGACTCAAGTTTGAATCGCTCCGGAAGCGATTTCGTGGGTGCCCCTGAAATGGGACCACGACCAAAGGAATATTTCCCAAAGCCAACGGGTCCTCCCGACCCCGGAACTGGGGCACCGCGGGGCACCGCTAGAGACTGCAAGGAACGGAATCCGTTCGAACCGTACGAAGATCCCCGTACATGTCACCTACCGATTACTACCACTCTAGATGAATCCGAGGACGGATTCCTAGAGGAGGGGAGATTGTGACGGTATGGCTCGGTATATGTAGGGAACAGCAATTAATATTAGTGTTTGAAATACTAATATCAACTAATACTATTTTAGTGTCACAATAATAATAGTTTTTCAAATATATTCAAAATTCTGGTGAGACGGCTCGTCAGTCTAATATCGACTAACATTTACTAATATTATTCATTCACTAATATTAACTAACTTAGCCTTTCCCTCGGTATCTGTACTAGGGAATGGGTACTCGGACATCATATGAACTCCTTTGTCGCTATGGTGTAATAATTCCGATCTGTTACAGGATGGCCACACATGCAATTTGTGCAATGCCATTTTTGTCCAGGGTTAAGGCTTTAGAGTTTCAGGGTTTAGGGTTTGAGTTTAGGGTTCATGATTTTAGGACCTGACTTCAGTTGCCTTTCATATGACTTTGTTCTCCTCCATGCCACAGAGCTAGTGCATGCCTTTAGGGTAGGATGGCCACACATGCAATTTGTCTCCCTACCCTACCCCACCCTACCCTACCCTACCCTACCCTACCCTACCCTACCCTACCCTACCCTACCCTACCCTACCCTACCCTACCCAACCCTACCCTACCCTAACCTACCCTACCCTAACCTACCCCACCCCACCCCACCCCACCCTACCCTACCCTACCCTACCCTACCCTACCCTACCCTACCCTACCCTACCCTACCCTACCCTACCCCCCCCCCCCCCCCCCATGCCTGTAGACCCTTGGCTTCTTCCAGTGGGCTGCCAGCCTGCCTGTGCGCTACGACTTCATCGCCAAGACAGATGAGGACTCATACATCCACCCCTACAACTTCCAACGCTTGCTGTCGAGACTGCCAAGAACCAAGGCGTACTGGGGCAAGGTGGGAAGGGCTGGTACTGATGGAGGTGGTGGGGTGGAGGTGGGTGGGGTGGGGTGTGGGTGTGTGTGGGTGGGGGGGTGGGGGGGGGCAAGGTGGGTAGGGCTGGTACTGATGGAGGTGGTGGGGTGGAGGTGGGTGGGGGGGGGTGGGGTGGGGTGGGGGGGGGGGGGGGCAAGGTGGGTAGGGCTGGTACTGATGGAGGTGGTGAGGTGGAGGTGGGTGGGGTGGGGTGTGGGGGTGGGGCAAGGTGGGTAGGGCTGGTAATGATGGAGGTGGTGGGGTGGAGGTGGGTGCAGTGGAGTGTGGGGGTGGGGGTGGTGGGGCGAGGTGGGTAGGGCTGGTACTGATGGAGGTGGGTGGGGTGGGGTAGTGGGGCAAGGTGGGTAGGGCTGGTACGAATGTAGGTGGTGGGGTGGAGGTGGGTGGGGTGGGGGTGGGGTGGTGGGGTGGTGGGGCAAGGTGGGTAGGGCTGGTACGAATGTAGGTGGTGGGGGTGGAGGTGGGTGGGGTGGGGGTGTGGGGGTGGGGGTGGTGGGGCAAGGTGGGTAGGGCTGGTACTGATGAAGGTGGTGGGGTGGAGGTGGGTGGGGTGATGGCGGGGGGAGGGTTATGTTGGAGGGTGGTGATGCTTATGTTGGTGGTGGTGATGGTGGGGGTGGTGGGGGGGGGGGGGGTGGGGGGTGGGGGGGGGGGAGTGGTTGTGCTGTTAGTGGTTGTGGTTGCGTTTGTGATGTGGTGGTGATGCCGTGGAGGTGGTGGCGCATGCTGCCAAGACTGCCAAGGACGGACCAAGGCATTCTGGGGCAAGGTGGGTGGGGCTGGTACTGGTACTGGTGGTATGTGTGTTGGGGGAGGGGGGAGGGGTGGGTGGGTGGGGTAGTCGTGGTGGTGGTGGTGTGTGTGTGTGTGTGTGTTGGGATAAGGGGAGGGTAAGTGGGTGGGTGGGGTAGTGGTGGTGGTGGTGGTAGTGATGGTAGTGGCAGTGGTGATGCGGTGGACGACAAGGAGGAGGAGGAGGAGGAGGTGTGGGGGGCTCGTACCGGTCGGAGTGGTGGAGACTCTGTTGATGGTGATGGTGGTGATGGCAATGGTGGTAATGGTGATGATGGTGACACTGGTGACAATTGTGATGATGGTGATGATGAAGAAGATAAGAATGACGATGATGAAGATAAGGATGGCGATAATAAAGATAAGGATAAAGTTGATGAAGATAAGGATGACGATAATGATGATGAAGATAATGATAACGATGACGAAGATAAGGATGATGATGATGAAGATAATAAAAGCGGTGATGAAGGTAAGGATGACGATGATGATGATGATGATGATGATGATGATGATGAAGATAATGAAAACGATTATGAAGATAAGGATAACGATGATGAAGATTAGGATGATGAAGATAAGGATGACAATGACGAAGATAAGGATGACGCTGATGAAGATACTGAAAACGATGATGAAGATAAGGATGAGGATGATAAAGATAAGGATGAGGATGATGAAGATAAGGATGACAATGATGAATGTAATGATGACGATGATAAAGATAAGGATGACAATGATGGAGATAAGAATGACGATGATGAAGATAATGATGACGATGATGAAGATAAGGATGAGGATGAATGTCAGGAGGAGGAGGGGGAGGACGATGGCGGTGGAGATGGTGGTGATGATGATGATGGCGATGGTGATGACAAGAATGATGATGGTGATGGTGATGACGAGGATGATCATGGTGATGGTGATGGCGAGGATGATGATGGTGATCGTGATGATGACCAACATCCCAAGTGACAAGCATATAGCTATGACCTATATCTAGGTTTGTCAAGTACACAATTGTATATATATATGACAATATTGAAAACCCTACCTATATCCCTATCCTACCAGTCTTACATGAATGAAAGCCTAACTTGATCCCTATCCTACCAGGCAAACATCGATGAAAAGTATCTATATCCCCATCTACCAGTCAGTGTTTTTCTTTGTAGCTAAGAGCAGCAGCTTCTAGGCAGCTCCCCTGACTGGCTTTTCGGCTGAAACTGGCACAACCTGGAGTACCATGATGATGCGCTCATAATCAGCTGTCCAGAAACTGGCACAACCTCGAGTACCATGATGATGCGCTCATAATCAGCTGTCCAGAAGTGCTGAAATAGTTCAGTGCAGCCCAGTGGCTGGCTCAAAGAGCTGCCTAGAAGCTACGATGAAAAGGCAAAAAGAGAAAACCTGCTACCTGGCAAACATCAATGCAAACTACAGGCAATGGAGCAACAATATGACGGCCTTCAATATTATATTGTTCGCGATGGTCTTGGGGCCAGGACAATATTGACATCCCAACCCATATCCCCATCCTACCAGGCCAACATCAAGTAGCTATCTATATCCCCATCCTACAGGGCAAACATTGATGCTACCCAACCTGTATCCCCATCCTACCAGGCCAACATCAATGCAAACTTCAGGCATTGGAGCAACAATATGACGGCCTTCAATATTATATTGTCTGCGATGGTCTTGGGGCCAGGACAATATTGACAACCCAACCTGTATCCCCATCCTACCAGGCCAACATCAATGCAATCTACAGGCATTGGAGCAACAATATGACGGCCTTCAATATTATATTGTTTGAGATGGTCTTGGGGCCAGGACAATATTGACATCCCTACCTCATCCTACCAGGCCAACATCAATGAAAGCAACAGGCAATGGAGCAACAATAGGATGGGCTTTGATATTATATTGTTCGCAATGGTCTTGGGGCTAGGACAATATTGACAACCCTACCTCTATCCCCATCCTACCAGGCAAGCATCAGTGGAAAAACTATATATATCCCTGTCCTACTGTGCCAACATTAATGAACACTACCCATATCCCTATCCTACCAGGCAAGCATCAGTGAAAAAACTATATATATCCCTGTCCTACCGTGCCAAACATCAATGACACCCTACATCCTATCCCCATCCTACCAGGGCAAGCATCAGTGCAAAAAACTATATATATCCCTGTTCCTACCGTTGCCCAACACTCAATGACACCCTACACCTATCCCCATCCTACCAGGCAAGCATCAGTGAAAAAACTATATATATCCCTGTCCTACCGTGCCAACATCAATGAACACTACCCATATCCCCATCCTACCAGGCAAGCATCAGTGAAAAAACTATATATATCCCTGTCCTACCGTGCCAACATCAATGAACACTACCCATATCCCCATCCTACCAGGCAAGCATCAGTGAAAAAAATCTATATATCCCTGTCCTACCATGCCAACATCAATGAACACTACCCATATCCCTATCCTACCAGGCAAACATCAATGAAAACTACAGGCAATGGAGCAAGGACAGGATGGACTTTGATAGCACCTACATGGCAGGAGGACTGTACGTGATCAGTGCAGAGGAAGCGTACTGGATAGGAGAGAACCCGAAGATTGCAAAAAAGAGTAAGATGTGGTCAGGGGGGGCAAGTCCTTTACAGTTGGGCAAGTCCCTTGAGCCTATTTGGCCTACCCCTGGGCTGTAACATACATACAGGGGGCATTGAGGAAGTTGTTTCCAGACCCTACGCTTGGATGTTTTTATTTACCCTTTCCCCCACCCTCCCGCAAGCTTGTGAGGCCCATATTTCCTCCACCAATTGTAATTAGGGATCAAGGTAAATTCCTCCACCAATCATAATTGGGTGAGGAAGTTGCAAAGATTTTTCCGAAACGGGCCAGACCCCCCCCCACACACACACTTTTTGGGAGGGGGGGGGGGGGGGATCTACCCTCTCCGAAAGTCGATTTCGATTTTATCGGTGGTTTCAGGGCTTATGGCTCCGTCAGGCTCCTAATTGAGCGTGCGGTAAACGAGCAAACTCTTGAGGCCCCCTAGATGTGGTGCAAATTAATTGTATTTTATTTATTTATCTCGTATTATATTTATTTACTTTGTTTAGGTATTTGTTGTAGATATGAGTTTTTTCATTCTTTATTTATTATATTTATTTTATTGAAAATCGTTCGAAGTTGAAGTGAATTGAAATTCAATGTGTAGTTTCAATAGCTTTACTTGCTACCTGGATGGAGGTCTGTGTGATCAGTGCAGTAGGAGGCCTACTGGATTGGAGAGAATTCAAAGATTGCAATTGCAATTGCAAATAAATATGGGAACCAGAACAGTTTTACATGCTGTACTTGCTGTCCTTGCTGTACTTGCTTACCATGCACACAGGCAGATCTGACGAACAGGGTTACACAGCCAAGTTGGTCCAGCCTCACAAGGAGCATTACCACCACCACCGTCACCACCACCACCACTACCAACAACACAACCTGGACAACAACATAAACATAAACATCAGTACAACCTTGCTTATACATCTGCAACTAAATCAACTGCCATCGTCTGACAACAGCAACAACAGAAAAAGAAAAAGAAAACAATGAACAACGTTTTACATGGAGTAACACTAAACCAACAAAAACTAAACCAACAAAAACTAAACCAACAAAAACTTAACCAACAAAAACTAAACCAACAAAAACTAAACCAACAAACACTAAACCAATAAAAACTAAACCAACAAAAACTAAACCAACAAAAACTAAGCCAACAAAAACTAGACCAACAAAAACAAAAACAACAAAAACTAAACCATCTGTTGTTTTCGCTCCTTGAAGCTATCCTTATGTATTATGAAGATTGTAGTACCGAATGGTGGGTTAGCATTGCAAGACAGCCCCTGTATGGCACGCTGCCCAACAAAAACAGAAACAACCTAAACAACAGAAACAACAGAAACAACAGAAACTATACAAACACAAACAACAGAAGGGAAAAAAAGAAGAAAAAGGAAGAAGAAAAAAACGACACGAACAACAGAAACGACAGAAACAACAAAAACAACAAAGACAACAGAAACAACAGAAATAACAAAGACAACAAAAACAACAGAAACAACTGAAACGACATTGCTTATAAATCTGCACCTTAAACCACTGCCACCTTCACTGCTTGTAGCCATCCTAATGGCTTATGAAGATTGGAACATGGGATGGTGGGTCGCCATTGCAAGACAGGCCCTGTACGGCATGCTGCCCAACAATACAAACTACATCAACTCGGAAGACATTGCACCACTCAGAGCGGAGGATGTTCAGGCTGCGCCTCTATCCGAATGGTGAGAAGATCAGAAGTGGGCTGGGATGCTATGTAGGGGGCAGGGTACTACATAACGCGTGTTTGGTTCTGGGATTGGAGCCGGACTGTGTGTTTCACACAAACATGCCGCCAACACTGAGCACCAGGGATACACATCGCATAATCAAGATTTCAACCACTCCCTCCCCCCCCCCCCCCCCCCCACACACACACACACACACACACACACACACCACACACACACACACCACACACCACACACCACACACACCCACACACCACACACCACACACCACACACACACGCACACACACACACGCACACACACACACATACCACACACACACACACACCACATAACGCGCGTTATTGCGTGCTAGCACACAAGGTCTTGGAGCCCGACTGTTGGGTTGGCATTGCAAAACAGCCCCTTTATGTCATGCTGCCCAAGAACAACACACACAAAAAAGGAAGAAAAAAATTGCTTATAAATCTGAAACTAAAACAACTGCCATTATTGCGTGCTAGTACACAAGGTTTTGAAGCCTGACAGCGTGATTCACGTCACGTTACGTCCGACTGCGTGATTCACGTCACGTTACGCCCGACTGCGTGATTTAAGCAAACGTTTAAGCTCCAGCGCACAGTTTTTTAGGGTCGAGCACCAGCGCGCAACCTTTTAGGCTCCAGCACGCAGTTTTTCCAACTCAATTGTGCGCTGGCACGGGCTGGCACTCAAAAAGAAAAAGGTAGATGCTTGAAAAACGAACCCAAAATGACCAAATGTTATACCCTGGTAGTGGGTGCTTAGCATGTCAGGATGGGTGTGGTTTGTGTGGGTGGGGGGGGCGGGGTAGGGCTGGGATGGGGGCAGATACAAGTACGCTACCCAACAACATATGCTGCATTGACCCGAAAGACATTGCAACTCTCGGGGAATAGGACGTTGACGAAGCGCCTTCGATGGAATGATGAGAGGATTAGGAGTGTGCTAAATAAATAGATAAATGAATATATGTTACGCCTAATGAGTAGGGACCGACATATCATCTTCCTCCCCTTCACCCTGACTCTGTCACCTCACCATCCCCCTCCCCCCTTCTCCCTCACCGTTCCCCCTCCCCCTCCCCCTTACCCCCCCCCTCCCCCCCCCTCCCCCCTTACTCCTTCTCCCTCACCCTTACCGCTCACCCTCACCTTCACCCTCACCCTTCACCCTCCCCATCACCCTTACCCCCCCCCCCCCCCCCCCCCTCCCTCCCCCTCACTCCATCTCCCTCACCCTCACCCTTCACCCTCCCCATCACCCTTCTCACCAAACACCCAACACGCACGAACACACACACACACACACCACACACACACACACCTCACACACACACACCTTACACACACACACCACACACCACACACCACATTAGCTATTCTTCTCACCAAACACCCAACACGCACGCACCTGGCGTGCTGTGTAGGTACAACCTTGACTGGGACGGCTCAGAGGAGGAAAAAGAAATCAACCAAGATGCAAAGGACGGCCATCCCCCTCTAAGCACCATCTGCGTACATAACCTTAAAACTATGGACCGCTACCACTATGTGCACGACTACTTTTCCTCTAATAGTCTCGTGCACTGGCAGCTCTGCCAGCGGACTCAATTCCAAGGCAAGCGCTGCAAAATGCTGCTGGTGGGGGAGCCATGGGACGGGGACGTGCAGGAAGCATTGGCTGACATGTGCAGCGTCCACGCAGCTGCGTGCGAGGATATAGGGCTGCCCTGGGGGTTGCAAGGGGGGGACAACCACACGGAGGCAGGCCATTTGAATGAGCATGTTGAGGCGATATAATTAGTAAGGCTACAATTAGTAAGGCCCTGTCACTTGAGGGCCTTACTTCAGTGGCAATGCCATTCAAACTGAATTCTCGGTGCCGCTGGTTTGTGTTGGGAGACCCACCTCCTGAGGTGAAAAACCTTTCACACACAAAAAAAGTCAGCCTGTTTGGGGGAATGCCGGAATGTTAAAGTCTGACGTGTGCAGGGTGCAGCAGGACGCTGCTTCCTTCGTCGCAGACGCAACGTCGAAGGGTCTATTGCGTCGAAGGAAGCAACGAGGGGAGGGTCCATTGACCAGAAGGAAGGGTCTGTTGCATCGCAGGACGCAGGCTATGCAATTTGTTGCGTCTCAGGCAGCAGAGCCGGGGGTCCTCCTGAAGTACCCTGGTGTGCAGTGTCCATGCTACAGCGTACGAGGAGGGAGAAAATTAGTACGAGCTGCCACAGAATGTGAGATTGGGGGAACCCTCTCGTTTGTATGCAAGTGTACATACTGGAGAATGGCTACCGAGGAGGGTGAGCTACCCTGTCGATGCAAGTGTGAGCAGAAGTGTTGAGGTCTGACGTGCGCAGCGTCCATGCTGTTTGTATTTATAGTCCAGTGGTAGACCAAATAGGCCTAAGAGACTTGCCCAACCGTGATAGGAAGGGCTAACAAGAAAAGGCATTGATGAACTGAACCCCAAACAATCGTTTGCTCCATGCTGCTGCATGCAAGGAGAGCTTATCTGTCGATGCTAGTGTAAGCAGAAGGGTTTTCTTACTTAACCCTCACCCCTATTTGAATGCATGAGCCCCCCCCCCTCCTAAGTGAGTCGCATGCTAGGTGACCGAAGATTTGCTTCCTTCCCCATCCTCTTGAATGCATTGAGTTTTTCCCTTTCCCCCCCCCCTAGCTGGTGTCGATGCTTGTGTGAGCAGAAGGTTTTGCTTCCTTCCTTCGCCCAAACCCCGATTTGAATGCAGGAGTCCCCCCTTTCTGAGCAGGTGTCGATGCAAGTGAGAGCGGAAGGTTTGCTTCCTTAACCCACACCCCTAGTTGAATGCATGAGTCCCCCCTCCTAAGTGGGTATCGATGCTAGTGTAAGCAGAAGGGTTTGCTTCCTTTGCCCACACTCCTTCTTGAATGCATGAGTCCCCCCTCCTAAGTGGGTATCGATGCTAGTGTGAGCAGAAGGGTTTGCTTCCTTAACCCATACTCCTTGAATGCATGAGTCCCCCCTTCTGAGCGGGTGTCGATGCTAGTGTAAGCAGAAGGGGTTTGCTCCTTCGCCCACCCCTTCGTGAATGGCATGTTCCCCCCTTCTGAGCGGGTGTCGATGCTAGTGTAAGCAGAAGGGTTTGCTTCCTTCGCCCACACTCCTTCTTGAATGCATGAGTCCCCCCTTCTGAGCGGGTGTCGATGCTATGTGAGTCAGAGGTTGCTTCCTTAGCCCACACTCCTTCTTGAATGCATGAGTCCCCCCTTCTGAGCGGGTGTCGATGCTAGTGTAAGCAGAAGGGTTTGCTTTCCTTCCTTCGGCCCACACATCCTTCTTGATGCATGAGTCCCTCCCCCTTCTGAGCGGGTGTCGATGCTATGTCACAGAGGGTTTCCTTCCTTAACCCCATTCCTTCTTTGAATCAATGAGTCCCCTCCCCCCTTCGAGCTGGTGTCGATGCTAGTGTATAAGCAAGGGTTGCTTCCCTCGCCCACACTTGTCCCTTCTGAATCATGAGTCCCCCCTTCTGATTCAAAGTGTCGATGCGATGTAGCAGAAGGGTTTGCTTCCTTAACCCACACTCCTTCTTGAATGCATGAGTCCCCCCTTCTGAGCGGGTGTCGATGCTAGTGTAAGCAGAAGGGTTTGCTTCCTTAACCCACACTCCTTCTTGAATGCATGAGTCCCCCCTTCTGAGCGGGTGTCGATGCTAGTGTAAGCAGAAGGGTTTGCTTCCTTCGCCCGCACCCCCGAAAAAAAAAAAAGAAAAAAAAAAAAACTCCACCACTCCTTCTTGAATGCATGAGTCCCCCCTTCTGAGCAGGTGTCGATGCTAGTGTAAGCAGAAGGGTTTGCTTCCTTAACCCACACTCCTTCTTGAATGCATGAGTCCCCCTTCCTAAGTGGGTATCGATGCTAGTGTGAGCAGAAGGGTTTGCTTCCTTCGCCCACACTCCTTCTTGAATGCATGAGTCCCCCCTTCTGAGCGGGTGTCGATGCTAGTGTAAGCAGAAGGGTTTGCTTTCCTCCTCTTCACTCCACACTTCCTTCTGAATCATGAGTCCCCCCTTCTGAGTAAGCGGGTGTCTCTGCTATGTTAAGCAATAAGGGTTTGCTTCCGTCGCCCCCACTCCTTCGTGAATGCTATCTCCCTTCTGATCAGTGTCGATGCAGTGGAAGCCGAAAGGGTTTGCTTCCTTCCCCACACTCCTTCTTTGGATTCAGGAGTCCTCCCTTCTGTAAGCAGTTGTTCGAAGCAGTGTAAGCAAAGGGTTTGCTTCCCTTCGCCCACACTCCTTTTGAATTCATTGAGTCCCCCTCCTGAGCGGGTGTCGCGGCTAGTGAAGCAGAAGGGTTTTGCTTCCTTCGCCCCACTCCTTCTTCATGCTGAGTCCCCCCCCCCGTCCCTCCCCCCCTTCTGAGCTTGGTGTCTATGCTAGTGTGACAAAGGGTGTTGCTTCCTTAACCCACACTCCTTTCTTGAATGCATGAGTCCTCCCCCCCCTCTGAGGCGGGGTGTTCGATGCTATGTGAGCAGAAGGGTTTCTTCCTTAACCCACACTTATTTCCTTCTTGAATGCTGAGTCCCCCCTTCTGACGGGTGTCGAGGCAGAGTAAGCAAAGGGTTTGCTCGTCCTTCCCCACACTTCCTCCTTCTTGATGCAGTCCCCCCCTCCTTAATTGGTTATGAGTCTCCATTTTATCAGAGTTTTTCTTTTCCTTAACCCACACTCCTTCTTTAATGCATGAGTCCCCCCCCTCCTAGGGCGGGTGTCGATGCGAGTGTAAGCAGAAGTGGTTTGCTTTCCTTCGCCCACACTTCCTACTTGAATGCATGAGGATGGGTTCGCACCCCGTTTTGAGCGGATGTCGATCTAGTATTAACAGAGGGGTTGGCTTCCCTTCGCCCACCCCCTTCTTGAATTCATGAGTCCCCCTTCTGAGCGTGGTCGATGCTAGTTGGGGTAACAGAAGTTTGCTTTCCTTTAGCCCACCTCCTTCCTATGCTTGATGCCATGGTCCCCCCTTCTGATCTTGTTAGTCGATGCTGTGTGAGCAGAAGGGTTTGCTTCCTCCTTAGCCGGCACACTCCTTCTTGAATGCAGGATTCCTCCGCCCCTTCTTGAGCGGGGTCGATGCTAGTGTACGCATAATGGTTTGCTTCCTTCTCTCTCGCCCACTCTTCTTGAAATGCATGAGTCCCCCCTTCTGAGCGGGTGCGATGTAGTGTAAAGCAAATGTTTTCTTCTTACCCACCTTCCTTCTTTAATGCAATGAGTCCCCCCTTCTGAGCGTTGTCGCTGCTAGTGTAAGCAGAGGGTTTTTGCTTCGCTTTTCTTCTCCCCCAACACTTCCTTCTTGAATGCATGAGTCCCTCCCCCCCTCCCCCCTTCTGACAAGTGTCGATGCTAGTGTAAGCAGAAGGGTTTGCTTCCTTCACCCCACACGCCTTCTTAATGCATAGTCCCCTTCCTAAGGGTAATCGATGCTGAGTGTGAGCAGAAGATTTTGCTTCCTTCGCCCACAATCCTTCTTGAATGCATGAGTTCCCCCTCCTGAGCTGGTGTCGATGCTAGTGTCGCCAAAAAAAGTTTTTGCTTTCCTTCGCCCACACTCCTTCTTGAATGCATGAGTCCCCCCTTCTGAGCGGGTGTCGATGCTAGTGTAAGCAGAAGGGTTTGCTTCCTTCGCCCACACTCCTTCTTGAATGCATGAGTCCCCCCTTCTGAGCGGGTGTCGATGCTAGTGTAAGCAGAAGGGTTTGCTTCCTTCGCCCACACTCCTTCTTGAATGCATGATCCTCCCCTGAAGCAGTTGTCGGAAGCAGTGTAAGCAGAAGGGTTTGCTTCCTTCGCCCACACTCCTTCTTGAATGCATGAGTCCCCCCTCTAGCGGGAGGTTGTTCGATGCTAGTGTAAGAGAGAAGAAGGGTTTGGGCTTCCTTCGGCCCACACTTGCTTTCCTTCTTGAATGCATGAGCCCCCCTTCTGAGCGGGTGTCGATTCTAGTGTGGCAGAAGGGTTTGCTTTCCTTAACCCACACTCTCCTTCTTTGAATGCATGATCCCTCCCCCCTTCTGAGCGGGTGTCGATCTAGTGGAGAGCAGAAGGTTTGCTTTCCTTAACCCCCACTCCTTCTTGATGCATGAGTCCCCTTCTGAAGGAGCGGAAGTTCGATGCTAGAGTGCGAAGGGTTTGCTTCCTTCGCCCACACGCCCTCTTGACTGCATGAGTCCCCCCCCCCCCCCCTCTAATTGGTATGGATGCTAGTGTGACAAAGGGTTTGCTTCCTTAACCCACACTCCTTCTTGAATGCATGAGTCCCCCCTTCTGAGCGGGTGTCGATGCTAGTGTAAGCAGAAGGGTTTCTCTTCGCCCCCCTCCTTCTTGAATGCATGAGTCCCCCCTTTTGAGCGTGAATTCATGCTAGTGTAAAGCAAAAGGGTTTTGCTTCCTTCGCCACACTACTCCTTCTTGAATGGCATGAGTCCCGCCGCTTCTGAGCGGTGTCGATGCTAGTGTAAGCGAAGGGTTGCTTCCCTCGCTTTCGCCCACACTCCTTCTTGAATGACGATTCCCCCCTTCGCTTTCCGTGGTTGTCATCTTTTTAAGCAAAGGGTTTGCCTTCCTCTCGCCCACACTCCTTCTTAATGCCATGAGTCCCCTCTTGAGCGGGTGTCATGCTAGTGGTGAGCAGAAGGGTTTGCTTTCCGCTTAACCACACCCTTCTTGAATGCATGAGTCCCCGTCCCCCGCCTTCTGAGCGGGTGTCGATGCTAGAGTGAAGCAGAATGTTTTTTGCTTTCCTTCGCCACCGCCTCTTGAATTCATGAGTCCCCCCTTAGAGCGGTGTCGGATGGCTAGTGTGGAGCAGAAGGGTTTGCTTTCCTTAACCCACACTCCTTCTTGAATGCATGAGTCCCCCCTTCTGAGCGGGTGTCGATGCTAGTGTGAGCAGAAGGGTTTGCTTCCTTAACCCACACTCCTTCTTGAATGCATGAGTCCCCCCTTTTGAGCGGATGTCGATGCTAGTGTAAGCAGAAGGGTTTGCTTCCTTCGCCCACACTCCTTCTTGAATGCATGAGTCCCCCCTCCTGAGTGGATGTCGATGCAAGTGTGAGCGGAAGAGTTGGCTTGCTTAGCTCACACTCCTACTTGAATGCAGTAGGCGCTTCCTTTTAAGTGGGTGTGAATCTTAGCTTAGGCAGTAGATCTAGATCTTGAACTTGAACTTGGTTACATAGCTTTAGCCAGCAATTTGGCTGCTCGCCATCTTTGGCAGGAAAAACAATTATTACAAGGGGAAATAGTCAGCGTAGGTAGTACAGCTGGCTTCCTTTGCACCTGCTCCTGTCTGACTGCATGACTCCCTCTTCCTTCGTCTTAGCCATTGCTAGTGTGAGCAGAAGCTTTGGCTTCCTTTGCTGCTCACTGACTGTCTGACACCAGATATGGATAATAAGGAAGTAATGAGAGCGCCTGGTGGGGTGTAGTATTAAGGGAGCCCCGTTTTACGACAGTAGAGAACGGGCTGCTACTTGACCTGGACAAAGCTACCATGGCGGTTGACAGCGACCGCGGACACCAAAACGCACCCGTGTAGGGATACGAACCCCGCACCTTGTTGATTCTTCGAGCTCTCCCATTGAGCCATTCGTCGAAACGAGATAGCTGGCACCATATATGGAAACAAAGGACGTAAATAGACCGGGAACAGGGTAATACAAGCGACCAAATTGGCCAGCGCTTTAGCGCACTTGAAAACAGAAAAACTGCGCTTTGTAGTGCAAAAAGCGCAGAAAATACTTGCAGCGCCCACAAGGGGGTGCAAAAAACTGCGCTTAAAGCGCAGAGGGGGTCAAAAAGTCAGCGCTGAAAAGCGCAAAAGCGCGCGCTTTGAATTACCCAGACCGGGAAACGAACTGGAAAGTTCGAGGGTAGGTTACATCATGACAACACAAAGAAGTGGGCAGGGAGCCTTCAGCTCTCCCCCTATACTGTATATGTAGGCAGGACAGTACAGTACAGTAGTATTACACGTGTCTGTCTCAGCCGACCGCTATCAATCCACCTCGGGGAGTCAGACGTAACCGAACGAATTCGGTAACTCAGCCTCGGTTAGACGGACGGTCAAACTGAATTCAAATTCGACCGCTGTCACTCCACCTCGGTTAGACAGACGGTCAAAATGAATTCAAATTCAAATTCGACCGCTGCCACTCCGCCTTGGTTAGACGGACAGTTAAACTGAATTCAAATTCAAATTCAAATTCGACAGCTGTCACTCTACCTCGGTTAGACAGACGATCAAACTGAAAGCAAATCAGTAAGATACACACTAGAGGCTAAAGCACAAGAGCAGACCTATACGAATCCGAACATTCACCAACAAGTGAGCTGATGAATGCAACCTCGACGGTGTCAAAAGGGTGAACAGTCTAGTAAGTGCCGATATCTGAAATTGGAACCCAAAAATGGATGAAAGTCATGCGTCCTCAAAGTGGTTGTGTGTGTATGTTACGGTCCAGGGGTAGGCTAAAGGGACTTGCCCAACCGTAGTAGGAAGGGCAAGAACTGAACCCCAAACAATCGATTTTCCGACGGGGCCGAGGATTTATGACCTCAAAGTGGTTAGCCATCATTCCCTAATCAACTAGTCCACAGGTCGAATAACTCGCTGTCAACCGCCATGGTAGCTTTGTCCAGGTGAAGTAGCAGCCCGTCCCCTACCGCTGTAAGACGAGGCTCCCTTAATACCACGCCCCACCAGGGCGTGACGGCCCAGGGGTTGGCGTAGTGTGAGTCAAGTTGCAGTGGCAGAATCAATATAGCACGAATATTAAGCACCAATATTTCATTTGTTACACATTAGTTATTGCATAATGCATTCTGCTTGACTTTATAACGTTCGTGCAAATGGCATTCTTTTTAAACTTGGTGGCCTGTAAGGTTAATTAAGTGAATAGCTCACTGACTCCCCGAAGTTACATGGCCGAGGCTACAGTTTCTACTGCGCAACCTGCAGGTACTAGTGGGAAACAGCAGATTTCCTTGTCAAGCAAAATGCGCTGATGCAATGAGCTGCGAGAGGCAGGGAGATGCGAATTTCCCAAGGGGAAATCGTAGACATGCTCCAGGAGTTCAGGTCCCTAGATTGAGTCCACAGGACAGGAGGGAATCGACAAATGAAAACGCCGCGTCCACAGTCCGCAACCCTGAGATCTGTGCGCGTAAAAAGTGCCCTCCGAGGTAAGCCGCCCCCAGCGGGAATTGAACAGGTGTCGCCATGCGAAAGAAGTTTATTTGCTTTTAATACACTCCGTGGAGTGGACAGAGATCAAAGCAACGGAACAGACGCGCCAATCTATACACGGAGACGAGAATAAGCTTACAAGCACAGGCGGACGCCAAAGGACACCAGCGGTGGGAGAGGCGGATGCCTGTAACCTGACTAGAACCTAAGCCAGGAATCTTAAGCCGGGCACAGGCAATACAGAGCGTGTCAGTGAGAGACCGGTGACGCAGCCAACAGGAAGCTGTCACAGTACTGTCAGGACCGATAGTTCTAAGGGAGTACACAAGGAGTCACCAAGACATAAAGCAAGTGAGAGCACCGCTATTCATGCTGATACTCCACCTATGACGCAGGTGACATACAATACTAGTACTCCACCTATGGCACTGGGGACATAGAACTATAAACTGGTAGCAAACAAAAATTATTAAGGAACGGCGGAAAAACAGGAAACCAGAAGAAAGCCTGGTCTAAAATAAAAGGATGAGAAAGGATGAACCAAAAACCACTGCAGTACTCCGAAAATGTAGCAGCAAAAAACTTGGGTCATACCGAGCTGAGCTGAGACCAAAATGGAAATGTAACCATCCATGGTAAGCGCAAAAATACTATTCATCCAGAATAGTAGGTACCAAACCAGAAAATCACAGGGAGGCCAAACAGAAATCAATCCTAATACCAAAGGAAGGGGAACAACGGTGACTGAAAGAACCGAGAACTTAACCTAAAGAGAAGACTGAAAAATCGTGTGAGAGCAGCACACGAGAGAATCAAAGCCTAAAGGACGCAGACAAGAGGACGCAGACAAGGGGACACTAAAGTCTACTATGGAAAAAGACAGTCGATGGAAAAATCCACTACCTTAAAAACTATTCTTAGCATAGAATTCATGACTAGGTTGGGATGAAAAAACCATGATGAACTGGTTTCTTACTCAAAGATGGAAGTAAGACAATTTATGAAAGTTAATGATCATAAATCCCCAGCTACGGCACTAACCAAAAACAGTCTAGGAGGTGGGTATCGCACCGCAAAGAACTCGTGCACTCAAGACAAACCAAGCGCCTAACCACAAGCAAACCAAACCTGCAGCAACTGAAAAAATCCAAAGGATGCGAAGTTAAATTTCAAGAAACTTGTAACCAACAAAGGAAACACAGTTCAATGATCAATAGAAGGTAAGATGTACAACCATAGTACATAAAACTTACTGTCCACCTGAAAAATAGGAAACGCAGAAAAAAGGACTTCAAAGAATTTACTGCAAAGGAAGGAATGAAAGGGCGCTTGAAATACACTCGGAAGAACAAGAAAGAGGTGAGCGGCGGTACATCTGCGAGTACAACTGCAAGTACATCTGCAAGTACAACTGCAAGATGACCCAGCCCACCAAATTACAGTAAAATCCAAAGGGAAATAACTACTTCACTCCACAAAAAGTTCTAATCACTTGAGGGGCTGGTGATCTAAAAACAGTGTGGAGTAAAAAGAAATAGCTAATCTATGATGAGCTCCACCGAATGAACCATCTACCTATGGAACTAAGAGTCAGAAACCATCAAGACGCTATAACGGTGGTTTGAATTAATTACCACCTTTATAGCCAAAACCAAGAAAGACAGCCGAAAGGAAGCTGCCTAAACAAAGCGTCGTAACGCTCCACCAATCTAGACTACCCTATAAGTCAGTCTAGGAGGTGCTGAGGAATAGGCACCCACACATAGGGCCATGTTAACCTACGTCTGAGAACCATCAGCACCATCAATTTGACAGCCCCAAGGGGGCTAGCAGGTAGTACAACCCCCAGGACAGGCTGAGCACTGCCTGCAGGGTCGGCATTCTTTGCCTCTAAATAAATGAATCCTGGGTTGACTGTAACACCCCAGCCATACGCAGTATCAGAGCCAGACTAGTGTTCAAGATCATCACTCACTCCACGTGACGGCTAAATCATCGCAATGCCTTGTCCGGTATAAACCACCAGGGACGACAGGAGGCGAAGGGATCAACAACGCCTGAAGCCATCCGAACAGGTGGACGGAGGGTGGCGACTATTAGACAGTGGACCTATATCAGGCACCACTATGACCTGAGGCTGTCCTAATCCTAGAGCTTCGCCGACGGAATGTGGCGCAGAGGAGGGCCTGGCGACCCCCTGAGATTCGGCTAAATTAAAATTCGGAGTTACAACTCCCACCCGCCCTAAAACTTCACACACAATACAGCATGATCAGTCCCTGACCTGGGATGCAATCTGGATACACCCCACCCAGGACAGCCATCAACAATTGGGGTTGCTTACATTACATTACATTACATGTTAAAGTCTACTTGACACCGCGAGGGTGTATGAGACTCTGTGCTTTAAACAAAAAGAAAAAGCACCCACAAAGCAAAAAACCCCATTACATCAGGGGTGTGTCGAGGACAAACAAACCAAACTCCCAACCACCGTTTTGGTGGCGTAGGTATTAAACCCCTTAGAGCAGGACCCAGATCTCAACCACTTACAGTGGCGGAGGTAAGAAGCTAACAAATGAGAAGTCTCAAGCTAAAGGGCGTAGGGAATTACCGGCGACACGTAACATATCACCGTTTGATGACAGGAGGGATGCAAGCGGGCACGGGGACCCATACTAATGGGAGAGCCCAGGAAGACAGTCTAGACTTAACTGGATATAGAGTACATCACTACTCTCTACTACCTGGCGCAACATCGGAAACCCAAATATAATAAACCTTACTCACCAGGGAATACCCAACCAGTCTACCAAATAACGCCCTTTCGACTAGCTTGTTACGCAATATCCCATTTACTTCAAACGAGCAATGGCAACTATACACTCGTAACAACGACACATTAGGTAGAACCCCAAAGAACAACTCGTATAGAGTCTTGTCACCCGGATTGGGCAGCCGGTTACGTAGGTAACAAGCACTGAGGAAGGCATAGGGCCAGAAAGACTTAGCTAGCCTAGACTCCAAGTGGATACTCCTAGCTATGTTCTGCAAGACCCCATTGCACCTCTCCACAGTCGCGTTCTGCTGAGCAGTGTATACCATCAATAATTCATGCACAGCACCAACCGATTTCAACCATTACTCGATACCACTTAACTAAAAATTCCTAAGCCCTATCAGAACTCAAACACTTGAGCACAAAACCCATGTAGCTAAGGCATACACCTAAGGAGGGCACCCAGGGGAAGGACCAGGGGCACAGGAAGACAAAGAACGCGACCTCTGTCGAACCACGGAACGCACCCAGGGGTCCCAAGGATCCTAAGAGAGAAAAAAAATATCCACCAAGATATCATGCCAAAGAACCTCCACGGCCGCTGGACTAGGGCCAGGACGGCGTCCACTTCGGCCTGTAGCATGGGCGAAGTCCGGCGCTGCGAGACCCGGTTGGGGGGTAGAGGGAGCAGCACCCGTAGTGGTGCTGACCATACCCCCCTGCTTCCTACCACCTCCAGAATCTCCAGGTCCAGACGCGTAGGTCGTTCTCCTCTGGCGAACCCTACGGCAGTGCCGGCGATCCGCCAGCTTGATCAAAAAAATTCTCCAGAAGGTAGCACAGAGCCACTAGAGCGCAAGCTCATGCCAGTAGCCAACCGTCGGCAGGGCAGAGCAAAGGGGGCACAGACGACGTAGACATCAGCAGGGAGCTTGGTCGGCTTGGCAACCTCTGGTATGCAGGCAGAGCCGCAAACACCGGAGAAATGGTAGCGACGTCAAGGACGCGAGCAGACGAAGACGGGGAACCTCCACCGATGTCCAGGCTAGTCGCCGACTTGAGTCTGCACGTCACAGTCATCTACGACAGACGGGAGGAGGCGACAGACGGCAGGGGAGGAAAAAGAACGGGAGATGGAGGAATGATTGGGGGGGGTTACTTCCACGATGGCGGAAGGATCCTCCTCTCCGGCAGCAAAGGCCGCTGGCGCGCAATCGTCTAGCCAATTTGTCGTCATGTCAGGACTTCGGAACTTCCAGAATGAAGCTCGTTGAAGCCAAGTAGAGGACTACGCATAAGATGCATTGCAAAGCAGTGGTACCATGAGGAGCCCGATAACCTATCAGCTTTAATACACTCCGTGGAGTGGACAGAGATGAAAGCAGCGGAACAGACGCGCCAATCTATACACGGAGACGAGAATAACGTTACAAGCACAGGCGGACGCCAAAGGACACCAGCGGTGGGAGAGGCGGATGCCTGTAACCTGACTAGAACCTAAGCCAGGAATCTTAAGCCGGGCACAGGCAATACAGAGCGTGTTAGTGAGAGACCGGTGACGCAGCCAACAGGAAGCTGTCACATTACTGTCAGGACCGATAGTTCTAAGGGAGTACACAAGGAGTCACCAAGACATAAAACAAGTGAGAGCACCGCTATTCATGCTGATAAAGTCAGGTTAACCGGCTAATTTGACCGGCTTTTTTGTCAAAAATGTGAAGTAACTGCACGATTTGAACTCATGAAGATTCCGCGGAAGTATCGTTTAGGTCTGAGCCCCCCAACTGCCATAAACGGCTAACAGACAAATTGATGGTCGGAGCCATGAAACCAATATCAATACCAAGTTGGCTGGTGCCATTTAACCAGGTTCAAGTTAAACAAGTGCTACGCATCGTCGCTTGCGGAAAATTGGCGGATTGTGCTGGCAACGGAACTGCAGGTGGCAATGGACTGGAGCTGACCGAAGCCAGTTAGTCAGTTGGCTGACGTCTCAGGCTTCAATTTTTCGGTAGAACAAACGGACAAATGGGTAACCCTGGGGGCTCCCGCTCCCCAGAAGGGGGGGCTGCGCCAAAAACTGCATTTGCTATGTGCTTAACGAAACGTGTCTCAATGACTGTATTACAACTGTCTTCTCGGACCACATGATAGTCGGATTAAAATAAAATCATTTCTGCCTCGGAGCTGGAAAGTCCATGCCAGTAATCCTAAGCCTTCACGCTATAGCTACTCGGGTGCTCTATTGTTAAGGAGATAGTTAGTTAGTTAGTTGTCCAGGGGTAGACCAAATAGGCTAAAGGGACTCGCCCAATCATGACAGGAGGGGCTTTAACGAAAACACGCTTACCAACTTAACCCCAGACATTTTAAAGTAGATAAGTAAAAGGCTACATCTCGTGCACAACAGCCCCCTTAAACTCGTCTTTCATCGACAGCCACATAAACATGCGCACTCCCCAAATACCACAAATGACACAGTGCACAGGAGCACATGTACAGGGTTTGACGCCACTTGGAGGTATTATGCATATCTGATAAATCGTATATATATGATACAAAGTCTATGTTTTCTTCGTGGTTTGGTGTGTGGCAATCAACACACACACACGCACACACAACACTCCATACTTGCACTTGCTAGCACACGCACTGAACCACCACCACCACCATATGACTACACAACCTCAGTCACCTCAGGCAAACAACCTCAGTCACCAACACACACACACACCGAGCACGTAGCAGTGCTGCTCATCACCTTTCCCGCTAGTACCCCCATGGGGACTTGGTCCTGCCTCACACATACTCTCACACACACACACACACACACACACACAACATAAGTCACCAACACATGCACACAGAGCACTACCTCACACACACACACACACAAGCTAAGTCCCTAACACATGCACCCAGAGCACTGCTCATCGCCTGACTGGCGACTTGTTCCTGCCTCCAGTATCCCCAGGGGGGCGGATCTTGATGGCAGTGTCCAGCTTGTGTGGCAGAGTCTTCTGCACACGTGTCTCCAGGTTCTCCCTGGTCATGGGCTTCTCATCGTCCATGGGCTCTTGCTCCAGCCCCTCTATCTCCTCCTCCACAGTGGTCGAGGGGGGCTCGATGACAAAGCGGCTGCTGGCTTGAGTGAGGGGGTGCGCCAGAAGGCCGTTGGAGATGCTGTCGCCGCCCTCGGCGGACTTTCGGAGGGCGAAGGCCATGAGCAGCTCGTTGGTGCGTTGCTCGATGATGCCGAGGTAGGACATGATGTTGGCCTCGGTCACGCCGTCCTCGCCTAGCAACTCGCGCACAGCGCATGTGTCGCAGCCGATCTTGGTGAACAGGTCCCAGATGCTGTGGAGCAAAGCATGGGTGGGCAGGTGGGTTGGGTGGGTTGGGTTGGGTCAGTGGCTGGTGGGTGAAGGGGCATCGTGGAGGGTGGGGGGATGGAGAAGTTTGGTGGCGGATACATGGGTGGGTTTGGTGGCAGCTAGGTAGGCCAGGACATAGTAACAGGTGGGTGGGTGGGATGGTTGTTTTATCTTTTAACTGTTGTCTTTCCCCTTCTTCTTATGGATTATGGAGTTTGGATTATATCTGATGTCAGGTGGCACTCACGTATTTGTTGGCTATCGGAACGACAGGTGGCAATTGAAAGTTCCCTGTATTTGTACATATGTATGTATGTATGTTACAGTCCAGGGGTAGACCAAATAGGCTCAAGGGACTTGCCCAACCATGATAGCAAGGGCTTTACAGAAAAATGATTATATCAACTGAACCCCAAACAATCGTTTTGCAAACGGGGGCCCTTAGTTCGTGCTACAATGATAATTTAACTATAGTAATATATGGGTCCAGACCCAATACACAATGTAACCTACCTTGTCTTCAGAAGGTTGACAGTGCTGGAGGCTGCCTCATAGCGTTTCTCATATAGCTCAGCTTGCAACTCAGCGTTGGTCAGGTGCTCCGCTACATCCCTAGACTGAGCTCCCTTGCTCTGATCCAACTCAATGCCACTCTCCTTGTACCTGAGTTAATGGCGGATAGGGTAACAGTCAAGCTTGAGATTCATGTGGTATGGCACGGGTATAGTCACAGGCATGGTGATGGGCATGGTCATGGTCAGGTGCTCCGCCACATCCCTTGACTGAGCTCCCTTGCTCTGATCCAACTCAATGCCACTCTCCTTGTACCCGAGTTTATGGTGGATAGGGTAATGGTTAAGCGTGAGATTCATGTGGTATGGCACGGGCATGGTCACAGGCATGATGAAGGGCATGGTCATGGTCCAAGGCATAAGTCATAAAATATGCACGGGCAGAGCCAGATAGGCATATGAAGGCATGGTACTATACAGCACGAGGTGCCATGGCACGAGGCATATGAAGGTGCTGGTCTGGTCACCGGCATGGCAAGCATGATGAAAGCAGGGTCATGGGCACAGGCAATGTCACAGCATGATGAAGGGCAGGGTCATGGCCACAAAAGCAGGGTCATAACTTGCACGGCATGTCACATTTTTAGGCATGGTCAGGCACGGCATTGTCACAGGCAATGATGAAGACGTGCAAATGGTCGTTAGGCAACGCGCCATGGTCACAAGGCATGGTCACAGGCATGATGAAGGGCATGGTCATGGTCACAGGCATGGTCACAGGCATGATGAAGGGCATGGTCATGGTCACAGGCATGGTCATATGCACGGGCATGGTCACAGGCATGATGAAGGGCATGGTCATGGTCACAGGCATGTTCTAATGCACGGCATAGGTCACAGGCAGGATGGGAGGGCATGGTCATAGCGGCACGGTGCATGATCACAGCATGATGAAGGGCATGTCATGTCACAGGCCATTGGTCATATGCACGGCATGGTTCACAGGCATGAGGAAGGGCATGGTCGTAGCACGGGCATGGTCACAACCAGGCATGGTCCAGTCTTATGAAGGCATGTCCTGGTCACAGGCATGGTCCAGCAGTCTGATGAGGTCATGGTCAATGGTCACAGCATGTCTATGCCGGGCAGTCACAGGCATGATGAAGTGTCGGCATAGTCATGGTCACAGGCATGGTCATATGCACGGAGCAAATTGTCCCTACAGAGCAATGAATGAGGGCTTGTCATAGGCAACGCGGCATGGTCACAGGCATGAATGAGGTCATACCGGTTCTGTTTCCACAGGCATGGTCATATGCAGGGGCATTGGTCCACGCATGATTGAAGTGCAGGTCCCTAGGTCACAGCATGGTACATATGCACGGCATGGTCACACGCATGGAGCATAGCCACGGCCTGGTCACAGGCATGATACAAGTCATGGTAATAGGCACGGGCATGGTCACATTGACATGATTAAGGGCTGGTCAAGGCCTATGAAGGCAATGACATGTCACAGCATGGTCATTGTCACGGGCAATGGTTCACGGCCTGATGAAGGACATGTGTCATATTCACGTGCAGGGTACGGCATGAATGAAGGGCATGTCATATTCACGTCAGGGTCACAGGCATGAATAAGGGCAATGGTCATGGCACATCATAGGCATGGTCCCTATGCCACGGGCATGTCACATTCTACACCACACGCATGGACATATGCACGGGCATGTGTCCACAGGCATGATTAAGCATGGGCATAGGCCAACGGCACAGGTCACAGGCGGATGAAGGCATTGTATGGTCACAGGCTGGTCATCAGTCCATGGCATGCTCACGGCATGATGAAGGGCATGGCAGTCACAAGGCATGGGTCATAATGCACGGGCATGGTCACAGTCTTGATGACGGCTGGTCATGGTCACTGGCATGAATGAGGTATGGTCATGGGCACAGGCATGGTCATAGGCACGGGCTGGTCCAGCAATGATAAGGGCATGGTCGGTCACAGGCATGGTCCATCTGCACGGGCATGGTCACAGTGGCTGATGAAAGGGCACGGTCATGGTCCAGGCAATGGTCATAGCATGTTCTAATGCCACGCAGGTCCGGCCTGTCACTTCATGGGCATGGTCACAGGCATGATGAAGGGCATGGTCTTGGTCACAGGCATGGTCATATGCACGGGCATGGTCACAGGCATGATGAAGGGCATGGTCATGGTCACAGCCATGGTCATATGCGCGGGCATGGTCACAGGCATGATGAAGGGCTTGGTCATGGTCACAGGCATGGTCATATGCATGGGCATGGTTACAGGCATGGTCATATTCCTGGCAGGTCACAAAGGCATGATGAAGGGTATGGTCATATGCACGGCATGTTCACAGGCATGATGAAGGCATGGTCATGGGTCACAGCTGGTCCATGGTCACAGGCATGGTCACAGGCTGATAAGGCATGGTCTTGGTCACCAGTGTCAATGGTCATAGTGCACGGGCGTTCACAGGCATGGTCATAATGCACGTGCTGTTCACAACAGGCAGAGTTAAGGCCTGGTCATAGGCCACGGGCATGTCACAGGCATGACGAGGTGATGGTCACAGGCAATGATTAAGTGGCATGGTCAGGTCACAGGCATGGTCATATGCACGGGCATGGTCACAGGCATGATGAAGGGCATGGTCATGTCCACAGGCCATTTATAGGCACGTGCATGTCACAACATGCTTAAGGAAGGCATGGTCATGATCAACAAGGGGGGGGCATGATGAAGGTCATGGTACATGGTCACAGGCATGGTCCATAGCACTGCATGGTCACAGGCATGATAAAGGGCATGGTCATGGTCACAGGCATGGTCATATGCACTGCATGGTCCACAGGCTTGAGAAGGGCTGGTCTAGTCACCGGCATGGTCCACATCATGAAGGAAGGGCATGGTCAGAGATCATTGGATGGGCATCACAGCTATAAGGGCATGTTCATGTCACAGAGCGCATCGGCACAGGCATGATGAAGGGCAATGTCCCATTGTCACAGGCAAGGGTCATTGCACGGGCATGTCACAGCTGATAAGGCATGGTCATGGTCACAGCATGGTCATAGGCACGGGCATGGGCCACAGGCATGAGAAGGGCATGGTCAATCGTCACAGGCATGGTCATAGGCACTGCATGGTCACATCCTGAAAGAAGGCATGGTCCTAGGCACGCATGTCAAGCATGATGAGGGCATGGTCATGGTCACAGGCATGGTCATAAATATGCCACGGCATAGGTCACAGGCATGATGAAGGGCATGGGCATGGTCACAGGGCATATGAAGGGCATGTCATGGTCACAGGCATGTCATATCACTGGGCAATGGTCACAAGGCATAATAGGCATGTCATGGTCACATCATGGTCATTATGCACGGTGCATGGTCACATGTTGATGAAGGGCCATGTCATAGAACGGGGATGGTCACAGGCATGATGAAGGGCATGGTCCAGCATTGTCTGGTCACAGGCTTAAAGGAAGGCAGAGTCCCAAGTCACGGGCATGGTCACATGCATGATGAAGGGCATGGTCATAGGCACGGGCATGGTCACAGGCATGATGAAGGGCATGGTCATGGTCACAGGCATGGTCATATGCACGGGCATGGTCACAGGCATGATGAAGGGCATGGTCATAGGCACGGGCATGGTCACAGGCATGATGAAGGGCATGGTCATGGTCACAGGCATGGTCATATGCACGGGCATGGTCACAGGCATGATGAAGGGCATGGTCATGGTCACAGGCATGGTCATAGGCACGGGCATTGGTCCACATGATGATGAAGGCAGGATTCATAGGACACGGGCATGGTCACGGCATGATGAAGGGCTTGTCATTGTCACAGGCATGTCATATGCACGGCATGGTCCAGGCATGATGAAGGGCATGGTCATGGTCACAGGCATGATGAAGGGCATGGTCATGGTCACAGGCATGGTCATATGCACGGGCATGGTCACAGGCATGATGAAGGGCATGGTCATGGTCACAGGCATGGTCATATGCACGGGCATGGTCACATGCTTGATGAAGGGCATGGTCATGGTCACGGGCATGGTCACAGGCATGGCTGAAGGCTGGCAGAAGGCATGGGCATGGTCACAGGCATGATGAAGGGCATGGTCATGGTTCACAGGCATGGGCACAGGCATGATGAAGGGCAATGGGCATGGTCACAGTCATGGTCATTGCCACAGGGGCATGGTCCTACAGATGATGAGGGCATGGTCATGCACGGCCTGGTCATATGCACTGGCCATTGTCACATGGCATGAGGAAGGGCATGGTCATGGTCACTTCATGGTCAAGGCCGGGCATGGTCCCAGGCATGATGAGGCATGGTCTGGTCACAGGTCCATGGTCATAGGCGACGGGCAATGGTCACATGCATGATGAAGGGCATGGTCATAAGGCACGGGCATGGTCACAGGCATGATGAAGGGCAATGGTCATGGTCACAGGCATGGTCATAGCACGGGCATGGTCACAGGCATGATGAGGGCATGGTCCATATGCACGGCATGGTCACAGGCATGATGAAGGGCATGGTCATGGTCACAGGCATGGTCATATGCACGGGCATGGTCACAGGCATGATGAAGGGCATGGTCATGGTCACAGGCATGGTCATAGGCACGGGCATGGTCACAGGCATGATGAAGGGCATGGTCATGGTCACAGGCATGATGACGGGCACAGTCATGGGCATGGACATTGGTGTGGGCATGGGCATGGTCATGGTGACAGGTATGGTTATGGTCATGGGCATAGGTGTGGGCATAGGCATGGGTTGTGTACTTGTGTTTATGACTGAATGCATATGTGAATGCTCTACGGGTGCTGGATATGCAGTTTACATATACACATATATGGCCTGTCCACCTCGGTGTTGACGTCGATGCAGTTCAGATATACACATATATGGCCTGTCAATGACAATGTAATGCAATATCCAGGGCCATACATGGCGAACACTCCGACAGAAGCCAATAAGCTCCCCCCCACAACCCCAACCCCAACCCCTTTCACTCACTGAGTGATCTCTTGTCGGATGGCAGTGATCTGGTCCTCCAACTTCTCAATCTCCTGGTTCACCTCGTTCACATAGTTGAACAGGGTGTAGTTGTGGTCCTCAGCTGTGATGAAGGTGTTGACCAGCTGCACACACACGGAAGGGGTTATAAATAAATGAATATATGAATATAGTTGAACAAATAAATAAATACATGATTGAATACATGCATACATATATGGTATGCCTTATTACGAGGCGGGAGGTCAAGGGGGCCAGCCCGTTTGCTTGCACTGGGGCCAATCTATGACTAATCATATGTGCTCTTGCCATAACCAGGCATCATTTATCATTATGCATTTGTAAACGCTACCCTGTCTGTATTTATTTATTTATTAATTAATATTAGTCTACATCTATTATAATTAGAATAAAATTATAATAGCAAATGCTGTAGCTTCTCACACGTGCTCAAGTGTCGATTGGGTGTAACACTGTCATGATGTGTTTGCTGCTGCTGCCTGGTGATGATTTATAGATGGCGGCAGCTGCAGAGAGAGAGAAAGCGATTTACACTCTGTAGTTTTGGCCCTTTCTATCATGGTAGGGCGAGTCTCTTCAGCCTATTTGGCCTACCCCTGGACTGGAACATACATACATTACATGGTGGAGTGACATGAGGCAGGACTATGGCTGGTTGGCGATTGATTGAATACTATTCACTGAATAGCAAGGCTGGCTGGAAGATCAAAACCCAGCCACGGCACTACTTACCGGTACCATACTAGGTCCCGGATTTACATATTAATAGATTTAACACCTGGTCCGCACAGAGATTTCCCCCATGCTTTATATAGCTTCCATTACTTTTGACCCCGTTTTGGCCCAAATTGCCATTAAAAAGAACCCAAATCTATGGCCCTAAATAGCCCTAAAAAGCTATAAGGATGCTGTCCCTGGAGGAGGCCCAAACCCATGAAGCTATAGAAAACCCACTTTCTGAACTGAAAAAAAATCCCTGTGTCCGTACCTGATCAATCTCATCGATTCCAGTGGCCTGCTGAATCTTCTCAAATGCTTGCCCATACAGCTGAACCTTCTCAGCAGCAACGTTTTGAGCAAGAGCCTTGTTGTAGGTCGCTCCCTGAACAGGTGTGTCGCACATCCAATGTAAGGAGGTGTGTAGTGTGGTGTGTAGAACATGTGTGGTTTGTAGCACATGTGTGGTGTGTAGTATGGTGTGTGGCACATGTGTGGTGTGGAGTGTGGTGTGTAGCACATCCAAGGTAAGGAGGTGTGTAGTATGCATGTCTGGGTCTACTGATTGTCCTGGGTGTATATTACGGCAAAAAACCCCGGTTGTACCAAGGCATGGTGTATTGTTGTGTGGTAGTGGATAATGCAGTATGGTATGGCACCCTGTGGTTTAGGTTGGATTTGTTTGTTTTGTTTTTGATTGGTTTGTTTTTGGTTGGTTTGGTTGGCTTAAAAATTTATTGGTTGGGCTTTGCTTGGTTTGGTTTGCTTTGGCTTAGCTTGGTTTGGTTAGGTTCAGCTTGGTTTGGCCTGGTTTGGTCTGCTGTATTATTCTGTTGTGTTGTGTTGTATAACATAATGTGGTGTGGTATGGCACCCTATGTTGTGTTGTGTTGTGTGGTATGGCATAATGTGGTGTGGTATGGCACCCTATGTTGTGTTCTGTTGTGTGGTATGGTATAGTCTCTTCCCCTGTGTTATGTTGTGTGGTATGGCATAATGTGCTATGGTATGGCACCCTATGTTGTGTTGTGTTGTGGTATGGTATAGTCTCTTCCCCTGTGTTGTGCGGTATGGCACAATGTGGTATGGTACAGTCAATCGCCTTGTGTTGTGGTCAGGTATGTTGCATTGTGTTGTGGTCAGGTATGTTGCATTGTGTTGAGGTGTGCTGTGCTATCGAGACAATGTTTGTCATGATTTGGTGTTGCTGAATAAGTGGCACGGTGTGGTATCATGCATGTGTTGCTAAGTATGTGTTGTGGTGTGCTGTGCTATCGTGAATGTATTGCTAATTATGTATTGTGTTGTGTTGTGGTATCGTGTATGTATTGCAAATTATGTATTGTGGTGTGTTGTGCTATTGTGTATGTGTTGCAAATTATGTATTGTGGTATGTTGTGCTATTGTGTATGTGTTGCTAATTATGTTGTGTGTTGTGTTGTGGTATCGTGTTTGTGCTGCCAAGTATGAGTTGAGGTGTGTTGTGCTATCGTGTATGTGCTGCCAAAGCCCACCTTTCCAGTCATAGTCTTTGTCTTCTTCTTCTCCGCACTCAGGGTTCCCATCCTCAGCAGCTCTTGAGTCTCCTTCTCACGTGCAGCTAGCTCCTTGGCTCGCACACGCTCCTAAGCAATGGAAGGGGACAGCGATGAGTGAGTGAGATACAGTGAGTGAAGTACAGTGAGTGAAATACAATGCGAGCTTGCACTCGCCCCTAAGCAATGAAAGAGTACAATGCCATCAATAATGAGTAAAATAAAGTGAGTGAGATACAGTGAGTGAAGTTCAGTGAGTGGAATACTGCGAGTGAGATACAGTGAGGTACAGTGAGTGAAGTACAGTGAGTGGAATATAGCGAGTGAGATACAGTGAGGTACAGTGAGTGCGATACAGGACTATCTCCATGCCTACATGTCGCACACAAAATGCCATACCCTTACGCCTCCCAGCCCCTCTGGGCCCTTCAAACTTTCTCACACCTTGCACATACCCCCAGGCCTCCCCACCCTGTCCGACACCCAAGCACACCTCCAAGTCCCCCCATCCTCAAGGCACCTACCCTCTTCTGCTGCACCCGGCGCCCCCCCCCCCCCCCCCCCCCCCCCCCATCTGCACGCACACACAAAATCATTTTGCAGATGATACACATGCCCCCCCCCCCCCCCCCCCCCCCCCCCCCCTCCCTTCAACCTCCCCCCCCATACACCCCCTTCACCCCCACCCCCTCTCCACCCCTGCCCCCCCATCCAGCCCATGCACCCACCCTCTCTCTCTTCTCGTCCTCAATGATTGCAGTCAGCTGCCTCCACTCCTCCTGGAAGCCTGCCTGCTCCTTATCCGCAGCCACCTTCACCGAATTCATCTCCGACAGGGCCTTCTCCTTGGCCTCAAACGCAGTGTTGGCCAGTTGGATGGTCTCTGCCATGTCCTTCTTCAACTTCTGCACCTCTCGTTCCAAGTTGCTGCTGATGCCTTCGAACATGATCCGCTCTTGACGCAAGTTGTTGATCTGTTCTCTCAGCTGCTTATTGTGCGACACTGACTGGTTGTATTTCACATATGCTTTTTCTAGCCGGTTCTCAAGGAGTTTGATCTTTTTCTGGGCGGCGACGGACTTCTCCTTGGCTGCGTTGATGCCACCCATGAGGTTTCGTGTGGTGCCCAAGGTAGAGCTGGTCTCTCCCAGCTGCTGCTCCAGCATACCCTTCTTGCGCATATCCATGACAATCTGGGGATGGGCAGGTGGTTACGTGCGTGTGGTTTGTTGGTTGTTCTGTGCGGTGTTTGGAGATGGGCAGGTGGTTTGGTGTGTGTGGTTTGTTGGTTGTTCTGTGTGGTGTTTGGAGATGGGCAGGTGGTTTGGTGCTGGTGGTTTGCTGGTTGTTCTGTGTGGTGTTGACATAATGATGTTGACCATGAGGTGGTGTGTGATGCCCAAGGTAGAGCTGGTCTCTCTCAGCTGCTATTCCAGCAAGCCCTCCTTGCACATATACATGACAATCTGCAGATGGACGGGTAGTTTGGTGGTTCTTCAGTGTGGTGTTGACACGATGATGTTGACCATGAGGTCACATGTGATGCCCAGGGTAGAGCTGGTCTTTCCCAGCTGCTGCTCCAGCAAGCCCTCCTTGCGCATATCCATGACAATCTGGAGATGGGCAGGTGGTTTGGTGCGGGTGGTTTGGTGCGGGTGGTTTGGTGCAGGTGGCTTGGTTGTTGTTTTGTGTGGTGTTGGTGGGTTGGATTGGTGGGTTGGGTTTGTGGGTTGGGTTTGTGGGTTAGGTTGATGGGGCTTGGGTTCGACATGGGGGGTATAGACATATGTTTTGTTCCTATCTCATGTGTTGTGTGTGCATGCGTGATTGTTTGTGTGTGGCTGTGGAAAGTGAAGACCACCTACAAACCCATATTTTGTGAGTACTTGAGAGAAGTGTTGTTTCGTGTTGTTTGTTGTTGTTTTTCGTTTTATTTTGTTTTATTTTGTCCTGTTAAGTGTTGAGCCGGCACTGGCTAGCAGAAGAATAACAGCTACGATGACAAGCTCACCTTCCGCGCAAGAAAATCACCCTCATCTTGCAAGCGGTTGATGAGAGCTTGGGCATAAGGGTCACTCGGTCTGACTGAGAATTTGTTCTCCAACACCAAGTCGTGCTTCAGCTGCTCATTCTGTATTTTCAGCTTCTCTATGGCAGACCTGAGCGAATGTTTGTGGGTGCATGCTTCAGGTGCTTGTTTGTGTTAGGTGGCGGTGGCGGTGGGGGCATGAGGGGGTGGGGGTGGGGGGGCAGGAGGCAGTGGGCGTGGGGGGGCATGAGGGGTAGGGTGGGGGGGCAGGAGGCGGTGGGCGTGGGGGGGACGAATACATGAAAGTGTTCATAATGTACTAATGTACATGTGGAATGGGGGATTGTGGGGGAGTATGGGGTGGGGGGATGCAGGGCTGAGAGGGTGAGTGGGTCATTATGAGGATTTTACTGTGTAGGTGTATGTCTGTACCCTCACAACTTCTAGGGCCTATGGCCCACTGAGGGTGTGAGCAGCAACCCCACAAAATCCCAGTGTGCTTGTTAGTGTGGGAGCGGGTAGTTGTCGTGGTACTGATTGTAGGTGGGTAGCTGGATGCGCTGTGGTGACAAAAACAGAAGGCAGAAGGACGTACTTGAGCTTCTCAATAACAGACTTGTGACCCAGCGTGTCAGTTCCGAGGCCTCCTTTCATCGAACCCGATGAATGCCCTCTTCCTGCAAGTGCGGAGGAACGTTCGAGTTAGGAGGCATGCTGCCGGTCGGGGCGTAACACATGTCTTCACGCACCTTCAGGCGGCATCACGAATGTACGCTTTTAAGATGCTATGATAGTGTATCCGAGAAGAATCAGAAAACAGAGGAACGAGACAAGCTCTCAAGAGACCTCGGAAGAGGACTATGTATCGGTAAGGAGAGGTATATAATATGGAATGATTCGCAGTGGTATCGAAATATAAGATGCGTCAATAATGTTAAGAATGGGTTGGTTCGAAGCGCCTGTGTATAAAATCTTCACAGGTGCTGTCGCTGTCTGAAAGTTTACGCAATGTACCGGAAAGTACAAGCTGTGGTACAAACGGTGGTACATGTTACCACTTTTGATTCGAACGCTATTCAAGAATTTCCACCTCTTGTAGTGACCGCGCCATCTAGATCTTTTTCGCTTTGAATCGCGAATCGTGTTCCACCCTGACCAGAACTCTCCAGTTATCTCCGTTATATCCTGCAACGTTGCAATGCGAATGCCTAATCGATATGCGCGACGATGAAAAAGTAGGTACTTCAGGCCAAAACGTTAAATAGGAGCAAACCAAGGAGCCTAGCAAGGGGGTAGAAGAAGGTAAGGGTCGACCAATTCGGGGCAACCGATAGGAGGAAGGGGTGTCGTGCGCCAGCGTGGATTTAGCTCATTTCGCCGCCTATTCCCTTGCTTTACCAGGTCTAGAAATGAAGGACGGAGGGCAGACTGACAAGGATAAGCAGACAGCAGCAGCAGAGAGAGTAAAAGCAGAGGAAGAGGCATCCACAGCTCCTTTGCCAGAGAAGGTAAGCTCAAGGCCATTGAATTAACAGCTATTGAAGCAGCAATTTTGCTGTTTCCATTATCATTAGCTTTTTGGCGAGTTGTTGATTTTGTCCAAGGCTATCTCCCTAGCCTCTCTCAATTTTCCAGCCTTACCCACCTACCCTCTGGTCCGACTTTATTTTACTTTTGGGTGCCCCACGTCATCTCATGCCATTTGTGCTACCATCATTAACTATTCAATTCATTGAGAATTCCTGTTCTGTCTTGCCTCCTGTCCTCCCCCCCCCCCCCCCCCCCCCCCCCTCTGGACAGGGTCCCCAACCTCAAGACTCCGCCCCGCCTGCATATCAAATTTACGACACCGCCTTTGCACCCCTCCCCAATGCCTGTTACCCTATCACAAGATTTTTCCATGCTCTGTACACACTCCTAGTTAATGCTCTGTCAGCACAACCTTCTAAACATATCTACCTACCCAACATCAGAACCATACCGACCTACCCAACCTCACAACCATACCTACCAACCCAGCACTGTCATGTCTCCTCCATACCCAACCGAATCTCACTTATCTGAACTCCAACCAAACTAAACCACTTCCAATGCCCAGGTTCAAGTTGGTGGCTTACCTGAATACTGGGTAGAGCGGAAGCTAGGAAAAGGTGGCTTCGGCCAAGTCTATGTGGGGCGGCGTTCCGTGCCCAGCAAACAGAAAGACGGCCCGCAAGCCAATTATGTGAGAATTCTACCTGCTTCTATGCCCAAGTAGTGATGAGTCTAGAACATTCCAACCTTGTTTTCTTGCTTTTCCCGAGGTGCCCCCAACATTCGTACATATAGATATAATCTGCCCATCGTGCGTTGCGATGACTTCAGGCAATCTCGCTAAGCCAAGTTTAGATTCTAGTCGTAGGCTCAAAGGATACCCTATTGGTGTTAGGGAAGAAACACAGTTGTGCATAACTAATATTTTAGCTAGTTTTTTCACGAGTTCTTTGAACGAGTCTGGCCCGGTCTGACTTATATTTTAACGTGTTACTTAAAGGAGTCTGACTTGATGGGAGGTCTGAGTATGTCCTCAGTTACAGTGTCACCAACTGCATTTATGTATATGTCACAGATGCAAACTGTTTGAATGCTGTTTATTCATTTGTTTTTGGTTGCTTTCCTTCTACCATACTGCTCTCAAAATTTAACGGTTGCAAAATTTGACGGCTTTCTGGGGGGATTTTATTATAAATTGACGGTTTACATTTGACAGTTTTTTAATAGGAATATAAATTGGCGTTACACATTTGACGGTTTCCATTTTAATAACATCCATTTATGCAACTGAACGTTTGTACTTAATCATGTTACACTGGTTCATGGTTCATGGTACAATATTAGGGTACACTGTTCTAGGACCTGCAAGGAGTGTACATATAATACTGCAATGATCCCAACATCCTTTTCAGCATAACACTACCGGTACTCTTTGAAATAACTAGACGTTCAATCGTTTTCATTAACTCCTGAAATCATCTCTTGCTCAGTCAATGTCAGAAATATAAGCATAATGTATGTTCCTGTATTGCTCAGCGACCTAGAAGGACCAAGGTAAGGTTTTGCTACGGCTACAATATGCACATACCGTATTCTGTATACTTCACTCCAATGCACATATATGTTGACTTCCTATCCCTATTGCCTCTTTTCTCTTTGTACCTGTCGGCCTTTTACCTCTTCTAACCTTTCCCATTCCCAGTGTGCCCTAATTCAAACTTTTGGAGCAAGGAAGAGTGGTTAAAGATGGCCACAGGGTCTGTGCTCCTAATATATATATCCGCATAATTTGTGTCAGATGAGGCATCTGAATATGCAGACAGATGCAGGCCGTCCCAGGGATCTCGTATCACTAAAAATTGTAGTGTTTGGCCCACTGAGCAGTGAGATATATGCATTCTAGTGATGCACCTAATATCGGCTAAAAAAACGATTTGACGGTTTTTTCGTTGTGTAATACACCGTACGCCGCGATTTGACGGTCGCTCCCGTCAATTTAAACCGTTAAATTTTGAGATCAGTACGGTATTTACTTGCCTATTAATGTACCCCGTGTCTTTCTTTTTACGATGTGGCCCGCTTGTTGTTTTCCCACTATTTACTTGCCTGTATTTACTGTATTTCCTTGACTGTATTTACTTGCCTGTATTATGACCCTAGGCCTTCCAACGTGGCCCGCATGTTGGTTTCCCACTATTTACTTGCCTGTATTTACTGTATTTCCTTGACTGTATTTACTTGCCTGTATTATGACCCTAGGCCTTCCAATGTGGCCCGCATGTTGGTTTCCCACTATTTACTTGCCTGTATTAACTGTATTTCCTTGACTGTAATATGACCCTTCGCCTTTGGATGTGGCCCGCAGGTTGCCCTGAAGTTTGAGCATAGGAGCAGCAAAGGTTGCAATTATGGCCCACCTTACGAGTGGTCGGTCTACAAGTGAGTTGATTCGAAGCTGCATGCAGGTAGCATGTTATGAGTATGGAGTAGAAGAATATTGTATTTGCAATTATGGCCCACCTTACGAGTGGTCGGTCTGCAAGTGAGTTTTAAAGTTGCATGCAGGTAGCATGTTGTTAGCTGTCGTGTAGCCCAATTTCTCAGAGTATTTCGGCTACATGACTGCTGACGATGACAGTTAGGCAAGTGTTAACGCACAAACGTCATATCGGTCAGCGCTTTGGAGTGCAAAAGGCGCAAAAATTGTGCGCTGTGTCCACAGGGGGTTGACAAATCTGTGCAAAACGCGCAGTGGGGCTCAAAAAGGCAGAGCGTAGACGCGCTGCCGTGCGAGCTTTGTAGTACCCTGGTTGAGTATGGAGTTAACGAATATTGTATTTGCAATTATGGCTCACCTTGCGAGTGGTCTGTCTACAAGTGAAACGATTTCAAATTTGCAGGCAGGCAGCATGTTGCGGATGGAGTAGATTCATCTTTTGGTGGCCCAGGATGCACCTCCGCTTTGAGTTGACTTCACCACCAGAAATCTTCTCTAACAGTTCTTCTACACTTGGACCATTCGTAAAATCAAATGATCACTGTAGCATGAACTCAGGTCCCTGTTGGTAAAACAATCGTTCGGGGTTCAGCTCATCAGTCCCCCCCCCCCCCCCCCCCCCCCCCTCGATTTAGCCCCTCCTGATATGATGGTTGGGCAAGTCCCTTTAGCCTATTTGGATACCCCTGGACTGTCACAACATACAAACACACTTGGACCACTGCCAAAATGTTGTGCCACCCGATCCACTCCCACTTTTTGCTTCTACCTGAATTATCACACCCCTAGTTAATCGCTGCACCCAATTCACTTCCATCCCCGTCCTTAGCCTGAACTACTACCACTACATGCTTTTTACCGCTGCTGCTGCTGCTGCTAACTGTTCTCATTGATGTGAATAGCCATCAATCATTCCCATCCTTCATTTAAACAGCCATCAATCATTCCCATCCTTCATCTGAAATGCTCCCACTGTACATTTTGTACGGCGCTGGTGCTGCTGCTAAATGTTTGCTTCATGTGAAAAGCCATCAATCATTCCCATCCTTCATCTGAAATGCTACTGCTGTACATTTTGTACGGCGCTGCTGCTGCTGCTGCTGAATGTTCGCTTCATATGAAAAGCCAACAATCATTCCCATCCTTCATCTGAAACGCTACTGCTGTACATTTTGTACGGCGCTGCTGCTGCTGCTAAATTCGCTTCATGTGAAAAGCCATCAATTATTCCCATCCTTCATCTGAAATGCTACTGCTGTACATTTTGTACGGCGCTGCTGCTGCTGCTAAATTCGCTTCATGTGAAAAGCCATCAATCATTCCCATCCTTCATCTGAAATGCTACTGCTGTACATTTTGTACGGCGCTGCTGCTGCTGCTAAATTCGCTTCATGTGAAAAGCCATCAATCATTCCCATCCTTCATCTGAAATGCTACTGCTGTACATTTTGTACGGCGCTGCTGCTGCTATATGTTTGCTTCATGTAAACAGCTATCAATCATTCCCATCCTTCATCTGAAATACTGCCACTGTACATTTTGTACGGCGCTGCTGCTGCTGCTGCTGCTGCTGCTGAATGTTCGCATTCATTTGAATGGCCATCGATCATTAGTATTCTTCACCTGAACTGCTGATTTACTTCCATCCCCGTCCTTATCCTGAACTACTACCACTGTGTACTTCTTACTGCTTCTGCTAAATGTTCTCATTCATTTGAATGGCCATCGAGCATTGGTACCCTTCACCTGAATTGCTGATTTGCTTCCATCCCCATCCTTCTCCTGAAATACTACCACTATCCTTCTTACTGCTGCTTCTTTAATTGTTCTCATTACCAAGGATGGCTACATGCCGTTGTTATCCTTCAGATGAAGCACTACCACTGTATACTTCTTATCATTGCTGCTGCTGCTGCTGCTTAATGTTCTCATTCAATTTGATGGCCATCAATCATTGGTATCATTGATCTTAAGTGTTGATTCACCTCCATCCCCATCCTTCACCTGAACCTCTACCACTGTATCCTTTTTGGCAGAGCCCCCCCTCCTGGGGGGCGGGACCCCCAGATTCACTCCGTTGTCCGTTTGTGCGTTTGAAAAATTGAAGCCTGACACGTCAGCCAACTGTCTCATAACCAACTGGCTTCGGTCAGCTCCATTGTGGCCACCTATTTTTCCGTTGCCAACACTCTCTGCCAATTTTCCGCGTCGCTTGTGACGCTGCATAGGACTTGTTACTGCTGCTGCTGGTATCCTTCACCTAAACTGCTGCTGCTCACTGTTTATTTTGGGGGGTACCCGTAGCAGCTTCTTGGCAGCTCCTTTTCCCTGTCTTTGGGTCAAACCTGGAGCTAGCTAATGCGTCTTGAAGCTCACAGAATGTGCATCCAAATGCAGCTGAAAGATTTGTGCTTGCCCCAGTGGCTGGCTAATGGAGCTGGTTGGAAGCTGCTGATCGTAGCCCAGTGTGTATGTATGTTAAAGTCCAGGGGTAGGCCAAATAGGCTAAAGGGACTTGCCCAACCGTGACAAAAAGGACTTAAAAAAGATATGTCGCAGATCTGTAGGTAGAGTAAATTTCAGAGGTGATGTGGGGTGAGGTGGTGAGGTGAAGTGGAGAATGGTTAAATTAACACCCACCTCACGTCGAAAAGGAAACTGTGCTTGGCCAGAAAATAAACATTGCTGCTGCTGAGCTTCTTGCCTGATTCAGCTCAGCTATTTTCCATTGCGCTCAACCTGGCCTACACATCTGAAATAAAGGAATACTGGTGATGCGGGTGATGATATGGGATGACTACCAGCTGTACCTGATACACTTTAACTAATACCATTTGGTTTCTCCCCACCCTCGCAGCTCACTGGGGGGTGTCCATGGCGTCCCCAAGGTGCATTACAAGGGTCGACAAGGGGATTACTACATCATGGTGAGTCGCCCCTATAATCAGTTAGTAAAACATGCTGAGTCACCCCTATAATCAGTTAGTACATCATGGTGAGTCGCCCCTATAATCAGTTAGTAGAACATGCTGAGTCGCCCATATAATCGGTTAGTAAAACATGCTGAGTCGCCCCTATAATCAGTTAGTACATCATGATGAGTCACCCCTATAATCAGTTAGTACATCATGGTGAGTCGCCTTTATAATCAGTTAGTACATCATGCTGAGTCGCCCCTATAATCAGGTAGTACGTCATGCTGAGTCGCCTCTATAATCAGTTAGTACATCATGCTGAGTCGCTTTTATAATCAGTTAGTACATCATGGTGAGTCGCCCCTATAATCAGTTAGTACATCATGGTGAGTCGCCTCTATAATCAGTTAGTACATCATGCTGAGTTGTCTCTATAATCAGTAAGTACATCATGCTGAGTCACCCCTATAATCAGTTAGTACATCATGCTGAGTTGCCTCTATAATCAGTTAGTAAATCATGGTGAGTCGCCCCCATAATCAGGTAGTACGTCATGCTGAGTCGCCTCTATAATCAGTTAATGCATCATGCTGAGTTGCCTTTATAATCAGTTCGTACATCATGCTGAGTCACCCCTATAATCAGTTCGTACATCATGCTGAGTCACCCCTATAATCAGTTAGTAAAGCATGCTGAGTCGCCTCTATAATCAGGTAGTACGTCATGCTGAGTCGCCTCTATAATCAGTTAGTGCATCATGCTGAGTCGCTCCTATAATCAGTTAGTACATCATGGTGAGTCACCCCTATAATCAGTTAGTACATCATGCTGAGTCGCCCTTATAATCAGTTAGTAAATCATGGTGAGTCGCCCCTATAATCAGTTAGTACGTCATGCTGAGTTGTCTCTTTAATCATGATAACAAATATCATATCTGTAAATCGTATGGCACGCACACAGTCTACCATCAATTGGAAGGAAGGTCTATATATGTGGATAGTGTATATATAGTCCAAAGGCGTGAATGGTGTGATTGTTTACAAAATGTGTGTATGGTGTTATCATAATCCGATTGAGTACTGCTAGAATGCAACACAATGTACCCCCCTTACTCCCCTATCCACCCACCTACCCCCCTCAACTCCCTCACTCCTCTACCCACCCACCACCCTTACCAACCCACCCACCTAACCCCCTCACCCACCTACCCCCTTCACCTCCCACACTCCACTACCCCTGCACTCCCCACCCCCACCCACCCCTACCCCCACACACCCCTACCCCCACACACCCCACCTCCCCCCCCCTACTCCCCCTCCCCCCCCCACACACCCACACACCCACCCACCTACCCCCCTCACTCCCCTACCCACCCTACCCCGCACCCACCCTGGGCAGGTCATGGACATGCTGGGGCCAAGCTTGTGGGACGTATGGAACACCTCAGGACAGGTTATGTCTCAAGAAATGGTTGCCTGCATTGCAGTAGAGGCCTTGTCCATTCTTAAGGAGCTGCACTCCAAGGGGTGAGTGCCATATTTTCTTCGACAATTGGCCATTCCGTCGCTGCATGGCGACGCATGGGTCCTGCTAAACTAGTCAGAAATGCGTTTAGGGCGTACACTTGTGCTTTGACGGACCTGGAAATTGAATGGCAGGTTCGTAAATGATTGCTGCACCTCTCTGCCCCTGCCCCTGCCCCTCTAACTCCTGCCTCTAACTATGCCTTTACCCCCCTGCACCTCTAACCCATGCTTCTAACTCTGACTCTAGCTTTTACCCCTGCCCCTCTGACTCTAACTCTTCCTTTTCCCCTCTAACTCTGCTTTGAACCCCTGCCCTTCTGACTCCTGCCTTTTAACCTGCCTCTTCCCCTCTCTGCCTTTACCCCCCTGCACCCTGCCTCTCCAACCCTTGCCTCTAAGTCTGACCCTAGCTTTAACTCCTGCCCCTCTAACTCAGCTTTGAACCCCTGCCCTTCTGACCTCTGCCTTTTACTCCGCCTCATCCCCTCTCCCGCATTAGGTATGTCCACGGTGACGTGAAGCCTGAGAACTTCTTGCTAGGGCAAGCAGGCTCTCCAAATGAGAAACGTCTTTACCTCGTTGATCTTGGCTTAGGTAAGTGGAGTAGCCAAGTTCCCGTTTATGCACATGCACACACACGCACACACACAAACGTACACATGAACACTTACACGCATACTCACACACATGTACACGAACTCTCACAAACACTCGCAAACTCGCACACATACACATGCACGGACACACACGTACATACACATGCATACACGTACATGAACACACACCCACAAACATATACACATACTCTCACAAACACTCGCAAACTCGTGCAAATACACGCACACATACACATACACACACACATACACACTCACACACATAAACTCTCACACACACATGCACCACACACTCCCATACTCACCCCCCTGCTTCTCTTGAACATGCTCGCAGCCACTCGATGGAAGGACTCAATTTGCGGCACCCATGTAGAGTATGATCAGCGACCTGATGTGTTCAGGTAGGTGACAATGGCATGTGCCCCCTTGCCCCCCACCCCCCCCCCCACCCACCCACCCCCCCACACACACGCAGACACACACACACATAAACACACTCCCCTCCCTCCCTTTCTCCCCTACTCCCTCACCTTTTCCCCCTCCCCCTTTCCATTCCCCCCTTCCCCTAACAGAATCGGTCAACATACCACTCCTCCTCCCTCCCTCCTCCTTCTTCCACTCAACCTCCCTCCCCTTCTCCCCCCTTCCCATCCCCCCTTCCCCCTAACATAATCGATCACAACCCCCCCCCACTCTCCCTCCTCCTCCCCACTCCCCTCCCCCCCCTCCTCCCCCCCTTCCCATCCCCCCCTCCCTCCGCCCCCTCCCCATTCCCCCTCCCCCCCCTTACAGTATACTCAACATACCCCCACACTCCTCCTCTCCTCCTCCTCCTCCTCCTCCTCCTCCTCCTCCTCCTCCTCCTCCTCCTCTCCTCCTCCTCCCCACTCCACTCCCCACTCCCCTCCCCCCCCCCCCCCCCCTCCTCCCCCCTTCCCATTCCTCCCTCCCTCCCCCCCTCCCCATCCTCCCTCCTCCCTCCTCCCTCCTCCCTCCTCCTCCCTCCTCCTCCCTCCTCCTCCTCCTCCCCACTCACCTCCCCCTCCTTCTCCCCCCGTCCTTCCCCCAGGGGCACTGTTCGATACGCTAGCGTACACGCCCATCTGGGCCGCACCGCATCCCGCCGAGACGATCTCGAGTCCCTAGCATACACTCTGCTCTTTCTTCTCAAGGGCCGTCTGCCGTGGCAGGGCTACCAGGGAGACAACAAAGGTTACCTGGTGTGCAAGAAGAAGATGGCTACATCGGCAGAGATGCTCTGTCGGTACACCCCACCGGCCTTCCGCCAGTTTTCCGACGCCGTTGTGAATATCAAGTTCGACGAGGAGCCTAAGTATGAGGTGGGTTGTGAACGTTTGCCTGGGCGTGCAGACGTTGTGTGGGTGGGTGGGGGAGGCTGTTTGTGCGATTTGTGGTGTGTGAGTTGGGTGTAGAATAGTTGTGTGTGTGTGTGTGGGGGGGGGGGGGGGGGGGGGGGGGGGGCAACGTGTGTGTGTTGAGGGTGTGCAGGGTGCAGGGTGTTGGGGTGAGAACTTTTGACTGGTCGTGCAATCTCTTCTCTTGTTTGCTTGCTTTTTCATGTTCTCACTTTTCTGTCCATCTTCTGCATTCTATCAAGTAACATATATAGGACCCCCCCCCCCCCCCCCCCCCACACACACACACACACACACACACACACACCACCACCCCGCACACCCAATACCAACGCTACCCTCTCCCTTCCACACATTCCCCTCCAGCTTCCACCCCCCCTCTCTCACCTCCCTAATCCCCCCCCTAACCCCCACACCCCGCTACCCCGCTCCCCTCTAGAGCTACATGCGCATGTGTCTGTCAGTGCCTGTGTGGCCTAAGTGCCTGTGTGGCCTGACTCCCCTACCCCCACCACCACGCCACCCACCCACCCCGCTCCCCTCCAGAGTTACATGCACCTGTTTGAGCCCCTTCGTCGCCTAGGACCCTCCCCCCCCCATCCCCACCGCCCCCTTCCGCCTCCTTACCCTACCCACCACCACGATCACGCCACCCACCCACCCACCCCGCTCCCCTCCAGAGTTACATGCGCCTGTTTGAGCCCTTGTGTGGCCCAGGACCGCAGCGCCCCATCCTCACTGAGGGCGCCGCCAAGGTGGGACAGAAGCGACCCTTTCGAGAAGCTGAAGGTGACCTCGATGACAGCCAGGCGCCCAAGAAGAAGATCAGACTGGGCCTGCCTGCCACTCAGTGGATCACTGTTTATAACGCACACAGACCAATGAAGCAAAGGTAAGACCCAGGGGGTAAGGCCTGGTACACCTAAGGACCATTTATCCGCTTTTTTGTGTGGTTGGCCCCAGTGAAAGCAAACAGGATCACTGTTTACGGCGCACACAGACCGATGAAGTAAGGGTAAGACCCGGTACGAGGCAACGTACAGGTAAGGAACATTTATCTGCCTTCTTTGGTGGTTGGCCCCAGTGAAAGCAAACAGGCTGTTCACAACACACAGAGACTAATAAAGTAGAGGTAAGACCCCGTACGAGGCAACGTATATGTAAGGAGCATTTATCTGCCTTCTTTGGTGGTTGGCCCCAGTGAAAGCAAACAGGCTGTTCACAACGCACAGAGACTAATTAGAGGTAAGATCTGGTACGAGGCAACGTACATGCAAGGAGCATGTATCTGCCTTCTTTGGTGGTTGGCCCCAGTGAAAGTAAACAGGATCACTGTCCACAACGCACACAGACCAATGAAGGAGAGGTAAGGCCTGGTACGAGGCAACGTACATGTAAGGAGCATTTATCCGCTTTTTTGTGGTTGGCCCCAGTGAAGGCAAACAGGATCACTGTTTACAACCCACACAGACCGATTAAGCAGAGGTACGACATTTGTTTTTAAGTTGTGAAAGGAATTACACCCCAGAAGCGGGTCTCCCAACACAAACCAGCAACACCAAGGATTCAGAACAAATGGTGTTTCTACTCCTAAAGAGTTGGCGCACTTTGTTTAGCCCCCCCCCCCCCCCCCCCCCCCCCCCCCCCCCCCCCCCCCACACACACACACACACACACACACACACACACCACACACCACACACACACACCAGAGAGAGTGGGATCCCCCAGGGTTACCCCTTGCCGATTACTGTTGTTACTTTTTTAGCGGCGACCCCCCTCACACCCACACCCACCCACCTATCAGAGAGTGGAATCCCGCCCGGGTTACCCCTGTCGATGCATGATTGGTGCTCCTCTGTTTGGGCGGATGCCACCCATGCCACCACACACCCTATCAAGAGAGTGGGAATCCCCCAAGGGGTGACCCCTCTGTCGAGTGCATGTTTGGACCCTTGCTTTAGGCGGAAGCCCCCCCCCCACCACCTCCCTCCCATCAGAGAGTGGGATCCCCCAGGGTTACCCCTTTGTCCGATTGTCTGTTAGCATTTATTTTTGTCCGCTCGTAACCTCGCCCTAACTACATCGTAAACCCTGGCTTCAGTTTGTTGCACTCTCCCGTTACACAACGCCAACTTTCCGCGTCACTTGCAAGCGCCTTAGCCCCTTTCAGTGATATACATTGGTCTAATGGTAGACCAAATTACTTTCAGGACAAAGAGTTGGGGGTTCGATTCCCCCTACGGTCGCTCTTAGCGTTGCAGGTCGTTGTCAACCACGATGGTGGCTTGTCCAGTTGAGGTAGAAGACCGCTCTCTACCCGCGTTTTACGGGTTCCCTTAACACCACGCCCCACCAGGCGTAATCATTATGCAAGCGCCTTGGACTTGTTTTTTGGCGGAGCCCCCTCTTCAAGGGGGTGGGAGCCCCCATGTTTACCCATTTGTCCGACCGACCGACCATCCATCCATCTGACCGCAATGAAGCCTGACACGTCAGCCAACGGTCTCGTAGCAAACTCGCTCCCGTTGCCACCTGTCGCTCCGTCGCGATCATTCTCTGCCAATTGTTAGTGTCGCATGCGACGCTGCGTAGAACTTGTATTGAAAGGATTTTCACCCCAAGAAGTGGGTCCCCTTCCACAAAACAGCGCCACCAAGGATTCAGAAAGAAAGGCGGGGAAATACCTACTTAAGTGGGCACCCATTGGGAAGGAGACATGCCCTAATTTGGGGGTGTAACAAGTTTCTATTGGGTAAGGTGTGACATGCATCGTTTTGCGTGTTTCCTACTGTGTTTTTCTTATTTTATTTCCTACTGTGTGTTTCCTACTGTGTGTTTCCTACTATATTTCCTACTGTGTGTTTCCTGCTGGGTTTTTCCGACTGAGTGTTTCCCACTGGGTGTTGTTTTTACAGTTGAAGCAGGTTGAAGGTTAAGTTTAGTGTTCAAGAATTGAGCACCATTACAAGCGGTTATGTGTTTTGTTGAGTGAGCTCAGGCTTGGTTGGTGCCAGGGTACTACATTTTGTCAAATTGGTCAGTGCTTTGTAGCGCAAAAAGCGCAAAACCTGCGCGCTGCGCCTACAGGGGGGTGAAGAAACTGCGTGAAACGCGCAGTGGGGCTCAAAATCGTGTGCAAAAGCGCGCTGCCGCGCGCTCTTTGTAGAACCCTGGTTGGTGCAGTAGTACCAGCTTTAACTGACAGATCGGGGATAGAATCCGTTGCTAGGTTCGCAACTGTCAACCTGCCGCCTTGAGAGAGGCAGAGAACTTTCCATCGTGCTGTTGCGTTGTAGTCCAAGCTCAAGCGCAGTAGCGGTCTGCTAAAGCAAATCCCGCAGAAACCGTTCCCCAGTTCAAGTAAACAGGAAGGTTCCTTCAACCTCGTGCCCTGTGGCGGGGCGTAACAATTGTCGTGTTTTTTTGGCGGAGCCCCCCCTCCTATACAATTTTTTCCGTTTGCACGTCCGACTGAACAAACAATTGAAGCCCGACACGTCAGCCAACTGTCTCATAACTAACTGGCTTCGGTCAGCTCCATCATTGCCACCTGGCGTTCTGTTGCGAACACACTCCGCCAATTTCCGCGTCACTTGCGACGCTGACTCAGACTTGCCTTGCTTGATTCAAACCAATCTTCCCTGGCCCTGGCAGGTACCATTACAACGTTGCCAATACGCGCGTTGAGCAGCACGTGGAGAAGGGCAACGATGATGGACTGCACATCTCAAGTGTGGCCTGCTGCCAGGAGCTATGGGCCCTCATTATGGATGCAGGTGTGTGTATATCTCATATGATGATACGACATATGTCATATATGAGGGGTACATTCTGTGCTGTGTGTGTGTGTGGGGGGGGGGGGGGCGGGGGGGAGCCAATGTTCTGCATGTAAATGAAGTGCAGTGGCACTCATCATGGTAGCATGTAATTTTTTCTCGTATGATGATATGACACTTATATATTGTGAGGGGTATATTATGTGGTGTGTGTGTGTGTGGTGTGTGTGTGTGTGTGGGGGGGGGGGGGGGCAATGTTCTGCATGTAAATGAAGTGCAGTGGGCACTCATCATGGTAGCAGGTGTGTGTATGTCTCATATGATGATATGACACTTATATATTGTGAGGGGTATATTATGTGTGGTGTGTGTGTGTGTGGGGGGGGGGGGGGGGGGGGGGGGGGGGGGCAATGTTCTGCATGTAAATGAAGTGCAGTGGGCACATATGTCTTGTGAGGGGTATATTATGTGATGTGTTGGGGGTGGGGGGGCGGGGGGAGCCAATGCTCTGCATGTAAATGAATTGCAGTAGGCACTCATCGTGGTAGCAGGTGTGTGTATGTCCCATATGATAATATGGCACATACGTCTTGTGAGGGGTGCATTGTGTGATGTGTGGGGGTGGGGAACCAGGGGGGGGGGGGGGGGGGGGGGGCAATGTTATGCGTGTAAATCAAGTGCAGTGGGCACTCATCAGGGTAGCAGGTGTGTGTATGTCTCATATGATGATATGACACATATATCCCCTATGAGGGGTACATTGTGTGCTGTGAGTGGGAGATGGGGGCGCAGGGGCACCAATTTTCTGTAGCAGAGATTTTTTAAAGTTCAGAAAGTGGGTTTTTATAGCTGTATGGGATAAGGCCTCCTCCAGGGGCAGCATCGATAGATTTGGGCTTTTTAAAGCAGCAATTTTGGCCAAAATGGGGTCGAAAGTAGCAAAACTAGATATAGCGGCAACAAGTCCTAAGCAGCGCCGCAAGCAACGCGGAAAATTGGCGGAGTGTGTTGGCAACGGAACGCAAGGTGGCAGCAATGGAGCTGACCGAAGCGAGTTAGTTACACAACCGTTGGATGACGTGGCAGGCTTCAATTTTTCGGTCGGACACACAAACGGACAAATGGGTAGACATGGGGGCTCCCGCCTCCTTGAAGAGGGGGCTCCGCCAAAAACAATCTCTGTTCTGCATGTAAATCAAGTGCAATTCCGAAGACCTGTGTGAAGAAACAAAAATGACTGCATGAGATGTAGTGTGTCGCGTGTAGGATGAGATTGGACTACACAATAGCTGAATGCGTAGCGTGTAGGATGAGATACGGGAGGATGCGTAGCGTGTAGGATGCGTGTAGGATACGTGTAGGATAAGGGAGGATGCGTAGCATGTAGGATAAGATAGCATGTGTAAATGCTTGTACCCCTCAGCCCCCCCGTCAGTAAACGATTGTTTGGAGTTTTGTTCATCTGTGCTTTTCCTGTTTAGCCCCTCCTGATATCATGGTTGGGCAGGTCCCTCAAGCCTATTTGGCTACCCCTGGACTGTACCCCCACCCCACCCCACCCCACCCCCCGTGCCATGCCCTGCTCCAATTACTGGCTTCACCTCCCAAGTCTACTTAGCCTATTGGCTACACCTAAGCCGCTAGACCGTACCCCCCCACACACCACACACACGTGCCATGCTCGCGTGCCCTGCTCCAGGTACTGGCTTCACCTCCCAAGTCCAGACTGTAAAACACCGCCCACCCACCCACCCACCCACCTCCTGTGTCATGCTACAGGCACTGGCTTCACCCTCCAAGTCCAGACTGTAAAACACCGCCCACCCACCCACCCACCCACCTCCTGTGTCATGCTACAGGCACTGGCTTCACCCTCCAAGTCCAGACTGTAAAACACCGCCCACCCACCCACCCACCCACCTCCTGTGTCATGCTACAGGCGCTGGCTTCACCCTCCAAGTCCAGACTGTAAAACACCGCCCACCCACCCACCCACCCGCCTCCTGTGTCATGCTACAGGCACAGGCTTCATCTCCCAAGTCTACTTGGCCTATTTGGCTACGCCTTGAAGCCGCTAGACCGTACCCCACCACCACCACCACACACACACACATGCCATGCTCGCGTGCCCTGCTCCAGGCACTGGCTTCACCCCCCAAGTCCAGAATTTAATACATCTATTTAGCCTATTTGGCTAAGCTAAGCAGCTAGACTGCCCTCCCCCTCCCTTACCCCCCCTAGACTGCCCTACCCCTCCCCCACCCCCCACCCTGTGCCATGCTACAGGCACTGGCTTCACGTCCCAAGTCTACAACCTCAACCAGCAGTTTCTCCCTAAAGAGTGGATCATGGAGAAGTGGGAGGAGGGCTTCTACATCACCGCCATGGCGGGCTCCATGAGCGGATGCAGTCTGGTGGTGATGTCCAAGGGCACTCCCTACACACAGCAGTCCTATAAGGTTAGCGACTCATTCCCCTTCAAGTGGATCAACAAGAAGTGGAAGGAGGGGTTCTATGGTGAGTGGGTGGTAGATGGGTGGTGGGGGTGGTGGAAGGAGTGATTTTATGGTGAGTGGGTGATGGATGGGTGGTAGCGGATGGTGGAAGGAGGGATTCTATGGTGAGTGGGTGGTAGATGGGTGGTGGGGGTGGTGGAAGGAGTGATTTTATGGTGAGTGGGTGATGGATGGGTGGTAGCGGATGGTGGAAGGAGGGATTCTATGGTGAGTGGGTGGTAGATGGTTGGTAGCTGATGGTGGAATGGTGGAAGGAGGGATTCTATGGTGAGTGGGTGTTAGATGGGTGGTGGGGTTGGTGGAAGGAGGGATTTTATGGTGAGTGGGCTCATTTTGATTTCCAGTTAAAGAGGCGAAGAGTTTCATTTTGATTTTCATTGAAGTTCCTTTTTCTATTATGATTTCCAGTTAAGGAGGCGAGGCCCTTGAGTTGCCTAGTGGACTCCCTACATAATGGTTGGGCAAGTCCCTCAAGCCTATTTCGTCTACCCCTGGGCTGTAACTCCATACATACATACATACATACATACATACATACATACATACATACACCAGGCAACCTAGATGCGCTATTAGGAGCATTATATATAGGGAACGGCAATATGATGTCATGTGATGCTGGCAGTCAGACCAGCCTAAAGGTACCATTTAATGCAATATCATATGATGCAATTGGTGTGATATCATACTCGTCTTTGGTCAGCATCATATGATATGCCGGTCCCTAATTGTATAACACACAGGCTTTGGGTCCCTAGGTTCCATGACCCCCCATCCCTGCCTCCCCTTGTCATGCGCACACACACACAGGATTGTGTATACATGTGTATTAAAGTCTCCCGTTTCGACGAATGGTAGAGCTCGTTTAAACAAGAAGGTGCAGGGTTCAAATCCCTACGGGTGTGCTTGTGTTCCCGGTCGCTGCCAACCGCCATGGTAGCACTGTCCAGGTAAAGTAGCAGCCCGCTCTCTACCGCCGTAACATAGGTGCTCCCTTAATACCATGTCCCACCAGGCGTTATCGGTACTTCATTAGGGTGTGGGTTGAGGAAATTTCCTCACTCTCAACCAGGGGGGGAAAAAAGGAAAGACGGAAAAAGGAAAAAAAGGAAGGGGGGAAACAAACAAACAAAATGCACATACAACAAGTCCTATGCAGCAATGCAAGCGACGCGGAAATTGGTGGAGTGTGTTGGCAACGGAACAAAGGTGGCAACGATGGAGCTGACCAAAGCCAGTTAGTTACGAGACACTTGACTGACGTGTCGGGCTTCAATTTTTCGGTCGCACCAACAGACAACGGGGTTACACTGGGAGCTCTCGCCCCCCAGAAGGGGGGGGGGCTCCGCCAAGAATACAGCAATTTCTCTGCATGCCCCCCTTTCCACCACCCACCCCCTCTCCTCACCTCACCAAATCGCCTCCAGGCACCCCGCCTCACCCCCACCTTCACACCCCACCCACCCCATCCCCTCAGCCACCATTCCCTTATCACCACCTCACCCACCCTCTCCTCACCAAATCCCCTCCAGGCACCCCGCCTTACCCCCACCTTCACACCCCACCCCAGCCTCTCAGTCACTATTCCCTCCTCACCACCACCCACCCCATCTCCTCACCCGATCCCCTCTGGGCACCCCGCCTCACCCCACCCTCACACCCCACCTCATCCCCTCAGCCACCATTCCCTCCTCACCACCTTACACACCCTCTCCTCGTCAAATCCCATCCAGACACCCTGCCTCACCCCACCTTCACATCCCACCCCACCCCATCCCCTCAGCCACCACCCCCTCCTCACCACCTTACACACCCTCTACTCACCAAATCCCCTCCAGGCACCCCGCCTCACCCACACCTTCACACCCCACCTTCACACCCACCCCACCCCACCCCATCCCCTCCTCACCACCTCACACACCCTCTCCTCACCAACCCACCTCCAACCTTCCCTCCTCACCCCCACCTTCACCCCACGCTCAACATCACCCCCTCTATGAGGGGCGAGAGTGTACAATGGTGGTGAAACCATCACGTGCCACATTCATCCCCCCCCCCCCCCCCCCCCCCCCCCTCATCCCCCCTCTCTTCACAAACCCACCTCCAACATTCGCTCATCACACCCACCTTCATCACACCCTCTCATTCACCTCCATTCCCCCCTCCCCACCTCACCCCACCTCTCTTCACCAACCCACCTCCAACATTCCCCCTCACCCCCACTGTTACCCTCACCACCCCCATCCCCACACCACCTTTCTCCCCTCTCCCCACACCACCTCTCCTCACCAACTACCTCCAACTTCTTCTCCTCACCCCCACCTTCACCCCCAACCCCACCCCATTCCGCAGTCACCTCCATGGCCACCTCCCACACCCGATGGGCCGTGGTAATGTCTCGCAACGCCGGCTTCGTGGACCAGTGCGTGGAGTTGGACTTCCAATACCCCAGTGAGGGAATCCACCGCCGATGGGACGGTGGCTTTCGCATCACAGCATGCGCTGCCACTCCCGACCAGAGTGCTTTCGTCATCAGCGTGCCACGCCGCCGCCCAATGGACGAGACGCAAGAGACCCTTCGTACTAGCGCCTTCCCCTCCTCCCACGTGAAGGAGAAGTGGGCAAAGAACCTGTACATAGCAGGCATAGCCTATGGCCGTACTGTCAGCTAAGCTACACATAGCTGGCTATGCTCCCGCATCACAGCATGCGCTGCCACTCCCGACCAGAGTGCTTTTTTCATCAGCGTGCCACGCAGTTGCCCAATGGACGAGGCGCAAGAAGCCCTTCATACTAGTGCCTTCCCCACCTCCCATGTGAAGGAGAAGTGGGCTAAGAACCTGTACATAGCAGGCATAGCATATGGCCGTACCGCAGCGAAGAAAGAAAAAAAGCAGTACGCCAAGTCGGCGTGAATTAAGGAAGCTGTCCAAAGAGGGTCCTCAGACAACACCATATATGCCAGCTAATCAGTACATAGCTGGCATAGCGTAACGCTGTAGTGTCAGCTAGGCTGTACATAGCTCGCATAGCGTATGGCCGTACTGTCAGCTAAGCTGTACATAGCTGGCACAGCGTATGGCTGTACCATCAGCCAAGCTGTACATAGCTGGCATAGCGTATGGCCGTACCGCAGCTAAGAAAGAAAAAAAGCAGTACGCCAAGTCGGCGTGAATTAAGGAAGCTGTCCAAAGAGGGTCCTCGGACAACACCATTTATGCCAGCTAATCTGTACATAGCTGGCATAGCGTATGGCTGTACTGTCAGCTAGGCTGTACATAGCTGGCATAGCGTATGGCCGTACCATCAGCCAAGCTGTACATAGCTGGCATAGCGTATGGCTGTACTGTCAGCTAGGCTGTACATAGCTGGCATAGCTTATGGCCGTACCGTCAGCTAGGCTGGACATAGCTGGCATAGCGTATGGCTGTACCATCAGCCAAGCTGTACATAGCTGGCATAGCGTATGGCTGTACTGTCAGCTAAGCTGTACATAGCTGGCATAGCGTATGGCTGTACCATCAGCCAAGCTGTACATAGCTGGCATAGGGTATGGCTGTACCATCAGCCCGGCTGTTCATAGCAGGCATAGCGTATGGCCGTACCATCAACCAAGCTGTGCATAGCTGGCTTAGCGTATGGACGTACTGTCAGCTAGGCTGTACATAGCTGGCATAGCGTATGGCCGTACCATCAGCCACGCTGTACATAGCTGGCATAGCATATGGCTGTACCATCAGCCAAGCTGTACATAGCTGGCATAGCGTATGGACGTACCATCAACCAAGCTGTACATAGCTGGCATAGCGTATGGACGTACTGTCAGCTAGGCTGTATATAGCTGGCATAGCGTATGGCTGTACCATCAGCCAAGCTGTACATAGCTGGCATAGCGTATGGCTGTACCATCAGCCAAGCTGTACATAGCTGGCATAGCGTATGGCTGTACCATCAACCAAGCTGTACATAGCTGGCATAGCGTATGGCCGTACTGTCAGCTAGGCTGTGCATAGCTGGCATAGCGTATGGCTGTACCATCAGCCAAGCTGTACATAGCTGGCATAGCGTATGGCTGTACCATCAGCCAAGCTGTACATAGCTGGCATAGCGTACGGCTGTACCATCAACCAAGCTGTACATAGCTGGCATAGCGTATGGCTGTACCATCAGCTACTGGCACTCCATCCAGTCTAGTCAGTAGAAGGCCATTTATTTTGTCATCTGCAGCATAGAAGCTCATCCTCCAGCGTGGCCAATGGAGGGTTACACCATGTGTCTTGCTGTATGTGTATGTTACAGTCCAGGGGTAGGCCAAATAGGCTTAAGGGACTTGCCCAACCGTATAGGAATGGCTTAAAAAGAAAAAGCACTGCTGAACTGAACCCCAAACAATCGTTTAATCGACGGGGGGGGGCTGAGTTTGTGCTGTGTGCATGGCATGTCACACCATGCAGTGTGTCCAGTGGAGAGGGTTTAGTTCCAGGGACACACCATGCAGTGTGTCCAGTGGACAAGGTCTATTTCCAGGGACACACCATGCAGTGTGTCCAATGGACGGGGTCTATTTCCAGGGACACACCATGCAGTGTGTCCAGTGGACGGGGTCTATTTCCAGGGACACACCATGCAGTGTGTCCAGTGGACGGGGTCTATTTCCAGGGACACACCATGCAGTGTGTCCAGTGGACGGGGTCTATTTCCAGGGACACACCATGCAGTTTGTCCAGTGGAGAGGGTCTATTTCCAGGGACACACCATGCAGTGTGTCCAATGGACGGGGTATATTTCCAAGGACACACCATGCAGTGTGTCGAGTGGACGGGGTATATTTCCAGGGACACACCATGCAGTGTGTCCAGTGGACAGGGTCTATTTCCAGGGACACACCATGCATTGTGTCTAGTGGACAGGTCTACTTCCGAAGACACACCATGCAGTGTGTCCAGTGGACAGGGTCTATTTCTAGGGACATACCATGCAGTGTGTCCAGTGGACAGGGTCTATTTCTAGGGACATACCATGCAGTGTGTCTAGTGGACAGGGTCTATTTCTAGGGACATACCATGCATTGTGTCCAGTGGACAGGGTCTATTTCCAGGGACACACTATGCAGTGTGTCCAGTGGACAGGGTATAGCTCCAGGGGCAGGGAATATTTGCACACTCCAGTTTGTTTATGTGCCAGACCCCAGCAGGGTAGAAGACATTTCATGGCTCCAATTTGTTTACGAATATCTGCACACTCTTGTTTGTGTATGTTTTTTCCAGGCTCCGGTTAGTGTACGTGCCAGCCCCCATTGGGGAGGAAGATATCAATTCGATTCAAGTTTCTGTGCATGTTACCTGCATATTACTTAGCTAATTGTCTGTAGTGTGGGACTACGGAACTCAGGAACTCGAAAGGATGAATCAGTCGGGGATAACCAGGGATACCAGCCAAAGTCTAACAGTGCTGTGTTCTACCTTGCTTACTTGAATTTTGAATTTGACTTGTTACATGGTTTTTCAGCCAACTCTGGGCTGCCCACTGTCTTCCAATTCCAATTCGCCCGTGCTTGCTTGATTACTTCAGCCAATAAGCCACTGTTTATTTTGGGGGCTATGACTGTGAGCTTCCATCCAGCTCCATCTGCCAGCCATTGGGTCAATCCTAAAGAAATTGAAATTGTTACATCCGTGTAATGCAGTTACGGTACTCATAGGACATGAAGTTAAGGACACCACCGCGTAAATCCCAAAGCATTATAAATATGCTGATTGGTACATGTTCATGCTTCATGAAATTCTGTTCTATCAGATTAATCCTTGATGTAAAATGCACAGGCAAATGAATTGTTGGTTTGTTTTGGGTATTTTCTTGCAGTCCAGGGGTAGTCAAGAAAGGAACCTTCAACTCCAACTATTTGCTTTCCAAAAGTTCATAAATACTATGATTGATGGCTACCGGGCAGAGTTGACCAAAAGGAAGGGTCCATTGCGTCGCAGGACGCAGGCCATACAATTGGTTGCTTCTCAGGCAGCGGAGCTGGGGGTCCTCCTGAAGAACCCTGATACCGGTATGTGAAAGTACTGCCAACGTGTGTGTTCATACCGTAGGTTCCATTCAAACTTTGTTCATGTACGACCTGAAATACCTACAGTGCAGATATGTTGCACCAAAGCTGCATTAGGTCTAGGGGGCAAGATATGGATTGCCATCCACAATCAGTGTAGCTCTCCTGAAGAAAGCTCGCCTCTCAATTTATCATCCTCAACCAACGAAAACCAACCAACCAACTCCAAGCAACCAACCAAACCCAACCAACTTCAAACTCAACCTACCAACCTGAAGCAAGCTTCTCATCACCCCTGGCCTTCGATTACATTAAATGGTTCGGATACGTGGTTTTTCTGCCAGCTTTGGGCTACTGAGCTGCTCATAATTTTCCAATTCTACCACTCGTTTTTCGGCTATGAATTCCCTGAAAAGCAGCACCAGGAACAGGCAGGAAGAAGACCATCTGAGCTGCGGTATGCATAGATCACACGACACCCTAGGCCCGACGTACCTAGGTTTGTGGTGGGGGTGGACTCAGAAAGACTAATCGATCTTGAGCTTCAGAAAACAAGTTAAAGGCATAATTGGCTGTGAGTGTTGGCAGCGAAATCAGGAATCGAGCGGACCGAAGCCAGTTAGTTACGAGACCGTTGGCTGACGCGCGCGGGTTTCAAAACCCGGCGGGCCGCGTGGGCGCGCGTGGGTTTTGAAACCCGCGCGCGCGCGGTTCTTTTGAAGTACTACTTACCCGTACTTACCTACCAACCCGGCTACAACTTCCGTCATCGTTCCGTTAGATATCTGACACACCGATTCACACCGATTCGCTTTTGTGTACCGGCCACGTAGTGCCCTCCGAGGAGCGAATACCTGTCTCAGTCCGCGTTATTTCGCCTGCCCTCATCACGGACATGCAGCACCTATCCGCACCGTCACGAGCAATTAATTTGGCCAGGCAGCCAATCTTTCTTCGAAGCCCACAGTTTGAAAATGGTTTGAATGCAGACGACGTTTTGTGAACTAGAGAAACGGCCCGAATGAGCTATACCAGTAAAGCCGAGCTTCTTGCTTGGGCAAGCCATGTGCTACAAATAAAAATAAGTCGCTTGGAGGAGGTAAGTGCTGTCATGCATGGATGGCATACTGGCAGCGTCCGTAGGGGGGCGGTGAACTGGCGTGCACTGCCTCTGCGCTTGATCCTCTAAGCTGCTCCATGGATCATGCGCATATACAACGAGCATCTCATCGCACCACCTTGTTGAAGGAGGCACCGAGAACGCATGGCTCCAGCCTGGCTCACCTCAGCATACCCTGACAGAATCAAGCCAAGCCAAGCTCCAGCTTGGTTCAACTACACCCATACCCTACACTGATTGAAACAAACCAGTTCAAAGGGAATTACAATTTCAAACACACAGGAGCGCTTGATACCCAAACGGTGTTACTCAAACAAGAGTAATACTGGGCATGTGGCAGTCATGGCGGTCAGACCCACGTCAGCCCATGTATTCTTTTGTGTATCAAGGTAGTAAAGTGGGAACATGATATATACAAACAGAAACATGAGTGGGGTGTGCATCCTATGTCATGTGTACGTTTGTGTGTGTGTGTGTGTGTGTGTTTGTGTGTTTGTGTGTGTGCGTGTGCGAAGCTCAATGATGGCGTGCATGTGAAAGTCAAACCCTAACATGATTTCAGGTATGCATGGGACAGTTCAGCTCACATATAAGTTGAGATGTGCATGTGAAAGTCAAACCCTAACATGATTTCAGGTATGCATGGGACAGTTCAGCTCACATATAAGTTGAGGTGTGCATGTGAAAGTCAAACCCACACGTGAATTGGGGCATGCACATGACAGAGTGACTGCTGCACATTGGTTGAGGTGTGCATGGGAAAGTCAGACCCACGCAAGAGTTCAGGTGTGTATATGAAAGTTAAAACCCACATATTAGTAGGGACCGGTATATCATGTGATGCTGACCTAAGGCAAGTATGATGTGATATCATACAAATTGCATCATATGATATTGTATATAACTGGGAACTTTAGCCTAGCCAGACTGCCGGCATCATATGATATCAAATGATGGCATGATATCATACGATATCATATTGCCGGATTTGCCGCTCCCTACATATAGGTTGACGTGTGCATTTTGCTGTGAAACTCGAACATGCGGTCAAGTGTGAATGTTCAGCCAAACCCACTGTCACTCCTCCGTCGCCATCCAAGTGAGCTAGCGAGTAATGTTTTAGCCATTCAGCAGATGATTTGGATTTTGGGTTTCAAAATACTTCATAGTTGGTAGTCCTTACCTCTTGAGAACTTGCGAACTTGAGAATTTGGCCCGAGAATTCCGACATTTTGGCCCGAGCATAAAGAATTCTGAGGATTTCTGTTAACATGATCCAGGTATCCTTTTGTGTATCAAGGTTGTATAGTGAGCACATGATACATAAAAGCAGAGACACGAGTGAGGGTGTGCATCCTCTCATGTGTGTGTATGTGTGTGTGTGTGCGGAGCTCAATGAGTTCTGAGAATTTCTGTTAACATGATATATACAAGCAGAGACATGAGTGAGGGTGTGCATCCTGTCATGTGTGTGTGTGTGTGTGTGTGTGTGCAGAGCCCGATGGATTCTGAGAATTTCTGTTAACATGATATATAAAAGCAGAGACATGAGTGAGAGTGTGCATCCTCTCATGTGTGCGCGTGTGTGTGTGTGCGGAGCTCAATGAGTTCTGAGAATTTCTGTTAACATGATACATACAAGCAGAGACATAAGTGAGGGTGTGCATCCTGTCATGTTTGTGTGTGCAGGGCCCGATGGATTCTGAGAATTTCTGTTAACATGATACATACAAATAGAAGCATGAGTCAGGTTGTCCATCCTATGTCATGTGTGTGTGCGTGCGTGTGTGTGTGTGTGTGTGTGTGTGTGTGTGCGAAGCTCAATGATTTTTGAGAATTTCTGTTAACATGATATATACAAATAGAAACATGAGTCAGGGTGTCCATCCTATGTCATGTGTGTGTGTGTGCGGAGCTCAATGAATTCTGAGAATTTCTGTTGACATAAAAAATAATGATTTCGCCTGGTTGGGCGAGGTATTAAGGGAGCCCTGTCTTACCGCGGTAGATAACGGGCTGCTACTTATAACGGACAAAGCTACCATGGCGGTTGACAGCATCTGCGAACACTAAAGCGCATCCGCTGGGATTCCTCTTTCACACCTCTCTTATACGCATCCTCCCAAGCAATACCGATCCCCCCAAACAATACCAATCCTCCCAAACAATACCAATCCTCCCAAAAGCTCATATTCTCCCAAACAACACCGATCCTCCCAAACACTCATATCCTCCCAAACAATACCGATCCTCCCAAACAGTACCTGTCCTCCCAAACACTCATACCCCATACTTACCTCTTTCACACCTCCCTTATACATTTCCTCCCGAACAGTTTACCAATGGAGCCCTCTATGCTCAGCTGGTGGATGCCTACCATCCAAATTCTGTCGCCATTCACAGGGTAATATCAGGGCTTTTTGTTCAAATCTGAAAGTGATTTTTTTCTAGCTTTATGGTTCTAGGCCTCCTCCAGGGACAGCGTTTAGTGCTTTTTATAGCTTTTATAGCTTTTTTTGTGCATTAAGGGGGGGGGGGGGGGGGGGGACTTTTTTTACTACTTTTTTATAGCGATATTTTTACCTAAACGTGGTCAAAACTAGCGGTCGCTATTTATAGCGATAAAAAAAGCCCTGGATAATAAGATTAGCATAGAACGGCACAGCGTAGCAAGGCATAGCTTAGCACAGCACAGCCTGCCATCCAAATTCTGTTGCCATTCACAGGGTAATATGATTAGCATAGAACGGCACAGCGTAGCAAGGCATAGCTTAGCATAGCACAGCCTGCCATCCAAATTATGTTGTCATTCACAGGGTAATATGATTAGCATAGAACGGCACAGCGTAGCAAGGCATAGCTTAGCATAGCACAGCCTGCCAACCAAATTATGTTGTCATTCACAGGGTAATATGATTAGCATAGAACGGCACAGCGTAGCAAGGCATAGCTTAGCATAGCACAGCACAGCCTTCCATCCAAATTCTGTTGCCATTCACAGGGTAATATGTGCACTTGCACTTGTTTATTTCTTCAACGATGCCTTGCCATTCCATGGCTGCATGGCGACGCATAGGTCTGGCTAAAATAGCCAGAAATGCCCCCCCCCCCCCCCCCCCCCACACACACACACACACCCAGGCTCCGCACAGCATAGAATAGCATAGCACAGCGTAGCAAGGCATAGCTTAGCATAGGACAGCATAGAATAGCATAGCACAGCGTAGCAAGGCATAGCACAGCATAGCAACGCATAGCTTAGCATGGGACAGCATAGAAATGCATAGCACAGCATAGCACAGTGTAGCAAGGCATAGCGTATCATAGCACAGCATATAATAGAATAGCACAGCATAGCACAGCATAGCATAGCATAGCACAGCATAGCACAGTGTAGCAAGGCATAACGTAGCATAGTGCAGCATAGAATAGCATAGCACAGCATAGCACAGCGTAGAAAGGCATAGCTTAGCATAGCACAGCATAGAATAGCATAGCACAGCATAGCAACGCATAGCTTAGCATAGTACAGCATAGTAAGGCATAGCTTAGCATAGCACAGCATAGAATAGCATAGCACAGCATAGCAACACATAGCCTAGCATAGGACAGCATATAACTGCATAGCACAGTGTAGCAAGGCATAGCGTAGCATAGCACAGCATATAATAGAATAGCATAGCACAGCATAGCACAGCATAGCACAGTGTAGCAAGGCATAGCGTAGCATAGTGCAGCATAGAATAGCATAGCACAGCATAGCATGGCGTAGAAAGGCATAGCTTAGCATAGCACAGTGTAGCAAGGCATAGCTAAGCATAGCCTAGCCTAGAATAGCACACCAAAGCAAAGCGCAGCAGAGCGAAGTATAGAGCAGCACAACACAGCCAAGCATTGCTTCTCAAGTCAATTTATTTTGGAATGAAGCCTTACAATAATGCAAAAATTGGAAAAAGACGTGCCTCACATCGATTTGCACCCTCACTTGTACACATGCTGTGCAACTTGTGCACTGACTACCACATGCCGTGCAAACTTTACACAAACTTGTTTGGACCCCTTACTCCTGCCCTTACCCCTACCGCTACTCCCAACCCCCAAATGCCCATCCCTGCCCCCATCTCTGCCCCTGCCTCCCCCCAGCCCCAAACTCCCATCCCCCAACACCCAACACCTGCCCCCTCTACTCCTCACCCCCAACCTTTTTCCTCTTGCCGTACCTCACAGGTGAACTTTCAAGCAAGGGATGATCGAGAAATACTAGCAAACTACAAGCTGCTACAGACTTCCTTCACTGCTCTAGAGATTGACAATGTGAGGCAATGAATGAGTGAATAAATAAATAGATAAATAAATAAATAAACAAATAAATAAAAGGTGACCTTCCAAGCAATGGATGATCGAGATATACTAGCAAACTACAAGGTGCTGCAAACTTCCTTCACTGCTCTGGAAATCGACAATGTGAGCCTGATGTGAGGCACACAAAAAAACGAACTTTCAGGCAAGGGATGATCTAGATATTCTAGCGAACTACAAGCTCCTGCAGACTTCCGTCACTGCTCTGAAAATTGACAGTGTGAGGCAATGAATAATGATACATAAATATATAATATTCGGAAATTAACAAGATGAGGCAATGAATAAATAAATAAATCATATTCGGAAAATTGAAAATGTGAGGCAATGAATAAATATTCATAAATAAATAATATTTGGAAATTGACAATGCGAGGCAATCAATGATACTACAAAAACAAATAATGTTTGGAAATTGACAAATAACAATTATAATTAAAAATGTGAGGCAATGAATAATAATAAATACATGATATTTGGAAATTGACAATTCGAGGAAATGAATAAACAAATATATAGCTTGCCTTATAACAAGGAGTGAGGTTGAGGGGGCCAGCCCGTTTGCACGCACTGGGGCCAACCACCATGTGAGGCAATGATTAATTTACTTTCTTGTTCCATAGGCTGCTACTGCTGCTGCTGTTGCTGCTGCTGCTCGCGCCGCTATCAATTTTGCTTGGCTTAATCACTAGCCCCTACATCTGATACACGACAATCAACCAACCAAGCAAACCAACCAACCATCCATTCATCCAACCTACCGACCATCCAACAATCCAACTATCCAACCATTCCACCAACCCAACTAGCCAAGCAAGCAAGCAACCAACCAACCATCTTACCATCTAAGCAATGAAATACATACACACTTCTGCAAATGAACCAACTGAAACTAACCAATGCACCAATGCAAGCAATGCGCCAATGCACCACCTATGCACCACCAATGCACCAATGCACCAATGCACCAATGAAAGCAATGAACCAATGCAACCAATGCAACCAATGTACCACTTATGCACCACCAATGCACCAATGCACAAATAATGGAATGCTCCCACTGATGTGCAACAGAATGCTGATGTGGCTAAGCTAAGCCGTGGCATCGTCTCTGACAACCTCGAGATGCTTCAGTGGATGTACAAACACCTACAACGTAAGTCTGCTAAACCCTAAGCCTTAAACCCTAAACCTCGAGATGCTTCAGTGGATGTACAAACACCTACAGCGTAAGACTGCTAAACCCTAAGCCCTAAACCCTAAACCTCGAGATGCTTCAGTGGATGTACAAACACCTACAACGTAAGTATGCTAAACCCTAAGCTCTAAGCCCTAAACCCTAAACCTCAAGATGCTTAATGGGATGTACAAACACCTCCAACGTAAGCCTGCTAACCCCTACCCCCTAAGCCCTAAACCCTAAACCTCAAGATGCCTAATGGGATGTACAAACACCTCCAACGTAAGCCTGCTACCCCCTACCCCCTAAGCCCTAGTCCCTAAACCTCAAGATGCCAAATGGGATGTACAAACACCTCCAACGAAAGTCGGCTACAACCTAAATCCTTAACCCTATCTCCTAGACCATTAAATGCTTCACAGGATCTAGCTACTATCCCAAGCACGGTCAGTAAACCCTACACCCTACACCCTAAACCCTATTCCTGGACATGCTTCGTGGGATGTACAATCACGGGCACTGTTTTTTTGTGCGACCCGTTGCCATTCCATCGCTGCATGGTGACGCATGGGATCCGGCTGAACTAGTCAGAAATGCACCCCCAAATCCCCCGGGCTCTGCGCTTTGTGCTCCACGGGGTTGGGGGGCAGCACGTCGCACTGGGGTTGCACTGAGTCCCTCATTTGCGACGCGCAGCCCCGAAAAAAAGTGATCATGGGATGAGGAAACATCTCCCACATAAGTACGCTTAACCCTAAACTCTAAACCCTAAGCTTCAAGATGCTCACTGGGCTGTAAAACACCTCCAACGAGATTTCACAAAACCCCAATCCATTCACCTGGGCTATTGTGGTTGCTACCATAGCAATGCTGGTACGAGACTCTAATACCAGCTTCTAGGCAGCCCTCCTGGCTTGCTACCCAGCCAAACCTAGCGGAAAATAGTAAATCTGGAAGCTGATAGAATCGGCTTTTCTGTACTGTTGAATTTTGGGGGCTTAGCCCAGTAACTGGCTCAGGCAGCTGCCTAGAGGTCGCAGCTCGTATTCTGGTTCCAATCCTCCTCCCCCATTCAGATGAATATATATGAAGCCCCCCCTCCTCCCCCAGCTTCCCCCCAGCCTCCCCCCCCACCTACCGTCCTCAACTGCATAAATCAATAAATGACTGCATACATATATGAGCAAACATCTTCTCTTGCCCCCCACCCCCACCCACCCCCACCCCTACACACACCAAACGCTCCCCCCCCTCCCCCCCCCCCCCGTACCCCCCCCCACCCCCACCCCCACTCACCCACCCCGCCCCACCCACCCCTCCACCCTCTCCACCCACCCTGCAGGAGGAGGCAGGGTGCCCCACGATGGCTATGACCCAGGAGCAAGGCGAGCACAGAGCATGAGGGGGGCTGTTAGAGAGGTGCCCTTGCCAAACTGCCTTGCTAACTCGACAGGTGAGCCCCCCCCCCCCCCCCCCCCCCCACCACCACCACCAACCCCCAAGCCAGGTAGGCTGAGTATCTTTGTATCATTGTTTTTCCTCCACAAAACCCATGAAGTGAGGTGAGGCTAGCCAGCACTCTTTCCCCCTTGTTAAACGCGTTGCAAATTGAGCTTCTTGGTGCCCCAGTGCGACGCACTGCCCCCCAAACATGGCGGAGTGCAAAGCGCGGAGCCCGGGGGATGCGGGGAGGCATTTTGACTAGCTTAGCCGGACCCATGCGTCGCCATGCAGTGATGGGATGGAAACGCGACACACACAACAAAAAGTGTAAAAGCCGGCCAGTGGTATCTGCAGCTGTTTCTGGCAATGCTTGGGTGTATAATTGCTCTTGTTTGCTCTAATCATTTCAATTTAATTTGTTTTATTTTGTTCTGATAATCAGTAATAATGAGAATTTGTTTTGATAATTGAATCTTATTTTTTTGTTCTGACAATTTATTTTAATTTATTTTGTTCTGATAATTCAATTTACTTTATTTTGTTCTGATAATGAGATTGTTCCAAGAGGGTTTGGGGTTAAGCTAAACCCTACACCCTCCCTACCCCCCTGCCCCTACCCTTTACAGGGCCACCTTTACCCTCTCGCTCCCACCCCTTGCCCCACTTCTATTATCATCCCCACCCTCTGTCCCTCTTAAGGGCACAAGTTGGGCTCTGGCTGAAGTAACTCAGGCGGATTCACTAGGGTCACCTTTACCCTCCCATACCTACCCCCACCTCCACCCTCATCCCCACCCTCTGTCCCTCTTAAGTAAACAAGGTGGGCTCTAGCCGAACTAAACCAGGAAGCTCCTCTAAGGCCGCCTTTACCCTCCCATACCTACCCCCTGCCCCCACCTCCATTATCATCCCCACCCTCTGTCCCTCTTAAGGACTCAGGCTACTTAGCTAGGGCCACCTTTACCCTCCCATACCTACCCCCTGACCCCACTTCCACTCTCATCCCCACCCTCTGACCTTGTCCAGGGCACAAGTTGGGCTCTAGCCGAACTAACTCAGGCGGCTCCTCTAAGGGCGCGTCCAGTCGCGGCATGATTGACCTTTCTCATGTCACCAGTCGCTGGCGTGAGGGTCTCGCACCACCAACAGAATCCCAACCAAATTCGCAACGGGCGCTGACTGGCAAGGTCCAGTTGAAGAGTGCGGTGCTGGCCCTAGCTGCTGGAGATGTCAGCCCTGATAATAAAGTACGGTATTAGGTACAGTCCGCGGTTTAACTTGTCTTGTGCTGATGACTGATTAGAGATCATAGGACAGGGTATGAGGGAGGGCAGATCGTGGTGTTGGTGCTGGTGGTGGTAGGGCAGATGGTTGCGGTGGTGGTGGTAGGGTAGATGGTGCGTGTGGTGATAGTAGGGCAGATGGTGGTGGTGGTGGTGGTGGTAGGGCAGATGGTGGTGGTGGTGGTCATCATTGGTCATTTAAGTTTGCAGCACAATTACAACAACAACAACAATTACAACAACAACAACAACAACAACAACAACAACAGCAACCACAACACTTATCCAACAACAACAACAAAAACAACAATAACAACAGAAACAACAACAGCAGCAGCAACATCTTACATTGTCTGTAATAGTAAACATAAGAACGAAAATAAGAAGAGTTACAACAAGAGCAAGAAAAAATACTGCTTCCACGCAACTGAACCGGAATCTGCAGTCCAGCTGCACATCTAGCATACGACGACAACAACAACAACAACAACAACAACAACAACAACAATTACAACAACATGAACAACAACAACAGGAACAGGAACAACAACAGCACCAACAACAACAGCAGCAACAGCACCATCTTCCACTAACTGCAATAATAAAGATAAGAACAACAATAAGAAGAGTTCCAACCAGAATAAAACATGACACTGCTTCTACACAACTGAACCTGAACCTGCAGTCCAGCTGTACATCTAGCATACGACGACGACAATCACAACAACAGGAACAACAACAACAGCAGCAGCAACAGCAACATCTTACATTGACTGTAATAGTAAAGATAAGAACAAAAATATGAAGAGTTTCAACCAGAACATAACATGACACTGCTGCCATCCATCTAGCATCTGAATCTGAGCCAGCTTCTGAATCTAAACATCTTTCTGAATCTGAACATCTCTCTGAATCTGAGCCAGCTTCTGAACCTGAGCCAGCTTCTGAATCTGAACATCTCTCTGAATCTGAGCCAGCTTCTGAACCTGAACATCTCTGTGAATCTGAACCTGCATCTGCATCTGAACATCTCTCTGAATCTGAGCCAGCTTCTGAACCTGAACATCTCTGTGAATCTGAACCTGCATCTGCATCTGAGCCAGCTTTTAAATCTGAACATCTCTCTGAATCTGAGCATCTCTCTGAATCTGAACCTGCATCTGCATCTGAGCCAGCTTCTAAATCTGAGCATCTCTCTGAATCTGAAACTGCTTCTGAATCTAGACATCTCTCTGAATCTGAACCTGCTTCTGCATCTGAGCATCTCTCTAAATCTGAGCCAGCTTCTGAATTTAAATATCTCTCTGAATCTGAACAACTCTCTGAATCTGAAACTGCAGTCCAGCCGCACATCAAGTATACGAACACCACGGACAAGTATCCCGGGGATGGCAACGCAGACAGACAACCTAGAGGATTTCTCACAGCGACTGTGTATCACTCCTAGTAAGATTTGTTTCTCTTTTCTTTGACTTGCGATTTTGACTTGACTTTGATTTGCGATTTTATGTTTTGTGATATGCGCTACATGGTTTCGGGTTTAGGTTTTTCTGTGTATCACTCCTAGTAAGCGTTATTTATCTGTTCTTTGACTTCAATTTGCAATTAATTTATATAATTAATATACCATTTACTTTGATTTGCAATTATGTTTTGTGGTACCTGTGTCAAGGTTTAGGGTTTAGGGTTTACTGTCTCTCACTCCAGCCCAGCTCCTCTTCCCTTATGCTTCAATGCACTTAGGTTTTGATACCCGTGGCAAAGTTTAGGGTTTAGGGTTTACTGTCTCTCACTCCAGCCCAGCTCCTCTTCCCTTTTGCTTCAATGCACTTAGCTTTTGATACCCGTGGCAAAGTTTAGGGTTTAGGGTTTACTGTCTCTCACTCCAGCCCAGCTCCTCTTCCCTTTTGCTTCAATGCACTTAGCTTTTGATACCCGTGGCAAAGTTTAGGGTTTAGGGTTTACTGTCTCTCACTCCAGCCCAGCTCCTCTTCCCTTTTGCTTCAATGCACTTAGGTTTTGATACCCGTGGCATGGTTTAGGGTTTAGGGTTTACTGCCTCTCACTCAAACCGAGCTCCTCTTCCCTTTTGCTTCAATGCACTTAGGTTTTGATACCCGTGGCAAGGTTTAGGGTTTAGGGTTTACTGCCTCTCACTCCATGTAAGCTTCCCTTGGACTTCAGGGCACTTTTCCTTTGTTGGTTATGTATGGCAGGGTTTAAGATTTAGGGTTAATCTCTGTCACTCCAATTGTGCCTCTCTTAGACTTCGGGGAACTATTCCTTCTTTGTTGTGTCACGCACGGCGGTTCCACGCAGCTCCATTCATCGGTCTCTCGGCCAAGCCCAAAGCTATTAAAGCCATTCAGCAGATGATTTGGACTTGGGTCTCGTAGTTCGTAGTTTGTACCTCCACTGTTACAGGCAAAATTTCTGAGAATTCTCAGAATTCTCAATTCTCGGGCACAAATGTCAGAGATCTCGGTTCAAACTTTCAAGTTTGAGGTATGAATTACGAAAAGAGTTCGGGAAGCAACCCCCCCCCCCCCCCCCCCCCCTCCCCCCCCGCTGAATAGCTATAACTGCATTGGAGCTTCTGTCATGTCAGCTTCATTGTTTTCCTTTTCGGCTACAAGTAGCAGCTTCTAGGCAGCTCCCTGAGACAGCCACTGGGCTAAGCCCACATATTACATGATAAATGTAGCTTGCAGCCTCCCTTCACCCCACCTACTCCTGACCTCTCCCCATTACCCATTACCCATAACCCCCACTACCCATTACTCCCCATTACCTATTACCCCCTCCACATTACCCCCATTACCCATTAACCACCAGTACTATTCCCCCTCCAATGACCCATACCCCATTACCAATAACCCCCATTACCTGATTTACCCCTCCACATGACCCATTACCCCCATTACCCATAACCCCCATTACCTATTCCCCCCCTCCACATGACCCATTACCCCCATTACCCATAACCCCCATTACCTATTCCCCCCCTCCACATGACCCATTACCCATAACCCCCATTACCAATTCCCCCCCTTCACATGTCCCATTACCCATTACCCATTAACCCCCATTATCTATTCCCCCCCTCCACATTTCCATGCTTCCCCGTGCAGCGTCTAAGTCCACAGGCAAGACCCCCTCGCCACGCGTCTCTCTCTCCTCCTCACAACGCCGAAGGGTGAATCCTAGCCCCTCCCAGACCTCCCCCGCAGCCACCACCCCCCAAACAAAAGCCACACCGTCCAGGCCGCTGCCCAACACGAACGTACCGGAGAGTGGGTTCAGTGCGGCTTGGTCTGGGGGCACACCCCAGGTAGGTTGGGTTTTTTTAATAGAAGGAAAAGCATTCAGTGCGGCTTAGTCTGGGGGCTCACCCCAGGTTAGTTGATTTTTTCATTTTGTATATGATGAAAAGCGTTCAGTGTGGCTTGGTCTGGGGGCACACCCCAGGCAAGTTGATTTTTTCATTTTTATATGATGAAAAGCGTTCAGTGTGGCTTGGTCTGGGGGCACACCCCAGGCAAGTTGATTTTTTCATTTTTATATGATGAAAAGCGTTCAGTGTGGCTTGGTCTGGGGGCACACCCCAGGCAAGTTGATTTTTCATTTTTATATCTGATGGAAAGCGTTCAGTGTGCTTGGTCTGGGGGCCACACACCAGCAAGTGATTTCTTTCACTTTTATATGATGAAAGCGTTCAGTGTGGCTTCGTCTGGGGCACACCCAGGCCAAGTTGATTTTTATTTTTTATTTTTAATATGCCGAAAAGGCGTTTCAGTTGTGGCTTGGTCTGGTGGGCACACCACAGGCAAGTTGATTTTTTCATTCTTATTAGATGAAAAGCGTCAGTGTGGCTTGGTCTGGGGGCCACACCAAGGCAAGTGTTTTTCATTTTTATATGATGAAATAGCGTTTCAAGTGTGGCTTGGTCTGGGGGCACACCCCAGGCAAGTTGATTTTTTCATTTTTATATGATGAAAAGCGTTCAGTGTGGCTTGGTCTGGGGGCACACCCCAGGCAAGTTGATTTTTTCATTTTTATATGATGAAAAGCGTTCAGTGTGGCTTGGTCTGGGGGACACCCAGGCAAGATTGATTTTTTTCATTTATAGATGAAAAGCGTGCAGTGTGGCTTGGTCGGGGGCACACCCAGGCAGTGATTTTTCATTTTTATATGATGAAACGCGTCAGTGTGTTGGCTTGGGTCTGGGGCACACCCCAGGCAAGTTGATTTGTCATTTTATATGATGAAAAGCGTCAGTGGGTGGTTGGGGGCAACCCAAGGGCAAGTTGAGTTTTTAATTTTATATGATTGAAAAGCGGTTCAGTGTGGCTTCGGCTCTGGGGATTATCCAGGCAGGTTGGATTTATTTTGTATCACTGGCATACCTCCCCCCACACCCCACACCCCCACACCCACCCCACACAAACACACACACACACACACACCACCGCCCTCAACCCCCAAACCATGTAGGTTGAATATCTTTGTATCACTGTTTTTCCTCCCAAAAACCCACCCCAACCAAGCCGATCACTGTGTTCCCTCTCCAAAACCCACCCCAACCAAGCCGATCACTGTATTCCCTCTCCAAAACCCACCCCAACCACCCTGATCACTGCATTCCCTCCCCAAAACCCAACCCCGGTTGCAGGTGAGTACCAAGGTCCGTACCGTACTGATGCTTAGCTTGTACCTACACATTGTCTGTGACAATGACATGCATGTACCCCCAAACCAAGCCAAAACAAGCCAAACCAAGCCAAGCCCTGTTGCATGTGAATACCAACGCCTGTGACAGGATTCTTGTCTCCAACCTAGCCAAGCCAAACCAAACCAAGCCAAACCAAACCAAGCCAAGCCAAGCCAAACCCGATTGCTTGTGAATAAAAGCCTTGCTGACAGGTATTCTGTCTCCAATTCTAGGCCAAGTCCAAACCAAGGCCAAACAAAGCAAGCCCTGTTGATGTGAATACCAAAACGCCTTGCGGAGGATTCTTGTCTCCAACTAGCCAAGCCCAAACCAAAACCAAGCCAAGCCCAAAACCGATTGCTGGGAACTACCACCGCCTGTGACAGGATTCTGTCTCATCTACGCAAGCCAAACAAGCCAAACCAAGAGCCAAGCCCGTTGCAACTGTGAATACAACGCCTCGTGACAGGATTCTTGTCTCCAACCTAGCCAAGCCAAACCAAACCAAGCCAAGCCAAGCCAAACCCGATTGCTTGTGAATACCAACGCCTGTGACAGGATTTTTGTCTCCAATCTAGCCAAGCCAAACCAAGCCAAACCAAGCCAAGCCCTGTTGCATGTGAATACCAACGCCGGCTGACGGATTTTGCCTACACTAGCCAAGCCAAACCAAACCAAGCCCAAGCCAAACCAAACCAAGCCAAGCCAAGCCAAACCCGATTGCTTGTGAATACCAACGCCTGTGACAGGATTCTTGTCTCCAATCTAGCCAAGCCAAACCAAGCCAAACCAAGCCAAGCCCTGTTGCATGTGAATACCAACGCCTGTGACAGGATTCTTGTCTCCAACCTAGCCAAGCCAAACCAAACCAAGCCAAGCCAAACCCAATTGCTTGTGAATACCAACGCCTGTGACAGGATTCTTGTCTCCAACCTAGCCAAGACTACAAAATCATGGACGTGTGCTAGCACACATATCATCCCATTTTTATCTTCCATACGTAAACATAGCTGGATCACTCCCACGGCCTGTTCTGTACCAACATCCCTGTATGTTTGTGTGTGTGAGGTGTGTGTGTATGAGGTGTGTGTGTGTGTGTGTGTGTGTGTGTGTGTGTGCTGATCCTCTGTCTACACCAATAAATTGTCTCATCTAATGACTTGCCTGTATCCCAACCCATCTCAACCCAACCTTACCCAACCCAACCCAACCCATCCCGCGTCCCCCCCCACACACACACACAGTCTCCCCCCCCCCCCCCCCCCCCCCCAACCCACACACACCCACACACCACCACCACCACACACGCACCCCTCCCCCACACACACCCGTCCCACAGGCTCAAGCAAGTGAGGGTGGAACAAGTCAAGCTTCCTCTCCAAACCCTCCAGGCGGTGTCACCTCATCTGTACCCTCTCACCAGACCCCCCCAGGGGGCGCGTCCGCAGCCCCCTCCCCTGGCCCAATAGGGGGGGCCGCCCACTCAGTCAGCCACACTAAGGGAGACGTGGACAACAACGTCCAACAGGGCAAAGCCGATCTTCCTCCCTCGCTTTCGCACAGCAATCCCCACCCAGGGGCGGGCAACAACATCAGCACCACATCCACTACCACCGCCACCTCTACCAACAACAACGTCAACATCACCTCAACCACAAACAACATCAACAGCGCCAACAACAGCACCAACACTAACAACGCCAACACCAATGAGGCGTTACCAGACTTGCTTGCCAACACCACCAACACCACCAACACCAAGGGGGCGTTTCCAGACTTGCTTGCCAACACCAACAACACCAACAACTCCAACCGGGCGTTACCAGACCTGCTTACCAACACCACCAACACCACCAACACGAATGAGGCGTTACCAGACTTGCTTGCCAACACCAACAACACCAAGGGGGCTTTAGCAGACCTGCTTGCCAACACCAACAACAACGGGGTGGTATCAGGCCATGCCGACCTCCCCCCCATGTTGCTTGTCAACACCGGGGACATGCAGCCAACTGACAATGGAGCCAATGCTGCCACCAAGCACTCCAGCCTCCAGCCTGCTGACAGCCAAAGCTTGCCATCGCCCTCACAATGTGTCGGGGGTGCGAAAGCCGGCCATGGGGCATTGCTGGTGCAGAAGCAAGAGGCAGAGCACAGGCAGGTTCACATTTTTGTTTTGAACATCTTACTGTTTTTGATATAATCCTGTGTTATGAATATTTATGTTTTGGATATATTTTCCTGTTTTTAATATATTTAAGCTTGTCATAGCCCTCACAATGTGTCGGGGGTGCGGAAGCCAGCCCTGGGGCATTGCTGGTGCAGGAGCAAGAGGCAGCGCACAGGCAGGTTCACATTTCCGTTTTGAATATCTTACTGCTTTGGATATTCCTGTGTTTTGAATATCTATGTTTTGGACTCCCCCTTCGGTCGCTCTTGGCGTTGCAGGTCGTCGTCAACTGCGATGGTAGCTTGTCCAGTTGAGGTAGGAGACCGCTCCCCACCCACGTACGACGGGCTCCCTTAACACCACGCCCCATCAGGCGTCATCATTACCTAATGTTTTGTATACTTTCCTATGTTGAATACAGCCAAAGCTTGCCATCCCCCTACCAATGTGTCAAGGGTACGGAAGCCAGCCATGGGGCATTGCTGGTGCAGGAGCCAGAGACATTGCATGTAGGGACGGTCATGTTTCCGTCTTCAATATCTTACAGTTTTGATACATTCCTGTTTTTAATATTTGTGTTATGAATATTTTCCTGTTTTGAACATATTCAAGCTTCTCATCGCCCTTGCAATGTGATGGGGGTGCGGAAGTCAGCCATGGGGCATTACTGATGCAGGAGCCAGAGACAGCGCACAGGCAGGTTCATGTTTCTGTTTTCAATATCTTGCAGTTTTGCTATATTCCTGTGTTTTTATATATTCCTGTTTTTAATATTTATGTTATGAATATTTTCCTGTTTTTAATATATTCAAGCTTGTCGTCGCCCTCACAATGTGTCGGGGGTGCGGAAGTCAGCCATGGGGCATTACTGATGCAGGAGCCAGAGACAGCGCACAGGCAGGTTCATATTTCCGTTTTGAATATCTTTAGGGAGCGGCAGGGGGGGGGGTATCTGGGTAGCGCTACCTAGTGCTACTCGCGCTACCTAGCGCTACCTGACGTGCTCGCATAGCTGGTTTCGAGCTCTTAATGTCGGCAACTTTTCCTCGAAGTTGCCATTTGGAGTAGGATTCCGTTCATATAGCAAGGTAACCCGGAGCCTGTCGCGACCTACCCTTTCTCATGGTAAGATTTTCGACGGCTACATTTGGCTAAGTTAGCTCCCAGCTATTAGGACTAACCCAGTTATTATGACTATAAGTCCTACTTTTGGCCGCGGTTAAAGCTACCTGCCGCTCCCTAAATATCTTAGTGTTTTTGATGTATTCCTGTTCTGAATATTTTCCTGTTTTGAATGTATTCAAGTTTGGGAAATATTCATGTTTTGATATTCCATGCATGGTGGTTTGTGCTTGATTACAAAGGCAATCAATCTATCTCACTGTAGGTGTTTGTATGTTACAGTCCTTGACCACAAACACTGTATGATGCAGGGGAGGGAGAAAAAGGCACTTGATTGTGTTCTCATACATGGCCAATCTATATCTCTATCTACGATGCATGGTGGTTTTTATGTTAGGTTGCATAGTCAATATCTCTCTCTCAATCTGTCTCAATCTTTCTCTAGCACTCCCAGTCTATCTCAACATATCTCTTTCTCAATCTATCTCTATCTCAATATGTCTCTTTCTCAATCTATCCCTGTCTATCTCTATCTCAATCTATCTCAATCTATCCCTGTCTATCTCTATCTCAATCTATCTCAACCTATCTCAATCTGTCTCAATCTATCTCTGTCTATTTCTGTCTCCATCTATCTCTATCACTCTATGATGCAGGGGTGGGAGAAAAAGCCACTTGATTGTCTTCTCCAGAGCAGTGGAGGCCTCCACCTCAGCAGTGTCGTGTTTGCAGGCTAGCGTGGATGGCATGCAAGCTTTGCTGGCAACAAGTTGGGTGGGATCGACACACGCCAAGGGGGCCATGGCAAAGGGGAAGACTCGAAGCGTGCAGGTGGGTGGGGTGGGGTGGTTTGTGTGTATGCAGTGGTGGGTGGGGTGGGGTGGGTTGTGTGTACGCAGTGGTGGGTGGGGTGGGGTGGGTTGTGCGTATGCAGTGGTGGGTGGGGTGGGGTGGGTTGTGCGTATGCAGTGGTGGGTGGGGTGGGGTGGGTTGTGTGTATGCAGTGGTGGGTGGGGTGGGGTGGGTTTGTGTGTATGCAGTGGTGGGTGGGGTGGAAGTGGGTGTGACGGTGGGGTGGGGGTGGGGGGTAGTGGCACACGCCAAGGGGGCCATGGCAAAGGGGAAGACTCGCAGCGTGCAGGTGGGTGGGGTGGGGCGGGGTGTGTGTATGCAGTGGTGGGTGGGGTGGAAGTGAGTGTGATGGTGGTGGTGGTGGTGTGTGTGTGGGGGGGGGGTAGGGACGCGCGCCAAGGGGGCCATGGCAAAGGGGAAGACTCGTAGCGTGCAGGTGGGTGGGGTGGGGCGGGGTGTGTGTATGCAGTGGTGGGTGGGGTGGAAGTGAGTGTGATGGTGGTGGTGGTGGTGTGTGGGGGGGGGGGGGGGGGGTAGGGACGCGCGCCAAGGGGGCCATGGCAAAGGGGAAGACTCGTAGCGTGCAGGTGGGTGGGGTGGGGTGGGTGAGGTGTATGCAGTGGTGGGTGGGGAGGAAGTGAGTGTGATGGTGGGGTGGGGTGGGGGTAGGGACGCGCGCCAAGGAGGCCATGGCAAAGGGGAAGACTCGTAGCGTGCAGGTGGGTGGGGTGGGGCGGGGTATGTGTATGCAATGGTATGTGGGGTGTGGTGGGTGGGGTGGTGTTAAAACAACCTTACAACTGACATGTACCTTAATGTGTACCTAACCACCAGGATGCTGCACAAGCCCTGCTGCACCACACATGCATCTTTGTAGACGACTTGCAGCTTACAACTGACATGTACCTTCCAACTGACGCGTCCCTTATAACTGGTATGTAGCTTACAACTGACATGTACTTTACAACTGACATGTACCTTAATGTGTGCCTCACCACCAGGACGCTGCACAAACCCTGCTGCACCACACACGCATCCTTGTGGACGACGTGAAGCTGCTGTGTCGAAAGAGTGTGGAGGCTGACCTAGGGCCCCTGACTCCTCCTGAGGCAAGAGACATGGAGCTTAAAGCGAGTGAGCTTGCAACCACTTTAGGTGAGTGTGTGGGTGTGTAGAGGAGTGTGTGGGTGTGTAGAGGGGTGTGTGGGTGTGTAAAGGAGTGGGTGGGTGTGTAGAGGGGTGTGTGGGTGTGTAGAGGAGTGGGTGGGTGTGTAGAGGGGTGTGTGGGTGTGTAGAGGAGTGTGTGGGTGTGTAGAGGGGTGTGTGGGTGTGTAGAGGAGTGGGTGGGTGTGTAGAGGGGTGTGTGGGTGTGTAGAGGAGTGGGTGGGTGTGTAGAGGGGTGTGTGGGTGTGTGTAGAGGAGTGGGTGGGTGTGTGGAGGGGTGTGTGGGTGTGTAGAGGAGTGGGTGGGTGTGTAGAGGGGTGTGTGGGTGTGTAGAGGAGTGTGTGGTGTTGAAAGGGGTGTGTGGGTGTGTAGAGGAGTGGGTGGGTGTGTAGAGGTGTGGTGTGGGTGTGTAGAGGAGTGGGTGGGTGTGTAGAGGGGTGTGTGGGTGTGTAGAGGAGTGGGTGGGTGTGTAGAGGGGTGTGTGGGTGTGTAGAGGAGTGGGTGGGTGTGTAGAGGGGTGTGTGGGTGTGTTTGGTAGAGAGTGGGTGGGGTGTAGAGGGGGGTGTGGGGGTGTAGAGGAGGGGGTGGGGTGTCAGAGGGGATGGGTGTGTGGTAGAGGAGTGGGTGGGTGGTGTAGAGGAGTGTGTGGGGTGTATTGTAGAGGAGGGGGTGGGGTGTAGAGGGGGGTTTGGGTGGTAGAGGAAGTGCGGTGGGGTGTGTAGAGGGGGTGTGGTGTGTAGGGATGTGTAGAGCTTGCAAAAAGTTTAGGTGATGTGTTGTTGGTGTGTAGAGGGGTGTGTGGGTGGTGTAGAGCTTGCAACAGTTTAGGGTGAGTGGTGGGTGTGTTAGTAGAGGGTGGTGGGTGGTCGAGCTTGCAAAAAAGTTGAGGTGAGGTTTGTGGGGGTGTAGAGGGGTGTGTGGTTGTGTGTAGAGCTTGCAAACAGTTCAGGTGAGTGTGTGGGTGTGTAGAGGGGGTGGGTTGGGTGTGTAGAGCTTGCAAACAGTTTTAGGTGAGTGTGTGGGTTTGTAGAGGGGTGGGTGGGTGTGTAGAGCTTGCAAACAGTTTAGGTGAGTGTGTGGGTGTGTAGAGGGGTGGGTGGGTGTGTAGAGCTTGCAAACAGTTTAGGTGAGTGTGTGGGTGTGTAGAGGGGTGGGTGGGTGTGTAGAGCTTGCAAACAGTTTAGGTGAGTGTGTGGGTGTGTAGAGGGGTGGGTGGGTGTGTAGAGCTTGCAAACAGTTTAGGTGAGTGTGTGGGTTTGTAGAGGGGTGGGTGGGTGTGTAGAGCTTGCAACTAGTTTAGGTGAGTGTGTGTGTAGAGGGGGGGGTGGGCAGGGAGGTGGGGGAGCGAAGAGGGTTGGTGGGGTGGGCTGGGGGGAGGGAAGTGGGGGTGGGGGATGAATGTGTGTGAGAGATTGTTTCAGTCTGTGTGTGTTGGAAGGAGGGAGGGGGTGGGGGAGTGGGGGAGGGCTGTGTAGCTTGCAAGGGGGGTAGTACATGTCTGTGTTTTGAGGGTGAAGAACGCTAGAACTTGGAGATTCTCTATTGGATGTATTTAATTTTGGTTGTAGACCGCACAGTAGGAGGAAACCAAAGTTGTGGGCTTCTAAACAAACGTAGAAGCTGACAAGGTCACAACTAGGAAGCATAAAGAATAGTCCAACATAGGCAAGCATTAATAATAAAATGGATTCCAAAGTTGTAAACAGGGGGAGGGGGGGGGGGGGGGGGGGGGGGGCTGAAAGGGTGGTGGTGTTTGCAGTGGTGGTTGCGGTGGTGGATTTTAGGAGGGCAAAAGACATTGACCCGGTCGTATGTTTACAACACACACAAAACAATGAGGACAATCCCAATCTTACTCCTCTGTTCTTGATTCCTCCGCTGTCGTTCGGTAGTCCAAGCTCAGGCACAGTAGCGGTCTGCAAAAGCAAAACCTACAGTAACCTTCCCCAGTGCAAGCTAACGTGAAGGTTCCTTCAACCTCACGCCCCGTGGCAAGGCATTACACTTATCATTTTTCAATTTTCAGGTTCCTTGGTGCCAACCTCATGCCGTTGGGCAAGGCGCAATAATTAGGTTGGTTGGGTTGGTTACTTCAACCTCATGCCACCTGGCAAGGCGCAATAATTAAATGGGTTGGTTGGGTTAGTTCCTTCAACCTCATACTATATGGCAAGGCGCAATAATTAGGTTGGTTGGGTTGGTTCCTTCAACCTCATGCCACCTGGGAAGTCGCAATAATTGGTTGGTTGGTTGAGTTGGTTCCTTCAACCTCATGCCACCTGGGAAGTCGCAATAATTGGTTGGTTGGTTGAGTTGGTTCCTTCAACCTCATGCCACCTGGGAAGTCGCAATAATTGGTTGGTTGGTTGAGTTGGTTCCTTCAACCTCATGCCATCTGGCAAGGCGCAATAATTGGTTGGTTGGTTGAGTTGGTTCCTTCAACCTCATGCCACCTGGGAAGTCGCAATAATTGGTTGGTTGGTTGAGTTGGTTCCTTCAACCTCATGCCACCTGGCAAGTCGCAATAATTGGTTGGTTGGTTGAGTTGGTTCCTTCAACCTCATGCCACCTGGCAAGGCGCAATAATTCCAATATTTCTCTCTGTTCTTGATTGCAGGTCAACTGAAAGCAACATTCAGCCAGAGTGTCAATAGAGGGCTGAATGATCTGTTGGGTCATGTGGCGCCCATCACAGACGCTGGAGCAGTGGACAAAAACAGCGCAGAGGGCATGGACTCTAACATAGAGGCCACCCTCACATCCACACATGTGAGCTTGCCCTCGCTCTCTTGCCACTGCTCCTGTTCCTACCCGTGCCCTTGTGGATGCTCCTAGCCCTGCTCCTGCTCCTTATCCCGACTCTGCTCGTGCCCTTGATGTTGCTCCTGGCCATGCTCATGCTCCTAATCCTGCTCCTTATCCCGACTCTGCTCGTGCCCTTGATGTTGCTCCTGGCCATGCTCATGCTCCTAATCCTGCTCCTTATCCCGACTCTGCTCGTGCCCTTGATGTTGCTCCTGGCCATGCTCATGCTCCTAATCCTGCTCCTTATCCCGACTCTGCTCGTGCCCTTGATGTTGCTCCTGGCCATGCTCATGCTCCTAATCCTGCCCCTTATCCCGACCCTGCTCGTGCCATTTTGTGTTGATGCCTTATCTGCATTTTGTATTATTATTATTATTATTATTATTATTATTATTATTATTATTATCATCAGTTATTATTATTATTATTATTATTATTATTATTATTATTATTATTATTATTTTATGGACTGTCCCCATTTGATGAACATTCTCCGTTGTATGAACGGTGCTGCCAACCTGCATGGAGAACAAGTTCATACATTTAGACTACATACATTCTGACGGGGGGCCTGAGTCCGTGCAACAGTTATAATTAAATTTCACAATTCTGTTCTGTGTTCTCCATGCTGCCAACCTGCATGGAGAACACAAAACAAGTCCGTACATTTTGATTTGATAGCCTATCCACATTTTATTATTATAATCATTATTATGATTTAATTGTACATTTCCCTGTGCAGCTGGATGCCGCTATCAAGTCTGTCGGAGTCGCTCATTTTGCACTGGATCAGCTGGCTCATAGGTGGGTGCCATGTAAAAACTTAAAAAACAACTAGAGTGCCTAAACAAGAAGGATTTCACGTGGATTTTAACATAGTGCCTAAAAAGGTCTCAGCTGGCTCATAGATGGGTGCCATGAGCCCTCGACTATTTTCTCCTCCCATCGTTATAGACTTATTCACATCAGGTGGCTCATGAAGTAAATAGAGGGTGACATGGCTCTCTTAATCTTCTCTTACTCCCAAGTGTAGGATGTGTGTTTTAGGGACTTGCGCTGGATCAGGGGGGTCATAGCTGGCTACTGGTACTGGGTCATAGCTGGCTACTGGTACTGCTTCATAGCTGGCTACTGGTACTGGTTCATAGCTGGCTACTGGTACTGGGTCATAGCTGGCTACTGGTACTGGGTCATAGCTGGCTACTGGTACTGGGTCATAGCTGGCTACTGGTACTGGGTCATAGCTGGCTACTGGTACTGGGTCATAGCTGGCTACTGGTACTGGGTCATAGCTGGCTACTGGTACTGGGTCATAGCTGGCTACTGGTACTGGGTCATAGCTGGCTACTGGTACTGGGTCATAGCTGGCTACTGGTACTGGGTCATAGCTGGCTACTGGTACTGGGTCATAGCTGGCTACTGGTACTGGGTCATAGCTGGCTACCATGACTCTCTTAATCTCCTCTTATCACGCGAGACTTTGTCATGTCCCCTTGCCCCCTTGCCCCCCACCCCGCCCCCTTTCCTAGACGACAAATCAAGCTCCCCTCCCACACCTCCTACAACCTTTTGGATGCCATAGAGGATCCAGGGACCCCCCCCCCCCCCCCCCCCCCCCCCCCCATTGGTGGTTGGCCCCAGTGCAAGCAAACAGGCTGGCCCCCTCAACCTCACGCCTCGTAAGAAGGCGGGCCTATTTATTTATGTATTTATTTATTTACTTATTTATTTATATGCCGTAGGGGGTCTGCAGCGAGACACACGGCCTTCTTTAAGGCGGAGGCCGCACTGGCAGCTGGCCTCCAGGAGAGGGCTAGTAGCAACAGTGATGGTACCGGGGAGCCAGCTAGAACCAGCACCAGTGGGAGAAGTGGACGCAGTCGCGCTTTCAAGATGGGAGAGTTTCAACTGAAGCAGCTTCGGAATGGGGATGTGTACAAGGTAGGCGGAGTGTGGAGTGGTACTGTGTGTGTGTGTGTGTGTGTGGACGTCGGTGTGTCAGTGATTTGTGGAAGTCGTTGCGTGAGGGAGGAGTGGACGCAGTCGCCCTTTCAAGATGGGAGAGTTCCAACTGAAGCAGCTTCGAAATGGGGATGTGTACAAGGTAGGCTAGGAGTGGGGTGGTACTGTGTATATGTGTGTGTGGGTGTGTGGGTGTGTGTGGACGTCGGTGTGTCAGTGATTTGTGGAAGTCGGTGTGTGAGGGAGGAGTAGACGCAGTCGCCCTTTCAAGATGGAAGAGGTTCAACTGAAACAGCTTTGGAATGGGTGTGTGTACAAGGTGGGCTAGGTGTGGAGTGGTACTGTGTGTGTGTGTGGGGGGGGGGGGGGGGGGGGGGGGGTCAGTGATTTGCGGAAGTTGATGTGTGAGGGAGGAGTGGACGCAGTCGCCCTTTCAAGGTGGGAGAGTTCCAACTGAAGCAGCTTCGGAATGGGGATGTGTACAAGGTAGGCTAGGTGTGGAGTGGTACTGTGTATATGTGTGTGTGGGTGTGTGGGTGTGTGTGGACGTCGGTGTGTCAGTGATTTGTGGAAGTCGGTGTGTGAGGGAGGAGTAGACGCAGTCGCCCTTTCAAGATGGAAGAGGTTCAACTGAAACAGCTTTGGAATGGGTGTGTGTACAAGGTGGGCTAGGTGTGGAGTGGTACTGTGTGTGTGTGGGGGGGGGGGGGGGGGGGGGGGGGGGGGGGGGGGGGCGGGGGGTGGGGTGGGGGGGGGTCAGTGATTTGTGGAAGTTGATGTGTGAGGGAGGAGTGGACGCAGTCGCCCTTTCAAGGTGGGAGAGTTCCAACTGAAGCAGCTTCGGAATGGGGATGTGTACAAGGTAGGCGGAGTGTGGAGAGGTACTGTGTATGTGTGTGTGTGGACGTCGGTGTGTCAGTGATTTGTGGAAGTCGGTGGGTGAGGTAGGAGTGGAAGCAGTCGCCCTTTCAAGACGGGAGAGTTCCAACTGAAGCCGCTTCGGAATGGGGATGTGTACAAGGTAGGCTAGGAGTGGAGTGGAGTGGTACTGTGTATGTGTGTGTGTGGACGTCGGTGTGTCAGTGATTTGTGGAAGTTGGTGGGTGAGGTAGGAGTGGAAGCAGTCGCCCTTTCAAGACGGGAGAGTTCCAACTGAAGCAGCTTCGGAATGGGGATGTGTACAAGGTAGGCTAGGAGTGGAGTGGTACAGTGTATGTGTGTGTGTGGACGTCGGTGTGTCAGTGATTTGTGGAAGTCGGTGGGTGAGGTAGGAGTGGAAGCAGTCGCCCTTTCAAGACGGGAGAGTTCCAACTGAAGCCGCTTCGGAATGGAAATGTGTACAAGGTAGGCTAGGAGTGGAGTGGAGTGGTACTGTGTATGTGTGTGTGTGGACGTCGGTGTGTCAGTGATTTGTGGAAGTTGGTGGGTGAGGTAGGAGTGGAAGCAGTCGCCCTTTCAAGGTGGGAGAGTTCCAACTGAAGCAGCTTCGGAATGGGGATGTGTACAAGGTAGGCTAGGAGTGGAGTGGTACTGTGTGTGTGTGTGTGTGTGGACGTCGGTGTGTCAGTGATTTGTGGAAGTCGGTGGGTGAGGTAGGAGTGGAAGCAGTCGCCCTTTCAAGACGGGAGAGTTCCAACTGAAGCCGCTTCGGAATGGGGATGTGTACAAGGTAGGCTAGGAGTGGAGTGGTACTGTGTATGTGTGTGTGTGGACGTCGGTGTGTCAGTGATTTGTGGAAGTTGGTGTGTGAGGGAGGAGTGGACGCAGTCGCCCTTTCAAGATGGGAGAGTTCCAACTGAAGCCGCTTCGGAATGGGGGTGTGTACAAGGTGGGCTAGGTGTGGAGTGGTTCTGTGTATGTGTGTGTGGACGTCAGTGTGTCAGTGATTTGTGGAAGTCGGTGGGTGAGGTAGGAGTGGACGCAGTCGCCCTTTCAAGACGGGAGAGTTCCAACTGAAGCAGCTTCGGAATGGGGATGTGTACAAGGTAGGCTAGGAGTGGAGTGGTACTGTGTATGTGTGTGTGTGGACGTCGGTGTGTCAGTGATTTGTGGAAGTTGGTGGGTGAGGTAGGAGTGGAAGCAGTCGCCCTTTCAAGATGGAAGAGTTCCAACTGAAGCCGCTTCGGAATGGGGATGTGTACAAGGTAGGCGGAATTTGGGGTGTTGCTGTATGCTTGTTGGTGGGTGACTGTAGGGGTGTGGTTTGTTGCTGTCGGTGGGTGGGTGTAGGGGTGTGGTGGGTGGGTGTTGGAGTGTGTTGTGTGTTTGCAGCTTCGGAATGGGGATGTGTACAAGGTGGGCTGTGTTTGGGGTGCTGCTGTATGAGTGTCGGTGGGTGGGTGACTGTAGGGGCGTGGTTTGTTGCTGTCGGTGGGTGGGTGCAGGATTGTAGACACTGAGAGCTCCAGATGAAGCAGCTTCGAAATGGAGATGTGTACAAGGTGGGCTGTGTTTCGGGTTGTGAGTGTGTGTGCAGCTTCGGAATGGGGACGTTTACAAGGTGGGCTGAGTGTGGAGTGGTACTGTGTGTGTTTCGGTGTGTGTGTGTGGGGGGGGTGATTTGTTGAAGGCAGTGACTGAGGGATTGGGGTTGTGTGTGTACAGCTTCGGAATGGGGATGTGTACACGGTGGGCTGTGTGTGGAGTGGTACTGTGTGTTACGGTGTGTGTGGGGGGGGGGCGGGGTGATTTGTCGAAGGCGGTGAGTGAGGGATTGGGGTTGTGTGTGTGCAGCTTCGGAATGGGGATGTGTGTAGCTTCAAAATGTGGATATGTACAAGGTGGGCTATGTTTGGGGGGCTGAGGTATGCGTGTCGGTAGGTGGGTGTAGGGGTGAGGTTTGTTGCTGTTGGTGGGTGGGTGGGTGGGTGGGTGTAGACACTGAGAGTGAGTGAGGTCCTAAACAGGAATCTGTGTATTTGTGTGAGAGAGGGGCGGTGGGGGGTGGGGGGTGGGTGGGGAGCAGGGATGAGTTGATCTTTCCTGTGTAGGTGTGTGTGTGTGTGTGTGTGTGTGTGTGGGGGGGGGGGGGGGGGGGGGGGGGGGGGGGGGAGTGAAGGAGGAGCAGGGTGTGGGGGGGGGGCAGGGATGAGTTAATCTTTCCTGTGTGTGGGGTTGAGGTTGGGGGGGGGGGGGGGGGGGGGGGGGGGGATGAGTGAATGAGGCGCAGGTTGTGTGGGGGAGCAGGGATGAGTTAATCTTTCCTGGGGGGGGGGGGGGGGGGGGGGGGGGAGGGGGGAGGGGGGGGGGGGGGGGAGCAGGGATGAGTTGATGTTTGTGCTGTGGCTAGCTTGTTGGGGGTATATGGAGGAAGGAGTTCGTGTTTGGGGTGGCTAGATGGGTGGTGGTATTGGGAGGCAAGAGTGCGTGTTTGTGCTTGGTGTGGCATAAAGGGGAAGGGGTTTGTGTTTGTGTTTAGTGTGGCTAGAAGGGGAAGGGGTGCGTGTTTGTGTTTGGTGTGGCTAGATTTTGGCAGGAGTGTGTGTATGTGTTTGGTGTGCCTAGAAGGTGTATGTGTGTGTGGTGGGGGTGGGGGTGTCTAGAAGGTGTATGTGTGCGTGGTGGGGGTACAGTCATCTCGTACATCTGCCATATGCAGTTGTGTGTCAGCTGTCACTTTGGGATCACTCCTGCCATTGATGCCCTGCCGTGCCTGATCAAGACATGTGTGTGCCGTGCCTGATCAAGACATGTGTGTGCCGTGCCTGATCAAGACATGTGTGTGCCGTGCCTGATCAAGACATGTGTGTGCCGTGCCTGATCAAGACATGTGTGTGCCGTGCCTGATCAAGACATGTGTGTGACGTGCCTGATCAAGACACATGCTTTTCCGTGCCTGATCAAGACATGTGTGTGACGAGCCTGATCAAGACATGTGTGTGCCGTGCCTGATCAAGGCATATGCTTGCCGTGCCTGATCAGGACATGTGTGTTACAAGCCTGATAAAGACATGTGTGTGTTACAAGCCTGATCAAGACAGGTGTGTGACGTGCCTGATCGAGACATGTATGTGCCCTGCCGTGCCTGATCAAGACATGTGTGTGCCCTACCGTGCCTGATCAAGACATGTGTGTGACGAGGCTGATCAAGACATGTGTGTGCCATGCAGGGGCGGTACACTCACGGCAAGAAGAATGGGGACGGTGTGTACCAGTTTGTTAACATGGATGTGTACGAGGGCGAGTTTGGAGAGGATCGTATGGATGGCATGGGCGTCTACACATTTAGCCATGAGGGCAGGTGCGCTGTTTGGTGTTGTGTCTGTATGTTCCCTGTATATTTTGTGCCTCTGTATGTTCCCTGTATATTTTGTGCCTCTGTATGTTCCCTGTATATTTTGTGCCTCTGTATGTTCCCTGTATATTTTGTGCCTCTGTATGTTCCCTGTATATTTTGTGCCTCTGTATGTTCCCTGTATATTTTGTGCCTCTGTATGTTCCCTGTATATTTTGTGCCTCTGTATGTTCCCTGTATATTTTGTGCCTCTGCATGTTCCCTGTATATTTTGTGCCTCTGTATATTCCCTGTGTATTCTGTTTCCCTGTATTTCTATGTGTATTTCCCCCCCCCTCTATATTCCCTCTATATTTGATGTCTCTGCATATGACCTGCGTATTGGGTGTCCCTCTATATTGCCTCTATATTTATGCCTGTGTATATAACCTGCGTATTTTGTGTCCCTTTATATTCCCTCTGTATTTTATGTCTCTGTATATTCCCCGTGTAAGTGTATAGATTCAAGCCCAGGGGTGGCCCAATAGGCAAGTACGCCTTGTCCAACCTCGGACCATCAAGAGTGACGCTAGATTGCCAGAAGGGGCTCATTCCATATGTATGTATTCCCATCGCCATCTTCCACCACCTATCACTCTTTGTTCCCTTTCTCTATCTTCCGTGTTTAACCCCCATCCCCACCACCACCACCCCCACACACCCCCATCACCCCCCCCCCCCCCCCCCCCCCCCCCCCCCCCCCACACACACACACACACACACACATACATGCCACATCCAAACTATTTCCCGTGTGTTGCTCTTGGTTGCTTGAATATGCCTCCGTGTTCTCTCCCTATATGTATGATATGTCCCTCGAATTATTATATGTCCCTATATGTACTATATATCTTCTCTCCCTATATATATAATATGTCCCCCATGTTTTCTCCCTAAATAAATAAATAGTACGCGTTATTACGAGGCGTGAGGTTGAGGAGGCCAGCCCGTTTGCTTGCAGTGGGGCCAACCACCTTCTCTCCCTTAATATATATATTACACCACCACCTCGATGGTCCACAATAAATTAGCTGTATATACATATATATATATATATATATATATATATATATATATATATATATCAAATAGCTACATATATCTACTTTCTGGGGTGTTCTGTTTTTGCTTTTATTTTTAATTTACTTGCTTAAAGGAACGATTCCTTTGTGGCTCTTACAGTGCTCCGTACCAGTATTCTTGCCACATGTCGCATGAAGGAGTCCCTACCGCCTGGAGGGTTACACATACCATGTCTGCCATGGTGACTTTCCCCAGCTGCGGCCTACGGGAGGTTCCCCTTCAGACCACGCCCCTCCAGGAGTTATCCTTTTAGTTTGTACATTGCTTCGAATCCCAATTGTGCCTGAAACTTCACCCTAACCACCTGACCACTAAAACCCCATCCCAACCTCATCTCACCTCAAAACCCCACCCCAACCCCCAGCTCCTCCGACAGGCACCGCCCAACCCCCCCAACCCATCCCCAACCCCATTTTTGTGTACCATCTACCTATCCCCATTGTGCTTAACCTATGCGCCCTCCTCTTCCATCTCCCCTCCCCCTCCCATTACTACAGCACTCGCTTGCTTAAAGGAATGATTCCTTTGGGGCTCTTACAGTGCTACCTTTCCCCATTGTGCTTAAGCTATGCTTGCCCTGTGCTTAACCTATGCCTCTTCCTCTTCCCTCTCCCCTCCCCCTGCACTCGCTTGCTCCCATCAGTACTGCTCTAGTCACCGCCAGCAGCAGATGTACCTGTGCAGATAGGAGGGTTAGCGGCGTGAAATGTACTGCTCTCTCTCTTTCATTCTCTCTTTATATATTTATATATATAACCCCCCCCCCCCCCCCCCCCCCCCCCCTATAATAATAATAACAATATTTTCACATATATATATATAAATATATATGCATATACACATTGTTCTTTACCTATGCCACACCGTTCCAACCTGTGCGTAACAGATATGAGGGTCAATGGCATGGAGCTGTGTACTCGGGCCATGGGGGAGAGACGTTTGCCAAGGGCTCCACATACCATGGTACGACTTCCTTATGTTGCGTGTCCACAAGAGTTTGTTTTGATGCGTTCTGTGGTATGTTTGCCAATGGCTCGACATACTATGGTACGAATTTCTCGTGTTGTGTGTCCACAAGATTTTGTCTTGATGCGTTCTGTGGTATGTTTGCCAATGGCTCGACACACCTTGGTACTATTTTCTCATGTTGCGGGTACACAAGAGTTTGGTTTGATGCGTTCTGTGGTGTGTTTGCCAATGGCTCGACATACCATGGTACTATTTTCTCATGTTACGTGTACACTAGAGTTGTTTGTTTTGACGCGTTCTGTGGTATGTTTGCCAAGGGCTCGCCAAATCATGGTCAGATTTGCGGCGGTAGCGTTTACCCTTACCAGACGGTTTACCCAACTCATGGGTAGTACGGCAGCAGACTCCGGTAGGCAGCATGTAGTAACAAGTTCGATGCAGCGTCGCCTGCGACGCTAAAAATTGGCGGAGAGTGATCGCGAGGGAGCGACAGGTGCCGCAGGTGGCAACGGAAGCGAGTTAGTTACAAGGCCGTTGGCTGACGTGTCGGGCTTCATCACGGTCAGATGGACGAACGGACAAACGGGTAACACTGGGGGCTCCCGCCCCCCAGAAGGGGGGGCTCCGCCAAGGACAATGTCAAAACAATATACACACAGCACTCTTGTTCTCACAGGACCTCAGGAATGTGGTGCTGATGAAAGGCGATGAAGAACGATGTGTGTGTGTGGGGGGGGGGGGGGGGGGGGGGGGGGGGGGCCCAAGGGAAGAACGGTGGGGGGTGCGGGATGTGTGTGTGTGGGGGGGGGGGGGGGGGGGGGGGGGGGGATGCCCAAGGGGAAGAACGGTGTGTGTGTGGGAGGTGTGTGTGTGTGGGGGGGCGTGTGCGTGTGCGTGGGGAGGGGGGAAATGTGCAGAAAGGGAAGCACGGTGAGTGACAAATTGCGTGTTTATCCTAGTGATGATGATGATGATGATTACATTTTCCTGGTGACCTACTGGACTCCAAATGTGCCCTAGGCTTGACGGAATCGAGGGGGACTTATGAACATCATGCACAAAGAAGAAAAGAAAAATAAATGTGGCGTTGTAGCATTTATTGGCGGAGCCTGGGGGGGGGGGGGGGGGGTAAGCTAGGGCCAGATCTGGTTACACGTTTTGGCATTTTTCTAAGCCAGTGTTCGGTGACACGCTTTTGCTTTTAGACCTTCAGTCGACAGCTTCGTGGTGAAGTAGCGCAACAAACATTTGTGTCGCCGTTGACCAAACACCTCAAACAAATGCAGTGTTGTAGTTTTTTTTGGCGGAGCCCCCCCTTCTGGGGGGTGGGAGCCCCCAGGGTTACCCCGTTGTTCGTCCGACCCCCCCCCCCCCCCCCCCCCCCCCCCCCCCAACAAAGCCTGACATGTCAGCCAACTGTTTCGTATCTAAGTGGCTTCAGTCCGCTCGATTCCGTTGCCAACTCTCTCCGCCAATTTTCGGCGTTGCTTGCGACACTTCCTAAGACTTGTCTCATGTATTTTCGTTTCCTTTCCCTCCCACACTAACATACCCGCACACCCACTCCCACACATACCCACACATACCTACCCACACCCACACACTCACAATTTCAGTTTCTAGCTAGCTTCTGCTGCCATATTCCCTGTGGGCAGCAGCACACTGTGCGATTTCATTTTGTTTGCTTCCCTTTCCCACCCACACCCACACACTCACAATCTCAGCTTCTTGTCAGCTACTGCTGCCATATTCCCTGTGGACGGCAGCCCACTGTGTGATTTCATTTGCGACGCTTCCAAAGACTTGTCTCATGTTGTGTGTCCACAAGAGTTTGTTTTGATGCATTCTTTGGTATGTTTGATTGCCTATGAAGAAAAAGAGGAAGAAGAAGGAGGAGAAGTGAGAAGGGGAATAAGAAAATGATAAGATGATGATGAAGCGGAGCAAGAAGAGAAGCAAGAAAAAGAAGAATTCGAAAAAGAGAAGAAGGCAATAAAGAAGATGTAGAAGGAAAAAAATTGAATGTACGTTGATAAGAAGCCTCTGTAGCCGAGGTAGCTAACCCTGAACTGTAACATGCACACATTTTGTTTACTGTGCGTGTCTCCATGTATAAAATAAAAATAAAAACGCAGGCTCCAGTACATTGATGACACAGGTGCCAGTACATTTATGACACAGGCGCCAGTACATTTATGACACAGGCACCAGTACATTTATGACACAGGCGCCAGTACATTTATGACACAGGCACCAGTACATTTATGACACAGGCACCAGTACATTTATGACACAGGCTCCAGTACATTGATGACACAGGCTCCAGTACATTTATGACACAGGCGCCAGTACATTTATGACACAGGCACCAGTACATTTATGACACAGGCGCCAGTACATTTATGACACAGGCACCAGTACATTTATGACACAGGCACCAGTACATTTATGACACAGGCGCCAGTACATTGATGACACAGGCGCCAGTACATTTATGACACAGGCGCCAGTACATTTATGACACAGGCACCAGTACATTTATGACACAGGCGCCAGTACATTTATGACACAGGCACCAGTACATTTATGACACAGGCACCAGTACATTTATGACACAGGCTCCAGTACATTTATGACACAGGCTCCAGTACATTTATGACACAGGCGCCAGTACATTTATGACACAGGCGCCAGTACATTTATGACACAGGCGCCAGTACATTGATGACACAGGCGCCAGTACATTTATGACACAGGCTCCAGTACATTTATGACACAGGCGCCAGTACATTTATGACACAGGCGCCAGTACATTTGTGTACTTTGTTCACTGTGTGTGTCTCCATGTATAAAACACAAATAGTGACACAGGCGCCAGTACATTTGTGTAGTTTGTTCACTGTATGTGTCTCCATGTCAGTATGTACTGGAGCCCCAAAATCTATCTAGGCAGGCGGGCTGTGAGCTGTGGTCTCTTCTTCAACTGATATCATGATCTACCCCCAAGCATCTATCTAGGGAGGGGGGCTGTGAGCTGAGATCACTACTTCAACTGATATCATGATCTACCCCCAAGCATCTATCTAGGGAGGGGGGCTGTGAGCTGAGATCACTACTTCAACTGATATCATGATCTGTGTGTCTTTCCAGGTCAGTACTTGAATGGTCTGCGAGATGGATGGGGAGTTTGCCGCTTCTACAATGGCGACTACTACGGTGGGTAAATAAATAATACGCCTTATGACAAGGCATGGGGTAGAGAGGGCCAGCCTGTTTCCTTGCACTGGTGTCAACCACCAAATGGCGGGTAAATACTACTTCTCGGGGGGGGGCGATTCCAACCATTCCAACCATTCCAACCACCAAATGGTGGGTAAAGACTACTTCTCGGGGGGGGGGGGGGGGGGCGATTCCAACCATTCCAACCATTCCAACCATTCCAACCATTCCAATCACCAAATGGCGGGTAAATACTACTTCTCGGGGGGGGCGATTCCAACCATTCCAACCCTTTCAACCATTCCAACCACCGAATGGCGGGTAAATACTACTTCTCGGGGGGGGCGATTCCAACCATTCCAATCATTCCAATCATTCCAACCATTCCAACCATTCCAACCACCAAATGGTGGGTAAATACTACTTCTCGGGGGGGGCGATTCCAACCATTCCAACCATTCCAACCACCAAATGGTGGGTAAATACTACTTCTCGGGGGGGGCGATTCCAACCCTTCCAACCATTCCAACCACCAAATGGCGGGTAAATACTACTTCTCGGGGGGGGGGGGGGCGATTCTTCCTGTTTTTTCTTTTTGGCTATTAGTAGCAGCTTCTAGGCAGTTTCCCTACATGACCTAGATAGCATCTACTGTACCGTATCTGCAGTGAGAAATGCACTGTTTTATATTTCCAGCTACATGTAGCAGCTTCTAGGCAGTTTCCATATCTGACCTAGATAGCATGGGGCGAGGTGGGCGACCAGGGCCAGTGGCGCAAGGGTCAACAACAAAAACATCAACAACAATAACAGCAACAATAACAACAACAGTAAAAACAACAACAGCAACAACAACAACAACAACACTATGGCCGCCACCATCACCCCCACCCTGTTATTTGAATTATGCAGAGGGCCAGTGGCACAAGGGTCAACAATAACAACAATAATAACAACAACAATAACAACAACAATAACAACGACAATAACAACAACAATAACAACGACACTATGGCCGCCACCATCACCCCCACCCTGTTTTATATCCCCTGTTATTTTAACTGTGCAGAGGGCCAGTGGCGTAAAGGTCTTCGAGACGGTGTAGGGATGCAGCAGGTAGGTGCCTCAAGGATTGTTTTCATATCTGAAAGTGGGTTTTTTCTAGCTCAATGGTTCTAGGCCTCCTCCATAGTAGTGCATTTACAGCTTTTTATAGCTTGTATACCCTGTTAAAGCTTGTTGGGGCCATCTAGGGCAAAACAAACTGTTTGCTATTTTCTAGTGATAATTTTGCTAAACCAGGGTCAAAACTAGCGATCGCTACATATAGCAGAAAACAATCCCTGAGGTGCCTCCTTGCTTGTATGCCAGTGAGTATTGTTGGTTCCTTGAGAAAGTGCATATTGAGTGGTTGAGTGATGCCTCCTTGCTTGTATGACAGTGCGTATTGAGTGATTGAGTGATGCCTCCTTGCTTGTATGACAGTGCGTATTGAGTGGTTGAGTGATGCCTCCTTGCTTGTATGACAGTGCGTATTGAGTGATTGAGTGATGCCTCCTTGCTTGTATGACAGTGCGTATTGAGTGATGAGTGATGCTCCTTGCTTGTATGACAGTGCGTATTGAGTGGTTGAGTGATGCCTCCTTGCTTGTATGACAGTGCGTATTGAGTGATTGAGTGATGCCTCCTTGCTTGTATGACAGTGCGTATTGAGTGATTGAGTGATGCCTCCTTGCTTGTATGACAGTGCGTATTGAGTAGGGATTGCTGTATTGAGTGATTGAGTGATGGCCTCCTTGTTGTATGACAGTGCGTATCGAGTGATTGAGTGATGCCTCCTTGCTTGTATGACAGTGGTATGCGTGATTGAGTGATGCCTCCTTGCTTGTATGACAGTGCGTATTGAGTGATTGAGTGATGCCTCCTTGCTTGTATGACAGTGCGTATTGAGTGATTGAGTGATGCCTCCTTGCTTGTATGACAGTGAGTATTGGTTCATTCCGCACACACACGTCCACACTTTTGAGTGCTGGAATGCAGACATGCAGTTAATACATGCCTTACAAGGGCTGTTCCCCACTTGCGAAGTTGCAAACTACCTGCTTGATGTACCTTAGGAATGGAAAGCAGCAGCACTGTACGTGGTGGCATGGACTTTTTGATTGATGTACCTTAGGCATGGAAATCAGCAGCACTGTTTATTTGGGGGGCTACGCATAGCAGCTTCCACCCAGCTCCATGCGCCATCCATTGGGGTCAGCCCAAAGCGTTTAGATTTTGGGGCGACACGTAGCAGCTTCTAGGCAGCTCAAATCCCAAATGATTGCAAATCACAAATGATACATTTATGTGATGTGCTGCAGGGTCCTTCCAATGACCAAATTGGCCAGCGTTTTAGCGCACTTTAAAACAAAAAAACTGCGCTTTGTAGTGCAAAAGGCGCAAAAATTGCTTGCTGCGCCCACAGGGGGTTGCAAAAAACTGCGCGAAACGCGCAGTGGGGCTCAAAAAGGCAGCGCGCCAGCGCGCAAAAGCGCGCGCTTGGAAGTGCTGTAAAGCTTTGTTGCATGATGAGGTTATAATTGAATTATGTTGTAGAATCAAATTATCACTGTAGCACGAACTCAGGGACCCCGTCAGTAAAACGATTGTTTGGGGTTTAATTCATCAATGCCTTTTCTTTTTAGCCCTTCCTATCACGATTGGCCAAGTCCCTTTAGCCTATTGGGCCTGCCCCTGGACTGTAACAATCTGTATGCACATGGGTTGCTCTGCTCTCCTCTGTTTTGCATTCCAGGTCAAGTTCTACCCCAACAAACCAACCGTAGCAGCTTCTAGGCAGCCCCCTTTCGCAGTCCTTGGGCCAAACCTGAAGCTAGCTAGTGTGTCTGGTAGCTGGCATGCCAGGCATTCCAATGCAGCTGTAATATTGGGGCTCAAATCAGTCGCTGGATTATGGAGCTGGGTGGAAGCTGCTACGCGTAGCCCAAAAAAGAAACAGTGTGTGGGGTACCCAAAAAAGAAACAGTGTGTGGGGTACCCAAAAAAGAAACAGTGTGTGGGGTACCCAAAAAAGAAACAGTGTGTGGGGTACCCAAAAAAGAAACAGTGTGTTGGGTACCCAAAAAAGAAACAGTGTGTGGGGTACCCAAAAAAGAAACAGTGTGTGGGGTACCCAAAAAAGAAACAGTGTGTGGGGTACCCAAAAAAGAAACAGTGTGTGGGGTACCCAAAAAAAAAACAGTGTGTGGGGTACCCAAAAAAAACAGTGTGTGGGGTACCCAAAAAAGAAACAGTGTGTGGGGTACCCAAAAAAGAAACAGTGTGTGGGGTACCCAAAAAAGAAACAGTGTGTGGGGTACCAAAAAGAAACAGTGTGTGGGGTACCCAAAAAAGAAACAGTTGTGTGGGGTACCCAAAAAGAAACAGTGTGTGGGGTACCCAAAAAAGAAACAGTGCGTGGGGTACCCAAAAAGAAACAGTGCGTGGGGTACCCAAAAAAGAAACAGTGCGTGGGGTACCCAAAAAAGAAACAGTGTGTGGGGTACCCAAAAAAGAAACAGTGTGTGGGGTACCCAAAAAAGAAACAGTGTGTGGGGTACCCAAAAGGATACATTTATATGATGTGCTATATGATATATTTCTATGATCTGTTTTGCATTCGAACTCATTTCTACCCCAAGAAACCAACTTACCAACCAACCAACAACCTCCACACCCTGCTGCCCCTAGTGCAATCTAGGAGCACATGGGTTGCTCTGCTTTCCCCTGTTTTGCATTCCAACTCGTTAGTCATTATCTACCCCAACCAACCAACAAGCAACTTCCACTCCCTGCTGCCCCTAGTGCAATCTAGGAGCACATGGGTTGCTCTGCTTTCCCCTGTCTTGCATTCCAAGTCATTATCTACCCCAATCAACCAATCAACCAACAGACCACCTCCTCTCTCTGCTGCCCCTAGTGCAATCTAGGTGCGCATGTCATTTTCTACCCCAACAAACCAACAAACCAAGAAAACCAACCAATCAACCAACAACCTCCACTCCCTGCTGCCCCTAGTGCACTGATGACAGCAACTTTGTGGGTGACTACAAGAGCGGAAAACGACACGGCTTTGGTCTCTACAGCTTTCCTAATGGAGACAGGTGCGCCTCTGATTCTGTGTGTGTGTGTGTGTGTGGAAGGGGTGGGGGGTGGGTAGATTGTGTGTATGGTCCGTGGGTGGGTGTTGGTGGGGGATTGATTGTGTGCATGGTCTGTGTGTGTTCGTGTGTGTGTGTGTGTGGGGGGGGGGGGGGGGGGGGGGGGGGGATACAAATAAATGTTATTTGGGGGGCAGTGAGTACTGGGGATCTTGGAAGTTGACATTTTTGAGAAGAGAAATCAAAAGTAAGAGGAGACGAGAGAAAGGGACGAATGGTCTTTGGCAACTGCAAGAGCAGCAAACGACGCGGATTTGGTTTGTACTGCTTTCCTAATGATGACAGGTGCAAGTACTGATTCTGTGTGTGTGTTTGTGTGTGTGTGGAAGGGGGTGGGGTGGGTGGAAGGGGGTGGGTACAAATACAGATGCGCCTCTGATTCCGTGTGTGTTTGTGTTGAGGGGGGTGGGGGGGGGGTCCTAATGGTGTCAGGTGCGGTTATTGATTCTTCGAACACATCCGTAGGGAGCGGCAGTATGATATCTGATGATGCCGGCAGTCTGTTTAGGCCCAAGGTATCATTTGTATACACTTATCATATTATGCAATTTGTATGATATCATACTCGCCTATGGTGAACATCATATGATGTGCCGGTCCCTACTCAGACGCCTTCAATCACATTGCTACTGACACAGGGATTTTTGGCGGAGCCCTCCCTTCTGTGGGTGAGATTCACCCCGTTTCCTGTCTGTGCGTCCGACCGATCAAAAGAACGAAGCCTGACACATCAGCAAACTGTCTTATAACTAACTGGCTTCGGTCATCTCCATTCAGTTGCCACCTGCTCTTCCGTTGCCAACACTCTCCGCCATTTTTCTGCCTCGCTGAGTGCCAGACACAGTCCACACAAACACACACATACAAAGATACATACATACATATGCACACATATATACGCACATACACGCACATACATACAAACAAACACATACATACACATGTATACACACATATACACACACATACATACGAAGAAACATATACATACATATGTACACCCACGTACGTACGTACATACATACATACATACATACATACATACATACGTACATACATACATACATACATACATACATGCACACACACAAACACACCCAAACGCACACATACATACATGCACATACACACACAGATGCTTGATAGACTCAATTGTGTGTGATAGTGCAGGTATGTTGGAGAGTACCTGAATGACTTGCCGCACGGTCATGACTTACCCCCCCCACCCCCCACCCCACCACACACACACACACACACACACACAGGTATGTTGGGGAGTACCTGAATGACTTACCCCACCACCTCCCACCCCACTACACACACACAGGTATGTTGGGGAGTACCTGAATGACTTACCCCCACCACCTCCCACCCCACTACACACACACAGGTATGTTGGGGAGTACCTGAATGACTTACCCCACCACCTCCCACCCCACTACACACACACAGGTATGTTGGGGAGTACCTGAATGACTTACCCCACCACCTCCCCCACCCCCACTACACACACACAGGTATGTTGGGAGAAGTACTGAATGACTTACCCCACCACCTCCCACCCCACTACACACACACACAGGTATGTTGGGGAGTACCTGAATGACTTACCCCACCACCTCCCACCCCACTACACACACACACAGGTATGTTGGGGAGTACCTGAATGACTTGCCGCACGGTCATGGTGTGTACGCATTTGGCAGTGGACAGCGGTACGAGGGAGAGTGGCTACACGGCAAGAAGCACGGCTGGAGCATATATACAGTCGGAGGTAAGCAAGCAATGAAACAATAGCATAGCGTAGGAGGTAAGGCGTTGAACGTAGCAACCCTTGAAACCCACCCCTCCACCACCCACCTCCCACCCACCACCACCACCCCACCTCCCACCCACCCACCCACCTCTCACCAAACACCCACCACCCACCCACCTCTCACCAAACACCCACCACCCACCCACCACTCACCACCCACCCACCACCCACCCCACCTCCCACCCAAGTGGAGCATATACACAGTAGGAGGTAAGCAAGCATTGAAACAACAGCATGTACACAGTACATATACACAGCATATACAATAATAAATATAATGCATATACACAGCATATACAATAATAAATATAATGCATATACACAGCATATACAATAATAAATATAATGCATATACACAGCATATACAATAATAAATATAATGCATATACACAGCATATACAATAATAAATATAATGCATATACACAGCATATACAATAATAAATATAATGCATATACACAGCATATACAAGAATAAATATAATGCATATACACAGCATATACAATAATAAATATAATGCATATACACAGCATATATACCGTAGGAGGTAAGGCATTGAATGTAGCAACCCTTGATACCCACCCACCTCCCACCCACCACCACCCCACCCACCTCCCACCCACCACCACCCCACCCCACCTCCCACCTCCCATCCCACCTCCCACCCCACCCACCACCACCCCACCTCCCACCCACCACCACCCCACCCACCTCCCACCACCCACCTCCCATCCCACCTTCCACCTCCCACCCCACCTCCCACCCAAGTGTTGCATATACAGTAGGAGTAAGGCGTTGAACGTAGCAACCCTTGAAACCCACCCCACCATCCACCTCCCACCCAACCACCCACCCAACCACTCAACCACCCACCCATCAACCTCCCATCCCACCACCCACCTCCCATCCCACCACCTAACCACCCACCACCCACCCAAACGGAGGCATATACACAGTATGAGGTAAGGCGTTGAACGAAGCAACCCTTGAAAGCCACCCCACCACCACCCACCTCCTACCCAACCACCCACCTCCCACCCCCCCCACCTCCCATCACACCACCCACCCACCTCTCACCCACCCATCCACCTCCCACCCACCTCCCACCCAAGTGGAGCATATACACAGTATGAGGTAAGGCGTTGAACGAAAGCAACCCTTGAAACCCACCCACCACCCACCTCCCACCCAACACACCAAAAAACCCAACCACCCACCACCCACCCCACTCCCACCACCTCCCATCCAACACCCACCTGCCCACCCAAACCACCCACCCAAACACCACCCACCCCACCCCACACCTCCCATACAACCACCCACTCCCATCCAACCCCCCACCTCCCACCCCACAACCTACCCACCCAACCCGAGGGGAGAATATACACAGTAGGAGAGTAGCAAGCAATGAAAAAACAACAGCACATACACAGCATAACAATAATAACGATATACATCTTTACACAGCATAAAACAATCATAAAGATAATAATGTTACACGCAATATGACAAAATAATATAATACATACACAGGCATATACAATAATAAATAGAAATACGACACACAGCATATACAATCATAAAATATAATACTCACACAGACAGATACCAAATAAATAAATTATAATATACATATACACAGCATATACATATAAATCGAACACTATACACAGCATATACAATAATAAATATAATACATATACACAGCATATACAATAATAAATATAATACATATACACAGCATATACAATAATAAATATAATACATATACACAGCATATACAATAATAAATATAATACATATACACAGCATATTACATAATAATATATACATAAGCATATACATAAATATAATACATATAATACATATACACAGCCCCATATACACTGGGTTCAGCCCCCCCCCCCCCCCCCAAAAAAAACAAAACAAAACCAACCAACCCCAACCAATCAACCCCAACCAAACAATCCCAAGCAACGCCCTTAAGCAACAAAACTTCTGTCCCCTCCCGTCCAGATTCTCAATTTGTTGGGAAGTGGAATGACAGCCAGCCGCAGTGGGTTCAGCCCCTGCCCCCCCTCCCCCCCCACACACACACCCAAACCAACCAAGCCAACCAACCATCCCTAACCAATCAACCCCAACCAATGTGCAGATTCTCAGTTTGTTGGGAAGTGGAATGACAGCCAGCCGCAGTGGGTTCAGCCCTTGCGTCCCCTTCATGAGCTAGAAAGCTCTAGGGATGAGAGCAGCCCTTATCCTGCCCTCAGGAACTCTTCCTCCCTCAATCCCAACAGCGAGGCCGGTGAGGAGGCAGCTGTAAGGGGCATGCATATGCTAGCATGCAAGGCGCAAGCCAAGTCAAGAGAGGTAGGTTCTGAGGTGGTGTGTGGTAATCATATGCTAGCATGCAAGGCGCAAGCCAAGTTAAGAGAGGTAGGTTGTGTTTGCACTCAGTTCTGAGGTGGTGTGTGATATTGATATGATGGTGATGTGGAATACTAATATGCTAGCATGCACTGCGCAAGCAAAGTCTAGAGAGGTACGTTGTGTTTATTCTCGGTTCTGAGGTGATGTGTGATGGTGATACCCAAAATAACAAGTAAAACAGGACGAAGTGGTGTTTTTATTGAGTATTATGGTGACTTGTGATAATAATATGCTAGTGTGCAAGGCCCAATCTAAGTGATGAGAGGTAGTTTGTGTTTATTCTCAGTTCTGAGGTGATGTGTGGTAATCATATGCTAGCATGCAAGGTCCAAGCAAAGTCTAGAGAAGTAGGTTTCGTTTGTTCTCAGTTCTGAAGTGGTGTGTGATAGTGATATGATGGTGATGTGGAATAATAATATGCTAGCATGCAAGGCGCAAGCCAAGTCAAGAGAGGTAGGTTGTGTTTCTCGGTTCTGTGGTGATGTGTGATGGTCATATTATGGTGGTGTGATGATAATATGCTAGCATGCAAGGACCAAGCTAAGAAAAGAGAGGTAGTTTGTGTCTGTTGGCAGTGCTGGTCTAATATAGATTGGTAGCTGGGTGCTGGTCTAATATAGATTGCTAGCTTGGTGCTGGTCTAATATAGATTGCTAGCTTGGTGCTGGTCTACCATGGCGGTTGACAGCGACCGCAAACACTAAAGCGCAACCGTAGGGCTTCGAAGCCAGCACCTTCTTCAGTTCAGCGAAATGATCAACCATTGAACCAGTTGCCGAACCGGGATTGATCAGTGATGTAGTAGTGTAGAGGAATAGTTCATATGTTAGCGTGCAAGGCCCAAGCTAAGTAAAGAGAGGTTGGTAGGTTTGTAAATGGTCCTATAGTGATTTAGGAGAGGAATGGTATGCTAGGTTGCAGTGCCCAAGCTTAGTAACGATAACGCCTGGTAGGGCGTGGTATTAGGGGAGCATCGTCTTACGGGGGTAGGGGACGAGCTGCTACTTTACCTGGACAAAGCTACCATGATGGTTGACAGCAACCGCGCACACTAATGTGCACCGTTAGGGATTCAAACCCCGCACCTCCATCCTTTCAACGAGCTCTACCATTGATCCATTCGTCGAAGCGGGATCAGTTCCCAAGATCGATCAATACAGGACTGTTGTATTTGTAGATAGTCCGGTGGTGATATGCTGATATATGATCATAATAGTATGCTAGTGTGCAAGGCCCAAGCCAAGTGAAGGAACTTAGGTGGTGTGTGTTGACAGCCCAGTGCTGGTATAAATAACAGTATGCTAGGGTGCAAGGCCTAAGCCTATTTAACAAACTTAGGTGGTGTGTGTTGACAGCTCAGTGTTGGTAAAAATAATAGTATGCTAGCGTGCACGGCCTAAGCCTATTGAACGGACTTAGGTGGTGTGTGTTGACAGCCCAGTCAGTGTTGGTATAAATATTGGTATGCTAGCGTGCAAGGCCCAAGCCAAGTGAAGAAAGCGTTGTTGTGTATGTTGAAACCCATGTGGTTACCCATCCCTGCTCTTCAGGGCACTCCTCCTAATGCCTTCTATCAGTCTATTTATGTGTCTGTCTGTCATATGTCTGACTCATGCTGTCAGTCTCTTGTCTCTGTCTGTCTTTTGTCTGTCTCATTCTATCAGTATCTCGTGTCTGTCTGTGTCTGTCTCATTCTGTCAGTCTCTGTGTCTGTCTGTCTGTCTGTCTTGTGTCTGTCCCATTCTATCAGTCTCTGTGTCTATCTGTCTTGTGTCTGTTTCATTCTGCCAGTCTCTGTGTCTGCCTGCCTTGTGTCTGTCTCATTCTGTCTGTCTCTGTGTCTGTCTGTCTTGTGTCTGTCTCATTCTGTCTGTCTCTGTGTCTGTCTCATTCTGCTATGTGAGCGCTTTATACCACTAAGTTCTGGTCCAGCCGCCAGCCAGCCCACAGTCACAGCTACACTCACAGCCACACCCACAGCTTGGCGCAGGGTATTACGGCGTTCATTTGGTGTGCATGCCTGTGGGCAAGGTCTAGGCCTGTGGATCTACAAGCCCTTAAGCAAGAGGGAATGGGTGGGGGTGTAACACTGTCCTAGTCAGGTTGGACACTACAGACATAGCCGTATGCACACCTACACCCACAGCTACACCCACACCCACAGCTACAGCTACAGGTTGGCATAGGGAAGGGCGGCTTTACACCACTAAGTTCTGGTCCAGCCGCCTGGTAAAAGTTCGATGCAGCGTTGCCTGCGACGCTAAAAATTGGCGGAGAGTGATCGCGAGGGAGCGACAGGTGGCAACGGAAGCGAGTTAGTTACGAGACCGTTGGCTGACGTGTCGGGCTTCATCACGGTCAGATGGATGGATGGATGGTCGGTGGGTCGGTCGGACAAATGGGTAACACTGGGGGCTCCCGCCCCCCAGAAAGGGGGGCTCCGCCAAAAATAAACACTTGAAGTCAGAACTTCGACCCAGCCAGACGTTTGTCTGTTCTTCTGTCTGTCAGTCTGTCTATCTGTCTGTCTGTGCCCACGATCAAGGGACCAGCCCATAGACTTTCAAATGTATCGCCTTTCCATTCAACCCTCCCACCTACCTCCTCCATCCCAATCTACCATCACAAACTTCCAAACTTCCAAATCATCACAACCCTCACAAACTGCCATATCATCACAACCCTCACAATCATTCCAATCATCCCAATCATCCCAACCATTTGTCCCTTGTTCCTACAGGTGGCACAGCTAGCGTTGTCTAGGGCGGGGGACCACTGGTCATCTAGCTCCAACACACAGAAGAGTATCTTGACAGCTGTGCAGTCTGCCCTCCAGTCATGTGAAGCTGCGCAGGTGGCGAGATGGAGAGCTGTTCAGCTGTCCGTGACGTTGGATGTTGCGTCAGCTCAGAAACACAAGCCTCCAAATTAAACGAAGCTGTATCTCGTCTACTGCTTCAGTCGCCAGGCAGAGAGAGCTATTCAGCTGTCCATGGTGTTGGATGGTGCGTCAGCTCAGAAACACAAGCCTCCAAATTGAACAAAGCTGTCTCTTGTCTATTGCTTCGGTTTCCAGACAGAGAGAGCTGTTCAGCTGTCCACGACGTTGGATGTTGCGTCAGCTCAGAAACACAAGCCTCCAAATTGAACGAAGTTGTCTCTCGTCTATTGCTCCGGTCGCTAAACAGAGAGAGCTCTTCAACTGTCCATGACGTTGGATGTTGCGTCAGCTCAGATACACAAGCCTCCAGAGTGCGCCTACTTAGCACATTGTAGGAGGGGCAACGCCTTTCAAACTGAATCCTCCGGGTCGCTGGTTTGTGTCGGGAGACCCACCTTCTGGGGTGCAAGTCCATTTACAACTAAAAGAAGAAAAAAGTGGACGAGGCTGCCTCTTGTCTGTCACTATTCGTTGGGGGGGGACTTGATTCTATGTTTATATGCAGCATGCCTTTGCCCTTGCGCATGCCGGTCCATCGCACTTGGTTGGCTGTGGTGTGTTTTTTTTGTGTGTGGCGTAGCCCAGGAGTAGCTAGATGAGCTAAAATGAGCCCAAATCTGCGTATGCGACGTAGTACACCTCTAATATATTTGCTTGAGACCAGGGTACTTCAGGAGGACCCCCAGCTCTGCTGCCTGAGACGCAACCGGTTGGATAGCCTGCGTCCTGCGACGCAACGGATCCTTCCTTCTGGTCAACAGACCCTCCCCATGTTTCGTCTCCGACGAAGGACGCAGCGTCCTGGACAACCATGTTTGAGACGCCATACATAGCGTCTTGAACAACCCTGCTGCTGGGCATCTTGGTGACCAGATTCCGGTGTTTGGCGCAATGATTATGAGATGAATAAATTAATTGTCCTTGTAAAATGTTATACACGTAGCCCTGGGTAGGGCAGCGGAGTTGGGAACATAGTTGATTGTATTTGCTTGTCTGTTAATCAGCATGTCCCAGGATATACGTTTTAAATATAATATTGTTTGAACCTCTGGTATTTGATTTAGATGTAATATTGTCTGAACCTCTGATATTCGAAATATTGTCAATGTAAGAAATCAATGCGATTTTAAAATCGAAATTGTTACATCCAATTAGTGCGGTTACTCACAGGACGTGAAATTAAGGACACCACGGCGTAAGCTGGAGCTAGCAGTAGTCACCGCCATGCGATATTGCACCTATTATTCATTCTTGTAATGAACTAATGGCTTCGAACAAGGCGCCTTATTATTGGTTAGGTATCTTCTTGAACTTGAATTTCTATATATCTTCACGCCTCATCAAAAACAGATGCACAAGACAGACGGTGCGCATTTTTGCCTTAGAATCTTCAGTCATGCTTGAACTTGGTTATATCCTTACATATTTAGATCCCGTTTCTTGGTTCAAATGGTTCAATGGCAGAGCTCGTTGAAATGATGAAGGTGCGGGGTTCGAATCCCTACGGGTGCGCTTTAGTGTTGTGTTTGCGGTTGCTGTCAACCGCCAAGGTAGCTGTGGACAGGTGAAGTAGCAGCCCATTGCCTGCCGCCGCCTGAATACCACGCCCTACCAGGCCAGCAATTTGGCTGCTCGCCGTCTTCGACAGTACAATTAATTCCCAGGGGAAATAAGATAAATGCGTGTACCACTGTACCGTAGTTGTGCACCTGGTGTTCCCGGTTGGTCCATTCGACTCCGTCTGGTATTATAAATGGGTTCAGAACCGCAGATGCATGGTCAATACCAGATGAGATGATGATTTAATTCTATTATAGAATTAAATGATCACTGTAGCACGAACTCAGGTCCCCCGTCGGTAAAACGATTGTTTGGGGGTCAATTCATCAGTGCCTTTTCTTTTTAAGCCCTTCTAACTACGGTTCTTCTAAACCCTAAACCCCATTATCTTGCTCAGCATAGCACTACCGGATGCATGTTCTTTTAAATAACTGCATTAATACATGCTATCATAAAGATCAACTCATTTAATCACCACTAAATATCTTGCTCAGTTAATCTGAGTTCTAGGACCTGCAACTAAGGCATCTAATAAAAAAGAGCACACAGAGCAATTCAGGGGGATGACTAGATCAGTTCCTAGAGTTCAGACTTTGTACTCGTTCTCAGTCAAAATCTCCCAGAATGATCAGATTTGAGGCAAAATTTGAGATACGAAGTCCGAAGTCCGTCATTTTTCGAAAACCCAACTCCCAAATCATTCCCTGAATTGCTATAATGTATTGCTGGTGTCGGGGGACAGGCCGCCCTCGTGGCTGACCCCCCCTAACATGGCCGATCCCACCTGGGACAAACTCAGACCAGACCTCCTCTTGACCCCGGATCAAGTAACATGCTACAATCCCACCTCATGCCCCCCCATCCACAAAGTGGAAGTCGTTTACTGCTCCGACACCAACCACTCGGTTAAATATGTGAAAAAAGGGAATCAGCACAAGACCCTATCACAGGCTCTGACAGATCAGGGATACAAAGTGATCTACTCAGTTGTTACATTGGGTACCACAGGGACCATACCCATCAAGGCACTTCCCAACCTCACCAGTTTTGGTATCTCCAAAGTAGCCGCCCTCAAGCTCTGCACCAAACTTCACACCCATGCCGCCCTCAAGCTCTGCACCAAACTTCACACCCAGTCCATTGTCACGTGCACTCATGGGACCGGCCCCAAAACCTCCTCCAGGGGGATAACAGCCCCCCACCCCCCTGATTGGTGGTTGGCCCCAGTGCAAGCAAATGGGCTGCCCCCCCGAACTCACTCACGCCTCGTAATAAGGCGTTCTGATTCATTTATTTATAATGTTTGCTCAGATCGGACCCGGCCACGAGGTACCTCAGCGTTTGCAAGCAATTCACTGCCCTCTTGGCGAAGGCGAGCAGCAAGTATTTCACTTGCTGCTCGTCTTCGCCGAGGTGGTCGATGGGTTACGAGCGACAGCCTCTCGAGCTTCGGCTGCAACTCGGTTAACCTGGTTGTTGGAAGCGGCGACCTGCTCAGGTTCTAGCCGTTTTAATTATCCCCACAGGGTGCTTTGCTTATTGTGTTTTGGAGCTAGCAGAGGGCGCAAAGGTCCCTCAGGGGATCCATCGAGGGGCTGCGCCTTGCAATCTGGGAAAGGCGAGTCCCCAGCGGGCCCCCCCAGGGCCCCGATGCAGATATTCGGGTCGACCTTCGGTTATTTGGTCCAATGTTATGTTACTTGTTCCAACCAGAACTCTCCGATTCCAACAGTCCCAAACGGAGCAGGCACACGGGGCTTGTGATAGATAGCACCAAACTTAGAGACGTCGCACTAAAATCAAATTGTGGTGGACATACCATTGTAGACCCAAGAAGACTGAGGCATAAGCGGAAGCCAGCAATGTTGGCCGCTCCAAAAGCCGACCTTCGCATGCACGCGTGCGTTAAAATATCAGTTCCTAGATAGAACTTCTGAAGCCTGGATAGAGGCGGTAGGGGATATCAGGGATATCGCATTCCTGTTCTCTCCTACCGGAGGAGAGAACAGGAATGCGATGAACGTGCGCCCACAATCGTCTGGAGAGTGGGCGCAAATCGGTGGTTTCGGGGTCTGTAGAAACCTACTACCGGTAGATACATCGCACTGGGTGGGCTGTTCTTTTTTTGCACTCCTCTTGCACTCCCTCAAGTTATTTGGCCCCTTTGTGCATACCCCTTGTCTTCCCCTGCCACTGATAAGAGGTCGAGTGAGTACGAGAAACACGCAAATGCGAAAGAAGACGACACTGCGACACAGAAAGCACTGAGGAAAGACCAAGGAAATGAAACAAATAATGGCGCAGCGGCATGTCTGAAGGATCGGAATGCAATGTACCGCACCTAGGTTCCTTCCTGCTCCAAAACGTTGAGCACGGAGCGGTGTTGGCTGCTCCTCTCCCAATCTCATGAGATAATGAGATGGTCGCCAGCGAGTTGCCAGCGCCAGCCTTCAGGCAGGTCCGGCACAGTGTTTCGCGTTTCTAGCCGATCACATGCCATGGCTGTATTGCCGTACCGCATATATCAAACTTCGAGGTCATTCGGTCCTGCTCCGCACATATCTGTCCAATCGGTTTCCTAAGCGCAGTCAGAAAAGTGAAGTAAAAGTCCACTTTCCTAGCGTTCATCCCACCATTAGTCTTTATCCAACTTCTTCTATTGACCTCCGCTGACCGCACGACCTTGGGGATCATGTTTGTCCCAAGACGCGCCTGCATGCCCACTCTGGGGCTGCAGCGCAAAGCGATAGCACCCACCCACCATCCTGTTGCTATTTTCTCCTCCATTACTAGGAGAGAATGGGCACAAGGCATCAGAAATTCTTCATCCCAGCCATTCAGGGTTCCAGGTGGGCAACGCGCCTGTCAGCCGCTCGCCCCTTCTTTCCTCCCCATCACTTATCAAAATGCGTCGTGCCTTTGCGCGCAGGTCGCGGCCAGGTGGTGAGCTTACAGGTGAGAAGTCCGAGGCATCAGTTGCATGGGACTGTGCTGGTTCAGTACGTCGTGCAGACGCTTGTACGTAGACGTGCTTATCTTGCTCTTCCACAGCTTTGGCTTTTACCATCGCGGAGTGATTGCAGATATTTGCAAACTCTCAGCCAAAGCTGGGCTGGGTGTGGGTAGGGTTGGGTAAGGTAGGATTGGATAGGGAAGGGTTAGGCAAGATAGGGTCCATTGGGAGGGGGTTGGCGAGAGTAATTTAGGGTAAGTTGGAATGCAGATGCATGGGGTGAGACGTGTTTGTGTGAGGGGTACGGTGCTGGGATGGGGTACGGTAGGGTTGGTGGGGTAGGGAAGGGTAAGATGGGTTGCGCGTGGTAAGTTGGGGTGGGTGGGGGTGGATTATGGTGGTAAGGGCATGCGGAGTTGGGGTTAGGTAGTTGTAATAGTTCCCAGTGCCATACCTACCACCTCATGTTAGGGCTGTTACTCACAAGGCGCATATGAAGGTGGGGAGAACAACACCATGAATGGAATTCTTCATGATTGGTGGTTGGCCCCAATGCAAGCAAACAGGCTTGCTCTCTCAACCTCACGCTTCTCAATAAGGCGTGCTATTTATTTATTTATTTTTTATCTCGTGAGGCCCTCTGATTGATACTTTTATGTTGGGATCCACACAAACACCCAACACACACACCACACACACCACACACCCAACACCACATACACACACACACCCGACGCATCACTCACAACTACTCTCACACACCAACTACACACACACACACACCACACACCGCACACACACAACACCTCACACACACACTTACACAAACAAAACAAACAACATACAACAAGGCCATCACACTAACAAACACAACCTCACACACTCACACACTCTACGACAACACGTCACAACCGCGCACACTCACATGCACTCAAATACAACCAACACAACTAACAACAAACACAACTAACAACAAACACAACTAACAAACATACACACACACTCACACACTCCCCACAAACAAACAAAAATACACACACTCACACCCGCACAACGCACACACCACACACACTCACACTCTCACCACACAACACACCCACACTACGCACTCACACAGCAAACATCAAACAAACACCATACACTCACACACTCACACACTAACCTCACAACGCGCTCCTCACACGCACCCTCACACAACACTCACACCGCACCACCACTCCAACACACACACTCACACATACCTCCAACCGAACAAACACACACACACACACACACACAAACACTCTCACACACACACTCACACACCAAAACACTCACTCCTCTCACACACACAACACCACACACACAAAACACTCACACAACTCACACGCTTACACACCAAACCTCACAATCACACACGCACACAAAAAAACAAAACAAACACACCTCACACCCACACACACACAACACCACACACACCAACACTCTCTCACACACACACCCCTACTCACGCACACACCCACTCCACACACACAACACAAAAAAAAAAAAAAACGCACACTCACTCACACTCACACACGCACACACGCACACAAAGAAACACACCCACCCACCCACGCACACAAACACTCACACACGCACTCACACATGCACACAAACACACACACTCAAACACACACACAAACACGTATTCTTCGTGTGGCCCTCATGGTTGATAGGCTTGGATGTCGAGGGTAGCCATGTAGTTTTCTATTACGTTGTCATCAGCAGGCTATTTTGACCCAAGACAAGCCCGCTTTAAAACATTCGGGACGTGTTTTCAACTAATCCTCAAAAATTAGATAGGCAAAATTGCAGCAAGCAAGCAAGCATTTTTGTCAGCACTAATACCATTTAAACACGTAGATCAACCTGGAAATGTCTGTAAGGGTCCCGCCCATCCATCTGGGCCCGCTGGGTGTACTGGTGTGTATGTGTGCGTGTTAGTATTTGTGTGTTTGTTAGGTTGGGGGTGTTAGTATGTGTGTTTTTGTTTTGTTGTAAATGGACATGAACATAAGCTGTTTTGTCGGGCTAGAGTATGTGCTACAACTCATGTAATCATGTCTGATTTTGCATATGTTGTGGTGATGGGCATGGGTATGGTTGCATCAATACATTGTATTGCATATGTTGTGGTGATGGGCATGGGTATGGTTGCATCAATACATTGTATTGCATATGTTGTGGTGATGGGCATGGGTATGGTTGCATCAATACATTGTATTGCATATGTTGTGGTGATGGGCATGGGTATGGTTGCATCAATACATTGTATTGCATATGTTGTGGTGATGGGCATGGGTATGGTTGCATCAATACATTGTATTGCATATGTCGTGGTGATGGGCATGGGTATGGTTGCAATCAATACATTGTATTGCATATGTTGTGGTGATGGGCATGGGTATGGTTGCATCAATACATTGTATTGCCTATGTTGTGGTGATAGGCATGGGTATGGTTGCATCAATACATTGTATTGCATATGTTGTGGTGATGGGCATGGGTATGGTTGCATCAATACATTGTATTGCATATGTTGTGGTGATGGGCATGGGTATGGTTGAATCAATACATAGGGTTGGGAAGCAAATGTAATTTTTATTTTTATAAGCCGTATAAACGTATAAACGTATTTACAAATTTGGCACTTCTTGAGAAAATACTTCTACACGTGTTTAAAGGTATTGCCGCGCAGCTAATTTCATTGGCATCACATATTAACTCTCAGAAAAATAATCTGGCAAGTTTGGGTTGTCCAAATCTCAGAGAAGAAATCACGACCAGAAAGCGCGTCGGCCAAGAAGCGCGGTGCAAATCTAAGGGCGCCATTAAATGCCAGTTGGTCTATTATATAACTGTATAAGCGGGTATAAGTGTATAATAATATAAGTACATAACGGTATTGCAATATTGTCCATGTTCACATTGCACTAGGCTAGCACCACGAATCCTTCAAGCCCACGTAGGAGCACAGCTTGTGGAATGAAAGGCTAGGTGGCGCTCTGATATGCTTGCCATCCTGGCTATCTAGATCAACCTTCAAGCCCAATGTTTATACAATGATGTATGTGAATGGTAATTTTTATTGATTATTGTGATAGAGGAGGCCCAAAGCTTTCCAATGAGCTATCTAAATCAAAAATATAATGAAAACAAAGAAAGTCAAGTGCCTGGACGTGTGTTGTACTTCTCGAAGTACAGACTATACGTTTCTATACGACGTATATAAGGTCGATTTTAGAAAAACTATACGATGTATTTATACGTATAAACACATATTATACGTTTATATGTCGGCCCAACCCTACATATATTGCATGTATATACAGGTATATAGTATATTATTGAGCATAATATATATATATATATATATATATATATATATATATATATATATATATCGATTCAACCATACCCATACTCAATAGTATACTCAATAATTGGGCTAGAGTCTGTGCTACACCTCATGTATTCATGTCTGATTGTCATATTCCGCCAAGTGCATGTGTGTACTGCTCTTACCACCATATGCATGTGTGTACTGCTCTAACCACCATGTGCATGTGTACTGCTCTAACCACCATATGCATTTGTGTACTGCTCTAACCACCATGTGCATGTGTGTACTGCTCTAACCACCATGTGCATGTTTGTACTGCTCAGGCAAACGTGGCTCGTGTCAACGGATCAGATGTACCTCTTGGTACTGGCAAGTACACCACCAACAAGGTACGCCAACACACGTGTTGAGTGTGCACATACTCTGATACCCTACGGTTGCCCTAGTTCAGGATTTAGTTAGGGTGAGTTTCCCCCCCCCCCCCCCCCCCCCAAACACACACACACACACCAACCCAACCCATCTCCCCCCCCCCCCCCCCCCCCCCCCCACCCACACACACCCAACCCAACCCAACCCAACCCAACCCAACCCAACCCAACCCAAACCCAACCCAACCCAACCCAACCCACGCACCCTCTCCCCCCAAACACTTACACTCCTGTGCCCCCTCCCCCCCTACCTGGCTACCCCCCCCCCCCCCCCCCCCCCCCCACACACACACACACACACACACACACACACATATACACACTCAAACACACACACACTTAATGACACACACGTACGCACTCCTTCCTTGACTCCAACACTCACTCCATGCCCTCTGCCCCATGCCTCATGCCTCATGCACACACCACCAGGAATTGGAGCTCACGCGTGTGGCGCTGGATGATGCTTTGGAGCAAATGCATGCGCTGCAAGACCAGGTCTCTGTGGTGGACTCCCTCCAGGTGAAGCTTACTGAACAGGACGATGTCATCACACGGCTCAAAGCAAAGATTGGGTCCAAGGAGGAGCAGGTGCGCATGTAAATTATTATATAATGGTATATAATATAATGGTATATGATATAGTTTATATTTAAATATAATTGAGTATATAATATAAATTATATTATAATAGTTGCAGGTGAGCGTACAAATTATTATATAATGGTTTATAATATAATTAAAATTTTAATATTGTGGTGTATGATATGGTATAATATAATATAATATAATATAATAGAATATAATATAAAATAATATAATATAATATAATACAATATAATACAATACTATGTAATATAATATCATATATTATAATATAAGATAAGATAATAACAAGTATAATATAATAGTGCATAATATAATACAATATAAAATATAATATACTGGCAGTACTGGTGTCAAATATAATATACTAAGAACGAGACTAAAAAGTATAATAAAATGGTGTATAATATATATATATATGTATGTGTATGATAACAGTATAATTTTGGTGATGTTGGGGAAGGGGATGGGGGTGAGGATGCTGCAGGATCAGCCCTCTGTGGTAGACTTCCTCCAAGAGAAGCTTGCTGAACAGTACGATGTCATCATGGTGTGTGTGGGTGGATGTGGTGTTGTGTGGGTGTTGTGTGGGTGGGTGGATGTGGTGTTGTGTGTGTGGTGTGTGTGGGTGTGGGTGGGTGTTGTGGGTGGATGGTGCTGGATGTTTTTATGTGTGTTGATGGTAGTGTGGTGTTGTGGGTGTTGCTGAACAGTGCTATGTCATCACACAGGCTAACACAAAGATTGGGTCCAAGGAGGAGCAGGTGCAAATAAAAATGTATAATTGTGCTGCTGCTGCTGCTGCTGCTGCTGCTGATGGGGAATTGATGGCGGTGATGATGGAGATGGGGATGGGAATTGATGGTGGTGATGATGGAGATGGGGGTGGGGATTGATGGCGGTGATGATGGAGATGGGGTCGGGAATTGATGGTGATGGTGATGGGAATCGATGGCGATGATGATCAGTACATGTGACACACGCACACACAGACACACACACACAGGCACACACGCACATATACAAAACACTAACACACACACGCACAAAACACACACCAGCAGTCAAACACCTTGGTCTTTCTGTCCTTGTCAGGCTTCCTCCGACACAAAGTCAGACCAGGAGTTGAAGGAGCTGCGTGGCAAGCTAGCCGACGCAGAGGCACAAATTGCTGGGCAGAAGGAAGCTGAGCAGAAGGCGGTTGTAGCACTTCAGCAGCAGATGCAGGAGCAAGAGACTAGCCTGGGTGAGCTTAAGATGCAGCTAGAGGAGACAGGGAGCGAGAGGAGCAAAAAGAGTGCTGAGACTGAAGCGGCCAAGATGACAGCACAGGTACACCCCCAACCCTACCCCCCCCTTCCCCCTTGCACACACACACATACACCACACACACACACACACAGGCACAGGCACACACTCATGCCCCCCCCACCCCCCCACCCCCCCACACACAGGCACAGGCACTCAGGCACACAGGCACACACTCATGCCCCCCACCACACTCCAACACACCACACACACACACACACACACACACTCACACACACACTCACACACACACACACACAGGCACACACAGGCACACACACACACAAACACACACAGGCACAGGCACAGGCACACACTCATGCCCCCCCCCCCCCCCCCCACACACACACACCCACAGGCACTCAGGCACTCAGGCACACAGGCACACAGGCACACACTCATGTCCCCACACCACACCACACACTCAAAAACACCCACACACTCACACTGACACACACACTGACGCACACACACACACACACTCACGCACACACACTGACACAGACGCACACACACACGCAGGAGACTGCAGGCAAACTTTCAGCTGAGGTGAAGGAGTACGATTAACCCCCTTCGAACCCTAGCCCCCCCCCCCCCCCCCCCCCACACACACACACGGACACACGCTCATGCCCCCCCCCCTCCCACCCCCCACACACACTCACGCATACTCACACTCGCACACGCAGGAGACTGCAGGCAAGCTTGCAGCTCAGGTGAAGGAGCACCAGAAGTTGGAGGCCGAGTTAGAGGCATTGGGCAAGGCAGCTCAAAAAGAGGCCGCAGGAGCCAGAGGCAAAGGGCCCAAGGGAGAGATGAACTTGAAGCAAGCGCAGCAGTTGTTCAGGCAGATGACGGTGAGATGGTGCTTTGTGGGGCCCTCATGTGTGTCAGGGTGTGTGGGGGGATGTGTGTGGGGGGGTGGGTTGGTTGGTGTGTGGGAGCCAGAGGCAAAGGCCCCAAGGGAGAGATGAACTTGAAGCAAGCGCAGCAGTTGTTCAGGCAGATGACGGTGAGATGGTGCTTTGTGATGCCCTCATGTGTAGGGGGCGGCAAATAGATCTACATTGCACCAACATATAGATCTATATAGATCTGTTTATAGCAAAAAAAAAAAAAAAAAAAAAAAAAATATATATATATATATATATATGGTATACCCGTACCTCAAGGAGGCCTCTGAAAAAGCTGAGAACTATTTTACATGTAGTCTGCATCATATTCAGGTGCCTTGTGCCTTGTCCCTTGTCCCTTCAAACAAAATTCAGGATTTATTTTTAGTTCAGTAATAACTTGTGAAGCTCGCTGCCGGCGCGGTCTTATACTAAACACGATATAGCCTCCAAACCAACCCAGTCCTAGTCCCCCCTACCCCCATCATCATCTGTTCATCTCCATCGGCAGTTCAGCATACATCAGGTCCTAAAAAAGTATTTAAACTGTCTAATTTGTGCAGCTTCTAGGCTGCTCCCCTGGCTGGCTATTCTGCCAAAACTAACACAAGCTAGTGCACAGGGAGCTGCCTAGAAGCTGGTACTGGTTGCCGAACCGTTCATCATCATCATCATCATCATCATCATCATCATGCCGCGATTGCTAAGCTAGGGAAGTAATCTAGTAGGGTTACATGGACACATTGTGCAGTCGCCCTGAATCACCCCCTTAAGGCCATAGGCTTAGAAGGGCTGTCCAGGTCCAGGTCCACAACGCAGCCGGCTCAGTTCGTTGAGCCCCCCTTGCATGCCTTCATGTGCGCGTTCGTCGAGTTGCTAATGTTGTTGGGACTGAAGCCTTTCTCACAAGCGCGACAAAACAACAGGCAAGGTCCACCGTCTTCAATCCGCGCATCAAAATTTGCTCCCCAGTTAGAAGCCGGTGGGGCTTTCTCAAGAATGGCCAAGACAGCTGCAAGCGACTTCCGATCGCTCTTGTAACTTTGTAAGCCGGCTTACAAATTTATAAGAGCGATCGGAAGTCGCTTGCAGAAAAAATGCGAAGAAAGTGAATAGCAAGTTCGAGGAACTGTCGACGGCTCAAACTTCCCATATAGATCTATATAGATATATCGGGCCCGGGGGGGGGGGGGGCGCCGGACAAGGGATATCGATAGATCTATCGGCTTCGCGAATAAAGATGTATAGAGATCTATACAGACCGATAGATCTATATAGATCTATATAGATATGTATGTATATATATATATATATATATAGATCGGTCTTTGCCTCTCCCTACTCATGCGTGTCAGGGTGTGTGTCTGGGCATGTGTGGAGGTGGATGTGGTGTTGTGGGTGGGTGGGTGGATGGTGGTGTTGCGGATGTGGTATTGTGGGTGGATGGTGCTGAATGTTTTTAGGTGTGTTGGTGGTGTTGGTGGTGTGGGTGGGAGGTGGAGGTGCCCTGTTGTACCAAGCGTGTGTCTACATATGGCATGCAGGATGAGGTGAAGAAGCTGAGAACGTCTCTGGCCACAGAGGAGAGCGCTCTGCAGGCAAACCAAGTGGAGCTGAAGGATCTGGAGGAGAAGCGGGTCAAACAGGTAGGGGGAAGTCAACCCCCACTTACCTAAACCCTGAACCCGGGTCAAACAGGTAGGGGGAAGTTAGCCCCCACTTACCTAAACCCTGAACCCGGGTCAATCAGGTAGGGGGAAGTCAACCCCCACTTACCTAAACCCTGAACCCGGGTCAAACAGGTAGGGGGAAGTTAGCCCCCACTTACCTAAACCCTGAACCCGGGTCAAACAGGTAGGGGGAAGTCAACCCCCACTTACCTAAACCCTGAACCCGGGTCAAACAGGTAGGGGGAAGTCAGCCCCCACTTACCTAAACCCTGAACCCGGGTCAAACAGGTAGGGGGAAGTCAGCCCCCACTTACCTAAACCCTGAATCCGGGTCAAACAGGTGGGAGTAGGCTGGGCTGGGCTAGCCCTACGTCAGCCTGCACCCTGTTCAGGATGTTAAACAGGTGTTCGGGGTGTTAAACACATGTTGATGTACATCATTGGTTAAACATGTAGTTGTTGAACAGGTGTTTAACACCCTGAACACTTGTTTAATAGCCTGAACAGGTGCAGGCTGCGGTAGGGTAAGCTGGGCTGGGCTAGACTAATTAATGATAACGCCTGGTGGGCGTGGTATTAAGGGAGCCCCGTCTTATGGCGGTAGGGGACGGGCTGCTACTTTACCTGGACAAAGCTACCATGGCGGTTGACAGCGACCAAGAACACTAAAGTGCGCCCGCAGAGATCCAAACCTGGCACCTTTGTTTATCAAGCTCTGCCATTGAGCCATTTGTCGAAACTGGGATTGGGCTAGACTGCTAAGGTGGACCCTGGCTGAATTAAAAGCAGCTAGTATCTTTCAAGAGGTAATAAATACAAATTAGAATAATAAAATAAAAAAGCAGCAAGTATCTCACTTTCTGAACTGCAAGTGCTCGGGAGCAGGCTATAGTTTGGATAGCTTTCGGGGCGCTACTCGCAACCTTCATGAGGCAGAAAAGCAATACGCAAACATTTATTGAACGGTCGGAGTCATGGCATAGAGCAGGACTTGTGTTGGGGGATATGTGACACTAATCTCCGCTGAACACTGTCATGTTACAGATCTGAAGCCCCACAGGCTGTAACATAGCACCCCAAAACACCAAGGTGCGTAATGTAGCACGCGTGCTACACGGAGCCCCTTGCAGCAGTTCAGGGGATGATTTGGGAGTTGTTTTTTTGAAAAATGTTGGACTACAGACTTCGTATCTCAAGCTTGGCCTAAAAGCTGATAATTCTGGGAGATTTCTGGCCTGAGAACAAGTACGATTTGGCCTGAGAACAAGTACGAAGTCTGACCTCTGGACCCAATTCATCCCCTGAACTGCTATAATAAACTCCCTGTAGCACTTGTGCAAATCTCCCAGAATTCTCAGCTTTTAGGCCAAACTTGAGATATGAAGTCCGATGTCCAACATTTTTCAAAAAAACAACTTCCAATTCTTCCCCTGAACTGCTGCAAGGGGCTCCGTGTAGCACTTGTGCTACATTACGTACCTTGGTGTTTTGGGGTGCTACGTTGCAGCCTGTGGGGCTTCAGGTCTTTACCATGACAGTATTCAGCAGAGATTAGTGTCACATATCCCCCAACACAAGTCCTGCTCTATGCCACGATTCCGACCGTTCAATGAATTCTTGTGTATTGCTTTCTGCCCCTAAGTCTGTAACATAGCGTTTTTGCGAAGCCCCCCCTTCTGAGGGGCGGGATCCCCCAGGGTTACCCCGTTGTCTGTTTGACCGTCCGACTGCCCCCCCAAGTTGAAGCCTGACACGTCAGCCAACGGTCTCGTAACTAAATCGCTTCTGTTGGCACCTGTCGCTCCGTTGCGAACACTCGCCGCCATTCTCCTGCGTCGCTTGTGACGCTGCATAGGACTTGTCATCCCCTGCTGACTGCCTGCTGACACCAGTGCTGTTAGAACCATGCCTCAGCCCAGGCCTCGGCCCTGGAGGTAGCAAGCAAAACAAGCAAACGGGCTGGCCCCCTCAAACTCACGCCTTATTACACGACGCGCTATTTATTTACTGATTAAAGACCCCCCTGCTGACTGCTTGCTGACACCAGTGCTGACAGCTTGCTTCGACCCCAGGCCTCGGCCCTGGAACAAGCAAGCAAAACAAGCAAACGGGCTGGCCCCGTCAACCTCACGCCTTATTACAAGGCGCACTATTTATTTACTGATTAAAGACCCCCCTGCTGACTGCTTGCTGACACCAGTGCTGACAGCTTGCTTCGACCCCATGCCCCAGGCCTCGGCCCTGGAGCAAGCAAGCAAGGATCTGGAAGCGCTGAAGAAGTGTATGGCTGAGAAGGAAGAGGACTTGAAGGCCCTGAGGGGTGTTATTAAGAAGGACAGCAAGCTGGCTGAGCTGAAGGCTATGTTGAGTGAGGAGATATCGGCCAAGGAGGGGGCGATGGCTGCTGAAAAGAAAGTGCGCACTCAGGTGCGGGTGCTGACGAGTGATTAATGATAATAATATAACATAATTCATACATACTTACATACGTACATACATACGTACATGCGTAAACCGCTGAAAAGAAAGTGTGCACTCAGGTGCGGGTGCTGACGAGTGAATAGTGATAATAATATAACATAATTCATACATACATACATACATACATACATACATACATACATACATACATATGTGCGTACATACGTACATACATGCATACATACATACAAACATACATACATACATGCATACATACATACATACATACATACATACATACATACATACATACATACATACACGGGCAATGTACTAGTACATACATACATACGTACATGCATACATACACAGCTGAAGAGAAAGTGCGCACACAGGTGCAGGAGCTCTCTAAATATAGCCTAAGCGCTCTCCCAAATATGGCATAAAAAGCTTAGCCAATACCCTTAAGAAGTAAGAAAACTGAATGCACCCTGCATGACCACATAACTCCAGCAATGAATCTGATCACACCATGTATTGGCAGCTGAAAAGAAAGTGCGCACACAGGTGCAAGAGCTGACGAGTGAACGTGATAAGGCAGCTGGGGAGTGCAAGCGCCTTCAAATCTTGCTGGCCACGGTGGAGTCCCGCAACACAAAGCAGAACCAATGCCTGCTTGACCTGGAGGAGGAGCTGAGGGTAAGTGGCTTAAGAACAAAAGCTAATTATGGCATGCCTATATTGGGGTGTGGTTGGGTGGGGGGCTGGGGGTGTGTGCATTCCGGACGTGGCAAGGCGGCTGGGGAGTGCAAGCGCCTTAATGACTTCCTGGCCACAGTGGAGTCCCGCAACACAAGCACAACCAATGCCTGCTTGACCGGGAGGGGGAGCTGAAGTCGAGCAACTTAAGAACAAAAGCTAGTTATGGCATTCCTTCATTGGGGTGTGGCTGCGGTGGGTGGGCGGTTGGGGGACATTCCTTCTTTGGGTGGGTGGGTTGGGGGTGGGGGTGGTGGGGGGGGACCAGGTGATAATAACAAACACTTATTGAACTGGGTTCCAACGATACATGACCTGTCTAAAAATGTGAAGGATACGCAGCAGATGATATCGCTGTAGCACATGCTTGACGAGCTTGTGTATTGCACTTCATGAGCTAGTCTACAACCTTGCTGATCTTGTCTCACATGAGTAAATGATGCATGCTTTATCTGACGATGTGAAGGGTACGCAGCAGATGATATTGCTATAACAAATGCTTGACGAGCTTGTGTGTTGCACTTCATGAGCTAGTCTACAACCTTGCTGATCTTGTCTCACATGAGTTAATGATGCATGCTTTATCTGACGATTTGAAGGGTACGCAGCAGATGATATCGCTATAACAAATGCTTGACAAGCTTGTGTGTTACACTTTGTGATCTTGTCTCACATGAGTAAATGATGCAGGCCCTGTCAATCGATGTGAAGGGTACGCAGCAGATGATGAAAACAATATGCTTTATAACAAACACTTGATGATCTTGTCTCCAATGATGCAGGCCCTGTCAGATGATGAGAAGGATATGCAGCAGTTGATGAAAACATGACGCGTTAAAATAAACACTTGATGATCTTGTCACCAATGATGCAGGCTCTGTCAGACGATGTGAAGGATACGCAGCAGATGCGAGAAGACTTGAGCATCAGCAAGAAGGCGCTAAAGAAGAAGGAGGACGAGCTCTCTAACGCCAGGGCACAGCTGCGGGTGGCCCTTGAGAGGGAGGGGGACATGCAGGTGAGGGGTGTGTGTGTGTGGGGGGGGGGGGGGGGGCGGGGGGGATGCTGGGGTTGAGGTGGCGTGTGTGTGTTTGCTGAAAACCTTTACCACTTAACCCTAACCCCCCCTAAGCCCCTAACTCCCCTGAAGTGGGGGCTGACTTAAGTAGGGGCTAACTTCCCCCCACCGGACATGTTATTCTTAAGTAGGGGGCTGACTTAAGTAGGGGCTAACTTCCCCCCACCGGACATGTTATTCTTAAGTAGGGGGCTGACTTCACATCCTGTCCGCCAGGTAAGGTGAATGGTGGTATTCGTGATATTCTTAACCACTCAAGCCGAACCCCCCAAGTGGACATGCTGCACGCAGAGCTTGTGGGCGCTCAGGAGGGTATGATCCGTCTGCATACCATGCTGGCAGACATGAACACCACCAGCCCTAAAGGCTTGAATGAAAACCTTAGCCACTCAACCCTAACCCTCCTAACCCCCTAAAGGCTTGAATGAAAACCTTAGCCACTCAACCCTAACCCTCCTAACCCCCTAAAGGCTTGAATGAAAACCTTAGCCACTCAAACCCTAACCCTCCTAACCCCCTAAAGGCTTGAATGAAAACCTTAGCCACTCAACCCTAACCCTCCTAACCCCCTAAAGGCTTGAATGAAAACCTTAGCCACTCAACCCTAACCCTCCTAACCCCCTAAAGGCTTGAATGAAAACCTTAGCCACTCAACCCTAACCCTCCTAACCCCCTAAAGTGGGGGCTGACTAAAATGGGGGGGGCTAACTTCCCCCCACCGGACATGCTGCAGGCAGAGCTTGTGGGTGCTCATGAGGGTATGATCCGTCTGCTGACAATGCTGGGAGACATGAACACCACCAAGCATAAACCTTCGAATCAAACCTTAACCACTCAAACCTAACCCCATCTAACCCCCCTACCCCCCCCCCCCCCCCCCCCCCCCCCCACGGACATGCTGCAGGCAGAGCTTGTGGGTGCCCACGAGGGTATGATCCGTCTGCAAACAATGCTGGGAGACATGAACACCACCAACCATAAGCTGATTGAATAAAAACCTGAACCACTCAACCCTAACCCCCGTAAAGTGGGGGCTGACTAAAGTGGGGACTAACTTCCCCCCACCGGACATGCTGCAGGCAGAGCTTGTGGGTGCCCATGAGGGTATGATCCGTCTGCAAACAATGCTGGGAGACATGAACACCACCAACCATAAGCTGATCGATAGCTTGACTGAGATGGATAATGACACAAAAGCAAATCAAGAGAAGTCGGCGGAAGCTGCCATAAGGCTGGATGAAACCGAGAAGCAGTTGGTAAGTGGTTGGTTGTATGTACAAATGCGGTGTTGTGCACGCATGGGGAGTATGAATGTTACTGTGGTTCGCTGAAATATTTTACAGGGGTAGGCTGAAATGTGTTACAGGGGTAGGCTGAAATAAATAATAAGTGTTACAGGGGTAGGCTGGAAATAACACATGAGGTGTTGTGTACACATGGGGTGTATGGATGTTACAGTGGTGGACAGAGATGGATAATGACACGAAAGCAAATCAAGAGAAGATGGCGGAAGCTGCCATAAGGCTGGATGAAACTGAGGAGCAGCTGGTGAGTGGTTGGTTGTGTGTACACATGTGGTGTTATGGATGGTACAGTGGTAGGCTGACATGTGTTGCAGGGGTAGGCTAAAATAAATAATAAGTTTAGAGGGGTGGGCTGGAAATAACGCATGGGGTGTTATGCACACATGGGGTGCATGGATATTACAGAATTGACTGAGATGGATGATGACACAGAAGCAAATCAAGAGAAGACGGCAGAAGCTGCCATAAAGCTGGATGACACTGAGAAGCAGTTGGTAAGTGGTTGGTCGTATGTAGACATGAGGTGGATGGATGTTACAGTTCAGGGGTAGGCGTATACCCTAACCCAACTGAGACCTATCCAACCCTACACCAACCAAAACTAACCGACCCAAAGCCAACACAAGCCAAAACAATAAAAACCGAACCAAATCCACCCCACACCCCACCTCAACACCCCACCCTTGAATGCGATCCCAACCCAACCTTACTCACCCTAACCCTCCCCACACAAAACCTCCCACCCCACCCCACCCCTTGCAGGCAAACCCAACCCAACTCAACCTTACCCACCCTAACCCTCCCCACACGAAACCTCCCACCTCATCCCATGGCTCCACCCCACCCCTTGCAGGCGAACCCAACCCAACATTACTCACCCTAGCCCTCCCCGATCGAAACCGCCCACACCACGCCACGCCATGCCTCCCCATGCAGGCGAACTTGACCCAACCTCCAACCCAACCTTACCCACCCTAACCCTCCCCACACAAAACCTCCCACCCCAATCCACTGCACCCCGCCCCTTGCAGGCAAACCTAACCCAACCCGACCTGACCCACCCTAACCCTCCCCACACAAAACCTCCCACTCCACCCCATGACCCCACCCCACCCCTATCAGTCAAACCCAACCCAACATTACCCACCCTAACCCTCCCCACAGGAAACCTCCCACCCCAACCCACCGCACCCCGCCCCCTTGCAGGCAAACCCAACCCAACCCAACCCAACCCAACCTTACCCATCCTAACCCATCCCACACGAAACCATCCCACCTCCCACCACCCCATGCAGGCGAACCCAACCCTACCCACCCTTACCCACCCTGACCCTTTCCACACAAAACCTCCCACCCCACCCCACCCCATGCAGGCGAACCCAACCCTACCCAACCTACCCGCCCTACCCCCCCCCCTCAGGAAAACCTCCCACCCCCACCCCACCCCACCCCTTGCAGGCGAACCCGACCCACCCTTACCCTCCCCGCACGAAACCTTCCACCCCACCCCTTGCCCACCCCTTACAGGCGAACCCACCCCAACCCACCCCAACCTTACCCACCCCAACCCTCCCCGCACGGAACCCTCCCACGCCACGCCACCCCACCCCATGCAGGCGAGCTTAAGCACCCAGGTGTTGAACCTGAACAAGGAGCTTGGTGCTAAGGCCAGGATGCTCTCTGAAGCTGGTGAGAAGCTGAAGGCAGCTGCCTCCAGGGAAGCATCCCAGCTGTCGCGTATTGATGAGCTGGACGCTGAGCTGGAGCAAGCGCGCAAGGGGGGGGCTCAGCTGGAAGCTGACGGTAAGACACACTTTTTTCTTCGTGCGACGCGTCGCAAATTGAGCGACTCAATGCGGCCCCATTGCAAAGCACTGCCACCCGAACCCGGTGTAGCGCCAAGCGCAGAGCCCCCACACGCACCTTCTGCTCAATAGCCATACTGCCCACCACCACAACCCACCCACCACCACACACACACACATACACACAGCCCTTATCAACACGATGACAGGTAAGGCGGAGCTGGTTGAGGTGAAGTAGCCATGCTGCCCACCACCACCACCCACCCACCACCACCACACACACATACACACAGCCCTTGTCAACACGGATGAAAGGTCTAGGCGGAGCTGGTTAGGTGAAGCGTCGCCCTGCTGCCACCACCACACACACCACACATCACACACACATTAACACAAGCCCTTTGTCACAAGCCCCTTGTCAACACGATGACAGGTAAGGCGGAGCTGGTTGAGGTGAAGTAGCCATGCTCCCACACCACACAACACACCACACACCATCCCACAGGCCTTGTCAAACACGAGGACAGGTAAGGCGGAGCTGGTCTGAGGTGACGTAAGCCTGTGCCCACCACCACCCACCACCACACACAATACACCACAGACCTGTCAAAGATAGTGAAATGGTTAAGGCGGATAAGCTGGTTGAGGTGACGGAAGAGTAGCCAGCTGTCCAACCACACCACCCACCCACTCCACACACAAGACACACAGCCCTTATCCAACACGCTGACAGGTAAGGCGGCAGCTGGTTGAGGTGAAGAAGTAGCATGCTGCACACCACACCACACCACAACATACACACAGCCTTGTCAACAGAGGCCAGGGAAGGCGGAGCTGGTGGAGGGGACATAGCCATTTGCGGCCCACCCACACTCACCACCACCACCACCAACCACATACACTACAGCCCTTGTCATCACACGATGACAAGGTAAGGCGAGCTGGTTGGGTGAAGCTAGAATGCGCTGCCACTCCCTCCCACCCCACCCACCAAACACAGACAACACAGCCGGGGTTCAACACTGAGTGAAGGGAAGGCGATGATGCTGGGTGAGGGGAAGTAGCCCGTGGCCCACACCACCACCCACCACACCCTCACACCAACACACAGCCCTGGTCATACGAGGAAAGTTATAGGCGGACGCGTGGTGAGGTGAAGGAGCAGGCTGCCCACCACCACCACCCACACACATAAACACAGCCCTGGTCAACACGAGGGACAGGGAAGGCGTAGCTGGTTGTGAGGGAAGGAAGTAGAGCCATGCCTCCCCACCACCCCCCACCCACCACCACACCCACTACACCAGCCCTGGCAAACCATGAAGGGAAGGCGGGCTGGTTGAGGTGAAGAAGCAGGCTGCCCACCACCACCACCACCGACACCACCACCACCACAACATAAACAAGCCTTGTCAACACGATGACAGGTAAGGCGGAGCTGGTTGAGGTGAAGTAGCCATGCTGCCCACCACCACCACCCACCCACCACACACATACACACAGCCCTTGTCAACACGATGACAGGTAAGGCGGAGCTGGTTGAGGTGAAGTAGCCATGCTGCCCACCACCACACACACCACCACACACACATACACACAGCCCTTGTCAACACGATGACAGGTAAGGCGGAGCTGGTTGAGGTGAAGTAGCCATGCTGCCCACCAAACCACCCCCCCCCCCACCACCACAACAAATACACAACAGAAATTGTTAAAACGAAGACAGGATAAGGCGGAGAGGGTTTCTTGAGGTGAAGTAGCCCATGCTGCCAAACACCACCCAACAACACCACACCAAATTTACACACAGACTTGTAAAACAGATGACAGGTAAGGCGGAGCTGGTTTGAGCGTGATAGCCATGCTGCCCACAACCACCAAACCCACACAACACCACACACCACATGACACAGGCCCTTGTCAACACGGATGACAGGTATAGGATGAAGGAAGGCGAGCTGGTTGAGGTTGTGAAGTGAAGTAGCCATTGCTTCCCTCCCCCACCCCCCCTCCCCACCCCCGCTCCCCTTCTCACCCCCCACCTCCACCCCATCCACCCACACACACATGCACCCCCTTTCAAACATGATGGCAGGTAAGAAAGAGCTGGTGAGGTAATTGCATGCTTTTCACCTCCCCCCCCTGACTCCTTCCTCCTCCAACCTCCCCCCGCCAAATCCAACCCCCCCACACACATTGCACCCCCCTTATCAAATGATGACAAGGTTAGGCGGAGCTGGTTGAGGTGAAGTAGCCATGCGCCCCCCCCCCCCCCCCCCCCCTCCTCCCTTCCTCAACCCCATCACCTCCACCCACCCATCCACCACCAACCCACACATCCACAAACCCCTGCACCCCCTTATCAACATGAGGGCAGTTAAGAAAAGGCTGGTTGAGGTTGAACTAGTCCATGCTTTCCCCCTCCCCCCCCCCCCCCCCCCCCCCCCCCCCCCCCCCCCCCACACACCACACACCCTTGTACTCTCAAGTCAATAGCCCAGGTGCCCACCCCACCCCCCCCACCCCCCCCCACCCTCCTCCTCCTCCGCCTCACCAGCCGGCCAGGGTACTACTAAGCGCGCGCGGTCAGCGCGAGGTGCCGCGCTGCCTTTGTGGAGGCCCCGCTGCGCGTTGCGCGCAGTTTTTTTCGACTCCCTGTGGGCGCAGCCGCGCAGTTTTTTTTGCGCTTTTTGGCAAAAAGCGCTGACCAATTCGGCAAGAAGTAGTACCCTGCACCCGTCCCCCTTCCCACCCCCCCCCTCCCCCCCCCCCCCATCCACCCACACACACACATGCACCCCCCTTATCAACATGATGGCAGGTAAGAAAGAGCTGGTTGAGGTAAAGCAGCAGTACGTTGAGCAGCAGGAGCTGATTACAACACTGGAGCTAGAACTACAAGAGTTGAGGGTGGCGAGGACTTTGGCTGAGGAGGAGTTTCGCAAGGTGGGGAATGGCATGGACAAGGGCTGTTGATTGGGTTGGTGGGGTGGATTGGTTGGTTGTTGGGTTAAAGTGGACGTGGGTGTGGGTGGGATAGAGTGGGTGAGGGTGGCGACGACTTTGGCCGAGGAGGAGTTTTGCAAGGTGGGGAATTGCATGGACTAGGGCTGGTGTTGGTCGGGTTGGTGGGGTGGATTTGTTCGGTTGGTAGGGTGGATTGGTTAGGTTGTTGGTGGGATGGATTGGTTGGGTGTTGGTGGGGTGGGTTAGTGTGGGCGCGGTGTGGGTGTGGGTGGGATAGAGTGGGTGAGGGAGGCGTCGGCTTTGGGGGCGGAGGAGTTTCGCAAGGTGGGGAATGGCATGGACAAGGGCTGTTGGTTGGGTTGGTGGGGTGGATTGGTTGGTTGTCGGTGGGGTGGATTGGTTGGTTATTGGGTTAGAGTGGACGTGGGTGTGGGTGGGATAGAGTGAGTGAGGGTGGCGACGACTTTGGCTGGGGAGGATTTTTGCAAGGTGTGACATTACATGGACTACTGCGGGTGTTGGTTGGGTCGGTGGGGTGGGTTAATTTGGACGCGGTGTGGGAGTGGGTGGGATAGAGTGGTTGACAACTTTGGCGAAGGAGGAGTTTCGCAAGGTGGGGAATTGCATGGACATGGGTGGGTGTTGGTTGGGTCGGTGGGATGGATTGGTTGGTTGTTGGTTGGTTAGTGTGGGTGTGATAGAGCGGATGAGCGTGGCTTCGACTTTGGCGGGGGAGGAGTTTCATGAGGTGGGGAATTTTTGGACAAGCCTGAGTTGAAGGGCGACCCCACCATGAAGGCAATTGGTGTGAAGGACGACAGCAACGTGGGCGAACTACGTTGCATGCTTGCATCCATGGCACAAACACAACCCACCCAACCATCGAGTGTACTAGCTTTGATAACTCTGAGTGTGCTGGCTATCAGTAACACAAGATGTTTCCTGATCCTGAACTGAGTGGAAGTAAATGAGTGGATCTTAGTGCAACTTAGTGCAACCCAACCTAACATAACCACCACAAACCCAACCCAACCCAACCACACCCAACGCACCACACCCAACTCAATACACCCAATTCAACCCACCCAACCTACCACACCCAACGCACCACACCCAAAGCTCCACACCCAACTCACCACACCCTCTCACCACACCCAACGCACCACACCACACCCAAAGCTCCACACTCCAAGCACCATACCCAACTCATTCTCCCAACGCACCACACCCAAAGCTCCACACTCAAAGCTCCACACCCAACTCACCACACCCAATGCACCACACCCAACGCACCACACCACACCCAACGCACCACACCACACCCAACGCGCAACACCACACCCAACGCGCCACACCACACCCAACGCGCCATACCACACCCAACGCGCCACACCACACCCAACGCACCACACCACACCCAACGCACCACACCCAAAGCTCCACACCCAAAGCACCACACCCAACCCAACCCAAGCACAAACACAAGCACAAACCAAACCACCCAACTCAACCACCCAACTCAACCCAAACACATCCCAACCACAAACACAAACCAAACCACCCCACGCATCTGACCTCACCCAACCACGAACACTAACCAAACCACCAACTCACCACACCCAACTCACCCTCCCTCTCAGCTGGAGGCAGCCAGGTCAGAGCTGAGGGGCGACCCCACCATCAAGGCAATCGGTGTGAAGGACGACGGCAACGTGGGTGAGCTACGTCGCATGCTTGCATCCATGGCACAGGACAACAATGAACTGGTCAACACCCTGGAGGCCAGTGTCAAGCAGGTGTGTGGTGGTGCTGGGGTGGTGCTGGTGGGTAAACATGGTTGAGTTGTGTGTGTGTGTGGGGGGGGGGGGGGGGGTAATGATGGGTGGGTGGTGGTGGTGTCAAGCAGGTGTGTGGGGGGGGGTAAACATGGGTGTGTACCCATCAACACCAACACCGACCAACACCAAACCCACTAGCACCCAAACCTAACTCCACCAACACCCAACAACAACACCAACACCCAAACCTTACACCACCACCCCATTAGGTTGAGGCCCTTCAAGCGATTGACACCAATCGCCTGTTAGAGCTCCAAGCATCCTTTGAAATAGCGGCGGCCATGAATGACCCACAAACACCCACACCCACAAACACTCAAACCCACGGACACCCAAACCTAACGCCACCAAACCCACCTACAACACCAACACCCAAACCCACCAACACCACCCCATTAGGTTGAGGCCCTTCAGGCGATTGACAGCAATCGCTTGTTAGAGCACCAAGCATCCTTTGAAACAGCGGCGGCCATGAATGACCCACCAACACCTAAACCGGCCAACACCCACAAACACCAACACCCAAACCCACAAACACCCGAACCTAACAACAGCAAACCAACCAACAAATAACCCACCAACACCACCAACACCTAAGCCTAACACCAACACCAAAATCTAACAACACCCAAACCCACCAACACCACCCCATTAGGTTGAGGCCCTTCAAGCGATTGACAGCAATCGCTTATTAGAGCTCCAAGCATCCTTTAAAACAGCGGCGGCCATGGAGGAAGCGGTTGAATTGCTTCATCATGAAATTCAGGACCTTGCGCAAAAGCGCTCAGCTGATGCGCCAATGGAGAAGCCCCCCCCATCAGTTGAAGACGTGGCCCGGCTGGAGGAGAAGGAGAAACTGCTTGTGCAGGCGGCAGCTGATAAGAAGAAGGTGGGTGGGTAAAAGGGGAGAGGGGGGTGGGTATGGAGGGGGGGGGGGGGGGGGGGGGGAGAAGGAGAAACTGCTTGTGCAGGCGGCAGCTGATAAGAAGAAGGTGGGTGGGTATAAGGGGAGAGGGGGGGGGGGGGGGGGGGGGGAGAAGGAGAAACTGCTTGTGCAGGCGGCAGCTGATAAGAAGAAGGTGGGTGGGTATTGAGGGGAGAGGGGGGGGGGGGGGGAGAAGGAGAAACTGCTTGTGCAGGCGGCAGCTGATAAAAAGGTGGGTGGGTATTGAGGGGGGAGGGGGGGAGAGACTTGCGCACACAGTTAGCTCTGTTGAGCAAAACACCCTGCAGAGGGACCCCACCATCTCTTATCCCCCTAAACACACCACCACCACCACCATGCTCCTCTACAGGCTGAGGCAGAGGCTACAGGCTTGCACATGCAGTTAGCAATGTTGAGTATCTCCCTAGAGATGGACACCACCATCTCTCATCACCCCTCACACACCACCACCACCACCATGCTCAACTGCAGGCTGATGCAGAGGCTGCAGACTTGCGCACACAGTTAGCAATGTTGAGTAATACCCTAGAGAGGGAGAGAAAGGAGGCAGCCGAGGCCAAGGCAGCGGCAGAGGCTGCGGCCGCACTCCCCCCTGCTAAGGAATTGACGTCTGCCATTCAGGGAGATACGCAGCTGGTGTACCGCATGCTACAGGTAAGCCATAGCTGGCCCAGATGGTGTACTGCATGCTATAGGTAAGTCATAGCTGGCTCAGATGGTGTACTCCATGCTACAGGTAAGCCATAGCTGGCCCAGATGGTGTACCGCATGCTACAGGTAAGCCATAGCTGGAGATACGCAGATGGTGTACTGCATGCTACACGTAAGCCGTAGCTGGCCCAGGCCTCAAAGGATGCATTTCACCCAGTAAGCTTCGTGGCTGTGTAAGAGTGTGCATGAGTCTCATACATACATAAATAGTGCGCCAACACCAACATTAGTATATCAACATTAACAAAACAAATACCAACACCAATAACAACACCAATAACAGCAACACCGCCAGCAACATCACCAACGACAACACCGCCAGCAACACTAACAACACTAACACTATGACTCGCAGGAGGAGATAAAGGCCTCCAATGAGTTGTTGCTGAAGGCAGGGGAGATGGTGCGCGCAGCAGCATTAGCTGCCGAGGCTGCAGAAAGCATCGCTCCCGTTGCCGCTGTGCCAGAGGAGAGCATTCGCGAAATGGTTAATGCACGGGACAAGGCACTCTCCTTCCAGATGAAAGCCAATGCACTGAAGTAAGACTTGTGGGGTATTCAATGGGGAGTGGGGAGGGGGAGGGAGGGGGGGGGGTACTCTTCTTCCAGTTGGAAGCCAATGCACTGAAGTAAGACTTGTCGGGTATTCAATGGGGAGTAGGTGGTGAGGAGGGGGAGGGGAGGAGCAGGGGGATAGGGGAGGGGGGGGGATTCTCTTCCTTCCAGCTGGTAGCTGGCACACTGAAGTAAGACTTGTCGAGTATTCAATGAGGAGCAGGGGGGACAGGGGGGGTACTGCCCTTCCAACAGGTAGCTAGCACTCTGAAGTGAGACTTGTTGGGCAGGGGGGGGGGAGGGGGTGTGTGGGGGGGGGGGGGGGCACTGTGGCCAGGTGGAAGCCAACGCACTGAAGTGAGACTTTGAGTATTCAATGAGGAGTAGGGGGAGAGAGGAGGAAGGGGAGGAGCAGGGGGGGAGAGGGGGGAGGTACTCTCCCTCCAGGTGGAAGCCAACGCACTGAATTGAGACTTGTCGGGTATTCAATGGGGAGCAGGCAGGGGGCGGAAGGGAAGGAGGAGGGGAGGGAGTGGGGGGGGGGGGGGGGGGGGGGGGGGCATGGTATAAGGCTTTCACCTTCCAGTCGGGAGCCAATGGACTTCAGTCAGTCTCATCTTGTTTGCAAACAACTTAGTACCTAACTATCTGGCCGACTGTCTAGTTGTCCAACAAAGTAACCGACTACCTAACTAACCACTTGAATGCCTGACTAAATAATTGACTGACTGACTGACTGACTGACTGACTGACTGTCCAACGAAGTACACTTCACTCACTCACTCACTCACTTACTCAATCACTCAGGAGGGCATCCAACTGACACCAGGATTCGTATCCAGAGTCTAGAGCAAGTTATCACTCAGAAGGACGTCCAACTGAAGTCCATCCTAGACATTGCCAAGATGGGGGGGGGGGGGGGGGGGGGAACTTCAACACAAAACTCAAACAGGAACTTCAACAGAAACTCAAACAGAAACTCAAACAGGAACTTCAACAGAAACTCAAACTGAAACTCAAACAGGAACTTCAACAGAAACTCAAACAGAAACTCAAAACAGAAACTTCAACAGAAACTCAAACAGAAACTCAAAACAGAAACCCTACCTCGCAACGACAGGATCCGTATCCAGAGTCTAGAGCAAGTTATCACTCAGAAGGATGTCCAACTGAAGTCCATCCTAGACATTGCCAAGAAGGGAGGCAGCATCAAAACGAAGCTCCTCACAGACAAGTTGCAAGAGTTGGCAGAGGAGAACACTATTCTCAAGTCGTCTGCTGCAGAGCATGAACAACGCATTGGGCAGTCTAAGAAGTGAGTATGGGTGTGTGGGTGCAGAGGCGGGGGGGGGGGGGGGGGGGGGAGCAGGGCATGAACAATGCATTGGGCAGTCGAAGAAGTGAGTATGGGTGTGTGGGGGGGGGGAGGGGGGTCAGGTTCATGTCAGTGTGGGTATGGGGGGGGGGGGGGGGAGCAGGGCATGAACAACGCATTGGGCAATCTAAGAAGTGAGTATGTGGGTGGGTGGGTGGGTCTATACTATGTCTAAATGATATATTGTATATTACCCCTCATATATTGTATCCACCTGTATATATACACATGCTCATACAATCAGACATTCAAACAAACACATGCACAGACAAAGATAGCCGCGGATGGGCGGACGGATGCAGTCGAAGAAGTATATCCAACTGATACCTCATGCACAAATACATGCATAGATAGAAACATATATCTTTTTATAAGAGACATACATACGCATAGATAGACAGATAGATAGATAGATAGATAGATAGATAGATAGATAGATAGATAGATAGACATGCATATACAGATAGATAGATAGATAGATAGATAGATAGACATGCAAATATAGATAGATAGATAGATAGATAGATAGATAGATAGATAGATAGCGGACATGATATATAGATAGATAGATAGAGAAGATAAATAGATAGATAGATAAATAGATAGGATAGAATGATAGATAGTAGATAACATGCATAGATAGGATAGATAGGATGATAGATAGATAGTTAACATAGATAGACATCATGGCATAGATAGATAGATAGATTAGATAGATAGAATGCATAGAAGTAGATAGATCGAGAGATCGATAGATAGAAGCTAGACATGCCATATATAGATAGATAGAAGACATGCATAATAGATAGATAGATAGACATGCATATATAGATAGATAGATAGATAGATAGATAGATAGATAGAAGATAGAATGCACATAGATAGATAGATAGATAGCTAGATAGATTAGAAGTAGATAGATAGATAGCAGGACATGCATAGATAGATAGATAGATAGATAGAGAGATAATAGATAGATAGATAGATGACATGCATAGATAGATAGATTCGATAGATATACATGCATAGATAGATAGATAGATAGCATGCATGAGAAGATAGATGATGATAGATAGATAGACATGCATATATAGATAGATAGATAGATAGATAGATAGACATAGATAGATAGATAGATAGATAGACATGCATAGATAGATAGATAGATAGATAGATAGATAGATAGATAGACATGCACAGATAGATAGATAGATAGATAGATAGACATGCATAGATAGATAGATAGATAGATAGATAGACATGCATAGATAGATAGATAGATAGACATGCATAGATAGATAGATAGATAGATAGACATGCATAGATAGATAGATAGATAGATAGACATGCATAGATAGATAGATAGATAGACATGCATATATAGATAGATAGATAGATAGATAGATAGACATGCATAGATAGATAGACATGCATAGATAGATAGATAGACATGCATAGATAGATAGACATGCATAGATAGATAGATAGATAGATAGATAGATAGATAGATAGACATGCATAGATAGATAGATAGATAGATAGATAGATAGATAGACATGCATAGATAGATAGATAGATAGATAGATAGACATGCATCGATAGACATGCATAGATAGATAGATAGATAGATAGACATGCATAGATAGACATGCATAGATAGATAGATAGATAGATAGATAGATAGGCAAGCAGGTAGGCACACATACGGTATGCAGATAGATCGATAAACAGATGGATAGATAGATAGATAGGCATGAATGCACATATAAATAGATAGATAGGCAGGCACACACATATAAATAGAAACATAGATACATAGATAGATAGATAGATAGATAGACATGCATAGATAGATAGATAGATAGATAGATAGATAGATAGACATGCATATATAGATAGATAGATAGACGTGCATATATAGATAGATAGCTAGATAGATAGATAGATAGATAGACATGCATAGATAGATAGATAGATAGATAGACATGCATAGATAGATAGATAGACATGCATAGATAGATAGATAGATAGATAGATTGATAGATAGATAGACATGCATAGATAGATAGATAGATAGATAGATAGATAGATAGATAGATAGATAGATAGATAGACATGCATAGATAGATAGATAGATAGATTGATAGATAGATAGATAGGCAAGCAGGTAGGCACACATACGGTATGCAGATAGATCGATAAACAGATGGATAGATAGATAGATAGGCATGAATGCACACATAAATAGATAGATAGGCAGGCACACACATATAAATAGAAACATAGATACATAGATAGATAGACATGCACGCACGCACATATAAATAGATAGATAGGCATGCACGCACATATAAATCGATAGATCAGCAGGGACGCATGCACATATAAATATATAGGTAGGCATGCATGCATGCAAGCAAGCACATATAAATAGATTGATAGGCATGCATGCATGCGCATATAAATATATAGCTAGGCATGCACACACATATAAATAGATAGATAGATAGATAGATAGGCATGCATGCACATATAAACAGATAGGCAGGCACGCATGCACATATAAATAGATAGATAGATAGATAGGCATGCACGCACATATACAAACACTGACTGGCCTGTCTGCGGCATTCCTTTGCAGGTGCTTGCTCAATAAGTTTTAGAACCTAGTTGCCGACGGGGGGGGGGGGGGGGGGGGGGAGGGTAGGCCAGGTTCATGTGTGTGTGTGGGGGGGGGGGGGGGGGGGGGGGTCCAAACTATGTATAATTTCTAAGTAATGTCTCCTCATACACATATAGGTACTTGCTGAACAAGTTTCAGAACCTAGTGGCCGAGAAGACAAGTGCCAATGGCCAGCCGTTGAACAAGAGGAAAAGGGTGAAGAAGAAGGTGGCTGCCATCACAGAGTCTGGGCCCTAGTCACAGTTTCTGTGGTTTATCGACAAGCAGCAGCTACTAGGCAGCTCCCTTCCTCCGTCCCTGGGCCCAACCTGGTTGTAGGGAAGGCTAACGCCGATGGCCAGCCGTTGAACAGGCGGCAGAGGGTGGAGAAGCAGATGGCTTGCAACATCGAATATGGGCCTTAGTCACTATCTCTGAGTTTGGCTACAAGCAGCAGCTTCTAGGCAGCTCCCTTCCTCTGTCCCTGGGCCCAACCTGGTTGTAGGGAAGGCTAACGCCGATGGCCAGCCGTTGAACAGGAGGCAGAGGGTGAGAAGCAGGTGGCTGCTATCACCGAGTATGGGCCCTAGTCACTATCTCTGTGTTTGGCTACAAGCAGGAGCTTCTAGGCAGCTCCCTTCCTCCGTCCCTGGGCCTAACCTGGCTGTGTAGCAGACAAATGCAGATGGTAAACCAATGAAGAGGTGGACAGGGGTGAAAAAGCAAGTGAGTGCTATAACCGGGTCTGTGCCCCAGTCGCCCTGGGCGCTGTTTATGTGTTTTAGCAACAAGCAGCAGCTTCTAGGCTGCCCCCCCTTTTTCTGTCAGATAGACAGGCAAATAGACAGACAAACAGATAGGCAGACAATCAAATAGACAGACAGACAGATAAGCAAATAGACAGATAGGCAGACAGGCAAATAGACAGACAGGCAAATAGACAGGCTGACAGACATATAGATAGACAGGCAGACATATAGACAGACAGACAGACACATAGGTAGGTAGACAGACAGATAGGCAGACAGGCAAATAGACAGACAAACAAACAAACAAACAGGCTGACAGATAGGCAGACAGACAGGCAAATAGGCAGACATATAGACAGACATACAGATAGACAGGCAGACATATAGACAGGCAGACATATAGACAGGCAGACATATAGACAGACATACAAATAGGTAGACAGACAGACAGATAGGCAGGCAGACAAAAATACAGACAAACAAATAAGCAGACAGACAAATAGACAGACAGGCAGACATATAGACAGACAGACAAATAGGCAGACAGACAGGCAAATAGGCAGACATATAGACAGACAGGTAGGTAAATAAGCAGACAGGCAGACAAGCAAAATACAGGCAAAAACAAATAGGCAGACAGACAGGCAGATCGGCAAACGGGCAAGTAGACAGGCAGACAGATAGGCAGTCAGGCAAAAATACAGACAAACAAGTAGGCATACCGACAAATAGACAGGCAGACATAAAGGCAGACAAACAAATAGGCAGACATATAGGCAGACAGGCAAATAGACAGACAAAAAAACAGGCAGACAAAGAGGCAAGCAGACAGACAAAGAGGCAAACATGCAAAGAGACAAATATTCGGTAGCTGAAAGCTACAGCGAAAAAAGGTAGCTGAAAGCTACAGGTACCAAAGGTAGCTGAAAGCTACAGCGAAAAAGGTAGCTGAAAGCTACAATGAGCGCTGTGAATCTGAAATGGAACAATTATGGCGCAGCCAAACTTGATGACCCAACTTGAGTGACTGAGAGATGTGTTGTACATCGACACAATGAGATGTGGTGTATATCAACACAAGGAGATGTGTTGTACATCAACACAAGGAGATGTGCTGTACATCAACACAAGGGGGTGTGGTGTACATCAACACAATGATAGAGAGAATGAGAGTAAGGATATGTAGAACTGAATGTGTATAACAGCCGGGAGAAGGATGCTTGACCATCGCTTTTCTTATTCAGCTGAGAACACCAGCTTCTAGTCTGCTCCCCTGACTGGCAATTCAGCCATACCTGACGCAACTTAGGTCACCTTGAACCTGACCCAGTCAGTTGTCCAGAACTGCTGTAACAGTTATGTGTAGCCCAGTGCCTGGCTGGGGTAGCTGCCTAGAGGCTGCTAAGACAAGCCAAGAAGAAAAGCCCTGGGCTGGGCTTCCAAAGCCAAGCCAGGTATAGGTTTGTTCATGAATCGGGATTTGTTATTTTATTGTTGCCTAGTTTGTACCTAACCATATCTCTGAACTTGAACTAGGTTACACGGCTGCAGCCAACCATAGTCTGCTTCAGTGTTTTTTATTTCAGATTTCTTTCAGATTTCTGTAGTCCAGGTTGAGTAGCTACTTGGGCTACTCAACCCTGATTTCAGGATAGTTGTGTAGCCATCGCATGGCGGAGCGCCAAGCGCGGAGCCTGGGGTGGTCGGGGGGCAGCGCGTCCCGATATCGGGGGGTCCGGGGGGTGTACCACTCTACGGATTGGCGACAGAATTGCGACGCGTCGTCAAAAAATGAAACACTGGTCTACTTGTCTACTTAGGTAGTAGCATTGATAAATAAATTCAAATCAAAGCATGTACATGTATATATGCCAGGTCTGAAAAGGCAGAGAAGTTGGTCGGTTTTGTACATGGTTTTTCAGCTTAAGACTGGAAAATTGAGATGCTAGGGAGCAAACTTAGGTACTTGGGTATATATGTGTATGTTACAGTCCAGGAGTAGGTCTACTAGGCTCAAGGGACTTGCCCAACCATGGCAGGAAGAAGTTCAGAGAAACCACACTGATGAACTGAACCCCAAACAATCGTTTCACCAACGGGGGGCCTGAGTTCGTGCTACAGTGCTGATTTAATTATACAATGCTACAGTGGTGATTTAATTATACAATGATAATTTAATTATACAATGACAATCGTTATCGGACATGGTACTTGTTGTGTTCTTGGTTGTGTTGTAGTCATTTCAGCCTGCGGGGTTCTAGTGATGTGGCCAATGAGGCCGTCGGGAGCGTTTCGGTTCTCACGGTGGCCGTCAACCGTATGAAACGTGACTGGTTCTAGCCTCGTTGCCAACCTCGATCAAGGCGAGCATACGAACCAGTGTCGATAAAACCACGTCCTTAGTAGGGTTAACTGTCCCCGGCAGTGTGACTTACTTGGATGTTCTAATTTTAATTTTTTGTGGCCAATGAGGCTTGTTCGGTTATGATAATGTAGCCCTGCTGGACTCCAGATATGCACGCAGCTTGACAAATGGATAGCTTACATAATTGATTGATCGACTGATTTATTGTGTAGCATTGGATTGGCTTGTTATGGATGACTTATTGTGTAACATTTAGGTGTCCATCAGTCGATCCATACGGTTAGGTGGCAACATACTATGTTACACAACCAATTGCAGGTTGGATAAGTAGTACGGTTAGGTGGCAACATGCTATGTTACATAAATTATTGTGTAACATTGGTTTGGCTAGTTATGGATGACAGATGGATCGACTGATTTATTGGGTAGCATTGGATTGGATTGTTACATGCTTATTCGGCCAACTCTGGGCTGCTCACCATCATCCAATTCCATGTTCCCCGCTGGATCGGATATGTTATTGACTTATTGTGTATTTGTGTAGTTTAGGTGTTTGTAAGACTGGATTTAGATTAATTTCATGGTCTATCAGCCTCCTGGATGCTCATCGTGTGCAGATGGAGTAAACATGGGTAGAAAGCTATTAAAAAGTGCGAAGAGAAACTCAAAATCAATTGATCACTGTAGCACGAACTCGTCGGTAAAACGATTGTTTGGGGGGGTAGTTCATCAGTTGTTTTCTTTTGTTTAGCCCCTCATTATATCATGGTTGGGAAAGTCCCCTTAGCCTATCTGGCTGCCCCTGGACTGTAACAACAGATAGCATACATGGGTGGAATAAACAATACTACGATAGACCACACTCTAGGTACAATGTTGGAATGAAATCAAGTAGGTTCAGATAGGCATGCCCAGAATTCCAGCCGCCCAGGAGTCCAGGAGTCCAGGGTAGTGTATAATGTTGTTTGTAGTCAAGGGGGGAGATTGGCGGAGAGTGTTGGCAACGGAACGACAGGTGGCAATGGAATGGAGCGGAGCGGACCGAAGCCAGTTAGTTACAGCGGATACACTTGGCCGATTCAGTTGGCCTAGTCAGGCTTCGTGTCGCACAAACAAACGGACGACGGGGTGGCCCTGGGGGCTCTCGCCCCGCAGACGGGGGGGCTCCGCCCCCAAACATGTAACAATTCAATTGAATAAAGCGGTTAGGAAACGGTTTATAAAAAACCTGGGGTGAACATCACTGGGTATGGACATTTTTTTGTTTACAGTTTAGCCGGTTCAGGCGTAGCCAGATAGTGAAATAGGCTAAACTGACTTGCCCAACCCCAATATTGGGAAGCGCTGTATACAAAATCACCTTTGGGTGTCTTGTGATATATTATGTATCCACTACTGCATATTCTGGCCTCAAACTTTAATGCAAGGTACAGGGTTATGTCACTGTACTGCAAAGTACTGCATATGATGGCCACAAACTCAAGCTGTGCTGGAATGTACTGCATATTATGGCGTCGAATCTGAATGCAAGGTACAGGGGTATGTCGCCAACTCGTACGTTTTAGTGGCTCCTAACATATTGTAATACATTTCAGTGGCTCCTCACCGGCTTCTCACATATTGCAATAAATTCCAGTGGCTCATCACCGGCTCCTCACATATTGCAATACATTTTCGGTTGGCGATGTCATACTATGGAGATATACAATATTGATATTCTCACCCACCTATTTGATTCTTTTGTACAACCTATCCTGAATTTTGGCTGTGAGGTGTGGGCTCCTTCTATTCTGAACAACACACTTATCTCAAATGACCATGCTTGTGAGAAATGGCATAAAGCTATACTTACCCGAATGAAAAAAATTACAAAATTCACTTCAAATCACAAAAAATGAGTGAGAAATGGCATAAAGGTATACTTAAACAAATGTTGGGCGTTTACCAATCTACTACATCTAATATTAGCATGGATGAGCTGGGTAGAATCCCGGTGTGTTTTGCTTGGCTTCAACAAGCTTTGCGCTTCTGAAACAAGATCATAGATAAAGAACCTGAGGTTCTCATTAGAATGGCTGTTGAGGAATCTTTTGATTCCAACACTGGCTGGGGTCATTACTTACGCTGTGCTCGCCACAAGCTGGGATCCAGTAAAAAACTCAACATTTTGGAGGCTGTCGATGTCGAAGGTATTATCTATGAAGTTTTTGAGTCATGGAGGTTTAAGTACCCAAGTGTCACCAATGCAGTCAGAGACATCCCCAATGAGGGCTGGCTTTAAACGCCTCCGATACCAGAAATGGTTCTCAGCCAACAGTTATGATGAGAATGGCTTGATTCCCTTTACATCCTCCTTACATAAGCGGGATCAGATTCGTTAGATAGCACAGTTTAGAATGGGCTCCCATTGGCTGAACACAGAAAGAATGAGGATGGTGGATGGAGCACACATCCCCCGTTCAATGAGACACTGTCAAGTGTCAACTGTGTGGGTTCCAAAAACCTTAGGATGAAATGCATATGTTTGAGTGCCCTTTTTATAATGATTACATACATTACATTACATTACATGTTAAAGTCTACCAGAAGCTGTTTATAGATATTTGTAGGCATGTCCATGAGGATACCGACTTAACCGTATGGAATGTATAATTCTGCGATTCCACATTCAGAATCTGTATGAATGGAAATGGCACTAAGGCTTTTTGGAGCAACCTAGCCGACTATCTTTCTACTTTTAGAAGAGCAAGGCAGGAAGCCCTGGACTGCTTAGTGGCACCTTAATTTATTCCCCTTTCTTCTTTTGACTTCTCATTTGTTAGCTTCCTAGTTCCTACCCCCGCAAAAAAAACTGTTAGTGGTTGAGATTTGGGTCCTGCTGTAGGGGTGGGTGGGTGGGTGGGTGTGTGGGGGGTTAATACCTACGCCACCAAAACGGTGGTTGTGAGTCTGGTTTGTTTGTCCTCGACACACCCCTGATGTAATGGGATTTTTTGCTTTGTGGGTGCTTTTCATTTTGTATAAAGCACAGAGTTTCATAAAAGAATCTTGACCGCTTCGCCGCTGATTACTCTAGTCATGCGCTCTCGCGGTGTCAAGTAGACTTTAAACATGCAATGTAATGTAAGTGGCTGGCCCCAGTGCAAGCAAACGGGCTGGCACCCTCAACTTGTAATAAGGCGTTATAATGATTTACATGATACATTTTATTTCGCTTTCCGGAGTAACATGTCTTGAGCACTCTCACAGGGAAGGGACTAGAGCGTGGGCTTTACAATCGTGATGGCATGTCAGGCGACATGGCAGGTATAAGAAGGGAAAGGCGACAGTACCTCAGGGTACTGCCGCCGGTAGGTGCCGGCCCTAACGGGCAGAGGCACTACGTACTATGGAAGCTTCCAGGCAGAAGGCCTGGCGCACCAAGACACTCTAGCTGGACCGGGAGAACCGGTCTATAACATCCCCCCCAATTCCTGGTATTCTTCATTCAGAAGAATTCCTGGAATTAGGAGGTTCAAAAGAAAGGGTAAGCTAGAGTGAAAAGAAATAACTGGTACATAAGAGAGCCCAGGGGCATAGGCTTCTGGTTTGGCCAGTGTTCATCAATGAATGATACTTGTCCTTGTGGGGCATATGCAAGTACATTTAGGAGAGAACAAGGGGCAAAGACAGTACAGTATAACTATTATCTATTATCTAGGTAGGACTGGATTCCAGCTGTGGAGCTGCCAGGAAGGTGCAGCCATAGGGCCTTGTTCAGCTAAAAGGACTGGATAGCAATCTGTTTGATTTCCATTATGGTAAACAACTTTAAAGCAGACATCCCCGCTAGCTCATGACTATCAATCCAGATGGAAGGATGTGGTGAGGTACTTCCAGTATCATCTATAAAGTATCATAAGTCAGTATCTCCAGATTAATGCTATGGGGAACTGTGGGGCCATAGTGGTGAGTCAGGGATGGACTGTAAAGGAGCTGCAGGAAGCTGCAGGGGGAAAACTTTGAAGGCAAGTAGCTCCCCATGATCAAGAATATGAATGATACCAGATCAGAAGTTCTTGGTCAGAGCTTCTAGAGTTAGTACATCTTTAGCTTGCCAATGCAGCCGATCTTCTCTCTGAAGTCACAGAACTTGGCCCCGGGCAGAGCTTTGGTGAGCATGTCAGACATGTTGGCAGCAGTTGGGATCCAGTTCAGTTTGATACCTTCTTTCTTGGACTGCTCCTTGAGGAAGTAGAACCTTGTCTCCATGTGCTTCAGTCTGGATGACAGCTTCTCTTGGTTCCAGGCACTAAGGGCAGCTTGGTTGTCACCATTAATGGTGAGAGCAGGGGGAACTATGCCTGTGGCAGAGTGTTGTAGTTTTCTCAACCACATTCCCTCTTGGGCTGCAGAGGTGGCTGCCATAAACTCGGCCTCTGTTGTGGACAGGGCTGTGGCAGATGCCTGGATCTTGGATGCCCATGAGATTGCTCCCCCTTGGTTGAGGAATACGAAACCTGTTGTGGACTTCCTTGTGATAGGGCAGGCAGCATGGTCAGAATCACAGTAACCGATGAGGGGCTTGTTGGAGAAGGTGAAGGTGATGCCATGATCTGGTGTGTTAGACAGGTACTTGAGGATACCAGTTGCAGCTTCCATGTGGTCATGTAATGGGTGTGCACTGTGCCTGGCCAATCTGTTGACTGCTTGGGCAATGTCAGGTCTTGTGTTAACTGCCAGGTAGTTGAGGGATCCCACAATCTGGGCAAGAGGAAGGCCAGTGGCTGGGGTGTCTTTGTCAGCATATGGCAGGAGAGCATCTGGTAGGAGAGGCACAGGGAACCTGGTGCTGTTGGGTTCAGGAAGCATGTTGTGGGCACGCAGAAGATCCTGGATGAACCGGGACTGACATATGTGTAGGGTGCCAGTTGATGCATTCCTGGTAATTTCATAGCCAACAAAAACTGAAGGGTCACCAAGGTCTCTAGTCTTGTACAGCTTCATGATGGTGCTCTTGTACTTGTCTAGGATGCTTTTGTCAAAAGACAGCATGAGGAAGTTATCTACCCAGATAAGTACCCAGATGATGGGTTTGTTGGCTGAGCTAGGTAGTACAAACAGGCCTTGGTCTACATCTACCTCTCTGAATCCTATAGTAGTCATATCTTCTTTGACTTTGAGGTACCACTGGCGAGATGCTTGCTTTAGGCCATAAAGGTATTTCCACATGCGGCAGACTCTGTGGTCTTGTTCGAATCCAGGAGGTTGGGTGCAGTACAGTTCTTCTTCAACTATGCCATTGAGGAATGCAGTGGAAACATCTAACTGTGCTAGGTATTCCTTGGGGTCGGCTGCCATGGATAGGATGTAACGAATGGTAGCATGTTTGGCCACTGGTGTAAAAAATTCATCATAGTCCATGCCTGGGCATTGGGCATATCCTTTGGCTACTAGCCTTGCTTTGTATCTGAAAATTTCTCCATCAACTGATTGTTTGATGTCGAAGACCCATTTGGTTCCTATAGCCTTAGCTCCTGGAGGGAGTTCTGAGAGGGACCAGGTGTTCATCTCTGCAAGTGCTGCTAATTCTTCCTGCATAGCAGCTTTCCATTCTTTAGCTTGGGGGCTAGAGAGGGCTTCCTTCTCATTTTTGGGGATGATAACTTGGTCTGCAGCTAGGAAGGCTAGGAAGTTGGGTGAGTGTCTGTCTCTGCCAGATCTTCTAGGTTCAACTAGGGATGGGTCTACTTCTGGTGGGGGGGGAATGTCAGGGCTTGGAGGGGTAGGTAGCTCCTGGTAGGGGGGAGGTGTGGGTTTAGGAGGATCTGCATTTTCCTGGGGGTTGTGTTCATCTCCTTGTTAAACAGTTTGGTTAGTGGGTGCACTGGCTGCTGGTGTGAGGCTGGATGCTGGTGCTGTGAGGGTAGGTTGGTACACTGTATCAGGGTTTGAAGAAAGACCATCTGGGAGGCCCCACACTTGTGGGTTGGCTTGATTCCTAGCTAGTCTGGCTAGGTAGTATTCCCTTTCTTGGAGTTCAGATGGGGTGAGGATAGTGGGTACAGGTGGGATAGCATCATCCTCATCAACTTCAACTGGGATATCATCTTCATAGTTTCCTAGTACCACAGCATCTGCACCTGGGACTCCTTTTTGACCTGCCAAATTTTCAAATTCATTGAAGGTGATGTCTCTATCTGGCGTCAAAAATTTTGTGTGAGGAGTCTACCACTCTGTAGGCTTTTCTTGAGCCTGAGTATCCAATGAGTCTGGTAATTTTTGCTGATGGTGAGAACTTAAAGGCTCTTGACTTAGGTGGGACATGAACATATGCTGTGCAGCCAATGGTCCTGAGGTGATCTATCTTAGGCTTGGTGCCATGGAGCAGTTCATATGGAGTTTTGTTGGATTCAGAGGTAGGGGAGAGGTTCCTGAGGATGCTTGCATTTTTGACCATTTCTGCCCAGTACCTGTTGGGGAATTTGGATGAGAGGAGGAGGGCTGTGGATCTGTCATGCAGGGTTCTGTTCAGGCGTTCTGCTGCACCATTGGTGGATGGGTTGCCTGGAACTGTGAAGTTGAGGGTGATTCCTTTCTTTTTGCACCAATTTTTGAATCTGTTGCAAATGTATTCTGATCCATTGTCACAGAAAATTGTTCCAATTTTGTTCTGGGTGAGGACTTCATACCGTTCGAGCTCAGTGATTGTTGCACTGGCTACTGCATCCTTAGTTTTGTGGAATGTAACAATGGAGTATTTGGAATAATCATCTAGAATGCTTTGGAAGTAGAGACTTCCATTCAGGCTAGGGATTTTCATCTTTACACTCATGTCAATATGAATGATATCCATGGGTCTGGTAGCTCTGGTGTGAGATGTGGGATAGGGTTGTTTGTCCATTTTAGAGAGAATGCAGATCTCACAGGTTTGCTTACTCATTTTATTGAATGCAGATGGGGTGATGTCGTTTCCAATGACCATATCTTCTGAGGCCATTCTTGCTAAAGAAGTGTAGGCTAGATGTCCTAATCTGATGTGTTGGAGTTCAGCTGTCATAGGGTTTTTTCTAGAGACGGCTGCTAGTGCTACAGCTGTAGTGTACTCTGATCCTCTGATCAGTGTAGGATCATGTTTGACTACAGGGACTAGGTAGAGGTTACGTTTCTTTGGCCCTGAGATGATGACTTTGTTGTTGATGGTCATGGTGCCTTCGTGAGAGTTGAATTGGATTTCCATGTTGGGTACATTTTTGATAGCCGATGCCATTGAGAACAAGTTGGGGGTGTTCTTGTCAGAGTTCAGGTGGACATTGAGGAGTTTGTGAAGTTTACCATTTTCTCCTCTGATGAGGGCTGTGCCAGACTTTGTAATGTAGGTATGGCCAGAGGCAGTTAGGACTTTTATAGGGTTTATGTCTTTGATGTCATATAGAAGGCTGGGATCTCCAGTCATGTGTGAGGTGGCACCTGTGTCCATGATCCAGTTTCTATATATGCTATGGTTATGTTTGGTTGCATTCAGACCATAGTGAGTACTGGGTGTGTTGTCTGGCTGTGGGGTTTGTTGTTGAGGACTTGTGCTGGGATTTTTAAGAGGCTGTAGTGAGTCCCCATCCTTGGGCTTGTGGTAGATGTCTTTGTTTAGCCATGGGAATGGCCAAGGATCTGTGTAAGGGTCCTTGACGTTCTGAAAGTACCAGTCTGCATAAACATCTTTGAGCCAGTACATGAGGTCTGTAGACATTTGGGAACGACCGTACTGTAATCTGAATGCTGGGGACATGTGGTGCAAGATGTAGATCTTAGATCTGTATTGTATTCTAGGTAGGGGCAGATCTATACTCTCTTCCTCCATCACCTATCCTGAGAGATGTCCTGCAGCCACTGGTGGAATGCCGTAGCGTTGGATGCCGGCGGTGCATCCATTTGAGAAGAGTGGGATGGTCCAGATAGGAGGGGGGGGGGGGGGGGGGGGGGTGGGGGGGGGGGGGGGGGGGGGGGGGGGGGGGGGGGGGTTTTTCTTTTTTCTTTTTTTATTCTTTTTTTTTTGTTTTTTTTTTTTTTTTTTTTTTTTTTTTTTTTGTTGTACTTTTTTTTTTTTTTGTTTTTTTTTTATTGTTGTGTTTTGTTTTTTTTTTTTTTTTGTGTTTTTTTTTTTTTTTTTTTTTTTTTTTTTTTTCTTTTTTTTTATTTTTTTTTCTTTTTTTTTTTTTTTTTTTTTTTTTTTTTTTTCTTTTTCTTTTTTTTATTTTTTTGTTTTTGTGTTTTTTTTTTTTATTCTTTCTCTTCTGTTTTTTTTTTTCTTATTTATTTTTTTTGGTTTTTATTTTTTTTTTTTTTTTGTTTTTTTTTTTTTTTTTTTTTTTTTTTTTTTTTATTTTTTTTTTTTTTTATCTTCTCTTCTTTTTTGTGTTCGTTTTGTTTTTTTGGTTTTTTGTTTTTTTTTTTTTTTTTTTTTTTTTTGTATTTTTTTTTTTTTTTTTTTCTTTTTTTTGTCTTCTTTTATTTTTTTTTTTTTTTTTTTTTTTTTTTTTTTGTTTCTTTTTTTTTTTTTTTTTTTTTTTTTTTTTTTTCGTTTTTGTTTCTTTTTTGGGTGTTGTGGTCTGTGGCTTTTCTTTTTTCTGCGTTGTTGCTGTTGGTTTTTGCCCGCAAGTCCCCGCACACAATCCACCTGTTCGCCCCGCGGGCGAGCCTCTCCCCTGCCACCATAAGGTGGGGACACGTGCCGAGGACTGCCAAAGTCGTGTCGGCAATGACGGATGGCATCAACCAAACGCTCAAGCACCGCCCTGAATTGAATGTCTCGACTGCCCGGCTCTCTGCTGACCTCAAACTTGCGGATGTAAACACAGGCTCGCTTTCTGCAGGGATGTGGTCGTTGGGGGGAGTTTAATGTGTTTGTTTTCAACACGGGCGCGATGGCAGCACCACGTTAACAAGCAACCGCCCTGAATTGAGATGTCTGGACCTCCGACCGAGCCAATACAACAACCAACGATAAAAACAAACAGTGTTGGTTAGGTTGCCTAGAACAAAATAACCACGAGCCAATCAGTCTAGTTTTATGCACCCTGGCTTGTTAACATAACTAAATGAGTCTATTAACACGGGTCTATTAAACACCGGTCAGTAACACCCGGTCTATTACCTGAGCATCTAAGATGATACTGTACCACATATGTAACAAAAACTAAATGATTTATTACGCGAGTATTTGAGATGCCGACTGTTACCTAACGACATAACATGGGTTTTTTTTTTGGTTCCGCTGTCAACCGCCATGGTATGGTAGCTTTGTCCAGGTAATGTAGCAAGCCGTCAAGACCGGACTCCATACAAACCATGCCCCACCAGGCGTTATCATTACATGAGTATGTTAAAATGACTAGATGAGCAAGGTTACATCAGCATACACTACGAACATACCCATGATAACATGGTAACTAGTTTTTCCTTCGTGCAATCCATCACAAATTGAGCAACTCGGTGTGACCCCAGTGTGACGTGCTGCCCCCCGACCCCCATTGAGCTTGGGGCCTAGGGGGGTCAGGGGGTGGGAAGCATTTCTGGCTAGTTTCGCCGGACCCATGCGTCGCCATGCGGGCAACTGAAGGGCACGCATACAAAAATAAAATCCCTTCAAGTCACAACTACAGTGTAATTGAAATTGCAATTGTTTACAATTCCCCGTTAATTCGGTACTCACAGACGTGGAGTAAGACAAACCATAAGCGTAATTACAGTTTATACAATGCACATGCCTTGATGCAAACGGAAAAACATCAAAACGCGTCGCACACGAGGTGACACAGTACACATTGCAAATCAATAGCAGACGTTTAATTAAAAAAATGAAAATCACTTCAAGTCACATGTTACACGTGAAATACAGTAAGCATTGAATTTGAAATGGCGACGCGTTGCAAAAAAAGAACAGTGATAGACAAGCCCAAATTATGATTGATAAAACAACAACATTGATCGACAACCCCAAATTATGATTGACGAAAGAAAACAGTGATCGACAGCCCCAAATCATGATTGACAAGACAACAACAGTGATTTACAACCCCCAATCATGATCGACGAAAGAACAGTCATTGACCACCCCAAATCATGATTGACAAAACAAAAACAGTGATCGACAACCCCAAATCATGATTGACAAAAATAGTGATGAAAACAGCAGCATGAGTACCGTCACATGAAACGCACATTCCGTGTGTGTGTATGTATGTGTGTGTGTGTGTGTGTGCAAATCATGATTGACATTAAAACAATGAAACACACATTCCGTGGATGCCCTTGGGCTTGTTGAGCTTGTAGACAGCTCTTCCTTTAATGGTTGCAGTTGCGTAGAGAGGCGGGACTTGCATCACTTCACCCTTGAAGCGTGCAGCTGCAGCTTGGATGTCATCATCTGCAACGATGTGAGGGAATATATTGTTAGTGGTGGTGCTAATGTAGGTGTAGGTGCTGGTGTTGGTATTGGTGCAATAGTGTAGGTGCTGGTGTAGGTAGGAGGGGCTTGCATCACTTCACCCTTGAAGCGTGCAGCTGCAGCTTGGATGTCATCATCTGCAACGATGTGAGGGAATATATTGTTAGTGTTGGTGCTAATGTAGGTGTAGGTGTTGGTGCAATAGTGTAGGTGCTGGTGTAGGTATTGATGAACTAATATAGGTTCTAGCATAGAGAGGAGGGACTTGCATCACTTTACCCTTGGAGCGTGTAGCTGCAGCTTGGATGTCATCATCTGCAACCATGCGGGGGGAGTATATTTTTAGTGTTGGTGCTAATGTAGGTGTAGGTGTTGGTGTTGGTGCAATAGTGTAGGTGCTGGTGTTGGTATTGGTGAACTAGTATAGGTTCTAGTATACAGAGGCGGGACTTGCATCACCTCACCCTTGAAGCGTGCAGCAGCAGCTTGTATTTCATCATCTGCAACGATGCGAGGGGAGTATATTTTTAGTGTTGGTGCTAATGTAGGTGTTGGTGTTGGTGTTGGTGCAATAGTGTAGTTGCTGGTGTAGTTGCTGGTGTTGGTATTGGTGAACTAGTATAGGTTCTAGCATATAAGAGAGGGACTTGCATCACCCTTGAAGCGTGCAGCAGCAGCTTGGATTTCATCATCTGCAACGATGCGGGGGGAGTATATTTTTAGTGTTGGTGCTAATGTAGGTGTTGGTGTTGGTGCAATAGTGTAGGTGCTAGTGTAGGTGCAAGTGTAGGAGAATAGTAGTGTGTAGGATCCTATCATCTGCCACGATGCAAGGGGAATATATTTTTAGTGTTGATGGTAATGTAGGTGTTGGTGTTGGTGCAATAGTGTAGGTGCTAGTGTAGGTGACTAGTAACGATAACGCCTGGTGGGGCGTGGTACTAAGGGAACCCGTTGCACGCGGGCAGAGAACGGTCTACCACCTCGACTGGACAAGCTACCATCACGGTTGACAACGACCTGCAAGGAGTGAAGGTGACTACTGATGTGTAGGATCTCACCATCTGCAATAATGCGTGGGGAATATCTTTTTAGTGTTGGTGCTAATGCAGGTGTTGGTGTTGGTGTTGGTGCAATAGTGTGGGTGCAATTGTTGGAGAATAGTAATGTGTTGGATCCCTGCAGCTTGGATGTCATCATCTGCCACGATGCAAGGGGATAGCTTGTTAGTGGTGGTGCTACTGTAGGTGCAGGTGTTGGTGTCAGTGCAATAGTGTAGGGGCTGGTGTAGGTGCTGGTGTTGGTATTGGTGAACTAGTGTAGGTGCTAGTGTAGGTGGTGATGCGAGGGGAGTATCTTTGTATTGTTACATTAGTGATATATTAGTGATATCACAGTGTTATTTCAGTGTTGGTGCTAATGTAGGTATTGGTGTTGGTGTTAGTGTTGGTGCTTTAGTGTAGGTGCTTGTGTAGGTGCAAGTGTAGGTGCTAGTGTAGCAAAATAGTAATGTGTTGAATCCATCCATCATCTACCACGCTGCAAGGGGAGTTCATGTTTAGTGTTGATGCTAATGTAAGTGTTGGTGTTGGTGTTGGTGCAATATTTTAGGTGCTAGTGTAGGTGCATGTGTAGGAAAATAGCAGTGTGTTGGATCCTATCATCTGCCACGATGCAAGGGGAATTCATGTTTAGTGTTGATGCTAATGTAGGTGTTGGTGTTGGTGTAATAGTGTAGGTGCTAGTGTAGGTGCAAGTGTAGGAAAATAGTAGTGTATAGGATCCTATCATCTGCCACGATGCAAGGGGAATATCTTTTTAGTGTTGGTGCTAATGTAGGTGTAGGTGTAGGTGTTGGTGTTGGTGTTGGTGCTGGTGCAATAGTGTAGGTGCTTGCTCCTACCTGTGATGTGCTTCCAAGGCATGCTCTTTGTCACCTTCCCTTGTGTGTCACAATGAAACATGTGTGTGTGTGTGTTACACTATGTTATGTGAAGGGAAAGCACGCTTGTGTGAAAAGAAATCACTCCCACCTGTGATGTGTCTCCCCCCTCCCCCCCCCACACACACACACACACAAATACACTGCACCACACTCAGCAGCACTCCTACCTTTTCATCCTACAGGCTTAGATGTGCTTCCAAGGCAGGCTCTCCATCACCTACCTGTGAAGTCCCCCCCCCCCCCCCCCCCCCCCCCCCCACCCCCCCACCCACCGCACCACACCCAGCAGCACTCATACCACACCAATCAGCACTCCCACCTGTGATGTGCTTCCAAGGCATGCTCTCTGTCACCTTCCCTGTGGAGTCAAAGGTCTCCGTAGACAGTCCCAAGCGAATGGTGCCTGTCAGCTCCTTCTGGAGGTCTTGGAAGATGGACGTGAAGCGCGTCGCCTGTCCGATGCTCACCACCAGCAGGCCAGAGCCAAGTGGCTCGATGGTGCCTCCCACACTGCCAATGCTCTTGGCCTTCAAAGCCCACTTCAGGGCTCGCACCACCTGAAGGAGAGGGGCATGTTTGTGCGGTGTGAGTTTACAGACACAGGTGTTTGCTCGTGGTGTTTGCTCGTGGTGTTTGCAGTCAAACCAGTGTCGCCTGTCCGATGCTCACCACCAGCAGGCCAGAGCCGAGTGGCTCGATGGTGCCTCCCACGCTGCCAATGCTCTTGGCCTTCAACGCCCACTTCAGGGCTCGCACCACCTAGCGGAGAGGGGCATGTTTGTGCGGTGTGTGTTTACAGACACAGGTGTTTGCAGGCAATGCTCGTGGTGTTTGCTCGTGGTGTTTGCAGTCAAACCAGTGTCGCCTGTCCGACGCTCACCACTAGCAGGCCGGAGCCAAGTGGCTCGATGGTGCCTCCCACGCTGCCAATGCTCTTGGCCTTCAAAGCCCACTTCAGGGCTCGCACCACCTGAAGGAGAGGGGCATGTTTGTGGGGTGTGTGTTTACAGTCACACCTAAAAGAGAGGGGCATGGCTGTGCGGTGTGTGTTGACAGGCACTGGTGTTTGCAGTCGATGCGCCTGGCCTTCAACGCCCACTTCAAGGCACGCACCACCTAGCAGAGTGGGGCATGTTTGTGTGTTGTGTGTTTACAGTCATATGATGACATGATCAGGGTACTACTAAGCGCGCGCGACAGGGCGGTGCCGCGCTGCCTTTTTGAGCCCCTCTGCGCGTTTCGCGCAGTTTTTTCACCCCCCTGTGGGCGCAGCGCACAGTTTTTGCGCTTTTTGCATTAAAAAGCGCTGACCAATTTGACGTTTGTGCGCTTTAAGCGCCGACCAATTTGGCAAGAAGTAGTACCCGTGACATGATATCATATGATATCATATTGCCGTTCCCGTTAGTTGTTGAGCATGCTCTTTTGTAGGAGTGGCAACGCCATTCAAACTGATTCCACGGTGTCGCTGGTTTGTGCCGGGAGACCCACCTCCTGAGGTGAAAGCAGGGATATTCTTTTCCGGAATGCATTCTGATCGATTTCAATACGAGACCCTGTTTAGGCTAAAGTTGACCGAATAAGAAACTTTTTTTTTACTGAGATTGACTAAAAATGACCCAAATCGACCCAAATCGGAATAAGGATCCTGTTTTGGGAGGGAAAGCGGGAGGAGAAAAATAAAAAGGAATAAGATTTCCTCTTTTTGATTAAAAAAAAAATCACTGGGTGAAAGTCCTGAAATAAACAAAAATAAGTGCAAGCTCTTGAGTTGGTGAGGTGCCCATGTATAAAACGCCCATGACTAAAACTGAAATGTATTTCAAACAATCTTTTCATACAATCACAGACCCGTCTCCATGCTGTCCCAATCAATCGGCTTATCCACAAGCAGCATGGCGTTGACAAGCTCTTGGTGGGCTACACACACACACACCCTCCCCCCCCCCCCCCCCCCCCCCCCCCCCCCCCCCCCCACACACACCACACACACCACCACCGCCACCACAGACCCACCTCCATGCTGTCCCAATCAATCGGCTTATCCACACGCAGCATGCCATTGACAAGCAAGCTTTTGGTGTGGGGGTACACACACACGCACACCTCCATGCTGTCCCAATCAATCAGCTTATCCACAAGCAGCATGGCGTTGACAAGCTCTTGGTGGGCTACACCCCCCCCCCCCCCCCCCCCCACCTCCCTCCCCCCCCCCCCCCCCCCCCACACACACACCCCACCTCCCTGACACCTACCCCCCCCCCCCCCCCCACACACACACCCCACCTCCCTCCCCCCCCCCCCCACACACACACCCCCACCTCCCTCCCCCCCCCCCACACACATACCACCACCACAACAGACCCACCTCCATGCTGTCCCAATCAATCGGCTTATCCACAAGCAGCATAGCGTTGTCAAGCACGCTTTTGGTGAGGTGCTCAGGCAGGCGTGTGATTACAGTAGGAGTGGACGGGAGCTCTGCAGAGCGCGCTCGTCTGCGATCCGCCCTTGCACGTTCAATTTTATGAAGGTGGTCCTTATGCCTGGGCGTGCCATCGTCATCATAAGTCCAAGCATAGGTAGGCTCAGCCGGGGGATAGATAGGTTGGGTAGTGGGATAGGCGGTTTGGGTAGGGGGATAGGCGGTTTGGTGGGGGGGATTGGTGGTTAGGCTAGGGGGGTAGGTAGGTTGGGTAGGGGGATAGGCAGGTTGGTGGGGGGGATTGGTGGTTTGGGTAGGGGGACAGGCAGGTTGGGTAGGGGGAGAGGTCGTGAGGCTGAGAGCGTCTACCAGCTCTGTATTGCGTGTGCGGCGGTGTGATGCTGATGAGAGAGGTGAGGCTGGCTCAACTGACAACGGCGATGGGGGGTCCTGGCCCCCTTGTGCGAAGCCAGGACCAGAGGCTGGTTCATCAGACAATAGGGTTGGGGGATCCTGGCCCCGTGGGGTGAATCCAGGACCACTGGTGTACCCTGCGGATTCCTGTTGTACTTTCCTCCTCTGCCGTACATCATCCCAAACCGTCTGGTACGGTGAGGGGGGCTCTACCCAAGGCACTACACGAGAGGAAGGTACGCATTGGGCATGTGTACGCTGAGATCGTCCTGTGTGGCGAGCTGGAAGGGAGTGGTGGAGTTGAGCCAGTGGTGTGGCCTGGACATGTGGACGTCTAGAGTTGTGATATGCTGCAGGAGAGCGCTGATGGACCGGTGGACTGATGGACAGACGGTGAGGTGCTGACCTCTGGTGTGGTGCAAGGGAAAGCTGATGCCCTCCTGAGCAACGTGGGACAAGGGGCTGCAGAGCCCTTGGGCTGCAGTGTGGGGCAAGGGATTGGTAGCCTTGTCGAGTGTGTGCTGGTGCAAGGGAACGATGGGGTTGAGCTCTCAGGTGCGGTGCAAGGGAATGATGGAGTTGAGCTGTAGTGCTTGCTGGGACGGAATTGGGCAGGGCGTGCGTGGATCGGCCTGCGGCTGTCTGGCCAGTGCTGTCCTTCAACATTGCGCTGCATGAGACCTCCTTTGGCATAGAGCTTGCTGTGCTCAAGCGGTTTGAGGGCATGCTTGGAGGGTGTAGGCGTCCAAGGTGTAGCATGGTGGCTTGGGGACTGGGCAGGAGGAAAGGCGGCTGTGGATGGGTAAAGACATGGCAGAGGGGACTAGGTAAGCATACGGAGGAAAACAGGTGTGGATATAATGATCACGCCTGGTGGGGCGTGGTATTAAGGGAATCCGTCCGGAACGCGGGCGGAGAACGGTCTACCATCTAGACTGGACGAGCTACCATCGCGGTTGACAACGACCTGCAATGCTCAGGGTGACCGTAGGGAAATCGAACCCCCGACCCCGCTTCGTATCAGCAACTTGGTGTACCACTTGACCAATCGTATCACTGAAACGGGCTGGCTGTGGATAGGATATTGCCATTCAGCGGATGAATAGGAATTGGGTCTCGTGGTTCTTGGTTCTTACTTCAACACTTTCAGGCCTAATTTCTGAAAAATCTCAGAATTCTAAGTTGTTCTCGATTCTCAGGCCAAAATATCAGAATTCGCGGGCCAAAGTCTCAAGTTTGATGCGCAAACTAAGAACTAAAAAGTGTTTCAAAAACCCAAATCCAAATCATCCGCTCAATGGCTATAGGACATGGCAGAGGGGAAAAGGTTAACACCATACGGAGGACATCAGCAGCTGTGCATAGGTTGACACATGGAGGGGGAGAGGAAGGGGTAGTTAATCATAGGAGTTGAAATATCAATATACAATACAATACTGATGTACATATAATGGAGCAAAGGAGAACACATAGGTTGACACATGGAGGGGGAGAGGAGGGGGTAGTTAATTATAGGAGTTGACATTTTCATATACAATGCAATATGAATACACATATAATCCGCATATAATGGAGCAACAGAGGACAAATAGGTTGAAACATGGAGGAGGAGAGGTATTAGTCAATTCTAGGAGTTGATATATTAATATACAATACAATACAATATTGATGTACATATAATGGAGCAAAGGATGAGAAACAGGTTGACACATGGAGGGGGAGAGGAGGTGGTGCTTAATTATATGAGTTGAATTATCAATATACAATACAATACTGATATACATATAATGGAGCAAAGGAGAACAAATAGGTTGACACATGGATGAGGAGAGGAGGTGGTAGCTAATTATAGGAGTTGATATATTAATATACAATGCAATTTTGATAGACATATAATGGAGCAAAGGAGAACAAATAGGTTGACACATGGATGAGGAGAGGTGGTACTGAATCATAGGAGTTGATATATTAAGGTACAATACAATATGAATTCACATTTAATCTGCATATAATGGAGCAACGGAGGACAAATAGGTTGAGACATGGAGGAGGAGAGGTGGTATTTAATTATAGGAGTTGATATATTAATATACAATAGAATACAATAGAATACAATACAATACTGATATACATATAATGGAGCAAAGAATGATAAATAGGTTGACACATGGAGGGGGAGAGGAGGTGGTAGCTAATTATAGGAGTTGAAATATCAATATACAATACAATACTGATATACATATAATGGAGCAAAGGAGAACAAATAGGTTGACACATGGATGAGGAGAGAAGGTGGTAGCTAATTATAGGAGTTGATATATTAATATACAATACAATTTTGATAGACATATAATGGAGCAAAGGAGAACAAATAGGTTGACATATGGATGAGGAGAGAAGGTGGTAGATAACAGTAGGTGGGACACGGTATGGAAGAGAGAAATATGGTGGCTCGAGGACTTGGCAGCTGTTTTTTTGCGGGGTTGTGGTGTATTGTGTTGTGCTCTTTCAGTGACCCACCCCAACCCCTCCCCATCCCTCCCCTTCCCTCCCTCCCCATGCTTCCCCTTCCCATTCACCCCTCCCCATCCTTCCCCTCCCCATCCTTCCCCTCCCCATCCTCCCCCTCCCCATCCACCCCTCCCCATCCCTTCCCACCCCACCCTATCTGCGAGACAGAGGTAATGAGCAATTGACGGCAAACCCAGGTCTGTGATACAACTCAGCATTTGAGAGGGCCTGTACATAGCTGTTGACTTGTTGTTCCAAGGTGATTGTCTATTGCAAGGTGATTGTCTGCTGCATGGTGAATCGCTCTTGCATGATGATTGGTTATTGAGTGGTCATTTCCTGTTGCAATCACAATTGTCTGGTGAATACTGATTATCGATCGCATGCTGATTGCCTTTGCGTGCTGATTGGCTGTTGCATGTGCACACGTTGCTCTCCATGATCTACACCTGTGTGGGCACTGCATTGCTCTACATGATCTACACCAGTGTGGGCACTGCATCCAACATAAGGAGGTATATGAAGAGGTAGACTGCATTTTGGACTACACCCAGCATGTTTGCTCACCTTGCAGGACAGGGTCACACTGCAGCAAGCAGCCCTCAGGTAGGATGTTTGAATTTGTCTAGGAGTAAGGGACACGGTGAAAGGAGCGAGGGAAGAAGGATGGCAGAGGAAGAGGGACCAAGCTTGACCTATCGCGCTAATGCGCAGGCGAACCTCAAGCCTTTTAGTACGGAGTTGGTCCTGACCAACAGCTACAGCTAGGGCTCACGGTAGCGGGATGTTGGCATGTAAGACGGTGAGTCTAACTAACTCTCGGAAGCCAACTCATGAAGCCAGGCTGTACGCTGTAAATTCCAGGTCGCTAACGGTCGCGAACGTGACCGAGCACGTGCGTGGCACTACATTCGAATCTATATCCTTCCTCCGACCTCTATATCCGAACTATCTGTAACATTTTCGACCATCTTTATCCTCCACCAGACATCTATATCAATACCGACATCTAGCCTTCATCAGATTATCGGAATAGCGGCCCCGGTTGGTTCTTCCAGGCTTTGCTCGTCTACTTTCTAAGATGAACCCCGCCTCTATGCGACTTCCCAAACCCCATGGTGCCATGCGATCTGCTGCTAGCGTGTGTCGAAGGGCGCAGCTCTCGGTGGTGCCCAAGGTAGTGCCACTCACATGCATGCAACTCCCCAGCTAACTACAACTCCAACTTCACTCGTTTGCTCTTCAACTCCAACGCACTCGATTGCTGTCATAGATGATGCCCCCTAGCACCCGCCCCTAGCCCGTTTCCCTGTTCCCATTCCCGCACTAGCAGAGAAAAACAGCCTGTCCAAGTTTCGACCCCCTCCACAACCTTTTCTACCGCGACCTCGGATTCCGTCTGATCCACCCATCAATGCATTCCACGAGGAGCGCACGAATGATCTATCGCATCTTTGCACGTGCCCATTTTGTCGAAACCCCACGCGGGAATCGGCACTCGGCACATGCACGCCCCATCTTGCCTTAACATATCCCACTCGACCCACCCCATTCACCCACACAACACCCATATCCCAGAGCATTACCACCATCCTGTGCTCCTCAAAACCCATCCAACCAATCTGGTATCAACTCACTGAGCCATCCACCTGCCCCACCAGCGACGATACAGAACATACATACATACCCCCCCCCCCCCCCCCCCCCCCCCCCCCACCACCACCACCACCACCACCACCACACACACACACACACCACACACACACACACACACACACACACACACACACAAAAAGAGAAAAAACACCACCACCACCCTGACCCACACCACACTACACCCGCCCCACAAACCCATCCCCCCAGCCCCCTGCCCCCAACATCCGACACCAATACCCACCCACACCCACACACACACCAGCGCTCCGCCCTCGCCAAGGCACAAGATACGGAGTCCCTTGAGAGCATTGTAGAAACTCTTCGCCTGGAGAATGAGCGTCTGAGGAGTCAGCTGTCACTGGCCCTGGCTAGGTCTGGAACAAGAAGGGAGCCTCAACGCCAGGTACTTGAACTTGAACTTGGTTACATAGCTTCAGCCAGCAATTTTGCTGGTCGCCATTAATGGCAGTAAAAAATAATATCACTTATAAACTTGAAATTGAACTTGGTTACATAGCTTCAGCCAGCAATTTGGCTGCTCGCCATCTTTTACAGGACAAATAAATTAAAAATAAATTGAATTGAAGCGCCAGGTCCTAAATACATAACCTCGGGTGGGGGATGTGCTCTGCTAGGCATATGCCCTGTTGCTATAATAACATGTCCTAGGCAGCGTCGCAAGCGACGCGGAAAATTGGCGGAAAGTTTTGGCAACAGAACGGCAGGTGCCAACGGAATGGAGCGGACCGAAGCCAATCAGTTATCAGACAGTTGGCTTATGTGTCAAGCTTCGTGTGGGTCGCACGGTTGTCAGTCGTCAGTCGGATAGACAAACAAACGGACAACGGGAAGACTCTGGGGGCTCCCGCCCCCCAGAAGGGGGGGGTGGTCCATCAGCCGAGGGAGAGGCTGGGGAGGTGAAGGTGCAGATCACAGATCTACAAAAGGTGAGGGGGGAGGAGGAGGAGAAAGAGGGTGAGGGTGGGGTGGTGTGTGTGTGTGGGGGGGGTGAGGTGATCTATGTGGTGGTGGGGTGAGGTGGGAGAAGAATGGTGTTGTTCAAATTGATGCAGATTCGTGTTCAAGCGTGCCCCTCTCGTTGCTACTGCTACAGTACACCAACTGGTGTTGTACATATGTTGTTGTACTTATCACATATGGTGTTGTACATATCACATTTGGTGTTGTACATTTGATTGTAAGTGTGTGTTCATGCATGTCCCTGTACTTCTTACTTCCAATTTGAAGTAAGCGGTGTAATACAATTTTTTGCATTGTGTTCATAAGTCCCCCTTGGCTCCATCGAGCTGTGGACACATTTGGAGTCCAGTAGGGCACCAGGAAAAATGCAATCCTCCTCCTCCTCCTCCTCCTCATCATCATCATCATCATCATCATCATATCATCATCCTCATCATCATCCTCATCATCATCCTCATCATCATCCTCATCATCATCCTCATCATCATCCTCATCATCATCCTCATCATCATCCTCATCATCATCCTCATCATCATCCTCATCATCATCCTCATCATCATCCTCATCATCCTCATCCTCATCATCCTCATCCTCATCATCCTCATCCTCATCATCCTCATCCTCATCATCCTCATCCTCATCATCCTCATCCTCATCATCCTCATCCTCATCATGCGCTGTCCCCTCCTGCATACAAGAACTAACTTGCCCTTACATTTTACTCACGCAGAATGGAGGCACGGAGCTCACAATCCCAAACGTAAGTGATCCCAAACATATGTGCCACTGGAATAGCATATGTCTATGCTACTACAATATCTTATTCATATCATATATATATATACATATATTACTACTATATCATATATGTATGCTACTACAATACCTTATTTATATCAGGTATGAATATATATATTACTACAATACCATATACCTATGCGACTACTACATCATATATCTGTACTACTTCAATATCATATACCTATACTATTCCAATATCATATATTCTACCACAATATATTATTTTTCAATTCGGTAAGAACTTAAGGAACAGAAGACCTTCAACCCTGGGAACATCAGTGGAGCATTGGCTGGGTCCACATCCAGGAGCTTGACATGCCTCAGCCTCCCAGGCCCTGGCTCAGAGTACCCAGCAGCTATCCTCTGGCAAGCTGACACCTGAACCTCACGCCAGTCGTATTCGGAAATCTAGCTCGTCTCGACTACTTCGTACTCCTCCTCTGAAGCATCGCTCAATAACCCATTCTCCAATATATTGCTGGCATAAAATCCCTCCACTTCAACCTGTCAGCTCGCCAGGACAATACTCTTTAGCCCAGCCTGGACCTCGCCCCCGACATTGAACGTTACGATGAAGCTGCAGCCTTTGCCACTCTGCTTCATGACGCCAGGAAACGTCAAAGCGCTTGAGGTTGGTGCTATGGGTGCAGCTGATGAGCTATCTGGCGCAGCTTTGTGCACAGCACCGGCACAACCTCACAACAGTTGCCAGGTTGCCAGTTGTCTTTAGCTCATTGGCCCGCCATATGCAAACTTTGGAAGGGGAGTCCGGAAAAAACTACACCTGCGAGCGCACCCGCCCAATTACGGAGATTGCGTACTTATAAAGCGGTACGCAACGTGCGAGGGGGTGTTAGTGACTCAACGCGCCCCATATGTAAATCGACACCCGGTTTATTACCCGTAATACACACCAAGGGCGAACAATATTTGGAGTCCAGTAGGGCACCAGGAAAATGTAATCATCATCATCATCATCATTATCATCATCATCATCAATACACTACTACAATATCATATACCTGTACTACTGCAATATATATATCTGTACCACAACAATATCCTAGATCTGTACTGCTACAATATCATATATCTATACTACTACTACAATATCATATATATGTACTACTATAATATCATATATCTGTACTACTACAATATCTATATCTGTACCACAACAATATCCTATATCTGTACTGCTACAATATCATATATCTATATTACTACTACAATATCATATATATGTACTACTAGAATATCATATATCTGAACTACTACAATATCTACATCTGTACCACAACAGTATCCTAGATCTGTACTGCTACAATATCATATATATGTACTACTATAATGTCATATATATGTACTACTGTAATATCATATATCTGTACTACTACAATATCTATATCTGTACCACAACAATATCCTAGATCTGTACTGCTACAATATCATATATATGTACTACTATAATGTCATATATATGTACTACTGTAATATCATATATCTGTACTACTACAATATCTATATCTGTACCACAACAATATCCTAGATCTGTACTGCTACAATATTATATATCTATACTACTACAATATCATGTATATGTACTACTACAATATCATATATCTGTACCACAACAATATCCTATGTCTGTACTGCTACAATATCATATATCTATACTACTACAATATCATGTATATGTACTACTATAATATCTATATCTGTACCACAACAATATCCTAGATCTGTACTACTACAATATCTTCTATCTACACCCGTATGGGCAGGAATTATTAGGAATTGTATATATTGGAAATATGCCCCCAAATGTGCCTCACATTTAATTTGGCAGAATGATTGGGAATAGCATCTTCCCTAATGTGCTCCTTCTTGTCTGGAGACCCGGTTCCCATCCAGGGAGTTTTTTTTCAAATCTGAAAGTGGGTTTTTTCTAGCTTGATGCTCTTAAACCTCCTCCAGGGACAGTGTTTTTATAGCTGGTTAGGGCCATTTAGGGCCTTTTCGAATAGCGGCAATTTTGGGCAAAACGGGGTGAAAAGTAGCGATTGCTATATATAGTGGGGAAATTGGCTGAATTTGCTCGATTAGAGCTACTGAAGGAAGACTCTGTTCCGCAATTCAGAGAGAGGGAGGGTAGAGGGGACGAGGAGGGGGGCCTACGATTTAGACCCGGACCTGGTATCAGGGGGTCGTAGGCCCCCCTCTCGTTTCACCCTCCCCCCCTGAGGAATTTACTTGATTGGAGCTACTGAAAGAGGAGAATCTGTCCCACCAGCAAAAATAACTGGAGAGAAACAACCTGAACTGCAAAGAGATGCACCGACTTCCACGGACGAAGCAAAACAAGTTGCATTGGTATTAGCCAAGCAACCTACCCACCGTCCAGATCATGTCCATACACCAAGGGGGGGCCAAGACACCTTTTTCTTGCCCCCCCCCCCCCCCCCCCCCCCCCCCCCCCCCCCTCACTCAGAGATTTTTGATGTTAGTATTATCCACCCCCTATTCTGACAATTGGAGGGTAGATGAGGAAATCAACTGCCCGGGAAGGAGGGCTGAATCCGAGTCCCTAATTGACGACTAGCTGTTGATGGAAATATTTTGCACCACTGACAAGGACCTGCACCGAGAACTGCAAAGAGATGATGCACAGACTTCCATGAACAAAGCGAAACAAATCGCAAGATCGCAGTGAAGCATCTCCCCATCCTCAGCACTGCAAAACCTGAAAAAGTGTCCTGTGTACTTAACTGCAAAAACTGAAAAAGAATCCTCCCGTACTACAATGCAAAAACTGAAAAAGAATACCCTTGTACTACACTGCAAAAACTGAAAAAGAATCCTCCCGTACTACAATGCAAAAACTGAAAAGGAATACCCTTGTACCACACTGCAAAAACCGAAAAATAATACCCTTGCACTACACTGCACAACTTGAAAAATAATCCACTTGTACTACACTGTATTGCATTGCAGTCCAACGGCCGAAAGATTGGTGATCGCCGTGATTTTCGACCGCTTCACGATTTGGCGAGAAGACCAAAAAACAGGCATTCAGGAAAAGCTCCTTCCCCACATGGAATCCCATTCACTCATGCACATACGGTACTACAATATTTTATATCTTATTTGTATATATATATATATATACTATTTAAATAAATTTTATCTTTACTACTACAATATCTTATACATATACACTATTGCAGTAATTTATATATTTACTACTAAATATGCTATACTATAATATAAAATATTATATAATATAATGAAATAATGTACATGTATAATATTCAAATAAATTATATATGCTGCTGCAATTCTTATATACATACTATTACATTAAATTATAGATTCACTACTAATATATATATATACTATTACAATGAATAACATATTTAACTCTAGGCTATCCCCAAAATCTGCACGACTGGCTTACCAGAGTGGAAAAACCTACACTTCTAAATTGTATACATATTTCACTAGTTGACTGGAGCCATCTGCACCACTGGAATACTGGACTTGTAAAAATCGTGTTGGGCTACTGTGAAGCTGCAGGGCCAACAGTTTTGGGAGATGTTTTGTGTGAAGGTACTCGTGTGCACGTTTGTGTGTGCACACATGTTTATGCGTACGTGTGTTCGTGTGAAGGCACTCGTGTGCATGTTAGTGTGTGCACGCATGTGTATGCATGCGTGTGTGTGTGTTTGTGTGAAGGCACTCTTGTGCATGTGTGTGTGCACTCATGTGTATGTGTGTGTGCACGCATGTTAATGCGTATGTGTGTTTGTGTGAAGGCACTTGTGTGCATGTGTGTGTGTGCACTCATGTGTATGCATGTGTGTGTGTGTTTGTGTGGAGGCACTCGTGTGCATGGTTGTGTGTGCACTCATGTTTATGCATGTGTGTGTGTGTTTGTGTGGAGGCACTCGTGTGCATGGTTGTGTGTGCACTCATGTGTATGCATGTGTGTGTGTGTGTGTGTTTGTGTGGAGGCACTCGTGTGCATGATTGTGTGTGCACTCATGTGTATGCATGTGTGTGTGTGTGTTTGTGTGAAGGCACTCGTGAGCTTGTGTGTGTGTGTGTGTGCACTCATGTTTTTGTGTGTGTGCACGCATTTGTATGCGTTTGTGTGTGTTTGTGTGAAGGCACTCGTGTGCATGTGTGTGTGTGCACTCATGTGTATGCATGTGTGTGTGTGTGCACTCATGTGTATGTGTGTGCACGCATGTGTATGCGTTTGTGTGTGTTTGTGTGAAAGCAGTCGTGTGCATGTGTGTGTGTTTGTCCTCACAGTCTGACATCATTGCTTGATCCCCCCTCCTCGCCCCACCCCCAACCCCCCACACACACAATCACGCACACACCTCCCCCCCCCATACACACACACAGTCTGACGATATCGCTTGGCCCACCTCCGGCGAGAACTTCTGGGAGCGCCCCCCTCGCACCGATATTGCTGACCTGCCTGGAGGTACCGACAGGGCTGCTATTGAGCAAGATAGCAGGCCTCTCCACATTGCTCACATCACGGCTGAGATGGCTCCTATTGCTAAGGTGCGAGGTGCAGCAAGGGGAGGGGGGGGGGGGGGAGGGAGCGAAGAGGGAGGAGAGATGGCGGGAGGTGCGAGGTGCGCAGAAGTGAGGGAGATTGGCGAGGTGCAGAAAGGGCGGAGGTGCGATGTCAGAAGGGGAGGGGGGGGAGGGAGCGAAGAGGAGAAGAGGATGGAGGGAGTGCGAGGTCAGAATGGAGGGAGGTGCGAGGTGCAGAAGGGAGTGAGGTGCGGGTCCGCGGGGAGGGGGGGGGGGGAGGGAGCGAAGAGGGAGGAAGAGATGGAGGGAGGTGCGAGGTGCAGAAAGGGAGGAGGTTCGAGGTGGCAGAACAGGGGAGGGGGGGGGGGATGGAGCGAAGAGGAGAAGAGATGGAGTAGGTGCTAGTGGTAGTCAGAAAGGAATGGGGGGGGGGGGGGGAGGAGGGGATGTGGGAGGCGATGGATGGAAGAAGACGTAGGGATGAAGGGATGGAGGAAGGTGCGATGTGCAGAAAGGGGGGGGGGGGGTGGGGGGGGGGGGGGGGGGGGTGGGGGGCGTGTCGGGGGTTAGGAGGGAGGGGAGTCAAGGAAACCACACCACCCACCACACACACACACCACACCGCATTTCCATCCCTTCCACACCCCACAACCGAACCCCTCCCCACACCCCTGCATCCCGCATCCTCCCCACCCCCACACCCCATCCACCCCCCACCCCTCTACCTCCCACACCCCACCCCCCACACCCCCCTCCCACAACCCACCCCTCCCTCCCCACCCCCCCTCCCCCACCCCCCCCCCCTCCCCCCTCACCTCCACCCCCCCCCCTCCACACCCCCCCATCTCCACCCACCCTCCCCACCCTACCCATGCCCCCCACCCCCACCCATCCACACCCACCCATCCCCACCCCCCACTCCACACCCACCCACATCCACCCCTCTCCCCTCCCCCCCCAACCCCACAACACCCCCCCATCCCCCCCACCCACCTCCTCCTCCAACCCACCTCTCCACACCCACCCCCACCCCCCCCATCACAACCCCACCCCCCACACCACCCTCCCCCACCCCCCCATCCACACCCACCCCCCCCCTCCACCCTCCCATCCACACCCACCCATCCACTCCCATATTTTGTATCAAGTCTGTTCATGCCCATCACTCCACCAGGTGGGCGGCCTTAGCGATGTGGTCACCGGCCGGCCACACACACATACACTCACACTCACTCACACACCCACCCACCCACTCCAACACGCACGCACACACTCACCCATCCACCCCAACACACCCACACACACCCCCACACACACACACACACACACACACACACATACATACACATTCTGCTCAATCCACGTTTGGTGGCCTGTTGATGTGTCACACCGGCCGGCCAATCACGCATTACTCACACTCACGCCCCACCCCCCCCACACACACACCCACACCCACACCCACACACACCCACCCCACAAACGCAAACACACACACCATGTGCGCAATTTCCACCAGGTGGGCGGAGCCTAGTCAATGTTGTCACCGGCCGCCACACAACACAACACACCTACCCCACCCCCCCCCCCCCGCCCCCCGCCCCCACACACGTCTCAATTCCACCAGGTGGGCGGCCTGGGTGATGTGGTCACTGTGCCTTGCTCTCATCATGTAGGAATAGTTGCTGTCTCTACTCCACTCTCCTCACACACATCTATCCATCCACACATACATACACACATCCTCACGCACACACTTCCATCCACATCCTCCCTCCCATCCAAGCCTATATGTTTTTCATCAAATTTCTGTTCAATGCCCATCACTCCACCAGGTGGGCGGCCTGGGTGATGTGGTCACCGGCCTTGCTCGCTCATGTATGGCCCATGTCCATGTCCACACATCCACCACACACACACACACACACACACACATTGTGCTCAATGCCACCAGGTGGGCGGCCTGGGTGATGTGGTCACCGGCCTTGCTCGCTCATGTATGGCCCATGTCCATGTCCACACATCCACACACACACACACACACACACACACACATTGTGGCTCAATCCACGCAAGGTTGGCGGGCCTGGGTGATGTGGTCACCGGCCTTGCTCGCTCATGTATGGCCCATGTCCATGTCCACACATCCACACACACACACACACACACACACATTGTGCTCAATGCCACCAGGTGGGCGGCCTGGGTGATGTAGTCACCGCTTGCTCGCTCATGTTTATGGCCATGTCCATGTCCAGCACATCCACACAAACCCACCACACACCACACAAATTTGTGCTCAATGCCACCATGTGGGCCGCCTGGGTGGATGTGGTACGCTCACACCGGCCTCTTGCTCGCTCATGTATGCCCATGTCCATGTCTCACACATCCACACACAACACCACACACACACAACACCACACACACACAACACAGCACACACATTGTGCTCAATGCACCAGGTGGGTCTTCCTGTTGATTTGTTCACCGGCCTTGCTCGCTCATGTATGCCCATTGTCCATTCACCATCACACACACACTACACATTGTGCTCATGCCACCAGGTGGGCTGCTGGTGATTTCACGCAGGCCTTGCTCGATCATTATGGCCCGTTGCCATCACGTTAGCGTTTATGCGTCCTGATGCCTTACTACGAGATGCCTCAATGATAATATTGGACTTGAAGCACGAGATGGACTTGGATGTGCCCAAGGGGAAGAACGGTGTGTGGGGGTGGGGGGTGGGGGGGTGAGGTGGGGGTGGGTGGTGATGGGGGGTTGGGGGGGGGAGTGTTGTGTGTGTTGCCCGAGGGGCAATCACGTGGTGATTCATTGTTTGTACTCCTAGTGTCAGCATACTACAAGAGCTTTGCCTCAGGATAAGATTGATGACTTAAGGCACGAGATGGACTTGGATGTGGCCCAAGGGAATGCATACGGTGGTGGGTGGTGGGGGGGGAGGGGGGAGTGTGTGCGGTGCCCAAGGGGAAACATGTTGTGGGTGTGTGGGTGGGGGGGGGCGTGCGTGTGCGTGTGTGCCCAATGGGAAGAACGGTGTGTGGGTGGGTGGGGGGTATGTGTGCCCAAGGGGAAGAACGGTGTGTGTGTGTGTGGGGGGGGGGGGGCGTGTGGTATGTGTAATGGCCCAAGGGAATATCATGTGCCTAGCGAACTGTCTTATATAAGCTGTATCACCAACTTCAAGTTCAAGTTAGTGTATGGCATGAATTGCAAAGCGGACCTCAATGTGTCTAAGGGTAAAAGGTGGGATGGAGTCATTTCTGTGGGTGAGTGACACTGTTATTTTATTGTCACTCTTTCGTGGTTGGTGTCGGACAAGATCCCCCCCCCCCCCCCCCCCCTCCCACACAAACACACTTACACTCACACTCACCACACACACACACTCACACTCACACTCACCACACACACACACTCACACTCACACTCACACACACACACACTCACACTCACTCTCACACGCACACTCACCAAAAACCGACAGCACTCACACTCACACTCCCCACCACACACACTAACACACTCCACTCAACCACACACACACACCCACACACACACTCCCCACTCACACTCACACTCCTCACCACACACCAAACTCACACTCACACTCAACCACACACACACCACACTCACACTCACACTCACACCACACACACTCACACTCACAACTCACACCCACACACACATCTCACCCTCACACACTCACCCCCCCACACTCACATACTTCGAACACTATACAGCACAACCCACACTACACACTCACACTCACCACACACACACACTCACATACTTGCACACTAGACAGACACAAAACACACTCACACTCACACTCACCACACACACGCTCACAACTTGCATCACTAGACAAGAGCCACAAACACACACTCACAGCTCTCATAGCACTCACACAATACACTCGCACTCAATCACTCCTCCCCCCCCCCCCCCCCCCTCCCCCCCCCCCCCCCACACACACACTCGATACACTTACCCACCACGCCCCTCACAAGGACCAGTATGGGTCGTGCAGGATTTAGCCGAAGTGCTGACCTCTCATCAAGCCCTCTCAACCACACACACTCACACATACTCGTCCCCATGCCGCTTCCAACACACCACAGACGCAACCCCCCACTATCGACCCCACCCAACCCCCCCCCCACTATCAGTACACTTAGGACACAGTGGGTGGGTCAGGAAGATTGTGCGGGAGTGCTGACGTACCTCATCAAAAATCCTCTCTCACAACAGCTTGCACACACTCTCATACCTCACACACACACACACACACACACACACACACAATCACCCCACCCACCTCCAACCCCACCCCACTCCCAGGCACTCTGAGAACCAGTGTGTGGTCAGGCAAGATTGCCGGAGTGCTGACGTACCTCATCAAGCCTGCCAACTGGAACGATTGCAACGTGTTCAAGGGTGACCGCATCTATGGGGGCTCTCCAAGAGCTGGCGCGGCCCTAAACCTCGTCCTCAGCAGGCCCTCTGGGAGTTTTGGAAACAGATCAGGACAGCAAGCCACCACATCATCAGGTGGGGGGGGGGGAGAGGGAGGAGAGTGTGTGCATGGGGGGGTATGTGTGGGTGTAGGTGGGGGGTAGCTGGAGGCCTACCTCTTCCTCAGCAGGGCCTCTCTGGAGTTTTTGAAAAGATCAGGACAGCAGCCCCACATTAATTCAAGGTGGCGGGCGGGGTGTGGGAGGACGCTGTGTGGTGCATGGGGGGGTATGTGGTGAGTGTAGGTAGGGCTGGTTAGCTGGAGCCTTAAACATCTCTCCTCAGCAGCCTGCTCTGGATTTCTTGAAGACAGAGCACCTCACATCATTCAGTGCTTCGTTTTTTGATGGTGTTTGTGGGTGGGCTGAGTGTGTGTGGTTTGGTGGTTGGGTGTGTGTGGTGGTGGTGGGGGGATGGGGGGGCCTGAGCCCATACCCATCTTCCTCAGCAGGGCCTCTCTGGAGTTCTTGAAGGACAGCAGCCTCACATCATTCAGGTGTGCGTTTTATGGTGTTGCTGGGGGGGGGACTGTAATTGTGTGTTCGTGTGGTGTGGTGTGGTGTGTGGGGGGGGGGGGGGGGGGCTGAGGCCCTACCTCTTCCTCAGTCAGGTGCCTCCTCTTGGTTCTCTACTGAAGACAGCAAGCCTCACACTCATTCAGTGTGCAGTTTTCTATGGTGTGTGTGAGGGGACTGGTTGTGTGTTTGTGTGTCGTTTCGTGTGTGGGTTGTGTGGGTGGTGGTGGGCTGAGTCACCTCTTCCTAGCAGGCCTCTCTGGAGTTCTTGAGGACGCAGCCTCACATCATCAGAGTGTGCGTTTGGTCTTGTGTGATGCGGGGTGGACTCTGTGCTGCGGTGTTCTTGTGTGGTGGGTGTGTGGACGCTGGGGGGGTCTGCTGGCTGAGGCCTACCATCTCCGATTACTCAGCAGGGACTCTCTGGTTCTTGAAGGCCTCTGACAGCAGCCCTCACTCATTCAGGTGTGCGTGGTAATGTTTGTGTGGGGGGGCTGCTGTTTGGTGGTTTTGTGGTGTGGATGTTGGTGTGGTGGCTCGTTTGTGTGGGGACAGGGGGGGGGGCGCTGGATTGCCTACCTCTTCCTCCAGCCCAGGGCCTTCTCTTAGATTTCTGAGGCCTCTGGACAGCAGCCTCACATCATTCAGGTGTGCGTGTGTATGGAGTGTGGGGGGGGGCTGCTGTGTGTGTTTGTGTGATGAGGTGGTGTGGGTGGCATGTGTGTGCGGGGGGGGGCTGAGGCCTACCTTCCATCAGCATCTGCTCCCCCCTCCCCTCCTTAGAGTTTTCCTTTGAAGCCTCTGAAAGCGCCCTCACAATCATGCATGTGTGCTTCGTGATATGGTGTGTGCTGGGCCGGCGGCAGTGTGTGTTGCTATTTCGGCTGTACAGTTGGGGTGTGTGGGCTGATAGCATGTGACGTGACGCACCTGCGCAGCAGGGGTGAGGCCTAACCTCTGTCCTCCAGCAGGGCCTCTCTTGAGTTCTTGAAGGCCTCTGGACAGCCGCCTCACATCATTCAGGTGTGGGGGGGGAGAGGGGCGTGTGTGGATGTGTCTGCTGGGTGTGGGGGGGTTCTGTAGCTCCTAGGGCCTGCCAACTGGGATGATTGCAACCTGTTGGTGGTTGTGGGTGGGGTTGGGCAAGGTGGTTGGGGTTGGGCAAGGTGGTTGCTTATATGCCCCCCCCCCCCCCCCCCCCCCACACACCCACACACCCACACACCCACACACACACACACAAACAAACTTGCACACACACCTTCCCCCCCCCTCCATTTCAGGGCTTTCATGCGCTCGCTGTTCCCTTGCCTTTAACTGGACCGCTTCCATACTTCCCCCCCCCCCCCCCCCCCCCGTCCACCCTCCCATCACACCCACACACACCTGATCCCCCACCCACCCCCCCACCCCCACTCACAACTCGCCCCCCCAACACCTCGCCCCCACCCCCTGGCCATCCCCCCCAGGTCCATGACTGGCATGCCTGCTGCTCGTTCCCCCCCCTCCGCCCCCCCACCCCACCCCCCCCCCCCCCCCCCCCCCCCCCCCCCCCCCACCCCCCCCCCCACACACAACCTGCCCCCACCCCCCCCCCTCATGCCCCCTCCAGTCCATGACTGTGCATGCCTCTGCGTCCCCCCCCCCCCCCCACACACACACACACCCCCCACACACACACCACAAAAACCTGACCCCCCCCCCCCCCCCCCCCCCCCCCTCTGGCCAACCCCTTCCATGTCCCTTCTGGCATGCCTCCTGCCTGTTCCCCCCCCCCCCCCACCCCCCCCCACCCAACACACACACAACACCTGACCCCCACCCCCCCCGCCCCGCTGCCCCCCATCCAGTCCTGACTGGCATGCCTCCGTGCTGTCCCCCCCAGTTCCCGCCCCCCCACCCAACCACCCCCCCCCCCCCCAACACACCACCACCACCTACCCTCCCCCCCCACCGCCCACAACCCCCACCCCTGCCCCCCTCCAGGGCCATGACTGCATGCCTCTGCTTTGCCCCCCCCCCCCCCCTCCCACCACACCACACACACCTGACCCCCCCCCCCTCTGGCTGCCCCCCCCAATCCATTCCATACTGGCTGCCTCTGCTGTGCCACCCCCCCCCCCCCATCCACACACACACACACACACCTCCCCCCCCCCCCCCCCCCCCCACACACACACACCACCCCCACATCTGCCAACCCCCCCACCCTCCTCTGCCCCCCCCCCCCCCCCCCCCCCCCCCCAGATCCATGAATTGGGCATGCCTCTGCTGTGGCCCCCCCCCCCCCCCCCCCCCGCCCCCACACACACACAACCACCCACACACACACATCCCCCCCACATCTGCCCCCCCCCACCCCCCAGCCCCCCCCGGACCACGCCCCGTCCGCCCCCCCCCGCCCATGTTCCATGGATCTGAGGCATGCCTCCTCGCGTCCCCCCCGGCTCCCCCACACCCCCCACACACACACCCTCCCGGACCCCCACAACCCCTCCCCCACCACCACCTGCTCTCCCCCCCCCCCAGGTCCCCAATGACTGGCATCCTCTGCTGTGCCTCCCCCCCCCCCCTCTCCCCCACTCCACCACACACACACAACTTCCCCCCCACTCTTGCCCCCCCCCCCCCCCCCCCCCCCATGGTCCATGACTTGGCATCCTCTGCTAGTTGCCCCCCCCCCCCCCCCCCCCCCCCCATCACAACCCACACACCCCTCCCTGACACACCCCTCCCCCACACACCTGCCCACCCCCCCCCCAGGTCCATGATGCGTGCCTCTGCTGGTCCCTCCCCCCCACCCCCCCCCCCCCCCCCCACCACACACCCTCCCCCACTCTCATCTCTCCCCCCCCCCCTCCCCCCCCCCCAGGTCCATGACTGGCAATGCCCTACTTGCTGTTCCCCCTACCCCCACCCGCCTCCCCCACTCCACACCACACACTACACTACCCCCCCACATACTGCCCCCCCACCCCCCCCCCCCCCCCGCACCCAGTTTTAATGACTGGCAACGCCTCTGCTGTCCCCCCCCCCCCTCACCCTTCTGTCCACCCCCCCCCCCACCCCCTCACACACGGCACACCCACCCACCTGACCCCCCCCCCGCCCACCCCCCCCCCCTCTGCCCCCCTCATGCCATGACTGGCCAGACCTCTGCTCTGCTTTGCCCCCCCCCCCCCCCCCACACCCCCCCCCCCCCCCCCCCACAGCACACACACACCTCTCCCCCCACACACCTCTCCCCCCCCACAACCTGCCCCCCACACCCTCCAGTGTTCATTACTGGCATGCCTGCTGCGAGTTGCCCCCCCCGCCCCCCCCCCTCCCCCCCCCCCCCCCCCCGAACACACCATAGGCCTCCCACCTACCCCCCCCCCCCCCCCCCCCCCCCACCACCCCCACCCCTCCCCCCGCCCCTTCGTTCCTGACCCCCCCCCCGCCCTCCCCCCCCCCCCCCTCCCCCCCGTCCAGACTGGCATGGCCCTGCTGTGGCCCCCCCCCCCCTCCCCGCCCCCCCCACACACACAACCACACCCCTCCACCCCCCACACCTGCCCGCCCCCCCAACCCTCCAGGTCCATGACTGGCATGCCTCTGCTGTTGGCCCCCCCCCCCCCCCCTTCCCCCCACTCACACACACACACACCCCGCCCACTCCCCCCCCCCCCCCCGCCCCCCCCATGTCCATCTGGCCATGCCTCTGCTGTCCCCCCCCCCGCAGCCCCACCCATTCCCACCACACACCCCACCACACACACACCCCTCCCCACCCCTTCCCCCCCCCCCCCGCCCCCACACACCGCACGGCTACGCCACACAAACACCAGCCCATTCCCCCACCCCCCCCCCCAGGTCCATGACTGGCGGGCCTCTGCTGTGCCCCCCCCCCCTGCTGTGCCCCCCCCCCCCCCCCCCCCCCCCACTAAACACACACACCAACCCCTACCCCCACACACCTTCCTCCCCCCCCGCCCATGTCCAATGACCACCCACACACAATCACACACACCCTCCCCCCACACCCGTTCCCCCCCCCCCCCCCCATTCCATTGACTGTCGTGCCTCTTCTGTTCCCCCCACAACCGCCCCCCCCCCCCCCCCCCAGGTGCCATGACTGTGCATCCTCTGCTGTGCCCCCCCCCCCCCCTCCCCCCTCGCAACAACACACACACCCCCTCCCCCCCCCACATCTGCCCCCCCCACCCCCAGGTTTATGACTGGCCATGCCTCTGCTGTCCCCCCCCCCCCCCCCAACACAAACACAAACACAGCAACCACACCCCGACCGCCCCCCCCACCACCGCCCCCCCCCCCCCCCCTCTGCCCCCTCCGGGAGTCCATGACTGGCATCCTCTGCTGTCCCCCCCCCCCCCCCCCCCCCCCCCCCCCCACACACACACAACACACCCACCTTTACCCCCCCCCCCCCCCCCCTTCCCCCCTCCAGTTCCACATTACTGTCATGCCTCTGCTGCTGGCCCCCCCACCCCCCCACACACACACCCGCACACAACACACATCTACCCCCCATCCCCCCCTCGACATCTGCCCCCCCCCGCCCCCCACCCGCCCCCGGTCCAGGTCCTGGCATGCCTACACTTGCTGTGCCCCCCCCCCCCCCCCGCCCCCCCCCCCCCCACATACATCACACACCCCTCCCCCCCACCCCTTCTCCCCCCCCCCACCCCCCCCCCCCCCCACACAACCACACCCCTCTCAGTCCCCTCCCCCCCACAGCCTGCCCCACCACCTCCATGTCCATGACTGGGTCATGCCTCTGATGTTTCCCCCCCCCCCCCCTCCCCCACTCCACACAACACACACAACCACCTCCCCCCCCCACATACATGCCCCCCCCCCCCCCCCCCCCCCAGGTCCATGACTGGCATGGCCTCTGCCTTGTGCCCCCCCCCCCCCCCCCCCAGGTCATGACTGTCATGCTCTGCTGTTCCCCCCCCCCCCCCCCCCCACCACACACACACACAACACATCACCAACAACCCCTCCCCCACACACCTGCCCTCCCCCCCCCGCCCACCACACACACACATCCACACCTCCCCCCCCCCACACCTCCCCCCCCCCCCACCCCCGGTCCATGACTGGCGTGCCTCTTCTGCGTGCACCCCCCCCCCCCCCCCCCCCCCCCACACCACCCCCCTACCCTACACACACCCTGCCTCCCCCCCCCCCATGTCCATGACGGGCAATCGCCTCTGCTGTGCCCCCCCCCCCCCCTCCCCCACTCACACACACACACACAATCACACCTCCCCAACACATCTGCTCCCCCCCCCCCCCCCCCCCCCCCCAGGTCCAGCTGGCATGCCGCTGCTGTGACCCCCCCCACCCAACCCACCCACAACAACACACACACACCCCACCCCCCCACATCTCCCACCCCCCAATCTTCTGCCCCCCCCCCCCCCCAGGTCCATGCCTGGCCATGCCCTCTGCCTGTACCCCCCCCCCCCCCGACCCCCACCCCCACTACCCAAGGCCTTCTGTACCACCACCCCCCGCCCCCAGCCCCCCGCCCCCCCCCCCCACACCACAACCACAACCTCTCCCCCACAACCTGCCTGCCCCCCCCCCCCAGGTCCATGACTGGCATGCCTCAGTGCTGTTTCCCCCCCCGCCCCCCCCCCCCCCCACCCACCCCTCCCCACACAAACTTCCCCCCCTCCCCCCCACACACCACACAAACACCACACCCAACGCACTACACTCCCCCCCCCCCCCCCCCCCCCCGCCCACACACCACCTCTCGCCCCCCACAACCGTTCCCCCCCACCCACCTGCACCCCCTCCCCCCCCCAGGTCCATGACTGCATGGCCTCTGCGTGTGCCCCCCCCCCCCCCCAGGTCCATGACTGCATGCCTCGGCTGTACCCCCCCCCCCCCCCACACACACACAGCACACACACACACCCATCCCCCCCCCCCCCCCACCCACACACACGCACCCCAGGGTCCATGACTGCATGCCTCTGCTGTGCCCCCCCCCCCCCCCCCCCCCACCCCCCCAATCACACAACACACACCCCTCCCCCTCACATCTGGTCTCCCCACCCCCACCCCCCCCCCACCTCCCTCACAACCACCACCCCCGCCCAGGTCCATGCACTGGCAGGCCTCTTCTGTCCCCCCCCCCCCCCCCCCCCCCCACACCTCACCCGCAAACCCCTCCCCCCCACCCTGCCCCCCCCCCCCCCCCCACCCCCACCCACAAACACACACCCCCCCTCCCCCCCACACCTGCCCCACCCAACCCCTCCAGTCCTGACTGGCATCGCACTCGGCTGTCCCCACCCCCCTCCCCCCTCTCTCCCCACTCACCACACCACACAAAGCCCCTCCCCCCCACATCTGCCCCCCCCCCCCCCCCCCCCCCCAGTCCATGACTGGCATGGCCCTGCTGTGCCCCCCCCCCCCCCCACCCAACACCACACACAACACACAACCTCCCCCCCCATCTTCCCCATTTTCCCCCCCCCCCCCCCCCCCCCACCCCAGTTCCATGACTGTCATTCCTCTTCTTTCCCCCCCCCCCCCCCCCCACACACACACACACTCCCACCCCCATCTGCCCCCCCCCCCCCCCCCCCCCCAGGTCCATGACTGCCTGCCTCTACTGTGCCCCCCCCCCCCCCCCCCCCCACACAACCACACACACTAACCACACACAAACCCCCCCCTCCCCCACACACCTGCCCTCCCCCCCCCCGCACACACACACACAACCTCCCACACCTCCCCCCCCCCCACACTCCCCCCCCCCCCACCCCCCCCCCCCCCCCCCCCCCCCCCCCCCATCAGGTCATGACCTGGCGTGCCTCTGCTGCATTCCCCCACCCACCCACCCCCACCCCCCACACACACACACCCCCCCCTCCCCCACACATCACTTGCCTCCCCCCCCCCCAGGTCCATTTTGGAACTTGGCATGCCCTCTGCTGTGCCCCCACCACCCCCCCCCCCCTCCCCGCATCACACACACACA
>JACBWV010000610.1:39111555-39173764 GCA_013435795.1 Chlamydomonas sp. ICE-L | reverse complement strand
CGTCCCTCCTCCCCAAGTAATGTACCTGCTCTTGCAGTGGCCCTTAGGGGTACGCGTATCCTGAACGGCATTGACGACCTTGGAGTGGGGACCCTGCCACATACCGACCCCTCATCCCCCCCCCGCAACTACAGTGCTGCCACTATAGAGGGCAAGGCTCTGTGCAAGGAGTACCTCAGATGGGGGTGGATGGACATTTATTTCTTGTTGGACAGGATTGGCGTAACATGTGGTGTGTGGTGGGGAGGGGGGGGGGGGGGGGGGGGGGGGGGAGGCCCGGTGCTAGGAGCACCTACAGAGGGTGTGTTGTTGTAACAATTCCCGTTAATTTTTGGCGGAGGGGCCTGTACGGGGGGGGGGGTGTGGGGGTGGTGGCTGTGGCATGAGTACCTGGCAAAAGGTGGTTAATGTACATTTGTTTATGTTTGGACTTGAGGGCTGTCATGAGGGATGGGGGCTGTGTGCTAGGATTACTACGATGTTGGTGATGTACTATTCGTTCATTGTTTGGGGGCCAGGATGGGCCTGTACAGGGGGGGGGGGGGGGGGGGGGGGGGCTGTTTGCAAGTAGTACATTGCAGAGTGGTGGGTGATGTACCCTCGTCTAGTCCCAATTTTACCCAACCCGCAGACCCCCCCCCCCCCCCCCCCCCTCCCCTGCATAAGCCCCTGACCCCATCCTCCCTCTCTACCCCATATCCTACCCACACACCACACAACCACAACCCACATACCAGACACGCACAACACACCACTCCCCCCCCCCCCCCCCCACAACACACCAAGCCAGACTCCCACATACAACACACAACCATCCACTCCCCCACACACAACACACACCGCACTCCCACATACACATACACACACACAACACACATACCAGACACACACAACACACACGCACCCCACCCCCCCACACACTCCCAAATACACACAACACACACACACACAAAACCACACACACACTCCCATTTACACACACCACACACCACACACACACATACTCTCACATACACACACTCCCACACACACACCACACAACACACACACACATATTCTCGCATACACACGCACACCACACACCACACACAACAACACACAACCACACACACACACCACACCACACACATATCACACCCACCAACACTCCCACCCACACATCACACACTCCATTCCCCCCCACCCCCTCCCCCCCCACCCACCACACCCCACACAACACTCCACACCACAACCACACACACACTCCCTCCCCCGCCCCCCCCACTCTCACACAACTCACACACTTCACACACCACACTCACACACACCACAACAACACATGCCACACACCCCTCTCCCACTCACACACATACACACACTCCCCACCCCTTTCTTTGTAAACTTCTCGTGATCCCTCCAGCCCCTGTTTCATTTTTCATCCGCAGGTTTCCCCCTCACACACAACAACCCCCCACACCCCCCCCCTCCCCCCCCCCTCACACACACCTCCTACCCACCCACCCACCCACCGGTCTTTGGACTTAAGCGTTGACCCCCTCCAAGCCACTGGTGTGCAGTTTCATCTGCCTCATCCCCCACCCCCCCCACACACACTCACCTCATTCGCCCCCCCCACACACCCCACCCTCCCTCCCCACACCCCACACATACACCACACACACCCCACTAGGGCTCGGACATGTTAAAGTTTATCCTCCGCCCCTGGTGGCAGTGGTCAGCCCGCCTCATTCCCCCCCCCACATCACCACCCGCCCCCACCCCCCCCACCCCACCCCCCCATCCCTCCCACCCCCCCTCCCTCCCCCCCCCACCCCACCCACCTCTACCCCCCCTCTCACCCCCCCCCCACCCCACCACACACACACACCAGGCTTTTGGACTTAGCGTTGACCCTTCCAAGCCCCTGTATCAGTGGTCAGCCGCCTAATCCCCCCCACACACAACACCGCCAAGCCCCCACCCACCACCCACACTCTTACCCCCCCCTCTCGACCTCCCGCCCCCCCCCCCCCCCCCCCCCCCCCCACACACCACCACCAACAGGGCTTTGAACTGTCGCGTTGATCCTCCAAGCCCCCTGATGGCATGGTCCAGCCCCTCAGCCCCCCACACACACACCCCCCAGCCCCCCCCCCGCCCCCACACACTCCCCACACACCCCACACTCTTTACCCCTCCCTCTCACCCCCCCCCCACCCCACCCCCAACACACCCACACCAGGGCTTGGGGACTTATCGTTGACCCTTCAATCCCCTGTTAGCATGGTGTCAGCCGCTGGTTCCCCCCCAACCAACAATCACCCCCAGCCCCCCCCCCCCCCCCCACACCCGCACTCACACTCTTACTTAACCCCCCCTCTCACCCCCCGCCCCCACACACACCCAGGGCTTTGGACTTAGCGTGACCCTCCAACCCCTGGGTACAGTGGTCAGCGCCAGGTTCCCCCCCCCATCCCACCCTCCACACTCCCCCACACACACACACTCTTACCCTACCCCCCCTCTCATCCCCCCCCCCCCCCCCCACACACACACACACACACACCAGGCTTTGGACTTAGCGTTGACCCTCCAAGCCCCTGGTAGCATTGGTCCACCGTCTGGTTCCCCCCCCTACCACACACACCCCCCACACCTCACACACCAGGGCTTTGGGACTAGCGTTGAACCCCTTCCAAGCCCCTGTTACATGGTCCGCCGCCTGGTTCCCCCCCCACACACACCCCAGCCCCACCCCCCCACCCCCCCCACACACACTCTTACCCCCCTCTCCACCCCCCCCCCCCCCCACCCCCCACACCCACACACCAGGGCTTTGGACTTTAATCGTTGCCCCTTCCATCCCCTGGTATCATGGTCAGAGCCGTCCTGGTTCCCCCCCCCCACCCCCCCCACCCCCCCACCCATCACCCACCCCACCCCCACCCCACACACACACACCAGGCTTTGGATTACGTTGACCCTTCCAAGCCCCCTTGGTAGCAGTGGTCCAGCCGCCTGTTCCCCCCCCAGCCCCCAGCACCCCCCCCCCACACACACACACACGCACCCCAGGGCTTTGGACTTAAGCGTTGACCCTTCCAAGCCCCTGGTAGCAGTGGTCAGCCGTCTGGTTTCCCCCCCCCACACACACCCCCAGCCCCCACCCCCCCACCCACCCCCACACACTCTTCCCCCCCTCTCACCCCCCCCCCACCCCCCCCCCCCACACACACACACCATGGCTTGGACTTAGCGTTGACACTTCCAAGCCCCCTGGAGCAGTGGTCAGCCGTCTGGGTTTCCCCTCCCCCCCCCACACAACACACACACACCCCGCACACACCAGGGCTTTGGACTTACGGTGACCCTTCCAGCCCCTGGTAGCAGTGGTCAGCCGTCTGGTTCCCCCCCCCCCACCCACCCCCCCCCCCACACACACACACCAGGGCTTTGGACTTAGCGTTGACCCTTCCAAGCCCCTGGTAGCAGTGGTCAGCCGTCTGGTTCCCCCCCCACACACCCCCCCCAGCCCCGTCCCCCCACCCCCCCCACACACACACTCTACCCCCCCTCTCACCCCACCCCAACCCCCCACACACACACACATACACCAGGGCTTTGGACTTAGCGTTGACCCTTCCAACCCCTGGTAGCAGTTGGTCAGGCCGTCTGGTTCCCCCCCCACCCCACCCCACCCTACCCCACCCCACCCCACCCAACCCCCCCCCACACACACACACACACCAGGGGCTTTTGGACTAGCGTTGACCCTCCTTCCAGCCCCTGGTAGCAGTGTTCAGCCGGCTGGTCGCCCCCCCATCCCCCCCCCCCCCCCACACCACACACTCTTACCAACCCCCCCTCTCCCCCCCCCTCACCCCCCCCCCCCCCCCCCCCACACACTATCCACAACACACACACACACACACCACACACCAGTGCTTTGGCCTTAGCGTTGACCCTGCCAAGTCGCCCCCTGGTAGCAGTGGTCAGCCTCTGTTTCCCCACCCCGCCCCAACCCACCCCCCCACACCACCCATGGCGTTGGACTATAGCGTTGACCCTTCCAGCCCCTGGTAAGCAGTGGTCAGAGCCGTCTGGTTCCCCCCCCACACACCCCCCCCACCCTCCCCCCACACACACTCTTAACCCCCCCTCTCACCCCCCCCCCCACCCCCCCCCACCCCCACACACGCACCAGGGCTTTGGACTTAGCTGTACCCTTTCCAACCCTGGTTAGCAGTGGCAGCTGTCCCTGGTTCCTCCCCCACCCCCACACGCACACCCCCCCACACACACAAACAGGCTTTGGACTTAGCGTTGACCCTTCCAAGCCCCTGGTAGCAGTGGTCAGCCGTCTGGTTCCCCCCACACATCACACCCCAGCCCCCCCCCCCCCCCACCACACACCCACACTCTTACCCCCCCTCTCACCCCCCCCCCCCCCCCAACCCCCCCCTCCCCCCCCCCCACACACACACCCACACACCCGGGCTTTTGGACTTATTATCGTTACCCTTCCCAGCCCTTGGTAGCGTGGTCGCCGTCTGGTTCCCCCCCCACCCCAACCCCACCCCCACCGCACACACACACACACACACCAGGGCTTTGGACTTAGCGTTGACCCTTCCAAGCCCCTGGTAGCAGTGGTCAGCCGTCTGGTTCCTCAGAAGGGCATTGGGCTCATACACTCGGCCGTGGGTCGCTCGGTGGAGATGGGCGGCCAGTTCATGCTGTTGGGTAGCGGACACAGCGACGATGTGTTCAAGCACATGGCTAATGGGCCGTACAAGGACCACCCAGACTGCAGGTGGGGGTGCATCATAATAATAATAATAATAATAATAATAATAATAATAATAATAATAATAATAATAATATAATGGATGGGTGGTGGTGTGGGGTGGGGGGTGGGGTGGGGGGGGGGGGGGGGATGGCATTACACAAGGACGACGTGTTCAAGCACATGGCTAATGAGCCGTACAAGGACCACCCTGACTGCAGGTGGGGGTGCTTGATAATAATAATAATTATAATAATGATGATAATAATAATAATGATGATGATAATAATAATAAAAATTTGGGGGGGGGAGGGGGGCGGCATTACACAACGACGACGTGTTGGAGCACATGGCCAATTGGCCCCTGATAATGACCAGTGGGGCAGTGATAAACCCTTGGCTGCAGAGCTCTACTTTTGTTCCTCTGGGTTGGCCTATCAAATATTAAAATATCAAAATATAGGTATAGAAGTTGAATCTGATAGCCAGGGATTTGCTTATTTTCAAATCTGGAAGTTTTTTTTGTTTTAACTGCGTAGTTTAAGGCCTCCTCCCGGAACAGCATTAGCATCGTTTTGTACAGCTTTTTAGGGCCTTTTAGGGCCATTTGTTCCCCTTTAAAGCCACAATTTGGGCCAAAACGGGGTCAAAGTAGGGATCACTGCATGTAGCGGGAAAACAAATTCCTGCTGAAAGTTGACTATGTATACACCCACTCAGGGTCTCGCACCCACTTCTATTTATTTTCTGCATGCAGGCTCCAGATCATGTACATGCAGTGAATATTATTTTATTTATTTACTAACTGACATACTGACTTATTTATTTATTGGTCTATTTATTTTATGATTTGTGTACTGCATGCAGGCTCCAGATCATGTACATGCAGTGAACATTATTTTATTTATTTACTAACTGACTGACTGACTTATTTATTTATCTATCTATTTATTTTATGATTTGTGTACTGCATGCAGGCTCCAGATCATGTACATGCAGTGAATATTATTTTACTCACTTATCTCCGTAGGTGCCTAAGTCCTAAAACGCCCTAAGTTGAATCGCTATTGTGTTTCAAGGTCCTAGTAGTTCTGAGTAGATCATATTGTTCGCGAATGCGTCAGCTAGGCTCCCAGATGATTTATGTTCGCATTCGCATCTGGCTGCGAGCAGCCCAGCCCGGGAGGCTGGCTGGCAGTACACGAGACGTACAAAAAGCTAGAATTGACTTTAACGAGGTCGCGGTACGGAATCGCGCGAGCTACCGCGCCTGAAGTTGCCGCGGGATGAAAGGCGTATCGAACCCCTACCACAAGGTCGGAGGCTGCGCATCAGCCTCGGCCTCGGAATTTGCAACCCGAAAATTCACCTCCCTTGGTCCCAATTCCACCTCCCGACTTGAGATTTCACCCCCCCATTCCAAATACAAATTTCAAATTCAAATTTCAATTTCACCCCCCATTCCAAGTACAAATCTAACTTCAGATGTGGACGTTTGAAGATAGGTTCAAAAAACTGTTTTTGAATTTATTTGAAAAGTGTGATTTGAAATTTGAAAAACTTGGTTACGTTTTCAGCGGGGGGGATCAGTTATTCTACATGCTATCAAGCAAAAACTGTAACTCAGACAGATGCAACTGAGTCTATGCAGCTACGCACATGAGTTAGGACACCCACTAAATTCAAATTATCAGTGAGTTTTTGCTCTGTGTACTGCCGTACCGCCTGTACGCTACATCCCTCAACCTGCCAGCACCATGACATGTAAAGGAAGGTGTGAGCTATGGGACTACCTACTTTTTATTTATTGGAATTTATTTTTAGCGCGATAGACCTTGAATCATATTTATGAAAAGGTGATTCGACTTAGGGAAGCCCGTGGTTCAGAAATTAGCCTGTTTCACTTGACCTGGTTCACACCGATTGAGCAAACCAAAATTTGAGGATTTACATATCGAACTGATGTGGTTGGGCAACTTTATGCCAAAACATAGTTGTCTTTGGACTGGAGGCCATATGCTAAAACCATGCGATTCATGCTTACCAAGACTCAGACACCTATGGAGATACTTAATTTCTGACTGATTTATTTATTTATTTACTTATTTATTTGCTTATTTGTGTAGTGCACGCAGGCTTCAGATCATGTGCATGCAGTGAACATTGTTTTATTTACTTACTAACTGACTCACTTATTTATTTATTTATTTATTTGCTTGTTTGTGTACTGCATGCAGGCTCCAGATCATGTACATGCAGTGAACATTATTTTATTTATTTATTTACTAACTGACTCATTTATTTATTTATTTACTAACTGACTCATTTATTTATCTATTTATTGTATGATTTATGTACTGCATACAGGCTCCAGATCATGCACATGCAGTGAATATTATTTTATTTATTTACTAACCGACTTATTTATTGATTGATTTATTTGTTTATTTATTTATCTATTTACTTATTTGTTTACGTATTTACTTATGTGTGCACTGCATGGAGGCTCCAGATCATATACATGCAGTGAATATTATTGTATTTATTTACTAACTGACTGACTTATTTATTGATTTGCTTATTTACTTATCTGTTTACTTATTTGTGCACTGCAGGCTCCAGATCATGTACAGTGAGGCACTGGCTCACATCATCTACGCTGCAGCTGACATTGTGCTGGTGCCCTCCTTGTTTGAACCGTGTGGCCTGACACAGGTATGCGATGCTCTACTAGGAATATCACTGTTTTTGAATTTTGAATTTTGAATTTGAACCGTGCGGCCAGGCTCAGGTATAATATGCTCTTTTAGGAATATCACCATTTTTGAATTTTGAATTTTGAATTTGAACCGTGCGGCCTGACTCATGTATGGGGTACTCCACTAGGACTATCACTGTTTTAATTTTCAGGTCAAGCAGCAGTTTCCTGGGTAGCCCTAAAATGGGGATCCTAACGTGGTTGCTGGTTAGTGACTGTCTAGTGTGTGTGTGTGTGTGGGGGGGGGGGGGGGGGGGGGGGTAGGGGGGTTAGTGTGTTAAGGATATAGGGAGGTAGAGGGCACATTTGGAGTCCAGTAGGGCACCAGGAAAAATGTTATCATCATCATCAAAAATAGGAACAGCGCGCTTATCAGCAGTTCCGTAGATGGCCCAAAAATGTAACAGAGCGCTTATCAGCACTTCCGTGGATAGCCCAAAATATAAACAGTGCAGGAAAAAAAGATAACGTCTGCAGGGGCGTGGTGTCAAGGGGACCCTCCTGTACGCCGCTGCTGGGGAAAGTCACCATCATAGGAACAGTGCTCATCTCATCTTACCTCGCCTGTCCCTTCATAAACCAACATTCCCCCCCCCCCCCCCCCCCCCCCCTCCCCCCAATATATAATACTCGCTCGGTTCCTACAAAGCAGACAGATTGCTGCAGGAATAAATGCGATGCCCATTAGCTATCAGCTATGCCCGCGCTGGAATTAAAGGGTAGGGGGAAAAAGCAAGGATCAGCTGTCAGTCAGAGCTCCGGGAGAATTCTGCATACAGCGCGAAATTTGTAGGAATTGATGCCGGAAGCGAGTAGAGGGGCACGCATTTCCGCCCAGTGCAAAGCATTGCTACAAGCGCGCCCAGTCAGAGCTTTGTTCCTGTTGCGAGTGAAATAGGGGCGTCAAGCATTCAATTCAACAGCAGCGGTTGTATCGTTGTGGAGGAATAGCTTCAGAGTGAGCGCTTATAAGCGACTGAGGTTTGGTCAATACTGGTATTTAACATGTTCCTGTAGCTGATTCGAACCTCCCAGCGCTGGTCCGTGAATACGAAGTCAGTGGTGCGTTGGGGCGTAACAGCTTGCGAGCTCGAGGTTTCACGCAGCCGTCTGACGAGGTTATTTCTTGGGGTACGTGGCCTCAACTTCCCCCTGCCCCTTTCGCCTGCCCCAGGATGACCTGGCTGGAATCTGTCCAGCGTGTCAACCAGCGTTCTGGTCAAGGCATGCTCACATGGGGGACTTGGGATGCGCGATGCCAGAGCCAACAGTATGGCGATGCTAAACATTAATAATCGTTCTGCACGATGCTGCAGCCAGCGTTTGGGTCGACTGGAAACATTAATAATCGTGCATGAACGATGCCCAGGCCAAAGTTTCGCGAGCTCGAAAACATCACCCAGACCTGAGAAAACGATGGACCATTTCGCGAGAAACATTAATAATCGTGCCTGCACGATTAATCGTGCTTAGGAAAAACGCTGCCCCCCATGCTCCGTGCCCCATCAACTAACCCTCCCCCTCCCCCCCCCTCCCCCCCCTCCCCCCCCTCCCCCTCTTATCTCATCTCACCTTACCTGTCCCTTTATAGACCCACATTCTCCACACCCCCCCTTCCCCCACCCCATGCCCCATGCCCCATCAAGAACCCCCCTCTCATCTCATCTCACCTTACCTGTCCCTTCTTGAACCGACCGTGTCCACCCCCCCACCCCACCCCATGCCCCATGCCCCGTCAACTAATCCCCCCCCCCACCCCCCTCATCTCATCTCATCTTACCTGTCCCTTCTTGAACCCCCCTTGCCCCCCCCCCCCCCCCCCCCCCCCCCCCCCCTTCCCCCCATACCCCATCAACTAACCCTCCCCCCCCCCCCCCCTATAATCTCATCTCACCTTACCTGTCCCTTATAGACGCACATTTTCCTTCCCCCCTTCCCCCCATCCCTCATCCCCCCATCAACTATCCCCCCACCCCCCACCCCCCCCTTCCCCCCATACCCCATCCCCCCATCAACTAACCCTCCCCCCCACCCCCACACACACCCATCTCACCTTACCTGTCCCTTCATGAACCAACATCCTCCCCCCTCCTTCCCCTCATACCCCATCAGGTAACCCTCCACTTCCCCCCCCCCCCCCCCCCCCCCCCTCTCATCTCATCTCACCTTACCTTACCCTTCATAGACCCACATTTCCCATCCCCCCATCCCCCATCCCCCCATCAACTAACCCTCCCCCCCCCCCCCCCCCCCCCCCTCATCTCATCTCACCTTACCTTACCCTTATTAGACCCACATTTCCCATCCCCCCATCCCCCATCCCCCATCAACTAACCCTCTCCCCCACCCACCCACCCATCCCATGCCCACACAGCTGATTGCCTTGAGGTACGGAGCAGTACCAGTGGTGCGGCGAACTGGTGGCCTGGGCGACACCGTTAGAGACGTTGACAACGGCAGCCAGAACCATCTACCGGCTAACGGTTTTGTGTTTGATGCTCCTGATGAGAGCTCTTTGTATGGCGCATTAGACCGCGCCATCAAACTGTTCAAAGACGAGCCTGCTAAGTGGCAAGAGCTGTCCATCAGTAACATGCAGGTGGGTGCGTTTGGGTCATGAGGTATGTGTGTGGATGCTTAGGGGGTTGCATTTGGGGGTGGGCAGAGGGTGGATCAGGGGGGGGGGAGGCATTGGACCGAGCCTTGAAGATGTTTAAGGAGGAGCCTGCTAAGTGGCAAGAGCTGTCCATCAGTAACATGTAGGGGTGTACTTATGGGTCATGCTGTATGGGTGTGGATGCATGGGGGGGTTGGGGTTGGATGGAATGGGACGGGACGAAAGGGGATGGGACAAGAGGGGATGGGAGGTGACAGGACGAGATGTGTTGGGATGGGATGGGTTAGAATGGGACTGGATGGGATAGGAGGGGTCATGTGGGGGATGGGGGTGGCTAGCTGGCTGACTGGCTGTCTGACTCACTCACTCACTCACTCACTCACTCACTCACTCACTCACTCACTCACTCACTCACTCACTGACCAACGGACTGTCTGCCTGTCTGTCTATCTGTCTGACTGACCCGACTGATCTGACTGACCTAACTGACCCAACTGATCTGACTGACCCGACTGACCTGACTAACCTAACTGACCCGACTGATCTGACTAACCTGACTGACCTGACTGACCTAACTGACCCGACTGATCTGACTGACCCGACTGACCTAACTGACCCGACTGATCTGACTGACCTAACTGACCCGACTGATCTGACTGACCTGACTGACCTAACTGACCCGACTGACCTGACTGACCCGACTGATCTGACTGACCCGACTGACCTAATTGACCCGACTGATCTGACTGACCTGACTGACCTAACTGACCGGACTGATCTGACTGACCGGACTGACCTAACTGACCTAACTGACCCGACTGATCTGACTGACCTAACTGACCTAACTGACCCGACTGATCTGACTGACCTGACTGACCCGACTGATCTGACGGACCCGACTGACCTAACTGACCCAACTGACCTAACTGACCCGACTGACCTAACTGACCCAACTGACCTAACTGACCCAACTGACCCGACTGACCTGACTGTCCTGACCTGCAGGATGAGGTGAGCTGGAACAAGAGTGCCAAGGAGTACGTCAACCTGTACAACTCCATCGCATCTAAAGACTAAATTCGCTCAGCATGGGGAATCATCTCAATCGGTTTACACAGAGCCATATCCCCATATGATACCACTGTTTCTTTGGGGAGTGTCAGCTTTAGCTCTAGCACCAGCTTTAGCTTAAGCTTGAGCACCAGCTCTAGCATCAGCTTAAGCTTTAGCACCAGTCTCAATAAGCCGACAGGGGGCTAAACATAGCATCTTCCATCCATCTCCAGTGGAAGCCACAGGGCGGAGTCCAGGGTTCTACATGACGCGCACTATTGCGCACTAGCTTGCAAGGTTTTGGATACGACCGCGCGATTCACACAATGTTGTAAACCCCCTCTGGGTGCGGCGCGCAGATTTCCGTTTTCAACTGAGTCACAAGCGCAACCCAAAAGGAGGCAGTTGCGTCAAAAGCGCAACCCAGAATAACGAAGTGTAGTACCCTGCAGTGTTTTTCCTTTCAGCTACGAGCCTCAGCTTCTAGGCAGCTCCCCTGCCTCCCTATGCATCCAAAGCTAACGCAGTCTACTGCACCTGGACGCTGCCGTCATCAGTAATCTACACCGGTTGAAATGTCGGCGCAGAGCCCAGTGGATGAGTCAGAGAGCTGCCTAGAAGCTGCTGCTCCTAGCTGAAAAGAAAAACACTGGTACCCTGGTGGAGCCCACAGCTTTCAGCTGCTTTGGAATGTCCCTCATGCCAAACCCCCTCTGGGTGCAGCGCGCAGGTTTCCGTTTTCAACCGAGTCAAAAGCGCAACCCAAAGGAGGCAGTTGCGTCAGAAGCGCAACCCAAAATGACAAAATGTAGTACCCTGGTGGAGCCCTTAGCTTTCAGCAGCTTTGGAATGTCCTTCATGCCACGAAGCCTCCAGATGCACTAGCTAGCTACAGGTTTGGCCCAAGGATGGGCGGGAGGAGCTGCCTAGAAGCTGCTACGTGCAAAATGATCTGGCGCGGTACAAGAGAGGCAGAGAGGAGCTGCCTAGACGCTGCTGCGTGCAAAATGACCTGGCGGCAGTACTTGAGAGGCAGAGATCGTGTGCTGATCTGGCAGCAGTACTAGAGAGGCAGAGATTGTGTGCTGATCTGGCAGCAGTACTAGAGAGGCAGAGATCGTGTGCTGATCTGGCAGCAGTACTAGAGAGGCAGAGATTGTGTGCTGATCTGGCAGCAGTACTAGAGAGGCAGAGATCGTGTGCTGATCTGGCAGCAGTACTAGAGAGACAGAGATTGTGTGCTGATCTGGCGGCAGTACTACACAGGCAGAGATCGTGTGCTGATGCTCCAAGAACTAGATCAGATATTTCTGAAGCATAGTAAACAAACATTATAACTAACATATTTCCGTATGTTGGTTGCTGGCCCCAGCACAAGCGAACGGGCTGGCTCCATCAACCTCACGCTTCGCCGTAAGGCGTACCATGTATTTAATTATTTATGTGTTGCCGTATGTGACAACGTAACTATTTAGCTAACAGTATAAAACACAGAGACCCCCCCCCCCCCCCCCCCCCCCCTCCTCCTCCTCCTCCTCCCCCTCCTCCTCCTCCTCCTCCTCCTCTTCCTTTAGACTCCCTCCTCCCCTCCTCCTCCTCTAAATACCGTACAGGTATTCAACCCAGGGCACAAGCATGGATCAAATCCTTGATCTATGCTCCTCCCAATCACCCACACCCACACCACACACCCACGTTCATGTCACCACATACATTGGTAGCTCTACAGACCAGGGGGCTTGCCTCGCTGGAGCAAGGGTTGTTCAGAACGCTGCGTCCAGGGTGGCAGACGCAACATGGGGAGGGTACATTGCGTCTCAGACGCTGATTTTGTAGGGTTTTGTCCGTTGCATATCAGAGGGTCTGGTTGCGTCGCAGACACAGATTTTGAACCGGTTGCGTCTCAAGAAGCAGGTTTTGGAACAGACTGCGTCTTGAGAATCAGATTTTGGGTCTCCCTGAACAACCCTGGCTGGAAGCCGCAAATCCATTAGACTCACTCACTCATTCACTGTGACTGACTGACACAGTGTCTGACTGACGCACTCAAATCCATTGGGTTTTGAAGTAGCCTGGTGGCCAGGTTTGTTGGTGTCAGATCTGCAGTGAGCAAGCTGTATTCCCTTCATGTGGTGGTGATGCTCAGCAAAGTTGGCTCGTTTTTTGTTTTGCAGGTCGTTGTCAACCGCGATGGTAGCTTGTCCAATTGAGGTAGGAGACCGCTCCCCATCCGCGTACGACGGGCTTCCCTAACACCACGCCCCACCAGGCGTTAGCATTACATTTGGCTCGTTTTTTCCTGGAGCCTGCTTGGATTGGATTAGATGAGAACATTGTTGTTCAGCCAACTCTGGGCTGCTCACCGTCTTCCAATTCCAAGTCCCCCCAACCCCCCGTGCAATACCCAAGGGAACCAGGGAGCCTACTAGCCGGATTACCATTTACCAGTAGGCATGTGTGTGTACGTGTGTGGTGTGTGCGTGTGTGGTCTGGTGTGTGCGTGTGTGTGGTGGGGTGGCAGCCGGATTACCATTTAACAGTAGGCCTGGAGCCTGATTGGTGGAGTACCTTCACTTTGACTAGATTTTGACTGCCAGGCTCTTTAATTTTCATTATCCGCTCATTTTGTTTGTTTTTGTATCCTGTGCTTTGAAAGATAGACACACAATGCAGTACTGCTTTTCAGTTAATTACAAAATACCGGTATGATGAGAATCGCAAAATTGACTTATCTATAGCACGAACTCAGGGCCTACATCGGTAAACCGATCGTTTGGTTTCCGTTCATGAGTGATATTTCTGTTTAGCCCCTCCTGATATCATGGTTGGGCTAGCCCCTTTAGCCTATTTGGCTACCCCTGGAATGTAACAGCCTACCGGTACGGGAAGTGCGCCTACTCTTTTGTAGGAGTGGCAACGCCATTCGAAACTGAATCCTCGGTGTCGCTGGTTTGTGTTGGGAGACCCACCTCCTAGGGTGAAAATCCTTTCACAACTGAAAACAAATCCACCGGTACCGGTACATGTACTGCTTAGTGGCACCGTAATTTATTCTCCTTTTTTTCTTGTGACTTCTCATTTGTTAGCTTCTTACCTCCGCCCCTGCTAGTGGTTGAGATCTGGGTCCTGCTCAAGGGGGTTTAATACCTACGCCACCAAAACAGTGGTCGGGAGTTTGGTTTGTTTATCCTCGACATACCCCTGATGTAATGTTTTTTTTTGCTTTGTGGGTGCTTTTTCTTTTTGTTTAAAGCACAGAGTCTCACATATCCTCGCGGTTTCAAGTAGACTTTAACATGTAGTGTAATAGCGAGCAATTTGGCTGCTCACCGTCATCGGCAAGAATTATACCAGGACAATGTAAGCGCGAGCAAATCACTTTTGTTTTTTTCATGGTGTGCGTTGTTCTACTGGCCCACAGCCTGCTTCCTGCGACGCAACCAACCCACTTATCAGCATTTCCTACATGCATTATTATCAGGGCAGGGCATGCATTATTATCAGCATTTGTGAACTACAGGCACGCGGATGCTATATCGGCATCTAGATCTAGATGCCGATACAGCATCTGTTTGCCCGTAGTTCACAAATGCAAATACCACTGAAGCTGCATCTGCTACTCAACGGACCCCCTCCCCCCCCCCCCAGGATGCAACGGACCCGTCGACGTTGCAGGACACAGCGACCTGAAGAACCCTGAAGCACACGCCGGTTGCTCTACCTGTTCGACCAGATTCCCATGTACGGATCTGACCTTGAACTTGTTAGCTTCAGCCAGCAATTGGCTGCTCGCCGTCTTCGGCAGTATGTATGTGTGTGTGTGTGCATATTTATACCGGCAATATGTATGTATAAATATACCATGTGTATATATTTAAACACGTGTATATAAACCGGCAGTATGTATGTGTGTGTAATATATATAAGGTGATAGACCCCATCACCCATAAGTTTGAAGACACCCTTCTGCAGCCAGCCATATTATTGATGTGTTATCGCGCAAGCACGATTTTTCATGTTTACCGTATTCCCGTTTTGGTCCATCGCGCCCCCAGGTGTGGGCGGGGGGGTTAAGCTAGGGCCAGATCTGGTTATACGTTTTGGCATGTATCTAGGTCAGTGCTGGTTCGACCGGGACAAGATTTGTTTTTTATTGATCTTTAGTTGACAGCTTCGTGGTGAAGGAATGCAAAACACATTTGTGTCCCTGTCGAACCAGCACTTCCAAATAGTGGCCTCAACAGGCCCCAATTAGACAACAATCGGGCAATAAAGTTACACTTTTTTCACTTTTTTTGAACCAAAAGTCAGCTCGACTTCAAAACACCCTTAGCCAAGATGCAAAACATTATTCAGATATGATTTGGCACAGATCATATAATTTGACCGAAAATGTGCCCCAAATGGCACATATCTTGTGTTCCAAGATTCTCATACAAGTTGGAAATTCAATCCAAGTTGCAGGAGACAAGTTTTCACCCTTTCAGCATATTCTACCCAGATGGATTTGGTGAAGAAGTTGAGGAGGTCACCCATTTGACCTACACAAGTACCAAGCCAGGCCATTCCCAGCCCTTACAGGCTGGCATACCGACCCGCAGCAGTCGGAACGAGAGGCAAGATCATGCAGTTTCTGACAATTCAACTTCAGGCATTATGATGGATGGCACAATTTGATGGCGATTGATAATTTCCTTGGCTCGATCTGTGCTCTGTTGAGCTCGCGGCAGTCACTTACGTACGATCGTGTACCCTCGGGACTTCCGGGAAGCTTTCTCCACAGGCCACGGCAGGATGCGAAAATACGATGTAAACTCCGGAAATTGCTTTGCGTTTGCCTTTGGTCTTCACGGAGACATCGCAAAAGAAATAACCAGTTTTGGGCCTGGGGCCCCCGGAGCTTAACCCCCCCGGATGTGGGTAATGTTTCCAGATCTCAGATCTCTGGGTGGAGCATCGCGCACCACGATTTTTAATGTTTCCGGGTGGCAGATGCTTGGCCCAGGCATCGGGCTACCACAAGTATTACAAGGGGCTCATGTCCTAGCAGTGAAACAACACCGCCCTTAAGTCGGACTCGAGAAACCACCCGCCGTCTTCCGGCAGCGGGGCTCGTACTCCGGTGGCCGAAATCTTAACCACCGGGTCTGGCTGCCACGAGTAGTAATGTTCCCAGATTGCAAGTGCTTGGCTTGGGCATCGTACAGCCGATTTGTAATGTTCCGACAGTACGAAGGCATCGCGCGCTGGTCACCAGCATGGTGGTGAGGTGGCCTCTGGTAGGGTGTTTCGCGATCAAAACGACCTCCTCCTAAAATCGCGAAATAATTCCTACGTAAACACTGCGCCACTCTAAGCTTGTTATAGGTGCTAACTCTTCGATTGGCGAGAAAATCAACCAGATATGGCGGGTGACAGGTTGGAGTTCGTTGGGGCGGTTGGCCCAGTCCTGCCTCGATATTGAAGCACTCCTAGCTTCAAAACGAAATCGAGAGAGCCTCGAGCGCGAAGCTTTAGCCAAACTTTCTTCGCCCAAATATTATCATACATACCATATAAGCTTTAAACGTCTCAGTTACAGCCTCGGAGTCATGCGCCCGCTCAAGTGCCTGACTCGTCACCCATGGAACGCCCGTTGTACGCCCATCGGACGCCCATGGAAGCACCGGGGAGCTCTTCCCGAAATGATGCGACCCTTTAGTTTCAAGGTAATACAAATTGATTGCACATACTAGAATCGGGCAGGCCAAAAAGGCTGCCCGATTTTTAATGTTTTCATTGGTCAAAATTTGCACCTGGGCATCGAGCAGCCCGATTTTTAATGTTTCTACCTTCCCATATGTTACACCTGGGCATCGGGCTGCCACAATTTGTAATGTTTCCATCTTCCCAAAATCACACTTGGGCATCGGGCGCCACGAATTTTAATGTTTATGCTCAAATCCTTAGGAATATCCCTGCCCACCAATCGTAATTGTTTGCATATGACCGGAAGGACGATGATTTTGTGAAAAGAGCCTTACTAGAGAATGTTCTAATGGCAACCAGAGATAGCAATGCTGGGGACCCTATACATATGAAACATACATGTTTTGATGTTAGCGAACAGTCAAAAGTCGAAAGTTTCCGTACCTAGATATTAAAGTATCTTTGAACAGCCATGGTTGAGAGCCTTGGAGCATTTTTGTTGTTGTAGCATGGGATACTGTGTATGTATGTTACAGTCCAGGGGTAGGCCGAATAGGCTAAAGGAAATTGCCCAACCGTGCAGGAAGGGCTTAAAAAGAAAAAGCACTGATGAACTGAACCCCAAACAATCGTTTTACCGACGGGGGCCCTGAAGCATGGCATACATTACATTACGTTGTCATCAGGCCATTGTTGGCCAAAGACGAGCCCGCTCCACAACTTCAGATAGGGGTCTTCCAACAAATCACCAGAAAAAGAAAGGCAATATTGCAGCAAGCAAGCATGATTATCAGCACAAATTCCATACCGTATTGAATTTGAAATTGTTACCGGTAATACAGTTACTCACAGGACGTGAAGTTAAGGACACCATAGCGTAAGCCGGAGCTAGCTGTAGACACCGAACTTCCACATGATACATGGAATCAATTGGGAATTAACATGGCTCTACGTATTCATAGTCAACCCGTCCATCACCATGCCAGCAGTACAGCTGAGTGGTCAAAGCAATACCTGCTCTGCGATCGTGTACAGCCCGAACTCCTTACTTTGGGGGAACCCCGTCTGTCCTGCCAGGCTGTCAGTCTGTCACCCGGGCTTGCTGACGACCAGCTCGTGACACGCTGTCAGTCCTACCAGGCTGTCACTTGGGGATGCTGACGACCAGCTCGTGACACGCCCAGCAAGAGGAACCACCCACGAGGCGCCACGGGTCACACCTAGCAAGCCATGCCTCAATCTAAAAGCTTGAATCCTCACCCCCTGATCCTCATTTCTCGCTTGGCACTACTACTGGGGGAATCCCGTTTGAAATTTGAAATTTGAAATGGCTTGGGTGGGATGAGACACCTCGCGAACGAATCGGGTCACGTTTCCACCGGTCTGTCATCTACCCCCATTCTGCCTTACTCGTTCTTACTGCGCGCACGCTGTCGATACCTCCGCTTTTCGCATGCTCACCAGCTTGCCTATTCAGTCAACAGATTCGGACCCGCACCCTTTGGGTTGCAATAATCTATAGGAGGCGCAATGAGAAGCAGGGCATCGAAGGATGGTCGCATAGATTCGTATTTCGTGCGTCAGGCCACGAGTCAAAGTGGGAAGAAGACGCAGCCTAGCAGCAACGAAGCACCTCAGGTGGAACTGGGGGTGAGGGACAGAGGCACATGCATGCAGGGGGGGAGTGTGTGTGTGTGTGTGTGTGTGTGTGGTGGTGGGGGGGGGGGGGGGGGGGCTAGTTATTCTTGCTAGGATGAATAACAGACTGTTGGGTGAGAGTCAGAGGCACATGCATGTATGCACGGGATGCTGGGAGGGTGGGTGTGGGTGGGGTGGGGGGTCTGACTAGTTATTCTTGTGAGGATGACTAACATACTGTAGGAAGCGGTTAAGCGGCACATGCATGTGTGCAAGGGGGGCTGGGAGGATGTGTGTGGGGGGGAGGGGGGGGGGGGGGTATATTTTGAGTAGGGACAGGAAAGGGGCATGCGTTGCATATTTTGCGAAGGGGGGAATATCTTGACTGCGTGTAAGTGATTAAGGGAGAGAGGGAGGGGGTTGGGGGTTGGGGGGGGGGGAGAGAGTAGTGGTAGTGGTGTGCACGTGTTTGTTACCCTAACTGTAACCTGTAATAATTTTGTGTCACAGCTACTCACTTGCAGTGTTTAACAAGCTGTGTGTGGGTGGGTGGGTGTGCTCGTGAGTGGGTGGATGGGTGTGTGTGGGTGTGTGTGTGTGGGTGTGTGGGGGGGGGGGTAAGAGAGGTAGTGGTGTGCACGTGTTTGTTACCCTAACTGTAACCTGTAATAATTTTGTGTCACAGCTACTCACTTGCAGTGTTTAACAAGCAGTGTGTGTGGGTGTGTGGGTGCGTGTGGGTGTGGGTGTGGGTGTGGGTGGGTGTGCGTGCGTGTGTGTGTGGGGGTGGGTGGGTGGGTGGGTGGGTGGGTGCGTGTGTGGGTGTGGGTGTGCATGTGTGGGTGCGTGGGTGGGTGTGCATGTGTGGGTGTGTGTGTGGGTGTGGGTGTGGGTGGGTGGGTGGGTGCGTGTGTGGGTGTGCATGTGTGGGTGCGTGTGTGGGTGCGTGTGTGGGTGTGTGTATGCGTGTGTGTGTGTGTGGGTGGGAGTGTGTGGGTGTGTGTGTGGGGGGGGGGGTTCTGGCATATTGATGCCATACTTATGCTTCCTCTATAAGATGCTGCTTGTAGCCGAACAGAACACAGTGCGTATAGCCTTTGGCTCAGTGTTTGAGGCTCTGAGGCATGTGCATGCATGGGGCCCTTCTCTCTCTGCCTCTTTGCCTCTCCCCCTCTCTGCCTCAAACACATACACACGCATCCTACAACCCCGCACTCTAAGCCTCCGCACCGCCTCTCTCTCTCTCTCTCTCTCTCTCTCTCTCTCTCTCTCTCTCTCTCTCTCTCTTTCTCTCTCTCACTCTCTCACACACACGCATACACACACTCAAATAGTCCCCAAGCATAGCGTCCACCCCCTCACCGCACCACACCTCACACCAAACCACACCTCACACCACCACACCTCACCTCACACACCACCACACCACTCCACCCAAAACCAAACCAAATCAAACCACCATCACGCACAATTTTGAACTCTACCATGTACCGAGCAGCGACCAACAGAAATAACCCAGGGTCCTCTTGGAGGGCAAATACTAATAAAACCCTTCTTTCTGCCCCTCACCAGGATTTGGGTGCAGCCCCCCCTCAACAGACTCCTGGTCTCTCCAATGAGGAGGCAGGGGAGGGCGCAGCCCCCCCTGCACCGGCTCCCCTTACCAAGGAGGAGGCAGGGGAGGGTGCAGCCCCCCCTCCAGAACCTTTCCAGGCCTATGCCAATGGGAATAGTAGAGAAAGCTCGAAGCGTCCACTGCCCTCACAAGGGGAGGTCAACCTGACTGCAGAGACTTCTAAAGAGGGGGGCCTTGCCCAACAGGCTGAAGGGGGCGGACCAGTAACGAAGCAGCAGCGGCTTAATCAGGAGCCTGCTAAACCCCAACCGACACCAGCAACGAAAAGCGGCGCAGCAGCAAAAAGCGGAGCCAAGGCGGGTAGCAAGAGCAGTACTGAGGGGGCCAGTGGGGGGGCTGCGTCCACAGCTGCATTGGAGCTGTCTGCACTGCTGAGGCAAGAGTCTTGGAGAGAAGCGTTGGAGGGAGAGTTCGGCCGTCCTTACTTTCAGCAGCTGAGTGCTTTTCTAGAGCAGGAGTGGGGAAATCAAAAACTAAAGGTCAGCTATCTGCATCGTGTTTGGCAGTGTGCTTCTGTTGGTGGTGGTGGTGCTGCTGTACTTGGTGGTGCTATTGTTGTTGATGGTGGTGTTGCTGTTGCTACTTCGGTTGCTGTCCCTCTTTTCAGCAGCTGAGTGTTTTTCTGGAGCAGCCCTATGCTGATCAGTTGCTGTCCCTATGCTGATCGGTTGCTGTCCCTATGCTGATCGGTTGCTGTCCCTATGCTGATCAGTTGCTGTCCCTATGCTGATCAGTTGCTGTCCCTATGCTGATCAGTTGCTGTCCCTATGCTGATCAGTTGCTGTCCCTATGCTGATCAGTTGCTGTCCCTATGCTAATCAGTTGCTGTCCCTATGCTGTGCCCATGCTGATCGGCATTGTGCTCCTTTTGCTAGTTGTGTTGTTGTTGGTGCTGTGCGCCCCTGTTGGTCATGGTGCTGGGGTTGCAAACATCCGAAAACCTAATCTTTCAGCAACCGATCACCTATTCCTGGACCAGGAGTGGATAAATCAAAAAGTGAAGGTCAGCCCTCCGCATGATCTGCTGTGCACTTCTTTTGTTGGTGGTCTGGTGGTGGTGGTGGTGGTGATGCTATGCTGTGTACTCCTGTTGGTCGTGGTGCCGGGGTTGCTAGCACCCTGAAACCTAAACCCTGTTGAGCTGCTGTTCTTGTTTTTGCTGCTCTTTACATGCACCTTAACTAAACAAGTAAGCTCCCCCCCCCCCCCCCCCCCCCCCCCCCCCACACACACACACACACACCACCGCATACAAACACTTTCACTAAACAATTAAGCTACACACACACACACCACCACACGCATACACCTCCACTAAACAAGTAAGCTACCCCCCACACTTCCCCCACCACCACACACCACACACACACACACCACCACATGTCAAACGAACACACAAACAAGGACACGCTCAAGCACGCAGCATGAGTACAAGCTAACGACAGGAATGGTGTTCAATGCGTTCAATAGCTGTCCTTTCCTTCACAAGCACGCAGCTTGGGTACATGCTAACAACAGCACCTCCTACTTGGATTCAGGTGTCCCCTCCCCAAAACACACTAAACTGCGAAAGGACAGCTATTGAACGCATTAGAAGGAATGGCAAAAGGAATTGTTGTTAGCTATAGTCCTTTCATAAATATTGAACTGTTATTGAAATGTAATTAGCTTTCATATTGCTTTCATTTTTAGTTTCTTTCATATAGCTTTCATATAGCTTTCATATAGCTTTCATATATATTGAACTGTTATTGAAATGTAATTAGCACTTAGTACTCAAGCACGCAGTTCCTTTGCATAAATGGTGTTCAATGCGTTCAATAGCTGTCCTTTCCTTCACAAGCACGCAGCTTGGGTACATGCTAACGACAGCACCTTCTATCTGGATTCAGGTGTTCCCTCCCCGGAACTTGGTGTTCAATGCGTTCAATAGCTGTCCTTTCGACCAGGTACGTGCCTCCTACCTTCTTATGCAAACCCCTACAACACACCATCTTGAATAGCAGTACCAACACCAACAACATTAGCAACAGCTCTTCTAGTTGCACCACCAACACCAGCACTAACAACACTACCAACAACACTACCAGTGCCAACACCAACAGCACTGCCAGTAGCACTACCAACACCAGCACCAACACCACTACCAACAACACTTCTAGAACGAGTACCGACACCAACAATACTACCAACAACACTACTTACACCAGTGCCAACACCAACGGCACTACCAACAGCACTGCCAGTAGCACTACCAACACCAGCACCAACACCACTACCAACAACACTTCTAGTACGAGTACCGACACCAACAACGCTACTTACACCAGTGCCAACACCAACGGCACTACCAACAGCACTGCCAGTAGCACTACCAACAACAGCACCAACACCACTACCAACAACACTTCTAGAACGAGTACCGATACCAACATCACTACTTACACCAGTGCCAACACCAACGGCACTACCAACAGCACTGCCAGTAGCACTACCAACAACAGCACCAACAGCACTGCCAGTAGCACTACCAACAACAGCACCAACAGCACTGCCAGTAGCACTACCAACAACAGCACCAACAGCACTGCCAGTAGCACTACCAACAACAGCACCAACAGTACTGCCAGTAGCACTACCAACAACAGCACCAACAGCACTGCCAGTAGCACTACCAACAACAGCACCAACAGCACTGCCAGTAGCACTACCAACAACCGCACCAACAGCACTGCCAGTAGCACTACCAACAACAGCACCAACAGCACTGCCAGTAGCACTACCAACAACAGCACCAACAGCACTGCCAGTAGCACTACCAACAACAGCACCAACAGCACTGCCAGTAGCACTACCAACAACAGCACCAACAGCACTGCCAGTAGCACTACCAACAACAGCACCAACAGCACTGCCAGTAGCACTACCAACAACAGCACCAACAGCACTGCCAGTAGCACTACCAACAACAGCACCAACAGCACTGCCAGTACCACTACCAACACCGCACCACAGCACTGCCATAGCACTAACCAACAACGCACCAACACACTGCCGTAGCATACAACAACAGCACCAACAAGCACTGCCAGTACACTACCAACACACACCAACAGCTCTGACTGCCAGTAGCCCGACCAACAACAGCACCCCCGCACTGGCCAGTCGCACTACCAACAACACACAACATCACTGCCATAGACTACCACAACAGCAACCAACAGCACTGCCAGGAGCACACACTACCACACCAGCACCAACAGCCTGCCAGTACACTACCAACAACAGCAACCAACCGCACTACCATTAACCAAATACCACCACATACTAGTTACACGTCAAACACAAATAAGACTATCAGCAGTACAAGTCAAACACAAATAAGACTATCAGCAGTACAAGTCAAACCAAATCAAGACTATAGCAGTAACAATCAAACCAAATAAGACTAATCACAGCAAGTCAAACCAAATAAGAACCTATCACATACAAGTCAAACACAAAAAGACTATCAGCAGTACAAGCCAAACACAAAAAAGACTATCAGCAGTACAAGTCAAACACAAAAAAGACTATCAGCAGTACAAGTCAAACACAAAAAAGACTATCAGCAGTACCGCCAGTCATTGCCAACTACCAACACCTACAATAATACCAGCAGCAACAAGACTTGTAGACTGTTAGCAAGCAAAACACAGTGTAACCTCAATGGGATACATTTATGGTTGAAGCTGTTATTTTGCATACCACTCACTCATCACTCACTCACCGTACATCATTTATTTTGCATGTCACTCACTCCTCACTCACTCACCGTACATCATTTATTCTGCATATCAATCACTTGTCACTCACTCACTCACTCACTCACACACTCACCGTACATCATTTATTCTGCACATCACTCACTCATTACTCACTCACCCACCGTGCATATCACTCACTCAATCACTCATCACTCACTCATTAATGAGTCACCCACCGTGCATATCACTCACTCAATCACTCACCGTACATCATGTATTTTGCACATCACTCACTCAGCACTCATCATTCACTCACTCGGCATTCACTCCCTCATCACTCCCTCCCTCATCACTCACTCACCGTACACACTCGTGTGTCTGTCCAGGTCAAGGTGGTCATCTTGGGGCAGGACCCCTACCACGACGATGGTCAGGCAATGGGCTTGTCCTTCAGTGTAACGCACGGCGTCAAGGTTAGCACCTCATAACTAGGGACCGGCATACCATATGATGTTGACCAAATGCAAGTATGATATCATATGATATCATACAAATTGCATCATATGATATTGTATACACATAGTAACTTAAGCCTAGTCTGACTGCCAGTATGATATGATATCATATGATGGCATGATGTCATTTGATATTAAATTGCCGTTCCCTACTCATAATATCATAATGTGTCCTTCAGAGTCTACCCTACGGCAGCCTGCACCTCCTGCCTGGCCCAACTTTTGACCAAATGATATGCCGGTCCCAAACCATCGCTGATGAAATCTGAATTGACGAATTTCAAAACTGAGGCACTCCCTACGGCAGCCTGCACCTCGTTCAGGTTGTTAAACAGGTGTTCAGGGTATTAAACACCTGTTCAAGAACTGCAGGTTTAACCAATGTTGTACAAAAACATATGATATCATACTCGCATATGATATCATACTCGCATTTGGTCAACATCATTGGTTTAAACTGCAGTTGTTGAACAGGTGTTTAATACCCTGTACACCTGTTTAACAACCTGAACAGGTGCAGGCTGCCGTAGGGAGTGCCTCAGTTTTGAAATTCGTCAATTCAGATTTCATCAGCGATGGTTTGGGACCGGCATATCATTTGGTCAAAAATTGGGCCAGGCGGGAGGGAGGTGGGGACGCGATTTTAAGCTCAGCAGAAAAAATCCAAACATGGCTAAATAAATCAGAATAATCTTGTGTACAAACACCCATGGCAACTTTCACATTTTTCGATTTGATTTTAGACCCATAACTGGCAGGGACCCAAAAGTAGGGACTGGTATATCATATGATGTTGACCAAAGGCGAGTATGATATCAGATGATATCATACAAATTGCACCATATGATATTGTATGTAAAAGGTAACGTAAGCCTAGTCCGACTGCCGGCGTTATATGATATCATAGATCCCATCCAGTATATTTGTGTCGTACTTTGCATGGGATAAGAATCCCCCCCCCCCCCCCCCCCCCCCCCCCCCCACACACACACACACTCACACACACACACTGCCCTCCTCCCTCCCTTAGATCCCCTCCAGTTTGAGGAACATGTACAAGGAACTTGGCAGCGACGCCGGTTGCAGAATGCCAACCCACGGCAACCTGCAGAAGTGGAACCAGCAGGGTGTGCTCCTGCTGAATGCAGTGCTCACAGTGCGTGCACACAACGCTGGTTCCCACTCCAAGAAGGGCTGGGAGCAGCTGACCGATGCGGCCATTGGGGCCCTGTCGCGCAATCGATCGGGAGTGGTGTTTCTACTGTGGGGACGCTATGCTCAGGTGGGTGAGGTTGGGGTGGGTGGGGGGGTGCTACTCAACGCAGTGCTCACAGTGTGTGCGCACAACGCTGGTTCTCACTCCAAGAAGGGCTGGGAGCAGCTGACCGATGCGGCCATTGGGGCCCTGTCGCGCAATCGATCGGGAGTGGTGTTTCTACTGTGGGGACGCTATGCTCAGGTGGGTGAGGGTGGGGTGGGTGGGGGGGTGCTACTCAACGCAGTGCTCACAGTGCGTGCACACAACGCTGGTTCTCACTCCACGAAGGGCTGGGAGCAGCTGACCGATGCAGCCATTGGGGCGCAATCGATTGTGTGTGGTGTTTCTACTGTGGGGACGCTATGCTCAGGTGGGTGGGTGGGTGAGGGGGGGGGGGGGGGGGGGTAGGGTGTGTTGCTGCTCAAAGCGGTGCTGACCGTGCGTGCGCACAACGCAGGCTCCCACTCCAAGAAGGGCTGGGAGCAGCTGACCGATGCGGCCATGGGGCTCTGTCGCGCAATCGATCGGGAGTGGTGTTTCTACTGTGGGGACGCTATGCTCAGGTGTGTGTGTGGGGGGGGGGGTCTTGAAGGTGCTACAAGTAGCACTACTTGTAGCACAAGTGCTACATTGCGTTCCTTGTTGTTTTGGGGTGCTTTGTCAGGGGCTTTGGGGGTTGCTTTTTATCCCCAAGAAAGCTGCTTGTAGGAAGAGAAGGCTACTAGGAGCACCATGGTGCTACATGAAGACACCGGTTCCTTTGAAACGATCCTGGTGTGGTGGGAGGGGGGGGGGGGGGCTCTACTGAAATCACTGACTTTTTTGTCTAGCTGTCTTTACCGTTTAGCCCAATCCTTTAATTGACTCAGTTGGCACGCCCTTGATCAGTTTTTTTGTGTCAGCGTTTGCTTCTTTGCTTCATTAATGTTTGCTTCTTTCTGTGCTTGCTTGCTTGCCTGTTTTTCATATTTTGTTGCTTTCGTTTCATTGTTTAGGTGGACGGTTGTTTTGTTGGTCGGTTGGCTGTTAACAGTGCTTGGGGGTAATCAGCATCCAGGCACTAAGGGCCTTTGCTGTTGCATCTCCAACTTCATTGCTAAGGCTCTTTTTCCTCATTATATCGCTTTCGTTACCCAATTCTTGCCTCATTCTATTGCTCTTTTTACATCATTCTTGCCTCATTCTTGCCTCATTGAATTGCTCTTTTTACTCCATTCTTGCTTCATTCTTGTCTCATTGAATTGCACTTTTTACTCCATTCTTGCTTCATTCTTGCCTTATTCTATTCATGTGTTTACCTTCTTCTTGCCTCATTCTTAGGGATGGGAAGCAAACGTATAATTTTATTTGTATAAGCCGTATAAACGTATAAACGTATGCATATAAACGTATAAAACGTATCTAAAAATTAGGCACTTCTTGAGAAAATACATTTACATGGGTTTTAAGGTATTGCCGCGTAGCTAATTTCATTGGCATCACATATCAACTCTCAGAAAAATAATCTGGCAAGTTTAGGTTGTCCAAATCTTAGAAAAGAAATCACGACCAGAAAGCGCGTCGGCCAAGAAGTGCGGCGGTGCCAATCTAAGGGAGCCATTAAGTGCCAGTTGGTCTATTATAAAACTGTATAAGTCCGTATAAGTGTATAAAAATATAAGTACATAACGGTATTTCAATAATGTCCATGTTCACATTGCACTAGGCTTGCACCATCAATCCTTCAAGCCCACATAGGAGCACAGCTTGTGGAATGGAAGGCTAGGTGGCGCTCTGATATGTGTGCCATCCTGGCTATCTAGATCAACCTTAAGGCCACATGTTTATAGAATGGTGCTTGTGAACGGTAATTTTTATTGATTATTGTGATAGATAAGATCAAATGCTTTCCAATGAGCTATCTAAATCAAAAATTTAATGAAAACCAAGAAAGATAAGTGCCGGGACGTGTGCCGTACTTCTCGAAGTACAGACTATACGTTTTGTATACGACGTATGTAAGGTCGATTTGAGAAAAACTATACGACGTATAAACGTATATTATACGTTTGTATGTCGGCCCAACCCTACTCATTCTATTACTCTGTTTACCTTCATCTTGCCCCCATTCTTTTTCTCTTTATACTTCATTCTTGCCTTATTGTTGCTTCATTCTATTTATATTTGTATCTTATTCTTGCCTCATTCTATTGCATCCCCAACTCTACTTGTTGTGTGTATGTTACAGTCCAGGGGTAGCCAAACAGGCTAAAGAGACGTGCCCAACCTCAATATCAGGAGGGGCTAAAATGAAAATAAGCACTGATGATCTCATCACATTTTTAAATAAATTGTACTTGCTAAGACATTGCTTTTTTTGCCTCATGCTAGCACTAAAGGCCTTAGCTATTGGATCTCAAACTTCAGTGCTAAAGCTCTTTTTTCCTCTGCTTGCACAGGACAAGAGCAAGCTGATTGACAGCAACAAGCACCATGTGCTTAAAGCAGCGCATCCTTCCGGTCTGTCAGCACATCGAGGCTTCTTTGGATGCCGCCACTTCTCTCAGACCAACGCCATCCTCCACAAGAAGGGACTGGAAAAGATAGATTGGCAGATCGACCCTATGTAGACGGGCAGATGGGTAGCACCTCACTCAGCTCTGTCGACACATACAACTGGCTGCCAGCACTTCTCTCAGTCAAACGACATCCTCCACAAGAAGGGGATGGGAGCCATAGACTGGCAGATCGACCCTATGTAGACGGGCAGATGGGTAGCCCCTAGAGGCTTCTTTGGCTGGCGCCACTTCTCTCAGGCCAAGGAAACCCTCCGCGAGAAGGGGCTGGGAGCGATAGATGTGCTGGTCGACCCTATGTAGGCATCGCTTCCTTTTGGTCTGTCAGCACATAGAGGCTTCTTTGGATGCCGCCACTTCTCTCAGGGCAATGAAATCCTCTACAAGAAGGGATCAGAAAAGACAGATTGGCAGATCGACCCGATGTAGGCTGGCAGTGCATCCTTCTGGTATGTCAGCACATCCAGGCTTCTTTGAATGCCGCCACTTCACTCAGTCGAAAGACATCCTCCGAAAGAAGGAGATGCAAGGACTAGATTGGCAGATCGACCCTATGTAGGCAGCGCATCCTTCTGGTATGTTGGCACATAGAGACTTCTTTGGATGCCGCCACCTCTCCCAGGCCACCAGCACCCTCCACAAGAAGGGGCTGGGAGTGATAGATTGGCAGATCAACCCTATGTAGACGGGCAGATGGGTAGCCCCTAGATGCTTCTTTGGCTGACGCACTTCTCTCAGTTGAACGACATCCTCCACAAGAAGATGGAAGGACAAGATTGGCAGATTGACCCTATGTAGAATGGCAGCGCATCCTTTTGGTTTGTTAGCGCATCGAGGCTTCTTTGGATGCCGCCACTTCTCTCAGTCGAACGACATCCTCCACAAGAAGGGGCTGGGAGCCATAGACTGGCAGATCGACCCTATGCAGACGGGCAGATGGGTAACACCCCACTCAGCTCTGTCGACACATACAACTAGCTGCCTGCACTTCTCTCAGTCGAACGACATACTCCACAATAAGGGGCTGGGAGCCATAGACTTGCAGATCGACCCTATGTAGACGGGCAGATGGGTAGCACCTCACTCAGCTCTGTCGACATATACGAGCTCCTTGGGCTGGCGGCACTTCTTATATCAACACCAACACCAACATCCTTTGCAAGGAGGAGATGGAAGAACTAGATTGGGAGATCGACCCGATTCAGACGGGCAAATGGGTAGCACCTCACTCAGCTCTCTCGGCACATACTAGCTCCTTGGGCTGGTGGCACGTCTTTCATGCCACCAACATCATTTGCAAGAGGGTACTGGAAACGATAGATTGGCAGATCGACCCTATTTAGACTGCCAGATGGGTAGCCCCTCACTCAGTCCTGTCGACACATACAACTGGCTGCTGGTACTTCTCTCAGTCGAACAACATCCTCCGCAAGAAGGGAATGGGTACAATGGATTGGCAGATCGACCTTATGTAGACGGTCAAATGGGTAGCCAACTCACTCAGCTCTCTCGGAACACACGAGCTCCTTGGACTGCCGGCTGCATTATAAACGAATACTCGCTGGTGAACTGAACCCCAATTAATCGTTGACGACTAAGGACTTGTACAGTCTAGGGGTAGCCAAATAGGCTTAAGGAACTTGAACAACCTAAATAACAGGAAAAGCAGTTTAAGAAGCAAGTACAGTTGAAGTGAACCCCGACAAATCGTTTACGCTGGGGCCCGGAGTTCGTGCTATGCAGAAAATATTACTGTACAGCATGCTTCTTGTCACTTTTATTAATACGTTCATAGATAAGCAGCCGCAGATTAGTTATTAAGGTTGTTTTTGTTGTTGCAGTCTAGGGTTAGCTAATCAGGCTTAAGGAACTTGCCCAACCTCGAATAATGAAGATAATTATATACTACTACGAGGAGCTGTAAGAAGCACTCAATTAACTTGACCTTGGTTAAATAGCTTCAGCCAGCAATTTGGCTGCTAGCCAAATTGCTGCCGTCTTCGGCAGTAAACAAATAACCAGGAAATGTAAACTCGAACAAATCACTTTTCTTCTTCTTCAAGATTCATATTTTCCTCCCCTTCTTCTGAACGATAAAAAACAGAGCAAGTTTATGAAAAGGGCTCTTGGCGTTAGAGAGAACACCTCTACCGACTTGGTCCTCAATGAACTCGATAGGTCACCTACATGGGCTCAATGGTTGAGACAATGTATTGGCTTTTGGAATAAAATCGTTGACCGTAAGGACGATGATTTTGCGAAAAGAGCCTTGCTAGAGAATGTTCTAATGGCAGCCAGAGATAGCAGCAAACAATGCTGGTCTCATGGATTACTACGATGCATTCAGAGATTAGGTGTTATAGAACATTTCTCTGATATCATTCAAGATAATCAGACGTCACTGAGCAAGATTGACTTAGGTAAAATTGATGAAGGCATCTCTAAAATAACAGACATTGACTGGCAATCCCTGTGTACATTGAACCCCAGGAATCTTGGTGATAACCAAGGAAGCGGTATTAAAACTATTACGTACGCGAATTGGATGATGTCAGAGGATAGAAACCATAGTTTAAGCTACACTAACTTATTAAACAATAGGGATGATATTAAATGCATAGCAAGACTACGTCTTGAAGCCCAAAACTTGAATGTCGAATCAGAAAGGAGTACCTCTCGTTCTGGTAGAATCTGCAGGTGCTGCGATATGTTGGTTGACGGTAGAAGATGAAATGCATTTCATATTAGAATGTCCGTTATACGCTGAGGATAGAAACATTTTTTTTGAGAAAATGGACATTGATCCAGAATTGGTGGATAGAAACTCCAGTATGAAGCTGGTCATGAATCCTGATTCCTTTGAAGGATGGAAATACTTAATTAAATTTATAAAAAATGCGATAATAATCGCTCAATTACATTATCATCCCAGCTGAGATGATGATTTATTAATATTGTAGAATTAAATTATCACTGTAGCACGAACTCAGGGCCCCCGTCGGTTAAACGATTGTTTGAGGCTCAGTTCATCAGTGCTTGTTCTTTGTAAGCCCTTCCTATACGGTTGGGCAAGTCCCTTTAGCCTATTTGGCTTACCCCTGGACTGTAATATACATACAGAGCAAAAACACTAATCATACCTATAAAAGAATACTTGATCCTATCTCCTCATACATTCATGGATGAACAGAGGAAGCTTCGCTCCGCCTTCAACTTTTTGATTGCACAACTGGTAGTGTAGAGGAATCCTTTTACTCTCAGATTGGGAAATCAGGTTCTGATACTTTCTTCTCGAATTCAGTAAAGCTTCGTCTGTACATTCAAAAACTCGTGGTGCTCATCTTGAACGGTTACAGAATCACGTAGGTGACACACTCGATCCTTCTAAGGAACAATTGGACGTTTCATCTAGTTTCCAACTTTAGGTAGTGGGAGAAAGTTCTAAATCTAGACATATTATGCACCACCTTGTGAGGTAGGTCTTCGATGAGATAATTAGGCATCTCAGGCTTCCCACTCTCATCCCATGATGAGGGGGACACCCAAGTCTGGTACGCAGCATTCTTCCTTCCTTGTGATCCAGAGCTTTCATCTCTCATGCTCGTATCTGATGACTTGTTGCTATGGTGAAAAGATAATTGGATAAGCAATCAATTGGAGACCTTCTCCACTTTCCAGTTATCTGGTTTAAGTTTCAAAGGTCCCACACCTCCACGTAAATTCAGAGATTCATCCTGGGAATCTTCCAAAGAGTACACCATCGCAAGGACATCAGACACATCCTTACTCCAACAGTTTTTATCAATGTGCAGATTGGAACATGTTGACCTTGCAATTATGTCCTGAAGTTGACACCAGGCAGTCAGACACACAGTTTGCAGACTGGAACATGTTGACAAGGCTATGATGTACTGAAGTTGTCAACAAGCAGTCAGACCCACAGTGTGCATATTGGAACTCGCGAGCAAGGCTGAGAGATTCGAATTAGCCAGGAATATTGAGTTGTCAATTATTTGAACAATAAGATTGAGGTGGGCAAGGCCCTTTTCGCTTATCTGGCAAAGCACAGATGGGCATATATCACTGCGTCAGAGATCGATGTGTTCTCACATTAGACCATCAGGCAAGCCTTTGCAATTTTTGCATCCAGCGACCACGTACACGGCTTGTCAGCATTAGCTGTATTCTTGCCATGCTTTTTTTATGTCCGCGTCCCATCTGGCGCCGTCCCTTTGGGACCGTTGCATCCGGTACCCTAATCTCTGATATAGATCCTGAACTATGGGAGTTGGCGCCTCTCCAGGGCCGACTTCCCCACTTGTAACTAGGGATAGGCAATATGATATCATGTACTGCAAGGGAGCCTTCGAAGAACAGGACTTGCAAAAGCCTTATTGAGTGCAGCCATATCTGGCATATCACACCGATAGGGATTTTTAGCAGAGTCCCCCCACCAGATTCAACCCGTTGCCCGTTTGACTGACCAACCGACCGAAACATTGAAGCCTGACACGTCAGCCAACTGCCTCTTAACTAACTGGCTTCGGTCAGCTCCATTCCTGTTGCCACTTGTTGTTCCGTTGCCAACACACTCCGCCAATTTTCCGCGTCACTTGCGACGCTGCATAGGACTTGTCTTTGAGGACTAAGCCTACAGGACTAGGACTTTAGGACTGCTACACCCAGATATTTAGGCAGTATGTACTATACCCTCGCCTGTCTTCTTTTCTTTCCTCGAAATAATTATACAATTGGTTGTTAACTTCACCTTGCCCTACGCTGCGTTAGGTTTGGCTGAATAGCTAGTCATTTTCCAGGCTGTCGAAGACGGCGAGCAGCCAAACTGCTGGTCAGAGCTAAACTCAAGTTCAAACCGAATAGACAGACAGGGGAGCTGTCTGGAAGAGAAAAACTCTGATAGCCGTACATAATCCACCTCATAGGATCCATTTTGAACCTCTTTTTCCCTGAATGCACAATTTATTTCTGAAGAACTTGCTTTATTGCTATGCAGGTGGAATACATGAGGCAGTGCGTGTGTCGGCATGTTGTTGCTTGCCAAAAGTTCTAGGAGGACATCTACAATTGAAGGATCACTGTCAAGTTGGATGGCTGGTTTATAATGAAAGAGGAGACACATGTCAGTATTCCCTGGTTTTAGGATGGTTAGGGCGTGGTCCGCAGTTTACGATGACCATGGATGCAGTCCCAGGTCTTGAAAATAGCAAGACCAGCACGTGTTTAAGATCAGCGATTCTAAAGGACCGCCTGAAGGATTCCCTATTGCATTTATTTGGATGGGACACCTTTCCTTTCTGATTAGGTTTAGATCACAAATTGCTTTTTTGGATCTCCGGACTTTGTCGGGTTCATTTAGGTGGATTCCTGATTTTCTGACATTTTCGAGGATGATTTCCCAACATCTGGAAAAATTGAGGAATCTGACCATCATCATGATGATGTCCTATAAATATTCGTTGTTTGATAGAAATTTCTTCATAACTTGGACTTTCAATATGTCTTGCTTGCAGTGTCCTGAAAAAATTCATTGCGATTTCTGGATTTTTTCAGGATGATGCATTTGAGACCTGGAATTCCCCGATTACTCGATTTCATTTGTTTTCCAGCTTGCTAAAATTTACTGCGCTTTCTGGAATTTTTCAGGACAATGCGTTTGATATTTGAGAAATCTCTGATTTCAGCGTGATGATTTCTGGAATTTTCCAGGATGATGCTTTTGACATCTAAAAAATCCCTGATTTTTCGACTTAATTAGCTTTTCAGCGTCCTGGATTTTTTTGTGCGCTTCCTAGACATTTTCTGGATGATGCTTTTGATATTTGGGAAACCCCTGATTTTCCGATGTCATTTCTGATTCGACCCGGATTCATAAGAAATTCGGGTCCAGTTGTTAGGTGCCGTTTTTCAGGCGTAAACTGTAAACTGTAACACGACTATCAGAGAGAGAGAGAGAGCCCCCCTTTGCTGCTGTGATGGAAGTGGTAGTCAGTATATTTTGTTGGTTAGTGGTTTAAATGAAGGCATTAGTGTAAGACTAATGCCTTCAGACTGATGACCTGTCTTTCGTGGTCTTGGAGGGGCCGATGGACGCGTATTTTTCGATGTTGAGGGAATGTTGGTAGCGCAAGGGACGGTAGCGCAAGGGACTTCAACGTCACAATTATGACAGGTTCAATTTTCCTCGAAATTGTGCTTTGTTAGTCCGCCTCGACATCGCATTGCTATGGCTCGATTTTCGGCTTAGATTTTAACTCCTGCTATAGTCCAGCTTTACTCCAGCTCACGTCCAGCATGGGGCCTAAACCGAGGAAGAGGAAGCCTCAGACCGTTGAGCAGAAGGCAGCTAGGTCTCAGAAGGATAGACTGAAATATGCTAACCAGACCGCTGAGGATAAACAGGGCCTTCTTGACAAGAGGAAGCAGAAATATGCTAACAAGACCTCTGAAGCTTATATAAGGATAATAATATAATAATGATAATTATTATATAATGTAGGGATAATGCAATCGACTATCAGAAGGAAGAAATGAAGCGAGGTTTGAATCTTTAAAGGGATGTCCGTAACGGTCTGTAACGGTCCCCACGTTCAAATTCAAATTCAAGTTCTGACGGAATCAATCCTGATCGATGCATGGGAGTATGGGACACATACTCAGTGGGCATGGTGGTGATAATGTCGTCAAGAACTAGGAATATCTACAGTGTCATGTAACGTCTGAAAGACGTCTTAGCTTGAAATAAAGTATCAGGAGGGAAAGGATTTGAACCTCTCTATTTTCTGGCCTTAGAGAGTTAAGCGTCGAGCTTAAATCTCCTACATCCTCCCGCGGTTTAGCGATAAACCCGTGTATTCGAATTCGACTGCCAGAATACTCGAATAGTCTGAAGGTCGCGTGAAGGGCGCGGACGTAAGGCGCTTGAAGGTCGCGGACCTGTTTATCGGTTCAACCTTCGACGTCAGGGCACGTTGAGTCACGTCAGTTCACCTTCCTCGGGGAAGTCGTCGCCACCTCGTGGTAGCGTCGGTGACGGATCGTTATCTGTCACATTTCCCCCCTCTCTGGCTCGCGACTTCTCCTGGAGTCGTGTGCTTTTTCGGTGGACGTACTCGTCAGGGGTTTCTGTCGAGGCTTCGCGACGAGTGCGGGGGCGGACCGGCGCGTGCGGATCAGGGACGGGTGGGAGATCGAGAGGGCGTGAGCGGTCTGGGTTCTGGCGCCAGTACAGATCGATTTCGGAAGTGCAAGGACCAGCGAGGTCGGATTCGAGTTCCCAGCGGATCAGAGTGCAGCCACTGAACGGAGTAGCGGAGGAGTCCCGAGTCGATTTTGTGGTCGACCACTTTGCCGATTTCATAGACGGGCTCGTCAGTAGTCCTGAAATGGTCGGGGTGGGGCGGATCATCGGAGACCCATCGGGGACGTAAGCCTTGAGCAAGGATACGTGGAACGTAGGATGAATCCGCCAGCCATCGGGAAGGGCGAGTGTCGCAGCGAGGGTCTCACCGTGTTTATCGTAAACTCGAGTGATGGGGAACGGTCCCACGAACCGAGGGAGGAGCTTTCGAGCTCGTCCTGGCCAATACTTCAGATTTTTCGTCGAGAGCATGACTTCCTGGCCGATAAGGAAGGTAACCGGGCGTCGATGTAGGTTACCGTACGTGCGCTGTCGATCTTCTGAAAGGCCTGTTTCGCACAGTCCAAGGCGTTGGTCACATGTTGAACCCAAGACACCGCCTGAGGGCTGTCAGAAGGGAGTATCGTGTCGGGAGGTTGGAGAGCGACTCGTGTGAAGCAATCGGGTGCAATTGGTCTCAGTTGGTAAGGCGGTCGGGATTGCCATCGGGGTCAGCGTGCGTGCGCTGTCGTTCGGAAGGGAGACTTATGAGGGGTGATCAGTCCTTGTTTTGTCCCCGGTTCGTTTTCGTTGTGTGTACGGTTCGTTGTGTGTGTTACAGACCTGGCCATGTATATTTTCGTGGATTCAGACCCCTCTGATTTTGGTAAGCCCACGTATGGGGAGCGGTTGTAGCGTGCCTTGGCAGCGCTCGTGTGAAGCCTTCACCGATTGGCACGAATGACAGGATCGAACGGAATCGTTAACATCAAGGCGCATCGGAGGCCATTAGTAATAACGGCCGATAGAGTTGAACGTGCGTTCGAACCCCGGGTGCCCGCCACACTGGGTATAATGGAAGGCGAACAAGATGCGACTCTTGAGGGCGTTGCCATTTGGGACCACGATCTGCGCCTCGGATGCTGAACGTTTAGAGCGGCCTGAACCAACCCAGGAGCCATCGGGGCGTAGGGTAAGGTGTTGCGTGTTTCGGGAACACCGGAACCACTCAAGAGTCACGTTCGGACGCGAGCAAAATATCGGGGAAATTTTCACGAGGGTGGATAGGGTCGAGTCGTTCCACAGAGAAAAATTCCATGTATTGCTTACGTGAAAGCCTCGGGCTTGCTTACGTGAAAGCATCGGTTGATTTGCGAGGTAGACCAGTGGTTCGGGATCAGTATCCATTTCGAATTCGCCTATACATTCTTCGAGATAGCATCGCCATTCCTTAAGCGCGAGTTTTCGAGAACTTGTGGGAATGGAAAGCAATCGGCCAACCCTCCTGAAGGAGAACGCCCCCCGGCCCTCGATGGAAGCGTCCGTGACAGATCGAAATTGTTACGTTGGATCGGGGTGGGCAAGCAGAGGAGCGTTGGTAAGGCTTTCGTTTATAGCGTTGAAGGCACTTTGACAGTCTTGAGTCCAGGCCGCCGCAAAACCTGATCCCCGCAGTCCGGCGTTCCGTTACCCAAGGGCTTGCCTGCCAGCGTTGGTATTTAAATACCAACCCACGGGTCGTGTCGATTTTTCAATCGCGGTCAGAGAGGGTGCGAGTGCGGGGTATCCTTAGTGGAACGGTTGTTCATGCTTCGAGCAAGCCGGAGTCGGGCAGGCGTGACTGCCCTGACCTGCGTTTTGTTGACTCGATTGCCATCCCCCGAGAGCACGTGGCAGAGATACTTCACTTCGGGAGTTCGGGTTGGAAGAATCTGCCTGTTTCGGGTAGGACCATTCGGTTGTCCCTTCGTGTTCTGCATCGTCTACGGAAGAGGAGTATGTCTTCCAAGTAAACGACGATGAATATGCCAATGAAATATCGGAAGCTGTCTATCATGAAGGCCGATGGGGCGATGGCGAGTCCGGACGGCAGGATTTTCTATACTAGTACTCGTGGGTAAAACAATAAATCGGCCGACGAAGCCTATCGTGATCAAGTCATGGACTTTTTGGTGAACCTCGAAGAGGTCAGCGGGAGACACCCGGTGTCCGCGTGAGGATTTCAGGGATGCCGCCAGTGATGGGGCAAACAAACGAGGTGTCCTGTCGAAGGACCTGAATTCATTTCTCATGGGGATTTCCGGAAGTTAAACGATTCCCAATTGAACAATCTCAGCTCGAGCTGCGTTCACTTTGCTGGTGGACACGAGCCCCGTCTCAGCTGGAGGAGCGTTCACTTGTGAATTTTCTGGTGGACAGTAGCCCAAGGGCGTTGCGTTCTGCAATTTCGAAGAGCTCGTTTCGACCCAATCCTGCAGGCTACAAGTTCAGGGTATGTTGTAGTGAGCCGTTGTTGGGTCAGGCCCGTCCTGGGGACCCAGAGGGTGGCCCGTGACCAGAGGCGAAAGCATGGGAGGTGTAATTCGGGGCGTGAGTGGGGACGGGAAACGGAACAAGGAACGAGCATTCGCTGCTGCAACGGAACAAGGGACAAGCGTAGCGCAACAGGTATCAAAGGCATATTATCATGGCCCGTCCAAATGGGGTTTTTTCGAGGGCAGGCAGAGGCATCACGACTTCTTACCGACGGGGAGTAGCCTCGAGGTAGGAGAGCCTCTGTTCCAAGAAGCGGGGCGGACGGTTGGGTGGGTGCGGTGTCCAGCGAGGGTCCAGAAAGTAAGTCCACTGAAGAGGGCGTTGATCTGCGGATAGGTGGGGGGGGTGGGCCAGCGTGAAAAAAAAGAGATCAGGCTCCGTAAACCAAATGTAACGTCTGAAAGACGTCTTAGCTTGAAATAAAGTATCAGGAAGGAAAGGATTTGAACCTCTCTATTTTCTGGCCTTAGAGAGTTAAGCGTCGAGCTTAAATCTCCTACATCCTCCCGCGGTTTAGCGATAAACCCGTGTATTCGAATTCGACTGCCAGAATACTCGAATAGTCTGAAGGTCGCGTGAAGGGCGCGGACGTAAGGCGCTTGAAGGTCGCGGACCTGTTTATCGGTTCAACCTTCGACGTCAGGGCACGTTGAGTCACGTCAGTTCACCTTCCTCGGGGAAGTCGTCGCCACCTCGTGGTAGCGTCGGTGACGGATCGTTATCTGTCACATGTCAACCTCCTCATCGGTTATTGTATCGGAAAAATTCATTTCCTCAAATTCATTAACTCGGGAAAAATTGATATTCACCACCATCGACCCTTGCGGTTATTCCCCGCCATACTACTGCGTTGTTCTCCGCAGCCTGCCGGTGGTTGAAGTCGAAAGGAAGCAAGAAGGGAGGACGCAAGCAAGAGAGAAAGGAATACGCCAGAAGGGAGTGCGTGCGGGGTGTGCGTGGGAACAACTAAAATCTGGTTTCTGGGCACCCGATGAAAAACGTTTAAAGTACCTCGGTGTATCCGTTATATATTAGTAGGATATGGACATCCTCGATTGCTCGAATCCTCGAATCAGACGTTTTCTTTTTTTTGTTTTACTTCTAAGTCTTAACTACTTATACATCTACTTAAATAGAAACCTAGTTAAATTGAAACCTTAGATGTGAATTTGAAATTAATTAAATCTGTTATATATTAGTAAGATATCGAGGGGCTGATCGTGCGCGAGCGGTGACACGACACTATGATCACGTCAAGGCTTTTTATTCCCGGAATAAAAATCGCACTGACAGTACAGTACTGAAATTCATCAGTTGAGTGCCACTTTTTCAAAACCGCACCGAACTTTGACGTAGGGTTCTCGACAGCAGGGCATATGCATGGCAGCTCCTCGACAGGGTTCTCCTAATAATTTGAAAGCATTTTGAAAGCATTTATTTATGCTGCAGAACGCTAGACCAGCCTTCGAAATCTTACAGCTTGATATCCCAGTGGGATAATCCCACACAGCTAGTATGATAGCGGGAAGCTGTTGTACATAATTACAAGGTCGCTAACACTGCCCAATTTGGTCATCCAATTACGATTTCTTCTGTATCCAGGTATGACATGTCAGCCTACCTAGGTGAAGAGCTAGCTAGCTAGGTCTTATCTAATTATTGAGGCACTCAACTGCAATAGGAGTGTGAAGAGTTGGAAAAGCATATGGAGATGAGAGGAATTTATAAGCTGTCGAGTAAGCATGCTACCACAAGTAGCATCTCAGGCACGCTAGCAGCGCCTCACTAGGTGTGTCTGTGCATTTATTTATGCTGCAGAACGCTAGACCAGCCTTCGAAATCTCACAGCTTGATATCCCAGTGGGATAATCCCACACAGCTAGTATGATAGCGGGAAGCTGTTGTACATAATTACAAGGTCGCTAACACTGCCCAATTTGGTCATCCAATTACAATTTCTTCTGTATCCAGGTATGACATGTCAGCCTACCTAGGTGAAGAGCTAGCTAGCTAGGTCTTATCTAATTATTGAGGCACTCAACTGCAATAGGAGTGTGAAGAGTTGGAAAAGCATATGGAGATGAGAGGAATTTATAAGCTGTCGAGTAAGCATGCTACCACAAGTAGCATCTCAGGCACGCTAGCAGCGCCTCACTAGGTGTGTCTGTGCTCCTCCTCTTTAACACTTATTGCAGAAGCACCGCCAGCTTCTCTGTGCTCCTCCTCTTCAACACTTTTCGAGGAAGCACTATCAGCTCCTCTGTGCTCTTCCTCTTCATCAGTTATTGCAGAAGCACCACCAGCTTCTCTGTGCCCCTCCTCTTCAACACTTTTCGAAGAAGCAACACCAACTTCTGCGTGCCCCCCCTCTTCAATACTTCTCGAAGAGATACCACCAGATCCTGTGTGGTTCTCCTCTTGATCGCCAGCGCCAGGGGTAGCTCTCAATGCTGGAATAGGAATTTCATGGATGACGAAACCCACATTTGTAGACTGGGCAGATGGTCGGTCCTCAGGGATCTCAGAAACTGGGTTGTTGAAGTAAATCCACGTGCCTGGGCGAAGTCCTACAGCTTCAGGAGCTCCCGGGGCAAGCTCAAGCTCAGGCGCCCTGCAATATTTTGAGGAACATTTGATCTAGCATTGGTAGAGAGACATAAACAAGAAATGCCTTAGCAATGACATACACGTGAAGGCGAAAACTTTTTTTTGTCATTTCCAACGTGAAATTCACTATTATTACTACTACTACTACTACTACTACTACTACTACTACTAATAATAATAATAATTCAGTAGGGCTTTCTCCGCCTTTCGTTCTGAACCCTCAGTGAGCGCTGTCTTGTGTACAGATTACTGAGTCCCACTTAATGGGCTGAAAAACAAATGGAAGCTTGGAGGGCTCAAAGTCCATGAATAAATAAATACATAAATAGTACGCCTAATTGCGAGGCGTGAGGTTGAGGGGCCAGCCCTCTTGCTTGCACTAGGGCCAAGCATCAATCAAGGTCCATACTATTAAATCGGAATTTGTTAACACACCTTGTCCTGGCCTCAACTCTCGAGTCCTGCTGGGCAACTCGTGGCAATTCTCCCTCAGATTCCGGCAGTAAAGATGTACGGCACATGGGGCATGTAGAGCGCCGTTGCATCCACACATCAATGCACAACTGAGTAGTGGTGGGGTGAGTGGAAGGTAGATTTCAATGTCCGAGGGGTGGGATCAGAGTTTTTTTCTCCCAGCTTACAGCAGCAGTTTCAAGGCAGCTCCCCTGACTGGCTATGCAGCCAAAGCTAATGCAACCTAGCGTGTCTGGAAGCTGACAGAATTCGCGGTCGGTCGGTCGGTCAGTGGGTCGGACGGACGAATGGATAACCCTGGGGGCTCCCGGCCCCTTGAAGTGGGGGCTCGGCCAACTACCAGACGACAGCAAACAAAGCAGCAAACAAAGCAGCAAACAAATCAGCAAACAAAGCAGCAAACATGAAAGCAAGCCATTTGAGTTGAGATATCATCAGAATATACTGGTTGTCAGCTCCCCCTCCCCCCCCCCCCCACCCCCACCCCCCACCCCCCCCTTCCCTCCCCCCCACCCCCACCCCCACCCCCACCCCCTTCCCTCCCCCCCCCACCCCCCTTTCCTTCCCAACCCCAACCCCAACTCCAACCCCAACCCCGAACCCCCCCAGGTACTGCTGTTGCTCTCTAGCATGCTGGTTGTCATCTTGACACGAAAGCAAGCCATTGGAGTTGAGATACCCTCAGCAACCTCCAGAGGCAGCAGATATGATCATATCACCTTGATCATATCACCTTGATCAGTCTCACCTTGTGAAACATGTGCTTGCATGGTAGCTTCCTGATCAGACTCACCTTGTGGAACATGTGCTTGCATGGTAGCTGCCTGATCGGATCTCCTTCCTCGTACTCAATCAGGCAGATAGTGCATTGGGGCCCTTCTATGTCCTCGTCTTCATGCTCTCCAGCAGCACAAGGCCCACCGAAAGAAGCACCTGTCTCCACTCCTCCAAACGAAGCCAATTCAATGCCACCTAGTTGTGCTGATGAGCGCACAATGGATGAGCGTTCTGTGGGCGACTGCTCCTGCTTGTATGTGCGCTCTTCATTCTGATCGTGTGTCTGCCTAGATATTGATGACAGCCTGTCCTTAGGAGCACTGCCAGCATCAGCTGCAGCTGTGGCTGCTGCCAACTGATTTGCTTCCCGCTCTGCTAGTCGCATCGACCCTAGCCTGATGCTACTACCACTCAAGGCGCTGGATAGGATCCTATCAAGGCTAGGCTCCGAAACCGATGTTCGCTTACCAGGAGTCAGCTTGATGTCAAGATCACTTGAGAGAGTCTTCATGCTTGCGTTTAACTCCCTGCCTTGCTGCGCCCCAGCCTGCTTCCCACCGCCCCTCCCATCCTCTTCCTTCTTGGCTGCTTTTACCCCCTTGTTCTGCACCGCCCCAGTCTGCTTCCCACTGACGAACCCATCCTCTTCCTTCCGCAACGGGGCGTAGTTAAACACTAGGAACGTGGCGATGATTTCTTGAGGGACTCCAGTGGTGGCTGCGCGTGTGTGTGAGTGTGAGTGTGTGTGAGAGTGTGTGTGAGTGAGTGTGTGTGCAATTTCTTGAGTGATTCTTGAGGGATTTCTTGAGGGACTCCAGTGGTGGCTGCAGCATGTAGAGGGTCAAGTGGCATTAGGACAGGACAGGGATAGCAGCACAGGCCCCCACACACCTCCACCCACCCAAGATTATACCAACACTAAAACACAGGCTCACATTAGGACAGGGTAGGGATGGCAGCTTCGGCCCTTACACACTTCCACCCACCCATGATTATACCAGAACTCAAACCCAGACTCGCAAACTTGAACTCAAGCACGCAGCCACTTCCATTCACTGGGAAGCTGCGTCTTGCAAATGTACATGGTTGAGGAACAGAAGCGATAGAACATTTGGATAGGACAGAGATGGCAGCTTAGGCCCTTACACACTTCCACCCACCCAAGATTATACCAGCACTCAAACCCAGACTCGAAAACATGAACTTAAGCACGCAGCCCACTTCCATTCATTGGGAAGATGTGTCTTGCAAATGTACTTTTTTGAGGAACAGAAGTGATAGCACAAATTGGTCAAATTTAGTCCATTTAGCCTCGGGCTACCCCGGGGCTGTAACATACATTTGAATAGGCAGAAGAATACACAGTGAGCAGGGAAACAGACCTTTAGATAGCAGGTTGCAAACAAGATCAGGCTATGCAACAAGCAGAGTGAACAAAGCAGATATGCGCCAAAGGTGCTGGTATCAATAAGGTGAAACATACATACACTAATTGATCAGGTAAGGCCGAAATAATTGATACGAGAAGGCAAATCTAGCTATGGCAAGTAATATGCAGCGTCGCAAGCGACGCGGAAAATTGACGGAGTGTGTTGGCAACGGAACGACAGGTGGCAACAGAAATGGAGCTGACCGAAGCCAGTTAGCTATGAGACAGTTGGCTGATGTGTGAGGCTCCATTTTTTTGGTTGCACAGACGGACAACGGGGTGAATCTGGGGGCTCCCGCCCCCCAGGAGGGAGGGTTTCGCCAAAAATATTGCAATGAGAACATGAAAAGAATGGCATGAGAAGGTGCTCACCTTGTCGAAGAGCTTGACCCTCCGCACCTCGGGCGGCTGCAGCAAGGATTGCCTCCACACTTTCTCTCCTTGTTATTCGCCGAATCATGAGAATGCGCACCACAATGTGCGTCGTTAGCACAGCCAGTGTTACAGACAGGGCCACAATAAGGGCGAGTTGTAGTGTGCTTAACGTCTTTGAGCCATGGGGCGCCTTCTCAACAGTCACCTGCTCAAAACGAGGGTCCAGGGTTTAGGGTTTAGGCGAGGGACGCCTTCTCAACAGTCACCTATTCAAAATGAGGGTCTAGATTTTAGGCTTTAGGGTTTAGGCGTAGGGGGCCTCTTCAACAGTCACCGGATCAAAATAAGGGTCTAGGGTTTAGGGTGTAGGAAAAGGTTTGGATGACTGTCCTGATTTAACCAGATGGGCATGTGTCAGTCCCCTCCAACCACCACCACACAGAGACCCACCACAGAGTCCATCCACCACCATAGAGAGACCCACCACCACACAGAAAGACCCACCACAGCGTCCACCCACCACCACACAGAGTGACCCACCACCACAGAGACACCCACCACAGCGTCCACCCCTGTGTGTCAGGACTCACAGCAAAGAGACCCACCACAGAGTCCATCCACCACCACAGAGAGACCCACCACCATGCAGAGACCCACAAAAAAGTCCATCCACCACCACCTAATGTACTGTACTGTAATGTAATGTAATGTGATGTAAAGAGACACCCACCATCACACGGAGACCCACCACAGCGTCCGCCCCTGTGTGTCAGGACTCACAGCAAAGAGACCCACCACCACAGAGAGACCCACCACAGCGTCCGCCCCTGTGTGTCAGGACTCACAGCAAAGAGACCCACCACCACTGAGAGACCCACCACAGCGTCCGCCCCTGTGTGTCAGGACTCACAGCAAAGAGACCCACCACAGAGTCCATCCACCACCACAGAGAGACCCACCACCATGCAGAGACCCACAAAAAAGTCCATCCACCACCACCTAATGTACTGTACTGTAATGTAATGTAATGTGATGTAAAGAGACACCCACCATCACACGGAGACCCACCACAGCGTCCGCCCCTGTGTGTCAGGACTCACAGCAAAGAGACCCACCACCACAGAGAGACCCACCACAGCGTCCGCCCCTGTGTGTCAGGACTCACAGCATAGAGACCCACCACCACTGAGAGACCCACCACAGCGTCCACCCCTGTGTGTCAGGACTCACAGCAAAGAGACCCACCACAGAGTCCATCCACCACCACAGAGAGACCCACCACCAGGCAGAGACCCACAAAAAAGTCTATCCACCACCACCTAATGTACTGTACTGTACTGTAATGTAATGTGATGTAAAGAGACACCCACCATCACACGGAGACCCATCACAGCGTCCGCCCCTGTGTGTCAGGACTCACAGCAAAGAGACCCACCACCACAGAGAGACCCACCACAGCGTCCGCCCCTGTGTGTCAGGACTCACAGCAAAGAGACCTACCACCACTGAGAGACCCACCACAGCGTCCGCCCCTGTGTGTCAGGACTCACAGCAAAGAGACCCACCACAGAGTCCATCCACCACCACAGAGAGACCCACCACCATGCAGAGACCCACAAAAAAGTCCATCCACCACCACCTAATGTACTGTAATGTAATGTAATGTAATGTAATGTAATGTAATGTGATGTAAAGAGACACCCACCATCACACGGAGACCCACCACAGCGTCCGCCCCTGTGTGTCAGGACTCACAGCAAAGAGACCCACCACCACAGAGAGACCCACCACAGCGTCCGCCCCTGTGTGTCAGGACTCACAGCAAAGAGACCCACAACCACTGAGAGACCCACCACAGCGTCCGCCCCTGTGTGTCAGGACTCACAGCAAAGAGACCCACCACCACAGAGAGACCCACCACAGCGTCCGCCCCTGTGTGTCAGGACTCACCGCAAAAACGTAGCCCACTGTCTGAGCGGTAATAATATTTGGGTTGTATATACCCACCACCCAGGTGTCTAGGATCCCATGGATGTGTGAGGAGATGCTGGGGACCTGCATGACAGGGAAATGTAAGGTAAGGTAGGGGAACAAAGGCAAGGCAAGGTAAGGTAAGGTAGGGGGACACAGGCAAGGTAAGGTGAGGTGAGGTAAGGTGAGGTGAGGTAAGGTAAGGTAAGGTAAGGTAAGGTAAGGTAAGGTAAGGTAAGGTAAGGCAAGGTAAAGGTGGAAATGTATTATCCGGCTTGTGCCATCGAACTTGCCATCGGTACATAACATCGTTTAGTGCCATGTAAAAGCACAACCTTTGGCCCTGGGGTACCTCAAGAATCCTATGGATGTGTCAGGCAATGCTGGGGACCTGCATGGTAAGGTAAGGTAAGGGGGGAAATGTGGTATCTAGTTTGTTCCATCGGACGTGCTATCGGTTAGGTGCCATGTATAAGCACAACCTTTCGCCCTGGGGTACCTCAAGGATCCCATGGATGTAAAGAGGACACGCTGGGGACATGTGAAGGGAAGGGAAGGGAAGGGAAGGGAAGGGAAGGGAAGGGAAGGGAAGGGAAGGGAAGGGAAGGGAAGGGAAGGGAAGGGAAGGGAAGGGAAGGGAAGGGAAGGGAAGGGAAGGGAAGGGAAGGGAAGGGAAGGGAAGGGAAGGGAAGGGAAGGGAAGGGAAGGAGAAAATGAGATATGGGAAGGGAAGGAGAAAATGTGATATGGGAAGGGAAGGAGGAAATGAGATATGGGAAGGGAACAAAGGGGTATCTGGTTTGTAACATTCGACACGGTGTTTTCTATTTCAGACTTCCGTAGGCCAGGTTGAGTAGCTACTTGGGCTAATCAAGCCTGATTTCAGGATTGTTGCATAGCCGTCACACGGCTGAGTGCAAAGCGCAGAGCCCTGGGGTTCTGGGGGGCACCCCTCAAACCCATGTACCGTCATGCAACAACGGAATGGCGATGCAGTGGCGACTGAAACAAAAATGACCAGACCCACGCAAAAGAAGGACCTTTGGCCCAGAGGTAGCTCTGGAATCCCAATGAGTGTCATGAATCACTATAGCACTGTAAGAGATTAGAAAACCACACTTCTCAAAACCACACTTCAAGTCTCTGCATTTGAATGCCTGCCATGTCAGCTTTAAGACACACTTGCTAGCATCAGGTTTGGCCCACGGACAGGGAGAGGGAGCTGCCTAGAAGCTGCTTCTCGTAGCTCAGAAAAGAAAGAATGATAGTTGACCCAAGACAAGCCCGCTCCATAACATTCAGGGAGTCTCCCAACCATCCTCAAAATCACAGGGTACCAGAAATCTCCCCCCCCCACCCCCCCACCCCCCCGGTGCCCTCAAAATCACAGGGTACAAGAGATCCACGCACTGAAGCAGGGGGAGGAGGACACTAAGCCTGCGGTACAGCTGCGGTACCGTAACATATCCTTGGTGTTCCAATGGGCGGTACAGTAAGAAAACAAATCCACACCTCGAATTCATGAGACGAGTTATTTTATTTTTATTGAGTGTGGGGCGAGGGACCTGGGCGAGGGGGGTGGGGGGGGGGGGGATAAAGGACATAACCATGGATGCAGTCACTTTTGCAGATGAGGCGCAGGGTATCTTGAGGGCATCCTCACCTTGAATTCATGCGACGAGTTCATGACTACACTGCTGGCTGGTGCGAAGTACAAATCACCCACGCTGTCCCCTGGCCACAGGGGGCTGAAGATTGTGAGCAAAGGAACGTCCTCCTCTTTGTCCCCAGTAGCAGATCTGATTCATTGAGGGGGTGGGTGGGTGGGGGGAAGAGAGAGACTAACTGTCAGGGGGGAAGAAGGGGGAAGAGAAAGAAAGAGAGAGAGACAAAATGTCAAGGGGGAGGGAGGGGGGGAAAGAGAAAGAGAGAGGCAAACTGTCAGGGGGGAGGGAGGGGGGGGGGGGGGGGGGGGGGGGGAGAGAGTGACAAACTGTTAGGGGGGAGAGAAAGAAAGAGAGAGAGACAAACTGTCAAGGGGAAGGGAGGGGAGGAAAGAGAAAGAGAGAGACTAACTGTCAGGGGGGAGGGAGGGGGGAGAGAAATAAAGAGAGAAACTGGTCGACATCCAATTACGATTTGACCGTGAGCAGGTAAGGTGAAGATTGTGAGCAGGGGAACGTTCTCCTCTTCGTCCCCTGTCGCAGAACTGATAAATTGGGGGGGGGGGGGGGGGGGGGGGGAGAAAGAGAGTGACAAACTGTCAGGGGGGAGGGAGAGGGGGGGGGGGGGGGGGGGGGAGAATGAGAGAGACAAACTGGTCAACATTCAATTACGATTTGACTGTGAGCAGGTTAGGTGAAGATTGTGAGGAGGGAACGTCATCCTCTTCGTCCCCCTGTCCCTGATCTGATCAGGAGAAAGGGGGGAGAAACAGGTTAGCAGAGTGAGGATGGGAGGGAGGGAGCGAGGGGGGGAGGGAGGGAGGGAGGGAGGAAGGGAGGGAGGAAGGGAGGCAGAGAGGGAGGCTGGGAGCGAGGGGGGGGGGGGAGGGAGGGAGGGAGGGAGGAGGAGGGAGGAAGGGAGGGAGGCAGAGAGGGAGGCTGGGAGCGAGGGAGCGAGGGAGAGAGGGAGGGAGGGAGGGAGGGAGGAAGGGAGGAGGGAGGGAGGGAGGCAGAGAGGGAGGCTGGGAGCGAGGGAGTTAGGGGGGGGGAGGGAGAGAGGCTGGGAGCAAGGGAGCGAGGGGGGGAGGGAGAGAGGGAGGAAGGGAGGAAGGGAGGGAGGGAGGGAGGGAGGCAGAGAGGGAGGCTGGGAGCGAGGGGGGGAGGGGGGTGGGGGGTGGGGGGAGGGAGGGAGCGAGGGTGCGAGGGAGAAAAGGGGGGAGGGAGGGATGGGAGGGGGGAGGACAAGCATGTGTGGCCAGCAACCACATGGGCATCGTACTAGTATATATACATGTGCTTGTTGCTTTAAAAACAAACTCACACGCACACACACACCTGATGCCGAAGATGCTCACCGGAGGCACCCCGTTTTCACTGAGGGTGTACACCACATTCTGGATGACATCGTTACAAAAAGGAACTCTCACACACTAACACACACACACCTGATGCGGAATATCTTCTAGCATCGTACTAGTATATATACATGTGCTTGTTGCTTTTGTATATATACATGTGCTTGTTGCTTTTGTATATGTACATGTGCTTGTTGCTTTTGTATATGTACATGTGCTTGTTGCTTTTGTATATGTACATGTGCTTGTTGCTTTTGTATATGTACATGTGCTTGTTGCTTTTGTATATGTACATGTGCTTGTTGCTTTTGTATATATACACGTGCTTGTTGCTTTTGTATATGTACATGTGCTTGTTGCTTTTAATACATATGTTTAGGCCCTCCCCAAATGAGTTGACCCCACGCGTGACCATTTCCCCCCCTTTCTTCTCATAATTATAAACAGTCCATAAGAAAAATTCGGCGTCCTTGAAATGTCAGACATTCTATTCGAAAAGCGGAATTGCGATAAAAGCCTCTGGTGTGACGGTTTTCAAGTGGCTTTATATTTAATTTAATTATGTTTAGCTATGTGAAGCACCTTCCATGCAGTTTCTTGTGCATATAAGTAGGGAAAGGCAATGTGATAATAATATAATATAATATAATATAATATAATATAATATAATATAATATAATATAATATAATATAATATAATATAATATAATATAACAGGATAATAATACAAGGTTGGGAACGGCAATATGATATCATGCCATAGTGCAAGTGGGATACAGTGTTGATTTATATAGTACGTACGACCAAATATACAATATAAACACATATACAATATAACACCAAATACTGGTGTGTTAGGCCATATATATATGATCTAAAACGTTGATCTAACGCATTATATCTAGGGGTCGGCTATGTTATATAATATTAGCGAATAAATAATATTATGTAATTATATATTAGTCAGACGAGCCGTCTCACCAGAATGTCGAATTTATTTGAATAACTAATATTATTGTGACACTATAATAATATTAGTTAATGTTAGTTTTTCAAACACTAATATTAGTTGCCGTTCCCTAATTATGTCTCACCTCATGCCAAAGGTGAGGGCGCCATTATTGAAGTGGTCCTGATCAATCTTCACCTGTTTGAGCACAGTGCACAATGAGTAAAACAGTTAGCTTACGTCAGGTCAGGTCAGGTAGGGTTAGGTAAGGTAAGGTAGGGTTAGGTGAGGGCGCCATTCTTGACGTGGTCCTGATCAATCTTAACCTGTTTGAGCACGGTGCACAATAAGTGAAACAGTTAGATTAGGTCTCGTCAGGTCAGGTCAGGTAGGGTTAGGTAAGGTAAGGTAGGGTTAGGTGAGGACGCCATTCTTGACGTGGTCCTGATCGATCTTAACCTGTTTCAGCACGGTTAGGTTAGGGTAGGCTATGTCATTCTGGAAGAGTTTCTTACCAATCTTCACCTGTTTCAGCACGGTGCACAATAAGTAAAAACGTTTTTTTTAAAGAAAGACTGATATCTAAATAACTTAAAATCTGTTTAATTTGGGAAACTAGATCTTTACATGTTTTGACATGTTTTGACATGTTTCGACATGTTTTGACATGTTTTGACATGTTTTGACATGTTTAGACATGTTTTGACATGTTTTGACATGTTTTGACATGTTATGACATGTTTTGACATGTTATGACATGTTTTGACATGTTATGACATGTTTTACATGTTTTGCGGGGACTGTCTCAATGGAGCACCCACCTCATAGAAATTCCAACGCCCCTGGGCAATGGTCCGGTTAACTTCATATGCATCCGAACTCTTGATCTCCATGAGCTCTTCGGAGCCCTCACAGAATGGACCGCCATAACCTGAGAGTTTGGTTGGGTTAGGTTGGATCGTGATGGGGTTGGGTTGGGTTGGGTTGGGTTGGGTTGGGTTGGGTCGGGTTGGGTTGGGCTGGGTTGGGTTGGGTCGAGTCGTGATGGGGTTGGGTTGGTTTGGGTCGTGATGGGGTTGGTTTGGTTTGGATTGTGACGGGGTTGGGTTTGGGTTTGTTAGGTTGGATTGGGTTGGGTTGGGTTTGGGTTGGGTTTGGGATGGGTTTGCTTTGGTTTGGGTTAGGATGAGAAATACATTATACTGGATGTAAAAAGATAAATAAATAAATACAATTATCATGTATAAATCAATAAATCAATAAACGTATCTCTATGCTCTCACAGAATGGACCCCCATAACCTGTATGTATATAGGGTGGGGCAATTGGATAATCATGGCCCCAACCGATGGACCTATATATAGCAAAAAAACAACTGGTATATCAGTACATCAAGGAGGCCTCTGGAAAATGTGGGATTTTTTACATGTAGGCTTGGGTAGGCTGCATCAAATTAAGGTGCCCTGTGCCTTCACATTTTTTTTAGTTCAATAATCACTTGTGAAGCTTGCTGCCGGCGCCATACTAAACGCGTCACATACTAAACGGTCAAGTTATAGCCTACGTACGCTGTCATCATCACCACAGCCTACGTACGTAGTCATTATCACTATAGCCCACGTATGTAGCCATCATCACCATCATCAGCAATTGAGCATACATTATATCCTGGAAAAGCCTTTAAACTGTCTAATGTTTTTAGTGTCATAGACTCATAGTGTGCTCCCTAGTAGTTTCTGTGGGCATCGCACAAGAGGACTTGGAATTGGAAGACAGTAAGCAGCCCAGATTTGGCTAAAAAACAAGTAAAAATCCGAGGTTGAATACATTATCAATTCATCATCATCATCATCATCATCATGCCGCGATCGCTTCGTTAGGGTAGTAGACTAGAAGGGTAACATGGACACATTGTGCAGTCGCCCTGAATCATCAACTAAAGAGAATATACTAATATGCTGCAATTCGAATTTCATTGGAAACACATATCAACTCTCAGAAAAATTCTGACACGTTGCAGCAGCAGCAGCAGTAGTAGTAGTAGTAGTAGTAGTAGAATTAATATTAGTAGTAGCATTAGCATAAGTAATAGTATTAGTATAAGTATTAGTATTAGAATAAGTGTGAGTATTAGTATTAATAATAGTATACGTATAAGTATTAGTATCAATAATAATAAGAATATTAGTATAAGTATAAGTATTAGTATTAATAATAGTATTAGTATAAGTATAAGTATGAGTATTAGTATTAATAATAGTATACGTATAAGTATTAGTATTAATAATAGTATTAGTATAAGTATTAATAATAGTATTAGTATAAGTATAAGTATGAGTATTAGTATTAATAATAGTATAAGTATAAGTATAAGTATTAGTATTAATAATAGTTTTAGTAAAAGTAAAAGTAAAAGTATTAGTATTAATAATAGTATAAGTATAAGTATTTGTATTATTATAAGTATCCGTATTAGCATTAGTATTCATATTATTATTAATATTAGTATTAGTATAAGTCGTAGTACATGGGGAATAGATAGGGGGTTGCGAGAAAGGGGGTATGCTCTTCACAGCGACCTAATTCATTAAAATCAAATTATGAATTATAATTAATATCATAAACACTTACCTTCACTACAGTTGCAGAAGTACATGGGGGATGCCAGGTAAGGGGTAGGCTCTTCACAGCGACCTCTGCCCGAGCAGTCCATCGGGCACAGGGGTGCGGCTGGCTCCCCTACACTGTAGCGATATCTATGAGGACAGGTGCAAGGGGTTGGCTTGGCTTGGTTTGTTTTTGTATTGTTTTGTTTTGTACGGTTTGGCATGGCAACAACCTCTGCCTGAGCAGACAATTGGGCACAGGGGCGCGGCTGGCTGCCCCACACTGTAGCGATATCTACGAGGACAATCGCAATGGGTTGGCTTGGCTTGGCTTGGTTTGGTTTTGTATACTTTTTTAAGGTATGGTTTGGTTTGGTATTGTATGGTTTGGTATTGTATGGTTTGGTATTGTATGGTTTGGTATTGTGTGGTTTGGTCTGGTTTTGTATGGTATGAGTTGGTATGGTTTGGTATGGTTTGGTATGGTAGTGTATGGTAGTGTATGGTTTAGTATGGTTCGGTGTGGTTTGGTATAGTTTTGTATGGTTAATTTTTTTTGTGTGTACGGTATGGTTTGGCTTTGTATGGTTTGTACGGTATAACTGAGTAAAGTTTGTATGGCTTGGTTTAGTATAATTTTGTATGGTTTGTTTGGTTTGGTATGGTATGATTTGGTTTTGTTGGAGTAAAAAAGGGTTGACCACATCTCTTGGTCTTCCCATGATATTCCTGGACACCCCCCTCTATTTATTTTGTGCGACGCGTCGCAAGTTGAGCGACTTGGTGCGACCCCAGTGAGACGCGCTGCCCCCCGATCCCCCAGGGGATCCACGCAGAGCGCGGAGCTTGGGGGGTTCAGGGTTCAGGGTTCCGGGCTCAGGGGGGCGATTCTTGTGGCCCCTGTGCGACACTGCCCCCCAAACCCCGCGAAGTCAGAAGCGCAGGTCGGGGGGGCAATTCCTAGACTAGTTTAGCCAGACCCATGTGTCGCCATGCAGCAACGGAATGGCGAGACGTCGCACTGGAAAAAAAGAGCCCCCCCCCCCCCCCCCTTTCTCCCAGCTTTCCAGTGCTCCTGGAATCTTTGGGTTTGGCCCAGTGGCAGTCTTAGGGGGCTGCCTAGAAGCTGGTGCTGGTAGATAAAAAAAAGGTGCCCCCTCCCCCCCCCTGCCACCCCCTAGCCTGCTGTACACATTGGTAAGGACCACGGCTCGTCTTTCCCCTGTTTCTGAGCAGCTTCTGGGTAGCTCCCTGAGCCAGTCACTGTGCTACACCCACCCAACCGGACTGCTGACTGTGTCAGCTTCAAGGAGCACTGAGTTACGTTTAGTTTGGCTGGCCAGGGGCAAGGGGGTCAACGGAAAACAAATTAGGGGCACAAAAAACAGGGGGGCACAACTGCCAGGCCTTCACCCACTCTACCTATACCTACATTTCCCCCCCAACCAGAGTGCACTAATTCAAGGAACACTAAGTTACGTTTAGTTTGGCTGAGCCGGGGAAAGGGGGGCAATAAAGAACAAATTAGGGGCACAAAAACAGGGGGGCACAATTGCCAGGCTGAGTGCTGAAAGATGGCCAGGGTTTGCGCCCCTACTACCCACCACTTCACCCACTCTACCTTAACCTACCTTTTCCCCCCCACCAGTGTGCACTAATTCAAGGAACACTAAGTTGCGTTTAGTTTGGCTGACCAGGGGCAAGAGGGTCAATGGAAAAAAAATTAGGGGCACAAAAAACAGGGGGGCACAACTGCCAGGCCTTCACCCACTCTACCTTTTACCCCTCACCAGTGTGCACTAATTCTAGAACACTAAGTTACGTTTATTTTGGCTGACCAGGAGCAAGGGGGTTGATGAAGAACAAATTAGGGGCACAAAAACGGTGGAACGTGTGGGGTGTGTGTGTGTGTGTTGTGTGTGTGTGTGTGTGGGGGGGGGGGGGGGGGGGGGGGGGGGGGGGGGGGGGGCTCACCTGAAGCTCAGCATGTCGGCATCGTCATAGACAGGAGCTTGGTTGGTGAAGGGCGCATTGTTGAAAATACCGACATACCTGTGTACAGAGTGTGTGAGAGGGTAGTGTGTCAGTGGTATACGGCGAGCTACAGGTGCTGTGTTGTGGTGCTTGTTCTGTTTTTGAAAATATCAACACACCTGTTAGCAGTGCGTCGTGAGGGTAACGTGACAATGGTGTAAGGCGTGTTAGGAGGTTTAAGGTGTTGTGATGTGGTGCTTGTTCTGTTTTTGGAAATACCAACACGGCTGTAAGCAGTGTGTGTGTGTGCGGGTAGTGTGTCAGTGGTGTAAGGCGTGTTCAGAGGTGGAAGGTGTTGTGGTGTGGGGCATGTTTTGTTTTTCAAAATAGAAACACACTTGTGCACAGTGTGTGTGCGGGTAGTGTGTCAGTGGTGTAAGGCGTGTTAGAGGTGGAAGGTGTTGTGATGTGGGGCATGTTTTGGTTTTGAAAATAGAAACACACTTGCGCACAGTGTGTTTGAGGGTAGTGTGTCAGTGGTGTAAGGCGTGTTAGAGGTGGAAGGTGTTGTGCTGTGGGGCATGCTTTGTTTTTGAAAATAGAAACACACATGTGCACAGTCTGTGTGAGGGTAGTGTGTCAGTGGTGTTAGGCGTGTTAGAGGTGGAAGGTGTTGTGATGTGGGGCATGTTTTGTTTTTCAAAATAGAAACACACATGTGCACAGTGTGTGTGAGGGTAGTGTGTCAGTGGTGGAAGGCGTGTTAAGAGGTGGAAGGTGTTGTGATGTGGGGCATGTTTTGGTTTTGAAAATAGAAACACACATGTGCACAGTGTGTGTGAGGGTAGTGTGTCAGTGGTGTTAGGCGTGTTAGAGGTGGAAGGTGTTGTGCTGTGGGGCATGTTTTGGTTTTGAAAATAGAAACACACTTGTGCACAGTGTGTGTGAGGGTAGTGTGTCAGTGGTGTAAGGCGTGTTAGAGGTGGAAGGTGTTGTGATGTGGGGCATGTTTTGCTTTTGAAAATAGAAACACACTTGTACGCTGTGTGCCTGAGGATATGGTCTTCGGGGCAAAATTTGTCAACAAGATGGTCTTTGAAACAACAGTGACACTACCGAGTGCCACTGTTTTTCTTTTTGGCTACGAGCAGCAGCTTTTAGGCAGCTCCCCTGGCTGGCGAATCAGCCGAACCTAAAGCAAGCTAGTGCACCTGGAAGCTGACGTAATCAGCTTTCTATCGCTGCTGGATTTTTAAGGCTTAGCCCAGTGGCTGGCTCAGGGAGCTGCCTAGAAGCTGCAGCTTGTAGCCGAAAAGAGAAAAGCTATGCCGAGTGCAACTAAAATTGTTTTGGTATGCGATTGAAATGTATGCTATAGGAAGCGCAGGGCAGGGATATTGTCTTCCGCTATTTATAGCGATCGCTAGTTTTGACCCCGTTTCAGCGAAATTATCGCTATAAAAAAAGAAAAAAAACTTGTTCTGTTTTTGCCCTAAATGGCCCCCAAAAGCTTTAAAGAGCTTTAAACAGTTATAAACGCTGTCCCTGGAAGAGGCCTAGAACCATAAGGCTAGAAAAAAAACTACTTTCAGATTTGAAAAAAACAAAACTGGCGCAGGGCCACTCCTTCCTTGGTCGCAAAGGGCTAGGTTTGATCAGTTGCGCCCTTTCCTGGTTTGCCATCCGTAAAAAAAGAGCAGCAAGGAAGAAAGCCTTGCACGTAGTGGAACAACTTTGTTTTGCGACGTGTCGCCATAGGGTCGTTGCAGTGCACCCCATGACTCTGGCTAAACTCGTCAGAAATGCCCCCCCCCCCCCCCCCCCCCCCCCCCCCCCCCCTGGGATCTGCGCTTCGAGCTCCGCGGGGTTTGGGAGGCAGTGCGTCACACCGAGTTGCTCAGTTGGCGAGGGGCTGCACAAATCAATAAGGTGCTCATGTTTAATTCGCTCAATTTGCGAACTGAAAACAAAACATCGATATACATAATAAGAACGAGTACCTTGAGTAGCTGTCTGAGTCGTGAAGGAGGTGGTAAGGAAGAATGCCCCAATCGAATATAAATAATTAAAATAATTGAATGCCAATCCCCAATTTAATTAAAATAATTACAATAATTTAATGAAGAATGCCCCAATCGAATTAAAATAATTAAACAATTAAAATCATGTTGAATTGGCATTGCAATTTACAGAGATATGATCATACAAATGCGAAGGACCATGAGAATATAAATAATTAAAATCATGTCGAATTGGCAGTACAATTTACAGAGATGTGATCATACAAATGCGAAGGACAAGTACCATGAGAGGCTGCTTGAGGGTCGGGAATCAGATGCTATGAAAAAAATGCAATATAAATTTGCTTCATAAAATTAATTCAAATAAGCATTAACATGTATGGTGATTTACTCGTATAAGTAAAAAAGGCCAGGAGTGCCATGAGTAGCTGTCTGAGTCATGAAGAAGGTGCTAGAAAAGGCCCACATTTAATATAAATAATTAAAATCATGTCGAATTACCTGGAAGGAGCCTGGAAGGAGATTCCAAGGAAACATGCCCCAATTTAATAAATATTATAAAAATCATGTCGAATTACCGTTACAATTAACAGAGATATAATCATATAAATGGAAATAATTAAAATCATGTCGAAAAAGATAAGTACCATGTGTAGCTGTCTGAGTCTGGGAGGCGATACTAAGGAAACATGCCCCAATTGAATTGAAATAATTAAAATCATGTAAATGAAAAAGGTACCATGAGTAGCTGAGTAGAGTCTGGGAGTACCATGAGTAGACGAGTAGCTGTCTGAGTCTGGGAGGAAAAGGAGTGCTAAGGAAGGAAAAGGAGGTGCTTAGGAAAAAGGCCCCAATTGAATATAAATAATTAAAATCATGTCGAAAAAGGCCCCAATTGAATAGGAATAAATTAAAATGATGTCGGTGTCTCTTAACAAAGATGTAATCACAAAAATGCTGAGGACAGGAACCATGAGTAGCTGTCTGAGTCTGGAAGGAGTTGCAGTGTGTTTTTATTTCCTTCAAGTCCGCTGGCGCTGCAAAAGATGCAACGCAAGCCTCATTCACGGTCGCACCCGTCATGTAGCGCACAAAGCGCAACTTTTTTCCAGGGGGGCCTATAATACAATCATATAAATGGGGACCGGGGGCCTAGAAATGGGGACCGGGGGCCTATAATACAATCATATAAATGGGGACCGGGGGCCTAGAAATGGGGACCGGGGGCCTACAATACAATCATATAAATGGGGACCGGGGGCCTAGAAATGGGGACCGGGGGCCTATAATACAATCATATAAATGGGGACCGGGGGCCGGGGGCCGATAATGGGGACCGGGGGCGTAGAAATGGGGACCGGGGGCCGGGGGCCTATAATACAATCATATAAATGGGGACCGGGGGCCGGGGGGCTATAATGGGGACCGGGGGCCTAGAAATGGGGACCGGGGGCCGGGGGCCGGGGGCCTGGAAATGGGGACCGGGGGCCTATAATACAATCATATAAATGAAAAAGGCGGTGAAAAAGGCAAGAACCACGAGCAGCTGTCGGAGTATGGATGGAGGTGCTAAGGAAAAAGGCCCGCATTGAATATAAATAATTAAAATCATGATGAATTAAAATTACAATTAACAGAGATATAATCATATAAATGAAAAGGACGTGTAACATGAGTAGCTGTCCGAGCCTGGAAGGAGATTCCAAGGAAACATGCCCCAATTTAATCAATATAATTAAAAGCATGTCGAATTGCAATTAAAATTAACAGAGATATAAATAAAAGCATGTCGAGTTACAATTAACAGAGATATAATCATATAAATGGAAAGGACGTGTAACATGAGTACCATGAGTAGCTGTCTGATTCTGGACGGAGGTGCTAAGGAAACATGCCCCGATTAAATATATATAATTAAAACCATGTCGAATTGCCGTCATAATTAACAGAGATATAACAGAGATATAAGTGAAAATAATAAAAAAAATGTTGAAAAAGACAAGTACCATGAGTAGCTATCTGATTCTGGACGGAGATGCTGCAGCTGGTAGTCGATGTTGTCTGATTGGTAGGGGAAAAAGCAGTCGCAGTCTTCACACAGGCAGGAGGTCTGTAGGGAGGTGCAGGGAGCAAGGGTGGATGGGTGAGTGGGTGATTGAGTGAGTGAGTGAGCGGGTGAGTGATTGAGTGAGTGAGTGAGTGAGTGAGTGAGTGAGTGAGTGAGTGAGTGAGTGAGTGAGTGTGGGTGAGTGAGTGAGTGAGTGAGTGAGTGAGTGAGTGAGTGGGTGAGTGAGTGGGTGTGTGGACGGATGGACGGATGGGTGGATAGGTGGGTGGATGTTGTCAGACTGGTAGGGGAAGAAGCACTGGCAGTCAACACACAGGCAGGAGGTCTGTAGGGAGGGGCAGGGAGCGAGGGTGGATGGGTGAGTGAGTGAGTGAGTGTGTGGTTGGATGGTTGGATGGATATGTGGGTGGGTGGATAGGTGGATAAGTGTGGGTGATGTTGTCTGCCTGGTAGGGGAAGAAGCACTGACAGGGGTGGGTGGACAGATAGATGCGTGGATGGGTGGATGGACGGATGGGTATGTGGGTGGATGGATATATAGATGGAAAGGGTACCACGCCTCGCGCCCCATCCTCTTCAAAACTCCCCCCACTTCCCCCACCCCACCACCACCACCTCTCCACCTCTTCTACCCCCCTACCCGCCCACGCTCCTCTCCCCCCCTGCAACCTCCCCCCCTCCCTGAATCCCGTACAGCTCACATTGAATTCAAGCATGATGTTGGGGATGTTGAGGTATGTGGGCAGAGCATTTCGAAGTGTCTTCTCATGATTTGTAATGGGACGCAGCACCAACATGGGCTGGTAAAAAAAAACTTACCCCCTCCTCCCCCTCGCCCCCCTCCCTGAATCCCACACAGCTCACATTGACTTCAAACACGATGTCGGGGATGTTGAGGAATACGGGCAGCGCATATCCAAGCGTCTTCTCATGATTTGTAATGGGACGCAGCACCAACATGGGCTGGTAAAAAAAAACTTACCCCCCCCCCCCCCCCCTCAGCCCTCCTCCCCCTCGCCCCCCTCCCTGAATCCCACACAGCTCACATAGACTTCAAACATGAGGTCGGGGATGTTGAGTTATGCGGGCATAGCACATCCAAGCGTCTTCTCATGATTTGTCATGGGCCGCAGCACCAACACGGGCAGGTAGTGGGAGAAGGACAGCGCAGGCTTCACCACCTCTCCCCCCCCCCCCCCCCTCATCCCTCCTCCCCCTCCCTGAATCCCACACAGCTCACATTGACTTCAAACATGATGTCGGGGATGTTGAGGAATGCGGGCAGCGCATATCGAAGCGTCTTCTCATGGTTTGTCATGGGACGCAGCACCAACATGGGCTGGTAGTGGGAGAAGGACAGCGCAGGCTTCACTAACTCGGTCAGGAAGTATGCATCTTTAGCTGGCACCTGGGCAGCATGGGGTGGGTGGGTGGGTCAGGGGGTGAAGGGTGGTGTGTGTGGGAGGTTGGGTTGGGTTGGGTTGGGGAGATGGAGGTGGTGTGTGGGGGGGGGTGGGGGTGGGGGGCAGTGTGTGTGTGTTTGTGTGCGAAACCTTGAAAATAGTAACATTATTTATTTATTACATGAATACTCTATTCACAACTAATCATTACCGTGAAAATAGTAACATTACTTGTAATCACATTAATTATACTCACATTACTTGTATTCACATAATATTATATTCACAGTGCATCATAACTGTGCAAATATTCACATTATTTGTATTCACATCAATACTCCACTTATAACACATCATTACCGTGAAAAGATTCACATTACTACCCTATTCATAACTTATCATTACCGTGAAAAGATTCACATTATTTGTAATCGCATGAGTACTCTTCTTGTAACATGTCATTACCGTGAAAAGACTCACATTACTACCCTACTCATAACTTATCATTACCGTGAAAAGATTCACATTATTTGTAATCGCATGAATATTCTACATATAACGCATTATTATCGTGAAAAGATTCACATTACTTGTGATCACATCATTGTATTCACGTCATCACCGTGACAAGTTCTATGCAGCGACACTAAACATTGGCGGGGAGTGATCACGACGGAGCGACAGGTGGCAACGGAAGCGAGTTAGTTACGAGACCGTTGGCTGACGTGCCAGGCTTCATCACGGTCAGACCGTCGGTCAGTCGGTCGGTCGGTTGGTCGGACAGACAAATGGGTAACCCTGGGGGCTCCCGCCCCCTTGAAGAGGGGGCCCGGCAAAAATAGTCACATTACTTGTGATCACTTCCTTGTATTCACGTCATAACCGTGAAAAGAGTCACATTAATTGTATTCACGTCATTACCGTGAAAAGAGTCACATTAATTGTATTCACGTCATTACCGTGAAAACAGTCACATTAATTGTATTCACGTCATTACCGTGAAAAGAGTCACACTAATTGTATTCACGTCATTACCGTGAAAAGATAGTATCGCCACGTCTGAGGGGGAAGGTCCATCATATCCCACCGAGCACTGCTCTCTGTGATGTTTACCACTGGAGCACTGCATGACCGCTCCCCCCACCCATCCTGGCAAAGGCAGACTGAAGGCTGAAAGCATGGGGGTGGGTTTGTGGGGGGGTAGGTGAGTGTGTGTGTGTGTGTGTGTGGATAAGTGAGCGGGTGGGTGGGGTAAGGTGAGTTTTTGTGGGTGGATGGGTGGATGGATAGGCGAGTGGGTGGGTGGGTGGATCCCCCCACTCATCATGGCGAAGACTATAAGCATGGGGGTGGGTAGGTGAGTGGGTGGGTGGATAGATGGGCGGGTGGATGGATAGGTGAGTGGGTGGGTGGATAGGTTGGTAGGTGGGCGGGTGGGTAGGGTGAGTGCGTGGGTGGATGGGTAGGTGAGTGGGTGGGTGGATAGGTGAGTGGGTGGGTGGATAGGGGGGTGGGTGGGTGAGTGGTTGGGTGGGTGGGTGGATGGGTGGTTGGGTGGGTGGATGGGTGGTTGGGTGGGGGGATAGGTGGGTGGGTGGGTAGGTGGGTGGATAGTGGATAGGTGGGTGGGTGGGTAGGTGAGTGGGTGGGTGGATAGGTGGGTGGGTGGGTGGATAGGTGAGTGGGTGGGTGGATAGGTGGGCGGGGTGGTGGTAGGTGAGGTGCGTGGGTGTGGGGGGTAGGTGAGTGCGTGGTGGATAGGTGGGTGGGTGGGTTGGATTAGGTGAGTGTGTGGGTGGATAGGTGGGTGGGTGGTAGGTGAGTGGGTGGGTGGATAGGTTGAGTGGGTGAGTGGATAGGTGGGTGGGTGGGTGGGTAGGTGAGTGGGTCGTGGATGGGTGGGTGGGTGGGTAGGTGGGTAGGTGGGTAGGTGGGTGGGTGGGTGGGTAGGTGGGTGGGGTGGGTGGGTGGGTAGGTGGGTAGGTGGGTGGGTGGGTGGGTGGGGTAGGCGGGTGGGTGGGTGGTGGGTAGGTGGGTAGGTGAGTGGGTCGGTGGATAGGTGGGTGGGTGGGTAGGTGAGTGCGTGGTGGATAGGTGGGTGGGTGAGTGGGGTGGGTGGGTGGATGGGTGTTGGTTGGTGGATGGGGTGTGTGGATGGGTGGGTGGATAGGTGGATGGGTGGATAGGTGGATACGTGGGTGGATGGGTGTGTGGGTGTGTGGGTGGATGGGTGTGTGGGTGTGGGTGGATGGGTGTGGGCGCGGGTGGATGGGTGTGTGGGTGGATGGGTGTGTGGGTGTGGGTGGATGGGTGTGGGCGCGGGTGGATGGGTGTGTGGGTGTGTGGGTGTGTGGGTATGGGTGGATGGGTGTGGGCCCGGGTAGATGGGTGTGTGGGTGTGTGGGTGGATGGGTGTGTGGGTGTGGGTGGATGGGTGTGGGCGCGGGTGGATGGGTGTGTGGGTGTGTGGGTGGATGGGTGTGTGGGTGTGGGTGGATGGGTGTGGGCGCGGGTGTGGGTGTAGGAGGGGGGGGGGGGGGGGGGGGGGGGGTCAACAAATACTACGTAGACCTACTATAATGCTCCTAGAAAGAAAGAAGAAGTTGCCGGGTTTGAATCCCCACGGATGTGATT
>JACBWV010000610.1:38999055-39106555 GCA_013435795.1 Chlamydomonas sp. ICE-L | reverse complement strand
CAGAGATGCCCCCCACCCCCCCACGCCCTGCGCTTCGTGCTCTGCGGTGTTTGGGTGGCAGTGTGTCACACTGGGGTCAGACAAGTCGCTTAATTTTGACGCATCACACGGAAAAAAGTGCTATGCAGCGTCGCCTGCGACGCTAAAAAATGGCGGAGAGTAGTCGCGACGGAGCGACAGGTGGCAACGGAAGCGAGTTAGTTACGAGACCGTTGGCTGACATGTGGCTTTATCGCGGTCAGTTAGATGGATGGTTGGACGGACAAATGGGTAAACATGGGGGCTCACTGGCTTGTACAACCACCTCATCCAGGCTTGGAGCGCAAAACCTGTATTTTTGGCGGAGCCCCCTCTTCAAGGGGGCAGGAGCCCCCATGTTTACCCATTTGTCCGTTTGACCGGAAAAAAAACTTGAAGCCTGACACGTCAGGCAACGGTCGCATAACTAACTCGCTTCGGTCAGCTCCATCGTTGCCACCTTTTGTTCCATTGCCAACACACTCTGCCAATTTTCCGCGCCGCTTGCGACGCTGCATAGGACTTGTTTATTTGTTTCAACCTAAACCCTAAACAAAAAAACAAAAATGGGTGCGAAGTAAACATCAATGACCACATGCGTAAACACCCACCTCGTCCATGCTCGGAGCGCAAGTTGCACGTAGTGAGTAGCCAAGAGCGCGTGAGTGAGGTGAGTCAGCCAAGTTCAGGTTCATGATCATCACATTCCTGCAGGGGGGGGGGGGGGGGGGGGGGGGGGGGGGGGAGCACAGAGTGAGCACAGCTTGTACGTAGTGAGTAGCCAAGAGCGCGTGAGTGAGGTGAGTCAGCCAAGTTCAGGTTCATGATCATCACATTCCTGTAGGGGGGGAGGGGGGGCAGGGAGGGGGGGGAGTGTGTGTGTGTGAGGTGAGTCAGCCAAGTTAAGGTTCATGATCATCACATTCCTGAAAGGGGTGTGTGTGTGTGCGTGGGCGTGGGCGGGGGGGGGGGGGGGGAGAAGGGGAGAAGAAATAAATGCTTCAGCTTCAGCCGCTGCATTTATTCATGCTATGTCCCAGTACAGTACTAGGAGTGTGACCAAGCACTACAATGTCACCTTTCAAGCTACCAGGCTGCATGACTCACAATTACAGTTTCTCTTCAGCTTACGCCGCACCGTTCATTCTGTTTCGCAATTTCGCTGTTTCACTGTTTCGCTGTTTCAGTGCAGTACCACGAGTGTGACCAAGCACTACAATGTCACTTTGCAAGCTACCAAGCTGCATGACTCACAATTCAAGCTTCTCTTCAGCTCACTCCACATAGTCCATTCTGTTTCACTGTTTCACTGTTCCACTGTTCCGTTGTTTCAGTGCGGTACTAGGAGTGTGATCAAGCACTACAATGTCAACTTCCAAGCTACCCGGCTGCATGACACAACACTAGCTTCTCTTCAGCTTAAGCCACACCGTTCACTCTGTTTCGCAATTTCACAATTTCACTGTTTCAGTGCAGTACCAAAGTGTGACCAAGCACTACAATGTCACTCTGCAAACTACCAAGCTGCATGACTCACAATTCAAGCTTCTCTTCTGCTTATGCCACACTGTCCATTCTGTTTCACTGTTTCACTGTTTGCTGTTCTAGTGCGGTACCAGGAGTGTGACCAAGCACTACAATGTCAACGTACAAGCTACCAGGCTGCATTATTCACAATTCAAGCCTTTCTTCTGTGTATGCCTCCATATTCCCTGTGGGCGGCAGCACACTGTGTGATTTCATTTCGTTTCCTTTCCCTCCCCACCCACACCCACGCACTCACAATGTCAGCTTCTTGTCAGCTACTGCCGCCATATTCCCTGTGGGCAGCAGCACACTGTGCGCGGGCTTGTAACTTAACACGGCAAAGTTGTCCAGGTACGACATGTCCAAGTTCTTCTCTTGCCATGGGTTGCGTGAAGCTTGAGGCTGCACATGGATTATCCTGTCTTCTGTCCAGAACTGTTGGGTTGGGATGGGATGGGTTGTGTTGTGTTGTGTTGTGTTGGGTTGCGTGAAGCTTGTGGCTGTGCATGGATTGTCTCGGCTTCTGTCCAGAAGTGTTGGGTTGGGATGTGTTGGGTCATGTTTGTGTTGGGTTGTGTTGGGTTGCGTGACAGTTTGTTGGGGCACCATCGATTGTCCGTCTCGCCAGAAGTGTGGGTTGGGGAGTGTTGGCCACTGTGGTGTGTGTGTGTGTTGAGGGAGGTTGGTTGCGTGAAGTTGAAGCGTGCACAGTGGCTTGTCTGTCTGCGGTCAGAATGTTGGGTTGGGAATGGGATTGGGTTGTGTTGGGTTGTGTCGGGTTGGGTTGGGGTTGGTTGGGTGCGTAAAGCTGAGGCTTTTCGTACATGATTGTCCTGGCTTCGGTCCAGACCTGTTGGGTTGGAGGGTGGGTGGGGTTGGGTTTGGGTGGGTTTGGGTTGGGTTGGGTTGGGGGGGGTGGGGTGGGTTGCGTGAAGCTGGGCTTTGTAATGGGATTGATCCGTCTTCGGTCCAGAACTGTTGGGTTGGGATGTGTTAGGTTGGGTTGGGTTGGGTTGGGTTGAGTTGGGTTGGGTTGGGTTGGGTTGGGTTGGGTTGGGTTGGGTTGCGTGAAGCTTGAGGCTGTACATGGATTGTCCTGTCTTCGGTCCAGAACTGTTGGGTTGGATGTGTTAGGTGGGTGGGTTGGGTTTGGGTTGAGTGGGTTGGGTTTTTTTTTTTTTGGGTTGGGTTGGGTTGGGTGGGTGGGGTGGCGTGAGCTTGACGAGTGGCAGGATTTGTATCGGCTTCTGTCCAGAAGTGTTGGGTTGGGATGTGTTGGGTCATGTTGTGTTGGGTTGTGTTGGGTTGCGTGAAGCTTGTGGCTGCACATGGATTGTCCTGTCTTCTGTCCAGAAGTGTTGGTTTGGGATGTGTTGGGTCATGTTGTGTTGTGTCGTGTTGAGTTGAGTTGGGTTGCGTGAAGCTTGAGGCTGCACATGGATTGTCCTGTCTTCGGTCCAGAACTGTTGGGTTGGGATGGTGGGTTGGGTTGGGTTGGGTTGGGTTGGGTTGGGTTGGGTTGGGTGGTTGGGTTGGGTTGCGTAAAGCTTGAGGCTGTACATGGATTGTCCTGTCTTCGGTCCAGAAATGTGGGGTGGGATGGGTTGGGGTTGGGAAGGGGTTGGGTTGGGTTGGGTTGGGTTGGGGTGGGGTTGGGTTGGGTTGGGTTGCGTGAAGCTTGAGGCTGTACATGGATTGTCCTGTCTTCGGTCCAGAACTGTTGGGTTGGGATGTGTTGGGTTGGGTTGGGTTGGGTTGTTGGGTGGGTTGGGTGCGTGAAGCTTGAGGAGGACCTGGATTGTCCTGTCTCGGTCCAGAACTGTTGGGTTGGATGTGTAGGTGGGTTGGGTTGGGGTGGGTTGGGTTGGGTTGGGTTGGGTTGGGTTGGGTTGGGTTGGGTGGGTTGGGTGTTGAGTGAAGCTTGAGGCATGGACAGGATTGTCCTGGTCTTCGGTCCAGAAACTGTTGTTGATGTGTTAGGTGGTTGGGTTGGGGGTTGGGTTGGGTTGGGTTGGTTGGGTGGGTGGGGTTGGGTTGGGTTGGGTGGGTTGTTGGGTTGGGTTGTTGGGTTGGGTTGGGTGGGTTGCGTGAAGCTGAGCTGTAAATGGAGTGTCTGTTCGGTCCAGAACTGTTTGGGTTGGGATGTGTGGGGTTGGGGTTTGGGGTGGGTTGTGTGGGTTGCGTGAAGGCCTTGAGGCTGTACATGGATTGTCCGTCTTCGTCCAGAACGTTGTGGGTTGGGATGGGTTGGGTTGGGTTGGGTGGGTTGGGTTGGGTTGGGTGGTGGGTGCGTGAAGATTGACGCTTTGTACATGGATTGTCCTGTCTTCGGTCCAGAACTGTTGGGTTGGGATGGGTCGGGTTGTGTTGGGTGCGTTGGGTTGGTAAGGTGGGGTTGGGTGGGTGGGTTGGGCAGGGTTGGGTTGGGTTGGGGATGGTTTAGGGGTGGCGTGGGTTAGGGGTTGGAGAAGTGGTTCAAGGGTGGATGTGGGTAAGGGGTTGTGAGTGGGTTTGCAGGCAGTGGGTAGGGTTGGGTTATGTAGGCGTGGCTGGGGGATTGGGGGTGGGATGGCGTAGGGGGGGTGGAGTGTGTTGGGATTGGGATGTGTGTTGTCTTGGGGGGGGGGGGGGGGGGGGGGGGCGGGGGAGGGGGAGGGATGGAGTACAAGGTGAATGGCATAAAGCATGGGCAGGAGACTTAACAACTCACAAAGGGAGTTTGTTGGAATACGGTTTATATTAAAGTCATATCCGGCGGATTGTTGGAGCTGGGGGGGTAGGGAGGTGTGGGTGTGGACGGGTTGGTGGGTGGGTGGGTGATGGAGTACAAGGCAAATGGCATGAAGCATGGGCAGGAGAATTCAACACTCACAAATGGAGTTGGTTGAATGCGGTTATAAAGTAAATATCCGGCATGATGGTGAGTGGAGATATTGGAGGTGTGGGTGTGGACGGGTTGGTTTGTTGGTGGGTGGGTGGGTGGGTGATGGAGTATTCAACACTTACAAATGGCGGTTTGTTGAACGCTGTTCCAAAGAAAATGTCCGGCGTGATGGTGAGTGGAGATATTGGAGTTGGCTCCTCATTCCCTAGTTGCCACTCAGTTGACCAGAACTCAATGAGCAGAAAACTGTGGAGTAAATTGATACATGGGATATGTCAATAAATTAATGAATTAATACGTGGAATGGGTATATCAGTAATAAGTCAGTGATCAGAACTCAATGAGCAGAAAACTGTGGAGCTAATTAATTCATGGGATAAATCAATAAATAAATTAATTGGTACATGGAAGGGATATATCAATCAATAAATCAGTGATTAGAACTCAATGAGCAGAAAACTGTAGAGTTAATTAATACAAGGGATATATCAATAAATTAATATTTTAATACATGGAATGGATATATCAGTCAATAAATCAGTGACCAGAGCTCAATGAGCAGAAAACTGTGGAGTAAATTGATACATGGGATCTGTCAATAAATTAATGAATTTATACGTGGAATGGATACATCAATCAATAAATCAATGACCAGAACTCAATGAGCAGAAAACTGTAAAGTTAATTAATACATGGGATGTATCAATAAATGAATGAATCAATACGGGGAATGGAGATATCAATAAAAATCAGTGATCAGAACTCAATGAGCAGAAAACTGTAAAGTTAATTAATACATGGGATGTCTCAATAAATGACATGAATTGCATAAGAATACGGGGCGGGGGGAAGGAATGGAAGATATCATAAAAATCCGTGATAGAAACTCAAATGAGCAGAAAACTGTGGAGTTAATAAATACATGGGATGTATCAATAAATGAATGAATTAATACGGGGAATGGAGATATCAATAAAAATCAGTGATCAGAACTCAATGAGCAGAAAACTGTAAAGTTAATTAATACATGGGATGTATCAATAAATGAATGAATTAATAGGGGGAATGGAGATATCAATAGAAATCAGTGATCAGAACTCAATGAGCAGAAACTGTGGAGTTACAATAAGATGGGATGTATCAATAAATGCATGACATTATACGGTGAAGTGGAGATATCAAAAGAACTCCCAGTGATCAGAACTCAATGAGCAGAAAACTGTGGAGTTAATTAATACATGGGATGGGTATAATAAATAAATCATGAATGAATTAATACGGGGAATGGAGATATCAATAAAAATCAGTGATCAGAACTCAATGAGCAGAAACTGTGGAGTTAATTAATACATGGGATGTATCAATAAATGAATGAATTAATACGAGGAATGGAGATATCAATAGAAATCAGTGATCAGAACTCAATGAGCAGAAAACTGTGGAGTTAATTAATGCATGGAAGGGATATATAAATAAATAAAAAAAAGAATGAATGAATACTTGGAAGGGATATACCAAGTAATGAATACTTGGAAGGGATATACCAAGTAATGAATACTTGGAAGGGATATACCAATTAATGAATACTTGGAAGGGATATACCAAGTAATGAATACTTGGAAGGGATATACCAATTAATGAATACTTGGAAGGGATATACCAATTCATGATCTGGAAGGGATGATACCAAGTTAAGAATACTGGGAAGGGAATTACCAATTAATGAAGGTACTGAAAGGGATTATACAATAATATACGGAAGGGATTATAACCAAAATTAATGAATACTTGGAAGGGATATACCAAGTAATGAATACTTGGAAGGGATATACCAAGTAATGAATACTTGGAAGGGATATACCAAGTAATGAATACTTGGAAGGGATATACCAAGTAATGAGTACTGGAAGGGGATATACCAAGAATGAAACTTGGAAGGGATTACCAAGTACTGAAACTTGGAAGGGATATACCACAGTAATGAATCTTGGAAGGGATATACAAGTATGAATCCTGGAGGGATATACCATTAATGAATACTTGGAAGGATTATACCAAGTAATGGAATTCTTGGAAGGGCATTAGACCAAGTTTAATGAACTGGGATAGGGATATACCAGTAATGAATACTTGGAAGGGAGTAGTTACCACGTCATGAATATTGGAAGGATTTATACCAAGTAATGAATACTTGAAGGGATACAAAGTACAGACAATTAATTAGGAAGGCGAGCCCTTTTTCTTCTCTTTGCCCTGTTTTTGAAACCAAAGTAATGAATAACTGGCAAGGATATACCAATTTACATGATACTTGGAATGGATAACCAAGAATGAATACTGGAAGGGATATACCAAGTAATGAATACTTGGAAGGGATATACCAAAAATTAAATGAATACTTGGAAGGGTATACCAAGTATGATACTTGGAAGGGAATTATTACCAAGTAATAAATACTTGGAAGGGAATCCATTAATGAATACTTGGATCGGTATATACCAAGTAATGATAGGAAGGGGAATACAATTTATGAATACTTGGAAGGGATATACCAATTAATGAATACTTGGAAGGGATATACCAAGTAATGACCTACTGGAAGGATATACCAAGTAACGAATACTTGGAAAGGGCTATACCACTTATGAATACTGGAAGGGATTATACCAAGTAAGAATCCGTGGAAGGGAATGTTTTTTAACCAAGTAATGAATTACTGGACGGGATAACCTAAGTAATAATACTTGGAAGTGATTATAACCAATAATGATACTGGAAGGGATATACCAATTAATGAATACTTGGAAGGGATATACCAAGTAATGAATACTTGGAAGGGATATACCAAGTAATGAATACTTGGAAGGGATATACCAAGTAATGAATACTTGGAAGGGATATACCAATTAATGAATACTTGGAAGGGATATACCAAGTAATGAATACTTGGAAGGGATATACCAAGTAATGAATACTTGGAAGGGATATACCAATTAATGAATACTTGGAAGGGATATACCAAGTATGATACTTGGAATGTATATACCAAGTAATGAATACTTGGAAGGGATATACCATAGTTAATGAATCACTTGGAAGGGATATACCACCAATTAATATAATTTGAATGGATAATACCAAGTATTATACTTGGAAGGGATATACCAAGTACTGAATACTTGGTAATGGATATACCAAGTAATGAATATTGGAATGTATATACCAGTAATGAATACTTGCAAGGGCTATACCAATTAATGAATACTGGAAGGATATACCAATTATTAATACTTGTACGGGATATACCAAGTAATGAATACTGGAAGGGCTATATACCAAGTAATGAATACTTGAATGGATATTACCATTAATGAATACCCCTTGGAAGAATATACCAGTAATGATACTTGGAAGGATATACCAATTAATAATACTTGGAACTTGGAAGGGATATACCAAGTAATGAATACTTGGAAGGGATATACCAATTAATGAATACTTGGAAGGGATATACCAATTAATGAATACTTTTGAAGGTATATACCAAGTAATTAATACTTGGAAGGGATATAACCAATTACTTAATACTGGAAGTGATATACCGAAGTAATGAAATACTTGGAAGGGATTATCCAAGTAAATGATACTTGGAAGGGATGATACCAATTAATGAAACTGGAAGGGATATACCAATTAATTAATCTTGGAAGGGATATCCAAGTGAATTAATACTTGGAAGGGTATCCCAATAATGATACTTGGAAGGGATAGACCAAGTAATGAATACGTGGAAGTGATATACCAAGTCTGATACTTGGAAGGGATATACCAGTATGAATATTGGAAGGATATACCATTTAATTTGAATACTTGGAAGGGAAATACCAATTAATGAATACTTTGGAAGGGATTACCAATATAAATACTTGGAAGGGATATACCAAGTCATGAAACTTGGAAGGGATATACCACGTAATTATACTTGAAGGGATATACCAGTAATGATACTTGGAAGGGAATACCATTAATGAATACTTGGAAGGGCTATACCATTAACGGAATACTTTTGAAGGGATATAACAAGTAATGAATACATTGTAAGGATATCAAGTTAATGAATCCTTGGAGGGAATACCCACTTTAATTGTAATACTTTGGAAGGGAATTACCAAGTAAAATAATCCTTGGAAGGATAACCAATTTAATTAATAAACTTGGATGGATATACCAATTAAAGAATACTTTGAATGATATCCAAGTAATGAATACTTGGAAGGGGTATACCAAGTGATGAATACTTGGAAGAGGTATACCAAGTAATAAATACTTGTCAGGATATACCAAGTAATGAATACTTGGAAGGGATATACCAATTAATGAATACTTGGAAGGGATATACCAATTAATGAATACTTGGAAGGGATATACCAATAATGAATACTTGGAAGGGATATACCAAGTAATGAATACTTGGAAGGGATATACCAAGTAATGAATACTTGGAAGGGATATACCAAGTAATGAATACTTGGAAGGGATATACCAATTAATGAATACTTGGAAGGGATATACCAATTAATGAATACTTGGAAGGGATATACCAATTAATGAATACTTGGAAGGGATATACCAATTAATGAATACTTGGAAGGGATCTACAAGTACTGAATACTTGAATGTATATACCCCAAGTAATGAATACTTGGGAAGGGATTATACCTAGTATGAATACTTACTTGGAAGGGATATACCAGTAATGAATACTTGGAAGGATATACCAAGTATGAATACTTGGAAGGGATATCCCAAGTATGAATACTTGGAAGGGATATACCAAGTTGGAATTAATACTTGAGATGGATATACCAGTATACTACTTGGAAGGGCTATACCATTAATGAAATACTTGAAGGGATATCACCAAGTAATTAATACTTGAAGTGATATACGCAAGTATGAATACTTGGGAAGGGATATACCACGTCATGAATACTTTGAAGGGATATACCAGTAATGATACTGGAAGGATATACAACAAGTAATGAATACTTGGATAAGGATATACCAAGTATAACTTGGAAGTGATATACCAATTAATGAATACTTGGAAGGGATATACCAATTAATGAATACTTTGAAGGGATATACCAAGTAATGAATACTCGGAAGGGATATAATACAATATGAATACTTGGGAAGGTATATACCAAGTAATGAATACTTGGCAGGGATATAACCAAGTAATGATACTTGGAATGGATATACCAAGTAATAATACTTGAACGGTATTACTCAAGTAATGGAATACTGGAAGGGATATACCAGTATTAATACTTTGGAAGGGATATACCAAGGTATTAATACTTGGAAGGGAATATACCAATTATAATACTTGGAAAGGGATTACCAAGGTAATGAATACTTGGAAGGGATATACCGTCATGATACTTGGAAGGGATATACCAAGTAATGAATACTTGGAAGGGGTATACCATAAGAATACTTGGAAGGGATATACCAATTAATGAATACTTGGAAGGTATATACCCAGTATGAATCTTGGAAGATATACCAAATTAATGGATACTTTGGGAAGGGATATCCCAAAATATGAATACTTCGGAAGGGATATACCATTAATGAATATCCGGAAGGGAATACCAATTAATGAATACTTGGAAGGGATATACCAAGTAATGAATACTTGGAAGGGATATACCAAGTAATGAATACTGGAAGGATATACCAATTAATAATCCTTGGAATGATATCCAAGTAATGAATCTTGGGAGGGATATACCAGGGGTATGAATACTTGGAAGGGATATACCAATTAATGAATACTTGGAAGGGATATACCAATTAATGAATACTTGGAAGGGATATACCAATTAATGAATACTTGGAAGGGATATACCAATTAATGAATACTTGGAAGGGATATACCAAGTAATGAATACTTGGAAGGGATATACCAAGTAATGAATACTTGGAAGGGATATACCAAGTAATGAATACTTGGAAGGGATATACCAATTAATGAATACTTGGAAGGGATATACCAAGTAATGAATACTTGAAGGGATTACCAATTATGAATACTTTGGAAGGGAATATACAATTATGAACGGAAATACCAATTAGGATAGGGATATACCATAAGATACTGGAGGGATTACCAATTATTTTGAAAGGGATTGAATATCCAAGTCATGAATCTTTGAAGGGATATACCAAGTAATGAATACTTGGAAGGGATACATCAATGCATAAATCAATCGGTCACCAGGACTCAATGAGCAGGTGACTGTGGAGCAAATGCATACATGGAAGGGGTGTATAAATAAATGAATAAATGTTTACATGGAAGGGGTGTATAAATAAATCAATACATGAATACATGGGATGGAGAGAATAATACATGGAATGGAATGGATAGATTAATACATGGAATGGCTGGATTAATGTACAAGGAATAGAGGAATACACCAAGCAATAAATGGAATGAATAGGATACTACATGGAATGAATAGATAACACAATGGGACGGATAGAAACTCAATGGATGAGTGAAAGAACATATGGAATGATTATATCAGTGCTTTATTTTGGGTAAAAAATGTAATAGGATCCTGAAGATAAGATCTACTTGAAGTTAAGATGAGGTACGGCTTGAGGTACGGCAGCTTTTTTCCTGCCCCCCCCCCCCCCCCCCCCCCGGATCAGTATATGGAATTAATGAATCAACAGTTGCACCCACATCCCCCCCCACCACCACCACCTTCTTATTACCCCCATCACCACCACCATCATCCCTCCCCCCTCCACACACACACACACGCCACCCACCCTCTATCTACCCCGCCACCACCACCACCATCCCACCACCCTCCACACACACACGCAACACAAACACGCCCCACCCACTATCCACCCACCCACCCACTATCCACCCAAGCTCTCACAAAGCCCTAACATTCACCTTGCAATCCACCTGTCAGGGAGGGCACAATAGCTGTCCACATCAATTTGAAAGGAAACACAGGTTTAGGGTTGGACCCGTCTCTCGTCAACATGCAGGTCATCTACTCACTAACCACCCCCCCACCCCCCCCACCCAACCCTCGCCCAACCCCCATCCACCCACACGCTATCTGCCCCCCCAACCACCCACCATCCACACACTCACTCACTACCCCCACCTGCCCCCACCCATCCACCCACCATCCAGTGTACACCCATCACCACATCCACCCACCACACTCACTCACTACCCCCACCTGCCCCCACCCATCCACCCACTCACCCACCCATCCCAGTAAGCACCCTGCAACCCACCTGCCAGGGAGGGCACAATATCTGTCCACATCAATTTGAAAACGACACACAGTAATAGGGTTGGACCTATCTCTCGTCAACATCCAGGTTGTTTATTCACTAGCCACCCACTCACTCACTCACTCCCCCACCCATCCACCCACCATCCCAGTATGCAACCAGCAACCCACACGCACACGTACACACACATCCACCCACGCACACGTACACACACACACACATCCACCCACTCACCCATCCCAGTACGCGACCTGCAACCCACCTGCCAGGGAGGGCACAATATCTGTCCAAATTATTTGAAAACAACACACATTAATAGGGTTGGACCTATCTCTCGTCCACATCCAGGTTGTTTATTCACTAGCCACCCACTCACTCACTCACTCCCCCACCCATCCACCCACCATCCCAGTATGCAACCAGCAACCCACACGCACACGTACACACACATCCACATCCACCCACTCACCCACCCATCCCAGTACGCGACCTGCAACCCACCTGCCAGGGAGGGCACAATATCTGTCCACATCAATTTGAAAACGACACACAGTAATAGGGTTGGACCTATCTCTCGTCCACATCCAGGTTGTTTATTCACTAGCCACCCACTCACTCACTCACTCCCCCACCCATCCACCCACCATCCCAGTATGCACCCTGCAACCCACACGCACACGTACACACACATCCACCCACGCACACGTACACACACACACACATCCACCCACTCACCCACCCATCCCAGTACGCGACCTGCAACTCACCTGCCAGGGAGGGCACAATATCTGACCACATCAATTTGAAAACGACACACAGTTATAGGGTTAGACCTATCTCTCGTCCACATCCAGGTTGTTTATTTACTAACCACCCACTCACTCACTCACTCAATAGCCCACCCATCCACACACCATCCCAGTATGCACCCTGCAACCCACACGCACACCTACACACACACACACATCCACCCACCCATCCCAGTACGCAACCTGCAACTCACCTGCCAGGGAGGGAACAATATCTGTCCACATCAATTGAAAACGACACACAATTCTGGGGTTGAACCCATCCCTCATACACAGACAGGTTGTCCATGTCCTGGCTAACGTTCAAGAAGCCCGCATCAGCCAGGACACATGACAGGGGGGATGCAAGAGTGTTTCCTAGGATGGGGTTGGGTGGAGTTGGGTGGGGAGGGGTGGGGTGAGGGTGGGGGAGTGGGGGGTAAGGTTGGGGTGGGGTGGGGGTGGGGTAGGGTGGGGTTCAGATTGGTGGGTGAAGTGAAGTGGGAAGGGAGCATCAGCTAGGATGCATGACAGGGGGGACGCAAGAGTGGTTCCTGTGATGGGGTTGAATGGGGTGGGGTGGGGTGGGGTTTGGATTGGTGGGTGAAGTGAAGTGGGAGGGGAGCATTAGCTAGGTCACCTGACAGGGTGGACGCAAGAATGGGTCATGTGGTGAGGGGGGGGGGGGGGGGGGGGGGGGGGGGGGGGGGGGGGGGGGTGGTCAGATTGGTGGGTGACGTGAAGTGGGAGGGGAGCATCAGCTAGGATGCATGGCAGGGTGGATGCAAGAGTGTTTAATGTGTTGTGGATGAGCATACACTTACATACATGTGTATGCTTGTGTGCGTGTGTGCTTACGTCGCAATTTTAAGCGTGTGAACTAGATGTATGTGTGTGTGCGTTGTGTGGCTGTGTATATAGAGTGTGTGTGTATGCGTATGCAGGCATGTCTAGGCGTGTGTGAGGGTGTGTGGGTACAGGTCGGTGTGGGTGGGCGGGTGTGAGCTTTATGTGACAGACAAGTGTCCTATGTGTCAGGCAAGGCTGGAAGAGTGTCTCACCGAGGCAAAGCAGACCCACAAAAACAAAGACAGGCAAAGCGAAGTGATCCATGGGTGTAGCTGTGGCTATACCAGTGGCTGTGGCTGTAAGTGAGCTTCCTAATAACTGCTGTTGCACATGGATGAGGGAGTGTCTATGCCAGCGGCTGTGGCATTAAGTGAGCTTTTTCAGGCTCTTGCTGAAACCTCCCCTCTAACTGCTGTATTTGAGCCTCGTTCGTGCCCGCTCTTTTTTCCGGTGGTGGCTATCGGGATGAGGAAGATAGGATAAGTCTGTAGCAGTGGATTAGAAGCAGCAGAAGTGGAAGAACGGCGACAAGGGAGGGAATTAAAAGCAAGGTATGATGCGGAAGCTTGGTTGCGTATCTGCTGCGTCAAGACGGGGAGCCACACGTTGCGGCGCGGAATCTAGTAGCGTGGTTGAACAGCAAGGATGCCGCGCAAGCAGCAGTAGCAGCAGCAGGGAACGCGGAAGAGGAGAGGACTAAGTTCACTTGACTTGGTATTATAAGGTAAAAATAAGTCCAATGAGCACGAACGTCTGTACTACCAAAGTCGGCAATTTCAAGCTTTGGAAAGCCTCTTGAGAACATGCGCTGGAAGAGGGGAGGGCGCGACAAGTGAGACTGGAGCCGAACGGCGCGAGTGAGGGAGGGAGGGAAGCTAAGGGGCAGCGCGGGCAGGTCCTCGGTCAACCGACGCAACTGGTCCCCATAACGACTCTGCTGACGACTCAGCAGACCGGGCGGTACAGTCCAGCCCCCCGCGGGCGCGGGGGGCCCCCGGGCCGCACTGTAACTTGGAGTGGAGTACAGAAACGTCCATTTTAACTTCGCCAGCGTGTCACTATTTCCCACTCACCGCATGCGAAATCACGAAAAGAGGGTGGAAACTGGTCTCGGGAGGAGAGTTTTCTGACCGCGATGCTTATGCTCAAAATGAATTATGTCTGAAAGAAGTATTGCCAAAGGATGTTGGGAAAGCTATGCGCTTAAAAGACGGTCAAAATGTTGCTCAGCGATTTTAATCGAGTCCATGTTGTACTGTGGACGATTGATAAGGTCTCCTATCGAGGGAATGTCCACAGCATTCTGCGCTTCCGAGCGTCCAAACCTTTCTAATCTATGAATCGCAGATTTGCAGATGCAAGCTCTACTCCTTTGGAAATTATCCTGCTATCTAGCGACCTGAACAGTTTAGCATGCGGCTCGAAATTTGATCGCCCGGGAAACTAAGGGCCACAAATAGGTTTTTTTGCCGCTGACGGTGAGCTGACGCCAATTTCAGGCCAAATCCCTTGTACTTAATTCAGTACATCTTTAGTACTCCACAAGTTGCCGTGGGGCCGCTCCCCTGACTGGCTATATTCCGCCAAAACCAGAGATGCAAAAACTGGCCAAAACTGACATCGACCCAGTTTTAACCAGAGATGCAATAGAGCCGAATCCGTGCCCTTTGAACCCTGGCCCTAGGTCGAACCCTTACCAAGATTCCCTCCGCTAGCGAAAGCAAAAGGGTCCCAGCGTCGCCACGTACGCGTACGACAATCCCTGATGCAATCCTTCAAGGGTCGGTTGGTAGGGAAACAAACGTAAATATTATAGTACTGAAGTTGTACCTTATGTGCCGCTCATGCTCACTGTCTCACTTTATCAGTAGACAAGGCTTCCCGTGCGATAGCGAAGGAAACCTGAAAGCACGCTTCTCGGGTTCAAACACAGGGCTTCTACATATTTCGTTGAGCGTACATCACTGCTCAGTGTCCACGGGTCGAAGTTTTCACTGTTGCGCGTGGAGAAGTAGTTCGTCTGGGCTGCTCTGAAACACCTAGGCAGTCAGGTAACTTAACATATGCTTTGTCCTCAGTATGTGGTACGCTCCCAGCCACATTAGTTGAATATCCATGTCCTAGTTCCTTGTCTTGCTCGCTTGAATCACTGCATAGGTCTCTATTAGCTCGCTGGAGTTAGTGGCGAGGCTAGCGAAAACTATCATCGCAATCAATCAATCAATCACCGCGGTGGCGGTGGCGGTGATCGTGTCACAGTATGTAATTTCCCTGCTAGTCCACTGCGCTCCAAATGTCCTGTTGCCTGCAGGGTGAAGGGGGGTTTATGGCATTCGCACGTGACGCGCGCCTGCGCATGATAAACAAAACATCAGAATAAAGCAGGGGGGGGGGGGGGGGGGGGGGGGGGCAGAAAGACAGATTTTGGACCTCACCTTCGATATGGTGTCCGATTCAGATGGGAGTTGGAATTGTGGACGTTTCATACAAAAAGAGGGGGGAAATAAAGTTGGCTAAAGTTTTTTTACCCCCGCCCACCCCACCCACCCCCCCACCCCCCACCCCTCCTAAAACCCAATTACCTCACCCTACCCCCACCTAAAATGGGGGTCATTCGAAAGATCTTTTAAAGCCCATTTCAGTTATGCTCTTACATCTTTCATGGGGTTACCCAAACGTGATTTATCACGAAGTTAAGATTTTGGCCGCTTTGGTTGATTTTTTTTTTTGACCCCTCTAACTTATGTACAACTTTATTTTTGGCTAAAAAAAAACTTTTTTTAAAAATATAGTTTGAGGATAGGCTCTATCCAAAGCGAAGGTGCGGTACGGCAGCTTTTTTCTGTCCCCCCCCTCGGAATAAAGTATGTATGTTTGTGGATGCTAGAAGAAGAAGGCTGATTGCTTAGTTTTCCAGCCAACTCTTGGACACACATTTGTAGGTATGGATTGCCCCCTGATAATCTCTCTCACACACGCACACACACAAACACTCAAACACAGAGTCAGATTTGATTGTTTTCACACTTGAACTGAAAAAATGGATTTGTCCCCTCTCCCCATCGCACCCACAAGCTCAAACATTCCCTCCTCCCTCCTCCCTCCTCCCTCCTCCCTCCTCCCTCCTCCCTCCTCCCACCTCCCACCTCCCTCCTCCCTCGCTCCCTCCTCCCTCCTCCCTCGCTCCCTCGCTCCTTCCTACCTCCTACCTCCCTCCCTCCTTCTCCCCCTCCTCCTCCTTTCTCCTCCCTCCCCCTCCCTCTCTACCCTCCTCTCCCCTCCTACTGCACTTGCCTGTTCTCATGCTCCCCAAGATAAAATAGACGTTTGTTCTGCTCCCATCACCACTGCAAATTCAGGGGGTCCTTCTCCGGTCACCACTGCAAATTAAGGGGGTCCTGCTCCCATCACCACTGCAAATTCAGGGGGTCCTTCTCCGGTCACCACTGCAAATTAAGGGAGTCCTGCTCCCATCACCACTGCAAATTAAGGTATTCACATTTCTTTGTCACCCTTTTCTGCACCCCTGCAGCACCCCTCACACCCACAATGCACCCTTTCAAGCCCAGTAAATGGGTGCCGAAGACCCCCAAAATTGGCAGTGCCTGCCTGCCTCAACCATACCTGATGAACCATGCCTACCCAACTGCCTGAACCAACCGCCAGAACCAACCGCTAGAACCATGCCTACCCATCTGCCTGGATTGCCTGAACAAACCACTAGAAGTAACCGCCTGAACCACGCGTACCCAACTGCCTATCCACCCCCCTACTCTCAGGTTCAAGTCAGAATCTTGTGCCACATCTCTCCTTTACCATGTCAGCATATAAACCTGAGCTTTAAGGCTACAAGAGCTACAAGCAGTGAGCTCTAGAGTAATAAATAAATATTACACCTTCTGACAAGGACTGAGGTTGAGGGGGCCAGCCACCGACAGTAAAACAGCTACATTGACATTGTTTCAGCCTTGCAGACTTATGCTACACAGCCTCTCAAACTTAAGTTACACAGCCTCTCAGACTTAAGCTACACAGCCTCACATACTTCAGCTACAAAGCCTCTCATACTTCAGCTACACAGCTTCACTGACTTGAGCTATTAACTATCAGCTATACTGTCGTACTTCCGCTACAGCAAAACAGCAATACAGCTATATACAGCTATACTCTCTCAGCTATACTCTCAGACTTACGCTACGCAGCCTCGCATACTTATTATCAATGCCAGGGGATGCGATGCCCATGACCTTCAGACCAAGTGATGCCAAACATGATCCATCCGTATCAGATGCATCATCAGATCCTCGACTACAAGTAGCAGCTTCTATGCAGCTCCGTGAGCCAGCCACCGAACGGACCACATTGGCATCAGTCGATTATCTCCTGGCCAGAAACCTAGACCTGTTAACAGCATGTCTATCTACAAGCCCCAAATCCCCAGAGACCACTGCCATCTGCGTCATTCCTCCGAGTCCAAGCCCATCCAGATCTTCAGGCCTGACTGCAGTGACTCCTTTCACGTACTCAACATTACAAGGAGGTGGTCTGTGCCCGACCACCAAGGGCCCGGGCCCAAGCCCATCCAGATCTCCAGGCCTGACTGCAGGGACTCCTTTCACGTATTCAACATTGCAAGGAGGTGGTTCATGCCCAGCCACCAAGGGCCCGGGCCCAAGCTCAAGTCCTATTAGGAGAGAAGGCCATTCCCCACGTCCAAGCTCACAACTGGGTGTTCCAGGCCCAGTCACTGTGGGCCCAGGCCCGTGCCCCAGGTTTGTGAGGAGGAGAGGCTCTTTACCTTGTCTGGCAGCTACTCTCTTGCATCCTAACCCGTCCAGGCTGTCACTGACAATAACCCCGAACACAATGGCCATGAAGAGGATTTCAAACCTGGAAAAAAGTGACTCTGTGACCTCTTCTGCCAAAAGTGACTGGAGTAGGAAGTCCAGCAATGTTTCCCTCCTCCATTGTCTGTCTATCGTCTCCGTCCGTGGACTCTCCTTCAGCGGAGCACCTGGCAGAAACAGCCTTAGGGCTGAGCCGAGTGTGGGAACCTCCTCAGTCAGCAGTCCAAGGGCAGACTCCTCATGCAGTAGTCCTAGAGCAGCGGACATCCACAACAGCTGGGTTGAAAGGATGGCTTCAGAACCTTCACCATACCTAACTAAGGGCCCCCTCGAAGGCTCTGAAAGCAACGACCTCTCCATCTTGCAAGCGCGTGCGGACTTGTTGGCTTCCCATCATAGGGAATCCAAAGCGAGTGAGCCTCACGTAAAAAAAGCAGTAGCAAAGGAATCCAACGCTTTCGAAATTACGCCTATGTACAGGAGAAGCCAATTTCAAATGGCCGACCATATGGAAGAGACTTGCAGGAGCCACCCACCTGTGTCCAGGTCAAGCCAATCCCAGATGGCCCACCTTCTGGGAGAGGGCTGCAAGAGCCATCGAGACGAGACGGAGACACCAGCAAGTGACCTCTCTCAATTTGACACAAGCGGACTCAGCAGGGCGCTGGAGGCGGCTAGAAGCAGCAGAGGTCGCTACACCTGGTTGTCAGTTTACCATCGTTACCAAAAGCACAGCGAGAGCATGCAAAAGACGAGCACTAATGGGCCAAACGTTCAGGATTAGAACCCCATTAGCTGCAGCAAAGTTACTTTGTTTGCATACTTGCATACTCTGCCAGCTACTTGCATAGCTTGCATTCTTACATCCTTGCCTACTTGCATACCCTGCCAGCTACTTGCATGGCTTGCATAGCTTGCATACTTTGTCAGCTTATGTAAGTTTGCAAGCTAGATATAGTTTTGAAACCCCTACTTATAAATTGGAAGGAACCGTAACCGTAAATAACTAATCAGGGCAAAGCCCTAATCGTTAGCTAAACAAGGCGATGCCCCATTTACAATTGTGGGTAAAACCTACACTTAGCTTTACTTGGTAAAAGATAATGCCTGGAGGGGCGTGGTGTTATGGGGACCCTCCCATAAGCCGCAGCTCCGGAAAATCACCATGGCAGACATAGTAAGTGTCACCCTCCAGGCGGTCAGGGACTCCTTCATGCGACTTGTGGCAAGAATGCTGGTACAGGAGGCAATACATTCTCTGTCAAGCTTAGAGATGAGTTTGTCTATATGTTGCTTTACTTTGTTCAAATGATAACGTAAAGAAATCAACTGCCCACCAGGCTTTGCTTAGCTGGCAGTTGATTACAAGCGCTGCTTTCTGCGTTTACAAGTTTGCAAGCGCCCTTTTGCATTCAATCTAATAATCCACTTTCTCCAAGAGTTCCACCACTCTACCATAAGGGGCGAGTCATTGGGTGGCACATGGATGCTGGCCCATGGCCACATGGCTGTGCCCTGTACAAAGGCAGGAGTGGATGGAAGCAAATTCTCGGTTTATAGGAATTACAGAATGTTCAACATACATGCATTACTAAACAAACGAGAAGTGAGTGGGGGAGCAGATAGAAGAACAGGATAACAAGTGTGCAAGCGCCCCTTTGCATTCGCTTACTTTACAATCCTTCACAAAATTAATTGGAACTTTGCTTGCCAAAGGCGAGTATGATATCATACGATATCATACAAAATGCACCAGATGATATTGTATATAAATGGTAACTTTGGACTAGTCAAACTGCCAGCATCATATGATATCATATGATGACGTGATATTGTATGATATCAAAATGCGGTTCCCTCGTAATGTGACAGACACAGATTTGTGAGGGTATGTTTGCGTCGCAGGCACATATTTTGGAGCACAATGTCACATGAGCTGCTATTGAGTAGGAGCCCTTTAGGAGGTGGAACGTACCCAACAGTGTTTTCTTCACGTTACAGCGTGTAGATTTGTCTACACGTCGCAGCGTGTGGGTTTTCTACACGTTACCTTGCTGACAGAGCGAAGGATTGCCAACTCACCAAGGGGAATCGTTAGCTCCGGCAGCGAGCGCCTGCGGTTCCGATCGGCAACTCCTTTCAAATCTACAAATGGGGGGGTAAAGCGTGTAGGTTTTTCTACATGTTACAGGGTGTAATGTGACAGGTGCAGATGTTTGAGGAAGTAGGAGCCCTTTAGGAGGCGGGACGTACCCAGCAGGTTTTTCTACACGTTACAGTGTGTCATGTTACAGGGTGCAGATGTTTGAGGATCTGCTGCATCACTGACACAGATTTTGAAGGAAATTTTCACATGAGCTATTTAAATCTGAATTTGAACCGAATCCCAAGAAGTCCTGCTATGTAGCAGTTGTGCTTTGGGAGGCGAGAGGTGTTAGCGGAATAGAACAATAGGGAACATAGAGGCGTAGGGAGCTGCAATCTACGAGACATATACAGTGAGGAGAAGGCGCAGGTATAGAGCGCGGACTCTGAGGATTGTTCAGGGTCTAGGAGACGAAGGACACAGAACATGGGACTAGGGGACGCCGGTAGAGTACTTGAACTTCCTTGAACGTGGTAACATAGCACAACCTGCAATTCGCTGCTTGCCGTCTTCCGCAATAAAATCAGTTACCAGGCAAAATTCAATCGTTATCAAAACAATCAAAAAACGATATAATTCTAAGCATTCTTATCAAAACAGACTTGGTGGGAGGTACTGACCCCCCCGACCTATCAACCCATCACCCACTACCTAAAGGGCATGGACAGACAGGCCCCCTGTGTGTGTGAGAGAGTGTGGTGGTGGTGGTGAGGAAGGGGGGTCATTAGCAGGGTCGGCACTAGCCATGGACAGACAGGCCCCCTGTGTGTGTGTGGTGGTGGTGGTGAGGGAGGGGGGTCATCAGCAGGGTCGGCACTAGCCATGGACAGACAGGCCCCCTGACACTAGTGCTGGAGGCGGAGCCAAGGAGATTGAGCTTATATGATAATCACAACACGGAATCTTTAATGATGTATGGTCTAGTTGTTGCTTTTGCATTTCTATTTGCTAATAGCCCATTTGCAAGATAAAGCTTCGTGGTCGCAATGTTAAATTAGGGGCCCTTGGGGAGGCTTGGTGGTCTCAATGAGAAATTAGGGGTCCTTTGTGAGGCTTGGTGGTCTCGATGAGAAAGTAGGGGCCCTTTGGGAGGCTTGGCGCTCTCTATGCGAAATTAGGGGAGTTTAGGGAGGCTTGGTGGTCTCTAAAATAAATTAGGGGAGTTAATGGCGGCTTGGTGGTCTCCATGAGAAATTAGGGGCCCTTGGGGAGGCTTGGTGGTCTCAATGAGAAATTAGGGGTCCTTTGGGTGGCTTGGTGGTCTGTTTGAGAAATTAGGGGCCCTTGGGGAGGCTTGGTGGCCTCGATGAGAAATTATGGGAGTTAATGGCGGCTTGGTGGTCTCGATGAGAAATTAGGGGCCCTTGGGGAGGCCGAGCACTGTCCCCCCAATTCGATTGTGATTGGCGCAGTGGCTGGCTCAGGGAGCTGCCTAGAAGCTGCTACTAACAGTCGAACAGAGGGGCAGTGGATGACACTTATATTCAACAGTAGCCCGTCTGTCTATGCCCTTGTCTGTCTATGCCCTAGACCATCCCACCAGGAGCAATAGATGGGCCCTCTTGCTGGAATAGATGGGCCCTCTAGCTGGAATGCATTGACAGACAAGCTACTGATTGTTAGCAGATTGCCGTCGACACTGATGAATAAAAATGTCACCCACTGCCCCTCTTTTAAACTGCTAATAGCAGCTTCTAGGCAGCTCCTGAGCCAGCCACTGCATCAATCACACAGAATTTAGGATTTATGGAGAGCTGATGGTGTCAGCTTCCAGGTGCTTTGGTTGTTTCTGATTTGAATGAGTTCACTGCAAATCTGAGGTTTCTACAAAAGTTCTATAGCACCCTTCAATGTGGCTTATAAGTGTGCATTATGGGTGAGGGGGGTGCGAAATAGCCCCCCCCCCCCCCCCCCCGCCCCCCTTAAATTTGAAGTGGTAGCCAGCAGTGTTTTTTATTTTGAGTTCCTGCAGGTCAGCTGGCGTCGCAAAAGGTGCGACACAAGCCTGATTCCAGGAGGGGTGCGTCGGACCCCCCCCCCCCCCCCCCCCCCCCCCCCAAAAAAAAGCCGCTTCATTTCAGGGGGGTCATCCGGGAATTGATTTTGTGGGGTCCCTTGTAAAATGTGCATTTTGCACATGGGTCTACACTTATGTACTATCTGGCTTGGGCAGTTGGCCCCAGCCAGGGGTTGATTTTAAAATTCTGAGTTCGATTTACACCTGGAGTGGCCCTGGGCTTGCTAGCCCAGGCCCAACCCAGGTGATACAATTGCGATGGAGGGCTCAAATCACTTCACTGGCATTGCAAACGTCGCGACGCAAGGCCCGTTTCTGGAAAAACTGCCACGCCTGAGTGTTGCACCTAATCGCTGAATTTGCGATACGTCAACAAAAACAACTGGTGGCCAGCTAGGGGAGCAGCCTAGAAGCTGCGTCCTGTCTGATGTCTAATTAGTAGTTTGGATCAAATCATGTTCACCTGAGGACTACATAAAAAGGTTTCTTACCGCTGATCGTAGCTGAAAACAAAAATACTAGAGTCACCCTCTACCTTGGTTTGGTACATACATGGTCGATATGCCTTAAGGCTGGAGCTCTATGAAAGAAGAGGGTATGTTGGCTCAGCATAGCGAGCTCAACTGTGCTTACTCTTCGACCCTAACTGTGCTTACTATTGTGTAGGAGTGGCAACGCCATTCAAACTGAATCCTCGGTGTCGCTGGTTTGTGTCGGGAGGCCCACCTTCTGGGGTGAAATTCCTTTCACAGCTAAAAACAAAAACAAGCAAAAAACGTGGCAAACCTTTAAAAATATGTGTTGGCTCAGCAGCAATTTTCTGAATGAAGCATGATGCAATTCATGTGGGTTGGCTAAGCGTCATCCCTTTTGACCATGCATGAAGCTAGATAAGTGCACCGTGTGTTTGGTCAGTGGCATCCCTAATTCCCTATCAACCATGAATGAATGAAGCATGATGCAATTAATGTGGGTTGGGTAAGCGGCATCTCTGTTAACCATGCATGAAGCTACATAAGTCCACCGTGTGTTTGGCTAGTGGCGTCCCTATCAACCATGAATGAATGAATCATGATGCAGTTCATTTGGGTTGGCTAAGCGTCATCCCTTTTGACCATGCATGAAGCTAGATAAGTGCACATGTGTTGGCTCAGCAGCGTCCATATGGGCTCTGAATGAAGCTCTATAAAATTCGTGAATGTTACCTTAGCGGCATCCCTTTTGACCCTCCATGAAGCTAGATAAGTGAGCCGGGTGCTTGGTCATTGGCGTCCCTATCAACCATGCATGAAGCTAGATAAGTGAGCCGGGTGCTTGGTCATTGGCGTCCCTATCAACCATGCATGCATGAAGCATGATACGATTCATGTGGGTTGGCTTAGCTGCATCCCTTATGACCATGCATGAAGCTAGAAAAGTGCACGTGTATTTGGTCAGTGGCGTCCCTATCAACCATGAATGAAACATGATGAAATTCATTCGGGTTTGCTTAGTGGCATCCCTGTTGACCTTGCATCAAGCTAGATAAGTTCATGTGTGTTTGGTCAGTAGGGTGGGGGGAAGTTAGCCCCCATTTAAGTTTAGGGGGGTTAGTGGTCAAGGTTTTGATTCAAAGGTGTAGGGTTCAGGTGTTTTAGGGTTTAGGGCTTAGGGACGACGTGGGTTTATGGTATAGGGACTGGTGGCTAATTAAGTGAGGGCTACCTTTCTTCGACTTGTAAGTAGCGTCCCTATCAACCTTGAATGAATCATGATGACTGTCATGTGTTTTCTTCACTGGCATAGCAAACGTCGCGACGCAGGGCCCCTATCAACCATGAATGAAGCATGATGCAATTCATGTGGGTTGGCTAAGCGTCATCCCTGTTGACCATGCATGAAGCTAGATAAGTGCACCGATTCCTTCGACTAGTACGTAGCGTCCCTATCAACCATTGTGATCATCTGAGAATGCAAGACTCGATCGTTTACAAAGCTATAGAAGAGAGAGAGATAGTCGCACTGAGTCGATGATATACTAAGGCAGTCTGTAGTGCACAGTACTCCTGATGGCAGGAAACTCGGGACCGGGTAGTAACCGGCCGGCTCTTTGTCTACTCAGATAGAGACATATAAGTCGTCTATAACATCCCCCCCAATTCAAGGTATTCTTGGGATCAAGAATTTCTGGAATTAACTGAGGGGCATAAGGAAAATATTATGAAGATAAAGAAAAGGTACTAGAGTCTGAGGTGTAATCTGCTTGAGTCAAGAATCTAGATAGTAAATTATTCAGATCAAGATTCAGGGGGAAAAGGGGTGCCTGCAGGGTCACAAAGGCAGTAGGTAACTTTAGAGTATCTGTCTATGATGAAACTGCAGAGGGAGTGCAGAGTCAGCATTTGCTGCTAAGTCAGAAGGGAAGACTTCAGCAGATCTAGGAGAAACTTAAACTATGACTAGCTATAGGGGTTGTTAGGAAGGGGCTTCAGGTAAGACTACTGAGAGCTGTAGGGAAGCCGCTGGGCATACTGCTAGGGGCTGCAGGGGAGTTGCAGGAATTTCTACTAGAAGGTGCAATGAAGTTGCTGGGCGTACTGCTAGGGCTGAAAGGAAGTTGCAATGGGTAAACTACTAGGGCTGCAAAGGAAGAATTATGACAGGATGTCTGTACTAGTCCCCCCCATAATTTAGGGGTGAAAGCATATGGCTGAAAACTTAAATTAGAATCTGGCAGGCATTTTGCAGCAATAGGGCAATTCAAGAGTAGATATAACTTGATCAGCCTGGGTTGGTACAAGGGGCAGGTAGTCATCTATGGTCCTAAAATGTTCATTACTAAGAGATTGTCAGATCTAGATATCAGTCATCTAGGATCCATTGCAGGGGTACCCATCCTGGGCCAGCTGGGCTATGCTCAAGTTGTTGATGCAGATGATGTTGCCTCCAGGGTGTGCACAGCTCTGTGGGTGCATGAGCATGGCAGGGTACAGATCCAGGGTAATGTAGTGGGAGTGAACCATGGCTGCTTGGAGGCATATGGCCCACTGCAAGGTGACTTTGTTAGCTCTGGACACATTTGGAAGAGCAGTGACTAGTTCCCTCAGCTTCATAGTGTGCTTGATGAGGGGTGCACACACTGTGGATGGGTCAGAGTGCATGTCTCTGTCTGGGTGCAGGAGGAGCTCATCTTGCAGGAGGGTGGGGAACTTGGGCTGGAGATCTGTGATGATCCAGTCCAGTTGTTTTCTCAGGGCAGTGTTGATGAGTGGAGCAGTTGGGTAGAGGTTGAGCCTATCAAGGCTAACTGCAAAACTGGAACGAGAGTCCCCAGATTTGTTGGTAAACTTGACAGTGAGGGGTACATCAGGGGGCAGGTTGGAGTTCATCTCACTGAAAGGGACATCCCCCCCAGGGGCAGGGTTGTCAGACTGGATCCACTCAGAGTACTTCATGGAGGCCTAGTTACTGCCCTCAACTAAGCAGATACACCACGGTTACACCGCTCACACTGGAGGAGGAGGAGGAGGAGGAGGAGCAATTTAACCTAAGGGTTCGGCGCCCGTGAGCGCCCTCGGGCGACGCCAGCTGGCGTTGCGCATGACCTGCGGATGCCGCATGGAAGCTTCGAGACGCAGAAGACCGAGACCCAAACCCAGACCCAGACCGAGACCCAGACCCAGACCCGCCCAGACCCAGACCGATACACAGACCCAGACCGAGACCCAGACCCAGACCCTGACCCAGACCCAGACCCAGACCCAGACCGAGGCACAGACCCAGACCGAGACACAGACCCACGAAACCACGACCGTGCGAGAGGTGACCGCCCAATAGGGCGGTCACCTCTAGTTGTTGGACATGGAGTAGGGGAGGTTTGTCTGGAAGAGACCATCTCCATCTTCTGATCTATCAAAAGATTCATATACCCTTCTGAACTGGTATCTCAAGGCATCTAGGGCTCGCCTGCCTTCAGCTTGGTCAACTGGCTCTGACCTGTTTAGCAAAGGCACATGTAGGAAGGTGTCTGATATGGAGGGGGCAGGCATGGGTTGTTGGGGAGCGGTAGGGGGAGGGGAAGATGAAGGGGGAGATTTACGGGGAGGGGGAGAGGGAGGGGGAGGGGGAGATGGAGTTGGGGGGGGAAGAGGATGATTCTGGAGGGGAGAGGGCGAGGTGTTGGAGAGCAATTGGAGGTTTGAAAATTGCCAAGTTCTTGAGTGCTAGTACTCTTGTCCTCCAGTAGTGTGTTGGGTTTCCCACAGTGTGAGGTCTGTGCCACTGGGCAGGACTGAGCATGCTGGGGATGGCCTGAGTACTTTTGTCATGTACAGGCCATTGTTCTTGGGGCATGACAGGATGTCCTTGGGTCTTGAGGTTCTGCTGGAAGCAAAGGTTGCAGCCTGTCGTGTAAATCTGGTGGTGAGGTGTGGTGCCCTTCTGAGGGCAGCTGAGACACTGAGGATGTTGCAAGTTGTCTTGGGAGGAGCAAGTCGGACGTCATCCAGGATAATTAATCAACTGTGCATCTAGGCCTTTGAGGTAGCCTCTGCCTTTCTTGTGGCAGATGATGGGGATGGCATCTGCAGATGCAAGCCTGAGGGTCACTGGCTCGTTAAGCTCCTGAACATGAGAGAGGTTGTTGATTTCACTGGTGGCATGTTCAGTTGCACCGGAATCCACTAGCCAGTTTTGGGTGAGGACATCATCAAAAGCTAGGGGTAGCCAGTCTGTGGTTGCAGGGTAGCCTTCATCATCGTCATCAGAGTCGTGGACAAGTTGGGGGAGGTCATCTTCCTCTAAAGTGGGCAGGTCATCTTCCTCTAAAGTGATAGCATCATGGTCACTCATTTGGGCAAAGAAAGCATAGGACATGGGGCCGTCTGGGACATCACTCTCAAACTTGCCTCTTTTGTTGTCATCAGCAAATCTGACGGGGCAGGTGTCAGTCTCAGGTGCCAGGGTCATGGCCATGAAGTTGTGTTCCACATTGTCATCTTCACAGTCAGAGTAGTCAGAGCTAGATCCCTGTCCATCTGCAAGGTTGGCATGGTGAGGCCTTGACCTTGATATGGGCTTGCCCTTGTACCGCCTTCTGTCTCCACCTGGGCCAGACTTCTTTCCATACCTGTCCTTGGTGGGGGACCTGGATCCACTTCTTCTCCTTGGGGACTTGGATCCGGTGGTAGCAGATGTGGAGGTGGGACCATCATTGTCAGAGTCCTTGGGCTTAAAGGCTCCTCTTGTCTTTGCGATTGGGTTGATGAGTGGCCATACCCATCACAATTGTAGCAGTTCATGGTTGATTCATCTCTGGTTGCTCTGTAGGCACCAGCTGCCAACTCCAGTTGGGGGGTGCCTCCAGTGATAGAGGACTCAGGGAGGGACGTTACCTGGGCATACTGCATGAGGGCTGATGAAAGGCCCAGGAAGTCAGTGATGTTCAAAGTTTGGTATGACTGCACAAATCCAGCAAACTCAGGCCTGGTCCTCAGACCCTTGATGAGGATAGCGTGGAAAGTCTCCTTGGACATGTTGGACACACCTGCTGCACTGGTTGGGATCTGTGAGTACAGTTCCTGGCATCTGACCAGGTAGGAAGTGAGTCCTTCCTCAATGCCAATGGTGGCACCATACATGGCAGTGAAAGAGGAGAACTCTTGATCTCCATGGACAGCACCATACTGGCGTCTAAGAAATCTGATGCCTTTAGTGGCCATGTCAGTAGATGTCAGGAGTGCAGTTTGGATAGGCTTTGTCAGGGAGTGGAGAACAATCATGAACGCCTAGTAGTTCTGCTGGCAGGTAATCCTAGTAGGAGTAACAACAGCGGCCAGAGCAGCGTCCGGATTATTAGGATCAAGGCGTGTAGAGGCCAAAATGGGGTACTCACTGCCTGTTGCCGGCTCGCCGTTGGGGGCAACGTCGAGCTCCGCATCAACACCGACGAGGAAGCATCCTGGCGCAGACTTGATCTGCAGGATGAGGATGCGGCAGTGTTCCGCAACGCCTGGGCCACCACCATAGATGGGCATTCTTGGGGGGTGTTGGGGGTACATGACGGCTTGTGGGGAGAGGTAAAAGATGAGTTGCAGTGGTTCGGAGTGGAGTGGTGGGGAGTTGGAGATGAACTGAACGGGGGTGATGGAGATTGGAAAGTAGGAGCTGGGGAGGGGGATGGCACCACGAAGGGTGAGCCGAATGAATCCAGCGGATGAGGGGATGAAAGCAGTCGAGCAATTGGACTACAGTACGGTGGCTGGATTGTCACCTTCCAGTCGGCAGGAGCTATCACGCAATAGCTGGTGCACGATCTGCTCACAATGGGAGATCGTTCTGACTCCTTGTTTCTGGTGAAAAGGCAGATGTAGATCTCCTTACACGTTGTTGAATACGATGCGGGCGATGCACAGCAGCGGCAGGCGGGATTGAATTAACGGCGAGCGGGCGAGTAAGTCAGCAGCGGCAAAGTGGACTGATCCCAATAGTGGATGCAGCGGTCAGTTCTTCTTGAGCGCTTGGATGGGCGGCATAACCAGTGATAATCTGAGAATGCAAGACTCGATCGTTTACAAAGCTATAGAAGAGAGAGAGATAGTCGCACTGAGTCGATGATATACTAAGGCAGTCTGTGCAGTGCACAGTACTGCTGACGGCAAGAAACTCGGGACCGGGTAGTAACCGGCCCGCACTTTGCCTACTCAGATAGAGACGTATAAGTCGTCTATAACAAACATGAATGAAGCATGATGACTGTCATGTGTGTTGGCTTCGCAGCTTCCAGCGTGACCCTTAGTGCAAAAACAACGCCTGGGGGGGCGTGGTGTTACGGGGAACCTCCCTGTAGAATTAAATTATCACTGTAGCACAAACGCAGGGCCCCCATCGGATAAACGATTGTTTGGGGTGCAGTTCGTCAGTGATTTTTCTTTTTAATCCCTTCCTATACGGATGGGCGAGTCCCTATAGCCTATTTGGCCTACCCCTGGACTGTAATATACAGACAGACAGGCAGGCAGACAGACAGACCCTCAGTGCATGAAGCCAAATACTTGGTGGCCTGTTTGAAGATGAACTGTGTTGAATAGCTGCTTCAAGATCTTTCATTATACATTTAAATGCATTTTCTCGAGATGTTACACAACAGACTTTTAATAAATTATCTTAAACTTTACTGTATCAGCACAACTTCATCATGGTTAGTACATCAAACTCAAAAAAGCATTGCCTTTCAACATTTGAACTTCCGATGTAACTTTCTCGCTGCTCATTTTCCTTCTTAGCATTCGCGTAGCATATTCGCATTCCCCTGCGTCTGCGCTACCGAATGATACCACCTGCTCTCTGTTCCATGCAGTTTCGATCAACTGTCCCCGAAACTGCAACCAAACAGGAGCTCATGCTTTCGCAGAGGCAATGCTGCTATATAAGTCGCCGTCTACAACATCTGACGCGACTCGCAGCAACATTTATGGCCGCAGGGTGGTAGACGTTTACTTAGGTAGCGAGCTGCACCTCTGGGCAGCCGAAAGCATGCACTACCGGACAGAATGCGCCTCTCCCTGGACTTCCCAACAGGGGGGGATGCGAAGCGCACATCCCTGGCGCATTCTTGATGGTCGCTGCCAGGAGCGAAGGCTCCATGCAATCGAGAAACCTACTAACGAATCCCCTTTTCCCCCATGCAGGACTCCAGGACAGACACCTGCTCTTTCAAATCGGGACGCTGCCATTCACCATTTGAACTGGAGCACCCTGGGGCTTAACGCCTCTAATTGCCGGCCGTTTACCACCACTCTTTGCTGCGCTAATCAATTCGCGGACTCTGCTAATTTCTGTCACTTTTACAAATCCACTCGACGATACAATTCCACTTTCGAAAACACCCTCCACGCGCTCTGTTACCCCTCGCACCAACTACATAGCCAGGAGGACGGAAACACAGGTTGGTCCCCAATCTGCGACTTCAAAGCTATGCGGAATCAGATATGCGAGGATAGTAGGAGTCAATGCACTCCTCTCCACCCCTGTATCCCCCACTGCGCCTCCCGCTATCCTAGTAGTCCTCAAACCCCTACCTCCCCCAACTCCCACGCCCAACCCCCCAAACCCGACACCTTACCCCCAACCCCTGTCACCCAACCCAAACCCCCTCTCTACCAAGAGACTACCACCCCCAACCTATGCCTCCACCCTGAGTCTACCACCCCCAACCTATGCCTCTACCTTGAGTCTACCACCCCAACTAGCCTCTACCCTGAGTCTACACACCCCCAACCACTCCTCCCAACCTAATGTGTTTGGGCCTCTTAACCATGAGAACTACCTTAATACAAATGAGACTACACCCCCAACCCTATTGCTCTTAAAACCCTGAGTCTACCACCCCCCACCCCACCCCCTACCAAACCCCAACCTATGGTTTTCGACCAGAGTCTCCCCAACCCCCAACCCTATGCTCTAACAAGAGCCCCCAACCCCCAAACAGAAAGACAATGAGGCCGTGAATAGAAGGGTACTGGAAGAAGGAGCGGCACGTGTTGGAGGGGGGAATGAAGAAAGGAGGCGCCGAGAAGAGAAGCAGTAAAAAATAAACGGGCGAGAAGGAGGCCCCACCCACCAACCTATGGCGTCGAACAAGAGTCTCCCACCACCAACCAATGGCTCTACCAAGAGGCCCCCACCCCCAACAAAGCGGCTCCCACCCCCAACCTATGGCTCTATTCAAGAGGCCCCACCAAAACAACGCAGAGATGAAGGGCTCAAAGCAGGCCGGCGGCGAAGAAGGCAAGAGGGGGCACAGCCGGAGACAATCCTAAAGCTAAAAAAAGGGGAGTGGGGGGAAAACGGGAAGAAGGGCGGGCATGAGAGTCTCCCACACCAACCAATGGCTCTCTAGCAGTAGCAAGCACCGATGAAAAAAAAGACGAAATGGAAGAAAGAAGACAGAACAAGCGCAAAAGAAGACCAACGCAGCCCACAAGAGCCGAAGGACAAGCCAAGGAGGACACTAAAGGACAAAGACACACGCACAACGGGAGATCCGCCAGGTCAGCAGAGGAGCAAGCTCCACACGCTGAAAAGAGCGAAAACACATAAGAATCAGATGGGGGGCAGTAAGGTAATGAATACGAAGCAAGAAAAAGCGGGACAAGACGACCAAGGGCAAAAAATGGGGGGGTAACGACACAGACGAAACTCACAGAGCCCCGAAACCAACAAACAAGAGCAGCTACAACACGAAAGAAAGAGAGCCTTCCCCCGCGGAAAACGGAGACCCTAAGGAGAAAGGGGTGCCAATTGAAAGCAGTATCAAGAGGCCCCCACCCCCAACAAAGGCGGCTTCCCCCACAAACTATGGCTTACAAGAGGCCCCCACCCCAACAAAGCGGATCCACCCCCAACCTATGGACTCTATCAAGAGCCCCCACCCCCAACAAAAGCGGCTCCACCCCCAACCTATGGATTCTATCAGAGGCCCCCACCACCAACACAGCGGATCTCACCCCCCAACCTATGGCCGAAACAAGAGTTCTCCCACCCCACAAACCAATGGCTTTACCAAGAGGCCCCCAACCCCCAACAAAAGCGGCGCGCTCCCACCCCCAACTATTGGCTCTCTCAAGAGGCCCCCACCCCCAACAAAGCGGCTCCCACCCCCAACTATGGCTCTATCAAGAGGCCCCCACCCCCAACAAAGCGGCTCCCACCCCCAACCTATGGCTCTATCAAGAGGCCCCCACCCCCAAACAAAGCCGGCTCCCACCCCCAACATATGCTCTATCAAGAGGCCCCCACCCACAAACAAAGACGGCCCTCCCACCCCAACCTATGGCTCTACCAAGAGGCCCCCAAAACCCACCAACAAAGCAGCCCCACACGCAACCCTATGCCTCTAATCAAGGGCCCCCACCCCAAACCTAGGGCTGAACAAGACGAGTCTCCCACCACCAATCCAATGGCTATAAAAGAGGCCCCACCCCAACAAAGCGGCTCACACCCCCAACCTATGGCCTATCAAGGCGGCCCCCACCCCAACCAAAGCGGGGGCTCCACACCCAACCCTATGGCTCTATTCAAGAGGCCCCACCCCAAACTATGGTCGAACAAGAGTCTCCCCCACCAACCAATGGCTTACCAAGGGCCCCCAACCACCCAAAAGCGGCTCCCACCCCCAACCCTATGGCTCTTCAAGAGTCTCCCACCCCCCAACCTATGGCCTACCAAAGAAGGCTTACATCCCCAACAAAAGAGGCTCACCCCCAAACCTATGGCTCTATCAAGAGGCCCCCACCCCCAACCTATGGCTCGAACAAGAGTCTCCCACCACCAACCAATGGCTCTTCAAGAGGCCCCCACCCCCAACCAAAGCGGCCTCCCACCCCCAACCTATGGCTCTATCAAGAGGCCCCCCACCCCCAAACAAAGCGGCTCCCACCCCCAACCCTATGGCTCTATCAAGAGGCCCCCACCCCCAACAAAGCGGCTCCCACCCAACCTATGGCTCTATCAAGAGGCCCCCACCCCCAAACAAAGCGGCTCCAACCCCAACCTATGGCTCTACCAAGAGCCCCACCCCCAACAAAGCGGCTCCCACCCCAACCTATGGCTCTACCAAGGGGCCCCCACCCCCAACAAAGCGGCTCCCACCCCCAACCTATGCTCTATCAAGAGGCCCCCACCCCCCAACAAAGAGGCTCCCACCCCCAACCTATGGCTCGAACAAGAGGCCCCCAACCCCCAACAAAGCAGCTCCCACCCCCAACCTATGGCTCTACCAAGAGGCCCCCACCCTCAACCTATGGCTCGAACAAGAGTCTCCCACCACCAAATAATGGCTCTACCAAGAGGCCCCCACCCCCAACAAAGCGGCTCTCACCCCCAACCTATGGCTCTATCAAGAGTCTCCCACCCCCAACCTATGGCTCTACCAAGAGGCTCCCATCCCCAACAAAGAGGCTCCCACCCCCAACCTATGGCTCTATCAAGAGGCCCCCACCCCCAACCTATGGCTCGAACAAGAGTTTCCCACCACCAAACCAATGGCTCTACCAAGAGGCCCCCACCCCCAACAAAGTGGCTCCCACCCCCAACCTATGGCTCTATCAAGAGGCCCCCACCCCCAACAAAGCGGCTCCCACCCCCAACCTATGGCTCTACCAAGAGGCCCCCACCCCCAACAAAGCAGCTCCCACCCCCAACCTATGGCTCTATCAAGAGGCCCCCACCTCCAACCTATGGCTCGAACAAGAGTCTCCCACCACCAACCAATGGCTCTACCAAGAGGCCCCCACCCCCAACAAAGCGGCTCCCACCCCCAACCTATGGCTCTATCAAGAGGCCCCCACCCCCAACCTATGGCTCTATCAAGAGTCTCCCACCCCCAACCGTTCCCTCTACCCTGAGTCTACCACCCCCAACCTCCTATGGATCATTTGGATCATTCTTCCATGGCTTCACTGGATGGCTTACAGGGTCTCTTTACATAGACGGCGCCTCGGTACAACGCACACAAAAAATAAAAAACGTTTCCTAGCCCCCACTTGTACTAGGGTCAGGCCAATTAGAAAGTACACATTCAATACCTATCTCCAGCCCCCCCATGACCTGACATGTAGGGGAGGAAAGTGCACCCCCCTATACCAAGGCCAGCCCACAATCCCGGTCCAAAGTACTATCCTACCATACATTGAGACACAAATTTCAAGCCACTACTAAGTGCACGCCATCAATGCCTACCTCGGTGGACCACATGTCAACACAGGAGAAATATTCAAATTTGGGGAGAGACACCACCAAACACTCCAAGCAACCCGTAGCGACCTGGGTGTTAGGCCGCTTCACTTCACCTCAGCGGGGAATTTTTCAAATTTGCTGATGCAGGCTTACATACACACAGAATGCCCCCGGATGGGCATACTCCACCAAATTGCACAACCCGATTATAACCCTGAACACACAAATCCCCACAACCTTTTCTCTGATGAATCCTACAACTTTGGGATCCTACCTGGTAGCAGCAAAAAACAAATCCTCGAACGTCTACAATGACATAATAAATGTATCTTGCACTTTACCACCCCCCTCCCAGCTGCATATGGACATGCCGGCTGCCTCAAACAAAATCATAACACCTGGTATTGGATAGACTCAGAAAACCTCTCGCCCATCCCCTTGGACTCCACACCATGCGCCTGGCAGGCCATATATGGGCAAATCCTCATCCTTAAAGATGAGAGCGCAGACATGAGGTTTTTGGACCCCCAATTCCAGCTTGGAAATGCGTCGGCTGTTACCAAAGATACAACCCCTCCGAACCCAGTGCCTACACTAACCAACATGGAATGTACCATGATGGAGGACGCCAGCTCACCCCAACGCACCTCCCCCCCAAACACACGAATGGACTGCGACATGGGAGGTGTTGCCTTAGACCCAACCCCGGCCCTGCGTGCTATCCTACCATACATTGAGAAACAAATTCGATGCCACTGCCAAGTGCAAGCCATCAATGCCTATCTCGGTGGACCATATGTCGACACAGAAAAAATATTCAAATTTGGGGAGAGACATCACCAGATACTCAAGGCAACCCGTAATGACCTGTGTGTTTGGCTGAACCACTTCATCCCTCGCAGGGGGAATTTTACTAATATGCTGATGCAGGCCTACATGCACACCGAATGCCCCCAGATGGGAATACTCCACCGAATCGGACAACCTGATTATAATCCGGAACACCCAAACCCACACGACCTTATCCCTGATGAACCCTACAACTTTGGGATCCTACCCGGCAGTAGCAAAGACCAAATCCTCCAACGTCTGCAAGGACACAGTAAATGTATCTTGCACTTGACCACCCCCCTCCCAATCGCCTACAAACATGCTGCTTGTCTAAAAAAATACCATAACATCTGGTATTGGATAGACTCAGAAAACCTCTCGCCAATCCCCTTGGACTCCACACCGGGAGCCTGGCAGGCCCTGTATGGGAACATCTTCATCCTTAAAAAAGAGAGCGCACATATGAGGTTTTTGGACCCCCAATACCATCTTGACGTTGCGACGATGGATACTATAGACACAACCCCTACTACAACTCCTACAAAACCCATGCCTCCACAACCCAACATGGAAGATACCATGATGAAGGACGCCAGCCCGCCCAATCGCACGTCCCCCCCAAACACGCAAATGGACTGCGATACAGGAGATGCTGCCCCAGAGCCAACCCTCCCACTTGCAGCCACCACCTACCACCCCGGGGTCACTACCCTCCTACCCGGACAACCCAATCTCTGCACTGTCACTTGCAACGCCCCAACTGTCAACAAAGTGAAAAAACGTGGTAACACAGAGCACTCCCCCACGACAAAAATATCAGGCACCCCAACAAGCATCTGAAACACTCACAAAAACTGGGCCCCAACATTAAACTCAAACAAACACCAAACCACAACTTTTTCCCCCCCATCTCTACCACCACCATTTCCAAGGGAGCCTCCCCCCCCCAACAGACTGAGAAGCTCAAACAAACATGCTTTAAACCAACCATTCCTTTTACCCCTAAGGATAATGGACCTGCCCAACAACCCACCCACCATGTCCAGTCACCCCTAGACTACTACATGGATAACATACATTTTCTACTCCTCAACTGCAGAGGGCTGAGGAGCTCCTGGGAGCTAATTCTCAATCACATCCTAGACCACAAACCAGATGTGGCTATTCTTACAGAAACCAAACTGCTCTCCTGCCTCTCCTTCATCCAATTCATCAAGAAGGAACTCCCCCAATACTCCCTTCACCACAGTAGTGTGGCCCAAACCCCGGACAACAACCACGGTAAAGGAGGGGTCATAATCCTCACCCACAAGCAATTAGGCCCCCCCGTCCACCATGAAGTCAATGCAGACCTGGCTGGTTGCCTGGTGCACATCACCTTTGGCTCAACCACCCCAACTCCTACACACATCATAGGCGTCTACATGCCCCATGACCAACCCCAGAAACGGCAAGCCGCCTATACATACATCGTGACTCACACCAAAAAGCCCAATCACACCACACTCTGTGGAGGGGATTGGAATGCAACCCTCTTTCCCTCAGATAGATCTACCCACGCCACTTCCCACACAGACCAACATCACATATCAATGTGCTCCCAACTCAACATCCACCCCACCAACCCTTTCACTAGAGCACCCACCTTCCATTGCTACCAGGAAGGCAACCTCGAGCACCACAGCAGAATCGATGACATCCTCATCTCCCCTTGCCCCAACCCCCTCCAGCCCCATATAAGTGAAAAAACCAGGGAGGTCGGAGGATACCTAGACCACATTGCCCTTCACCAAATTATCCCCCCTATTCACCTTCCCATACCCCTGACTTTGACTGACACCCCCCCTCCTAGACCCCAACAACTAGTCACCCCCGTCAGCAAGGCCTCCATGAACGCCACCAGAAAGGCCATTGAAGAAACGCACACTACCTTCTTCATGGAACACACCCAAACCATCAGGGACTGGTGGGACCAGGCCACCAACCTCATAGGAGACAATTCCCTCCCATCCCACCTCCACCAAGTCAAACACACGCTCCTTGCAAAAGGATTAGACCTCGACCATCTCAGCAACCAGATTATAGAACCTATTAGGATGGCCCTCACCACTATGTTTGACACCTGCCCTACCAGGAACCAAATCCCAGGGCACTTCCTTGACAGGAAGAAGAGCTAAGCCCACGCCAAAATCAACTCCCATATCCAACAGCTTAAGACGTACAGGAAACTCCTAACCACCGACCCCAACTCCTATCACACTGCCCATTCTACTCTCCTAGAAACATGCCATGACCATCCCAACACCCTCACCCATATCAAGCTTGCCTCAGACCATGCCTCCCTCTTGGCTGCAATCAATATATCCCTCGATGAGGCCCTCCCTGCCCTCCGGAGAATCCTCACGAACAGCAGACAAACAGCTACCGCCACTGGCAAAGCAGCCTTCATGACCCAGCTATCCAACAAACCTAAACAAGCCCACAGAAACATCTTCGAAACTTCTGAGAATCCGACGTCACCCCAGACCCTCCAAGACCCCACCACTGGCCAACACAAAACGTCCACTAAAGACCTCCTGGACATCTTGGGGGAGCACATGGGACACATGATGGCCCCCCCTCACCACACGTGCACCGGCAAATACCTACCCCAGGACAGACAGACCCCCCCCCCTCCATGGGCCTCCCTGCTAGACACGTTCTCCCTAGAAACCAAGGCCCAACCCCACCAACACTCCAACCCCATCCTACCCTACCTCATAGAGTTCTCTAATTACCAAAAATGCATCCAACACGTAGCAAAAAGCAAAAAGGCTGGCCCAGACGGAATCCCCAATGAACTACTAACCTGCCTCCCTTGGTCTTAGCACACAATACATAAAATGTTTGGGCTTATGTGGATCACCGGCTACACCCCCATGTGCTGGAAGACCTCCAACACCATCATGCTTTACAAGAAAGGAGACCCCACCCAAGCCAACCACCACAGACCTATTGGCCTCAACAACACGATGGGTAAATTGTGGAGTAACATGGTTACAACAGTGATGTCCAAATATTTGGACCAATACCAAGTCCTCAGTGACTCCCAAGAGGGATTCAGACAGAACAGAAGCACCCATAGGCAGCTCACCCACCTCCTACATGACATCGAGGATGCGGCCCACTCTAAAAGAGACCTGTTTGCTGCCTACTTTGACTTCTCATCTGCCTTTAATACGGTGGACCATGACAAGCTGCTCCAAACTATGTACGACCTTGGAATCCCGGTAGATGTCATTGAAACAGTGAAAGGGATTTACAACGGGGCTACCACCCACATGTACCTCAACAACACCCAAGGCAAACCCATTCAAATCACAAGGGGCACCATCCAAGGTGACACCCTCTCCCCCCTACTCTTCATCATCTTCATCGAACCTCTCCTTAGATGGCTACAAGCCGGGGGCAGAGGATACAAGCAAGGCATAACCTCAACATCCAATACTGACCAAGATAAAACAGGTAGTCTAGGATATGCTGATGACACCAGTGTGGTCACTAACACAGAAGACGACCTCAAGGTACAATGCCTTAAAGTGCAACAATTCAGTACTTGGTCTGGGATTCCTCTTAACGGGGGTAAATGCATGATCACTGGCATATTGCATGGCTCCCATCCCAAGGATCCCACCAACCACAAGGCCCTAACCAAACTTCTCCACAACACCGTCCTCATTAACGACACATGGGCTACATACCTTCCCCCCAATGAACCATACAAGTATCTAGGGGTGCCGGTTAGCCTCACCCTAAACTGGAGACCCCTCATGAAACAAGCCCTGGCCCTCATACATAGTAAAGGACACCAAATCCTCACCACTGCCAAACCGAAAGGCGCCACCCCTCTCCAATGTCTCAGACTCATCACCACGTGTATTAAACCTGCCATCACCTACCCTATGACTGTAGCACCCTACAGCTACTTAGATATAGGCATCTTAGACAAGGCCATATGGACCCTGGCTAAAAAATGCTGTGACCTACACCCCTCATTCCCAACTGCTAGTGTCTGCCTCCCCTTGGGACAGGCAGGATTGGGCATCCCCTCCCTAATGATGGACTATGCTCAAATTACAGCAGCCCACCTCACTAGGTCCCTCAACGACACCGGGAAACTAGGCAGGCTAACTAAAGCCCTCCTCCACAAAGAAGCTGCTATGCTCCAGGGTATGGATCCTCTTACCTTGCCCAGCCACACACTTCAATACTTTACCCTGGCCAGGCAAATGCACATCCTCAAAAGAGCCTCCATCCAAATCCATATGGAGGACGAAACCCTACTCAACCCCCTTCAAGACTCCCTCCCGGACATACCCAAACACACCATTCCCCCCAATCTTCTCAAAACCCTCATCCCCTCGGGCATTACTTTCCTAGCTGACATTGTGAGCCCTGATGGGACCACAATCATCCCATCCAATGCCCTCTCGCACACCTACGGCACAAGAGTCTCCACTAGGCATAAAGTTGCCCTCAACAGACTCAGCCTACACCTGTGCTCTCCACCCCCACCTGGAAGCCCACCTCAACCCTACTCCTGCCACAGCCCCCTGCCCTTGGCATCGAGGACCCTCCCCATCCACCTACGCATCCCCCAACGGCACATTACCAAGTTCTCCACATATACTATCAGCCACCACGTTAACAACTGGGACACCGCCCCCGTACCGCCCCGACCCTTGACCCCCATTGCCGGCACTGGGGCACTGACCCCAAGATTGCTTGGACTGCCAGAATGCACTTCATCAGAAATGACACCCACAAATGTACTGACGCCTCCTACTACAAACACCACACCATCCGTAAGAACAGCTCCCCCGACGACCTGGTGCATGCTGTCTCTACCCCAGACCTTCTTGCTCCCCCAACCCCAGCCAAGCTCCTCCACCACCTATATGGAAACCAACACAGCCTGACCCACCTCCTGGGCTTCAGAGCCCAAAAGAGGAAGGCTAACGAACCCAGAGAAACCCCCTATCACAGATATTGGAGGGTCCAGAAAGCTCCATGTACCATTCTCTGCCAGCATCTCCCTTGTTACATATCTGCTGGCCTCCCCGTGCATTCCCACACCTACTCCTCTGCCACCTCCATGGTGGTCACTTGGTCCCCCGTCCATATCACAGAGGAACAAATCACCCTGCTGGTTGGTCCCACCAGATTCCAGGAACTCCTCCATGCCTACAACACTGAAACTACCCCCAAAGCCGCCCCCCCCTCCATTCCACCCAGACAAGACCTCCACCTCACTAACCTCCAACAACAAGGACAGTGGGCGGAGGGAGGAGAGTTTGATGCCAAATGGTACAACGAACTCAGGCAAAACCTCATCATTAGCACGTCAGACCACCACCCAGACTGGGATATCCACCCCCCCGGCAAATACCACATACAGGCTGGTACACTGAATGACAGGTACCACCACCTCCCCCCCCAACTCAACAACGGAGACACCACCTACGTCTACTCACCAACAGGCCAATGTGTCGGTCATATACCCCTCTCCCAACTCCACCTCCTCCACCACAGATACCATACCAACAAGGCACACTCTCCCCACCTCTGGACCCTCCACAGCACAGGAACCTTCGCTGGAGACGTAGCCACCCTCCTATCACAGCACAAAGACACTACCATCTCCAATGTCTCCCCTGCCATACACAAAGCTATGTCCACCCTGGGGATGACAACGGACCTTGACACATCACCCCTCCTTATGAGTCCCCACCTACCCATGGGCAACACCCCCGCCCCCATTGGCCAACTGTTTGGCTTAGGACCCCACTGCTACACCCAACCTTGGTACGAGGGAAACACACATCTCACCAGCCAGAACCCTGAAGAGGCCCACAAGGCTGTTCGATGGGCACTAGGCAGTACCATGCATGCTCACACCCTTGATATTCCCGCGTGCATCATCCTCTTGGTCCCATACAAACCCACATATGCCCATAACGCCCTCCTAAATCACCCATGGGCTATGGAACTAGCCACTCTGCCTCCCAAGGCCAAACCCCTCACCCCCTCCCTAATCTGGACGGTGGGCAAACTCAACCCTGCCAAGAGACACAGAGGAACCTACAAACTCATTGCCATCTCAAACCCAGCTGGCCATGCCAAGTACCTCCACAACCCACCCACCACATGGGCCCAAACCATGAGGGACATGGGGGCCACTTTCATCCCACGACCAGGTCCCCCCCCCTCCCAACTGGGCCTCCCTACCACCCACATACCCAAGGCACTTAACTCCCTCCTTAAGACCTGGGCACAACAACCCACCCCCAAGCAGATAGACCCCACACCCATAACACCCCCCGTGCTCCCGTGCACACATGCTATCCTACAAGCACCAGGCCTCGCTCTATACACAGATGGAAGTGCCATCGTAGACAAAGACGGCGTCCTACGCCTAGGGGCAGGCGTATACTCCCCCAGGGCCGCTGCACGTTGCCTCCGCATAGACCCTGGCGGACAGGGCATCACTGCCGACATCAATCGCGCGGAACTCGTGGCAATCCAACAAGCACTCATACACTCCGAAATAGATGAAGAACTCACCATCTACTCCGACAGCTCATGCTCCTTGCAGCTCATTAACCTGCATATTTACCATCCCAGCAGGACCCGGGAAAACAAACACCGCGACCTCCTTTAAGACATCGCCATCCACATTATCAACAGACACAACGCTGCTGCTACCACACGCCTGCTGAAGGTCCGATCTCACTCAGGAATCGTAGGTAATGACGAGGCAGACACGCTCGCGAAAGAAGCGACGACAGGATACAATGTAATTGGGCCAGTTAAAGCAGGGGAACATGCGCACCTCAAAATGAATTGGCCGTCTGTCCAGCCCCCCAAATCTATTAATGGGGACCAGCCCCCCCGGCGTCCGGCCAACAAAATCTCACCAAGGGTATCAAGGCGAACCTACCCACCCCCCTGCACACCGGGCATGCCAACACCACGGGCATATACTCCTCCATGTGGGAGCAAGCCAACCCCTTCCACCTCCCTCAGGCTAGTAATTGTTTCTGGCAATCCACCGACACCAAATGGTGGCAAAAAATACAAATCCACAAGGCTAGGTGGGGACGCTTATGGACTAGAAAACTGGCGTACAGATACAAACGCCCCTATGGTACCAGCACTAGCCCCACCTCTGATGATAACTGCCCTCTTTGTCGCAAAGCACAGGACGGAGCTGGCCATATTCTTGCTGGGTGCAGCCACCCTGTCTTCAAAGGAATGTATATTAACAGACATAATAAGGCAGTCCAACTCATCCAAAAGGCAGTAGCCAAAGGAGCTCTGGGGGCTCTCCCCATGTACATGGATGCAGGCACTTGTGAAGCGACCTCCGACATTCCCACGAGACCCCCAACCACCCTCAAACCCCCTGATCTTCCCCAAGCCACATGGGATAAATACAGGCCTGATCTCCTCCTCATTGACGACGCATCCAAACCAAGAAAAGCCTACCTAGTTGAACTGGGCTACTGCTCAGACTCTAACCACCAAATCAAATTCCAGGAAAAGAGCGTTCAGCATAAGGAGCTCCAACGTATCCTTCAACAGCAAGGATTCCTTGTCCACTACCTAGTCTTCACAATAGGTACCACTGGTACCATACCAATCACAACTATTACCAATCTCTCCACGTTAGGGATCAGTCGCGAACACGTAGACAAACTCATCTCTAAGCTGCACAGAGAATCTATCACCTCCTGTACCAGCATTCTTGCCACACGTCGCATGAAGGAGTCCCTCCCGCCCGGAGGGTGACACTTACTATGTCTGCCATGGTGACCTTCCCCAGCTGCGGCGTACGGGAGGGTCCCCTTAACACCACGCCCCTCCAGGCGTTATCTTTTTTTTATGTGTTGGCAGTGTCTAGCTGGTAACTTCGGGTCTGCAGGCTAAGCGGGTTTCCTTTCCTCGCGTGAATCACGTACATGGGCTCAAAAAGTTTACGTGCTGTCATGTAAAAATCTACGTTTTGTAACGTTAAACGTTACGTGCTGTCATGTAAAAAACTAAGTTTCGTAGTACCCTGCTCAGCACAATTTACCATTGTTTTTCTCCATGGCCACGATCAGTAGCTTCTGGGCAGTTCCCATCCTACAGTTTCTAGGCTTAACACAAATAGGAGGTCTCCGGTTCGAATCTGCACTGACATGTGCTCTAGAAATCCCTGTTTTCCGTGGTTATCGCACGGGGGTATTGTTTACTGGAATGTGCAGACGGTTAGACGCCATACTTGCCGTATATAACCTTGTAACAATTATCATTATTAATAACACAAACAGTTCAGCAGTTCTGGAAAGGGCAGGATGTCGGCTTCCAGGTGCACTAGGTTGCTCTAGATCTGTCTATGAAATAGCAAAACAGGGGAGCTATATAGAAGCGAGAGACTTTCTCCAGGTTTTTTTTTTCGTTTTTGAAGTCCCCCCTTTCCATAGCTATTCTGGTTCCGGAGCCATCTGGCCAGTCTCAGTTTGTAGATATTCCTAGCTATTTTCAAATTGGCGTCTTTCAACATTCTAACTTAAAATTTAACTTGGTCAAGGATGGGCGAGCTCAAGTGGATCTAGGTCTGGCCTAGGTTCCCCCCAATTACAAGCACACTCCATAAGTTAAGATTATTTATCCCCTGAACTACTGCTCACCCCTCCACTCTCTACCAGAACCACTCCCTTGCCCTTCTCTTCCCCCCCCACCCCACCCTCAGACACACCACGACCCAACCACCCAAGAACATGCACATATTCCCCTCCTCCAACCAATCTGCCTACCGCTCTTGCACCTCATTTGCGGCGAGCATTGATCATGCAGAAAGACAAAGACCAGGTTGCGAATTCAACCTACCTGATTGAACCAAGTTGAGAAGTGTTGATTCCGCGATGTATACCGGAACTACCAATCCTTGCCAATCACAAATCTAAACGCCTGGAGCTTCTGCTTTGCGCGCATTTACCCACACAGTTGAGTTTTCGAGCTGTCCAATCGAGTCGATCAGCCTACGCAAGTAAACTCGGTGCATGGTATGCAATACATCTGTTTGGCCATGACCCATAGGGGGAAGAGTCTTTCTCTTATCAGGGGGTATCCTTGGAATAATCGACAGATGGGAATGTAATATTGTCCTCGAGGAAAGCAACGAGGCTGCACATCGCACTCGACCCCTCTTCTGTAACTGCCAGCCAGGGTTTGACCACTACGGCGAGAGTTACCACGTGCTGCACGGGGGGGGGGGGGGGGGGGGGGGGGGGGGGGAGCCGGCCAGGCTGGCCGAGGCTGGCCAGAAATTCGAGGAGTTCCAGGCCAGGTCAGCTCCTAGGCAGCCTGGGCCAGGCCAGTTGGGACTCGAGGACCAGATCTAGCTGCATCGCTCAAAGCGCTTTCATCGCTAGGCCAATCCCGAAAGCGATGGGTTTCATCGCTTATAGCGACACATCGCTCAAATAAAAAACCCTGACTTTCTTACCGGCTTAACGCACCAGCTTCTGGGCAGTTCCCCTCACTGGCAACTCTGCCAAACCTCATGCATCCTAGTGCATCCACACATAATCAGCTGCCCAGAACTGCTGAAATGTTTGGAATTAGCCCAGTGGCCGGCTCAGAGAGCTGCCGAGAAGCTGCCAAGAAAAGGCGTAAATAAAAGCCTTGAAAGAAGCTGCTACAAGTTCCGAGAAGAAACATGGATTTTTCTTATCCTACCTCACATGCGACTCTGACAAATAAAAATATAAACCATGATGATGATTTGATGACAACATTACCAATAATACTAAGACTTCATACCTGGACAAGTACTAAATTGTCTAATCCCCTGAGCAAGCTCCTTAGCTTCCATGGGCCTCGCATGAGGGGACTTGGAATTGGAAGACAGTGAGCAGCCCAGATGGGCTGAAAAATAATTTAACAACCCAATCAAAAACTAATACTTATCAAGCTAAAACTAAAGAAGTGCAGCCTCTCCTGTTTTTGTTGATGTATGGGTACAGGGTTGGCAAGACAGCTTGCCATTCAACACAGCACAGGACGCATGAGCATGGAGAGAGAGTGGAGCACTGCTACTGTTGGTGCGACGCGTCGCAAACCGAGCGACTCAGTGTGCCCCCAGTGCAATGCACTGCCCCCCAAACCCCGTGGAGCTTAGGGGGTTTGGTTTTTTTTTGGGGGGGGGGGGGGGGCATTTCTGACTAGTTTAGCTGGACCTATGCGGCGCCATGCAGCGACGTAATGGCGACGCACAATAAATAACAGTGGAGTAGAGAAGCTGCTGTCAAAGATCAACCCATACACTTCTTTGAAATGAAGTATAACAGGATGCACATACACCGGTGAACCTTCCTCAGTCGCCATCGCTCAGTAATCCGAACGTAGTAGCGGTCTTCGAAAACAAGATCCACCATGGTGGCCTTCGCCAGAGCAATCGAACGGGCTGTGTCCTTTCCCTCACCTGTTGCTAACCCCTTGGGGTCCCACTGGGCAGTCGCAATATAGGTTGACTGGACCTAGACAGCCTGTGGCTGTCCAAACAAAGTTTGCCCTAGACTGGCCCGAAACATCGATTGCTTAAGGCGGTCCAGTCAGAATTCCCCCGACTGCCTCTTGACCTCTCCCTAGAGAGGTCTAGCCAACCCTGGCATACCCCCTAAATGGAATTTTAGGGAGGTCTTGCCGAAGGGGTCGGGGTGAGCGACTGCCTTCCCGCCTATTGGTCGCCTTCAACTTGGTCGCCTTTAACTTCACTTTCCGTAGCAAGACGTAACAATGTTATTTTTTGGCAGGGACCCCTCTTCAAGGGGGTTCCCGCCCCCAGGGTCACCTTGTTGTCTGTGCGTGTGACTGTGTGACCGTCTGAACGAGACAAAGCCTGACACGCCAGCCATCGGTTTCGTAACTAACTCGCTTCCATTGCCACCTGTTGCTCCGTTGCGAACACTCTCCGCCAATTTTTAGCGTCGCTTGCGACGCTGCATAGGACTTGTTCATGAACACGGGCGGGAGAGATGGAAGGTATCGTCACATGGCCACCCATGCACTTCCTTGCAAGGACCTGGATAAGTATTTAAACTATCTAATCTGCTTAGTATGCTCCCTGGTTTTCGAGAGATTCTTGACACTTGGACACACACACAGATATGCATATACTCAGACGCACACACTGACACATGGCTCCTCTGCTGAAAATACGGGTCCTTGCTGATCAGCAGCAGCGAACATGGCTTCTCACAACTGGGTTATGCTCCCGTCAGCTGCTTCGACAGCAAGTAGTCCTGAGATGTAGGTGCACGTTTGAAAGGTTAGTTTATACATGCGTGTCATAGGTCCCGGGATGTTGTATCATATCATGGATGGCAGGACAGTAAGTGGTCCTGAGGCGTAGGTGTGCGTTTGAAAGGATAGTTTATATATGCGTGTCGTAGGTCCCGGGGTGTTGTATCATACCATGGATGGCAGGACAGTTAGTCGTCCTGAGGCGTAGGTGCACGTTTAAAAGGTTAGTTTATACGTTTGCATAGGCACCAGTACAGAGCGAGCAGTGCAACGTGAGCCTAACAAAGATGAGTGGTTCCTGAGGTGCTCCCGTTAAAATAAGACATTTCCTGAGTCAGCGAGTGAGTGAGTGAGAGAGAGTAAGGGAGTCCCTCAAAAATCACGAGGACACGGCGTAGGACCTGATATCAGCTCCTGCTGGATAATTTATTTGTATATATTAAATCAATATATCAAACAATCTGCGGGACGGTTTCACCCAGCCTTGCGCACTGTGCGACCCGGGATCTATCCTGCGGAACCCCATTTTTGCCCCTTCGCGTTGCCCTGGAAGAAAAACACAAAATTTTCGTTTTAGTACGGTACCGCTAGATAATTAATTTGTACATATAAAATACCCACCAACAGACGAAACAGCCAGAAATCAACGCACCTACTGTAATACTCAGTCAACATAAAGTGTATATAGGATCAGATCCGGATCAGATACTAGTTTATTTTTAATTACTCATGCTCACTCAAGATGACAAGGTCTGAAGTCAACCCACCTCTCTATTGTAGTATTCAGTCAACAGGAAGTACACATAGGAGCAGATACAGCTAGATTTGTTTTTTAAATGAATAATGCACAGATGACATGGCCTAAAATCAAATCACCTCTCTACTTTAGTATTCAGTCAACATAAAGTGTACATAGGATCAGATACAGCTAGATTTGTTTTTAAATGAATCATGCACAGATGATACGACCTAAAATCAACTCACCTCTCTACTGTAGTATTCAGTCAACAAACGGTATACATACGAGGGTGTATAACCTCCAGTGTCTGTAATAAACAAGCTGACGAGGTGCGGTGGGATGTAGTCGAATGCAGGGTTGGGAGCGTGCACCAAGCTGCCACCAATCGTCTCGAAAGTTGGTTTTGATGTGCCGCCTTTGCTCATAGCACTAACAGGCGACCTTCGAGAGGTCGAGGGGTCTGGAGCATTGCTAGCTGCACTGCTTGACTCTGCGGGAGCCTCTTGGTATGCCATCGCCTCAGCCATGACGTTGAAATCGACGATGTCCTTGGGAGACTTGAACTCTGAGAAGGAAGATGTTGTTGGTGGTGGTCGGTGGTTGGTGGTGGGGGTGGAGCTGTGGTGATAGTGTGCTGGGGGTGTGGGCACCGCTTGACTCTGCGGGAGCCCCTTGGTATGCCATCGCCTCCATGACGTTGAAATTGACGAAGTGTTTGGGAGGCTCGAACTCTACGAGGGGTGGGTGTGGGTGTAGGGGTGGGTGTGAAGGAATGGGTGTGGGCCTCTGCCATACCGTTGAAATCAAATATGCCTTTGAGAGACTTGAACGCTACCGTGGGGTGGGTGTGGGGTGATGGGCGAAGGAGTGGGTACAGGGCCTCAGCCATGCCGTTGAAATCAACTATGCCTTTGAGAGGCTTGAACACTACGTAGGGTGGCGGTGGGTGTAGGAATGGGGGAGGGGCCTCTGCCATGCCGTTGAAATCAACAAAGTGTTTGCTTGGGAGACTCGAACTCTACGTAAAATGTGGTGTTTGAGGTTGCCTTCCTAGTAGCAGTGGATGGTGAGTGCTCTTGTGAGAGGGTTGGTGGGGTGAAGGTTAAGTTTGGAGCACATATGTAATGTTAATCTGTGTGGGAAGTGGTATATCTTTCTGAGGGGAAGAGAGTTGCATAGAGGGAGATATCAAAGTTATGATGTGATCAAACCAATGCTTTTTTTTGCTAGGAGAAACAACTTCTAGGCAGCTTTCCAGCTCTCCTGATCTACAACCCCACACCCCCTGGCCTACACCACATACAAGACTCCTCCCTTTCCAACCCTGCCCTTGAGCTCTCCTCCCCAACCTCCACACCCACACCCACAAACCGCAACAAACCAGCCATCCAGCCGGCACCCAGCCAGCCAGCACCCACCCAGCCAGCAACCACACAACCAGCACCCAGCCAGGACCCACACAACCAGCACCCACACAACCAGCACCCAGCCAGCAACCACACAACCAGCATCCACCAAACCAGCACCCACCCAGCCAGCATCCACCCAACCAGCACCCACCCAGCCAGCACCCACCTAACCAGCACCCACCCAACAAGCACCAAGCCAGCATCCACCCAACCAGCATCCACCCAACCAGAACCCAGCCAGCATCCACCCAACCAGCATCCACCCAACCGGCACCCACCCAGCCAGCACCCACCCACCCAGCCAGCACCCAGCCAGCAACCACACAACCAGCAACCAAACACCCAACCAGCACCCACCCAACCAGCACTCATCCAACCAGCACCCACCCAACCAGCACCCAGCCAGCCAGCACCCACCCAACCAGCACCCGGCCAGCACCCACTTAACCAGCAACCAGCCAGCACCCACCCAACCAGCACCCACCCAACCAGCAACCAACCAGCCAGGCCCCTCCCTCGCTCCAACATGCTGTCCTCCCCATCTATCACTAGGACCGGCATATGAGATGATGTTGACCAAAGGTGAGTATGATATGATATGATATCATACTTGGGTGGTTGGCCCCAGTGCAAGCAAATGGGCTGGCCCCCTCAAACTCAGGCCTGGTAATAAGGCGTACTATATATTTATCGATATCATACAAACTGCATCATATGATATTGTAGTAAATGGTAACTTTAGCCTCGTCAGACTGCCGGCATCGTCTGATAGGATATAATGGCATGATATCATACGATATCACATTACCGCCTTCCCCATCTATCACTCACTCCATCCTTCTCAGCACAACACGCCACCCCACACAACACCCACCCCAAAGCGCCCACCATATCCACCAGAGAATTTTCACGACTCAAACTGGCACCCACCATTGTAGGCCACATCAGGGTCATGGGGGAAGAGCGGTGAGAGCTTATGAAGTCCAACCAGGACCACGAAGGGGATGGAGTGCTGCTTTGCAGCCAAAGCAACCAGGTGGATGCCCACAGGGGCAATGACACCTCCGTTTGCGAGCACAGCATGGGCACCTACCAGCACCTACGGAATGCAAGAGGGGGGAAATGCAGAATCAGCAACACCTTCACTATAAGAAACTCTTGAACATCGTCATGATATTTAATATTATCATGAATATCAGCATCTCGTGAATGTCACTTGAATAACATAGCAATATCAGTAGGGCGTGCAGAGCTTGGGCCCATGGCGCCACTTTTAATTAAGCCTATCGACGCTTTCGGCGAATTTCATCTCCCATGCTGCATCATAACAAGAGTACTTGGGCTCAACTTTAATTGTGTCTTCTCAGACAGCTCCATGTTAAACCAGGCATTGACCATAGTACACGCGTGACCAGACCACAACACCTGGCATTGCTATGGCTTACCTTATTGGCACGGGCCATCATGGGGAAGGCAGCTGCATCTGCAACTATGTACACCATGTCATCCCAAAGACTAGCCCATATAATTATGTAGTTTAATACCTGACAAGACCAGGCCATAACACCTGGCATTGCTATGGCTTGCCTTATTGGCACGGGCCATCAAGAGGGAGGCAGCAGCCTCTGCAAATATGTACATCATGACACCCCAAAGACTAGCCCATATAATCATACAGTTTAATACCTGACAAGACCAGGCCATAACACCTGTCATTGCTATGGCTTACCTTATTGGCACGGGCCATCATGGGGAAGGCAGTAGCCTCTGCAACTATGAACATCATGGCAGCCCGAAGACTAGCCCCTAGTTTAACACCCACTCAACAAGACCAGACCAAATTACACCTGGCATAGTGGCATTGCTATGGCTTGCCTTATTGGCACGGGGCATCATGAGGGAGGCAGCAGCCTCTGCAACTATGAACATCATGGCACCCCGAAGACTAGCCCCTAGTTTAACACCCACTCAACAAGACCAGACCAAATTACACCTGGCATAGTGGCATTGCCATGGCTTGCCTTATTGGCACGGGGCATCATAGCCCCTAGTTTAACACCCACCCAACAAGACCAGACCAAATAACACCTGGCATAGTGGCATTGCCATGGCTTGCCTTATTGGCACGGGGCATCATGGGGAAGGCAGCAGCATCAGCGACTATGTGCACCATGTCATCCCAAAGACTAGCCCATAAAATAAGACATTGCCCATAGTACCTGACGTTGTCCATAGCCCAACACCCAATAAGACTAGACCACAACACCTGACATTGCCCATGGCCCAACACCCAACAAGACTTGGCCACAACACCTGACATTGCCCATAGTACCTGACATTGCCCATAGCCCAACACCCAACAAGACTAGACCACAACACCTGACAGTGCCATGGCTTACCTTATTGGCACGGGCCATCATGGCAAAGACAGCAGCATCTGCGATAGCGGTGGTCTGGATGCCAGCATCTGCTAGCTTACGAGCCATCTTGTGACCCTCATAACTTGGGGCACCCTCCGACACAACAACCTGTAATGCCGAAGTTAAGGTCAGAAGGGTTAAGTACAACATCACTACCAACGAGGAGGGCTACTAGTTCAGGTGGATCCCAGCATCTGCTAGCTTACGAGCCATCTTGTGTCCCTTACAACTTGGAGGACCCTCTGACACAACAACCTGCAACACCACAGTTGAGATCACAAGGGGGATAGAGGGACATAGTTGGGGATGAGATGGTGTTGGGACTATTCTCGTTGGGTGTGATGGATAGCAATGATGATATGCACAAGGCATATTAACACATGTTTTGGACAAGGGCTGGATATATCAGCGGTAGCAAGAGGCCACTCTTTATGACATCACAACTATCGAGGAAGGCTACTACTTCAGATGGTCTACAACTACGGTCGGGTGCCACGTTCATAAGATGATAAAAATAGCGAAACAGTACGCTATTAATTTCTTTCTTGTTTCATTAGAAAGACTGCTTAGAGGACAGGCAGGGAAGGGGAGCATGGAGTTTGCCACCTGATTGACGTCCACACTCATGTGTAAATAAATAAATAAATAAATAAATAAATAAATAAATAAATAAATAAATAAATAACCGATAAATAAATTAAAGGTTCCCCTTTAAAGGCATGAGGTTGAGGCGGCCAGCCCGTTTGCTTGCATTGGGTCCAATCACCAACGATTTATATAATCTCTTGTAAATATTTGTTTGTATATTTATGGGATTGTCAAGTACAATCAGAGCTCTTCTTTTCGGCTTCTTGTAGCAGCTTCTGGGCAGCTCCCTGCACCAACCACTGTGTGACACCCCAACATCTCAGCACCTCTAGACAGCTGATTTTTTCAGCCTCAAGGTGCAGTAGTTTGCGCTAGGTTTGGCTGAATAGTCAGTCAGGGGAGCTGCCTAGAAGCTACTGCTTGACGGAGTCAAGGGGGACTTAAAGTTGCATAAAGAGATAAGGCCAGGGGGTGTAGGTCTTAGTATGTGGCTGCATCATACATAAATTATATCTATAATATATTCTGCTATACGTGTTCTGATATATATTTGTAAATTCATCTCTGTAAAATTAAATTATATAGTAGTACCCCAGGCCCTCCGTAGTGTCATTTCAATTTGTTGGGGGCAGGATATCCCCGATGGACAAATGGCTCAGTGGCAGAGCTTCTAGAACGACGTAGGTGCCGGGTTCGAATCCCCACGGGTGCGCTTAAGTGTATGCGGTCGCTGTCAACCGCCATGGTAGCTTTGTCCAGGTAAAGTAGCAGCCTGCTCCCTTCCACCGGAAGACAGGGCTCCCTTAATACCACGCCCCACCAGGCGTTATCATTACTTTACCCCCTCCAGATTAACTAAAATCACCTTGAGAAAAATTGAGGCTGGGTAAGTCCCTTTAGCCAAACGGTATACCCCCTGGTCTGTAGCACACCAGGGATGTTTTCCCGCTTTACATTGGCATCACTAATATTGACCCCATTTTGAACCCCGTTTTGGCCTAAATTGCCGCTGAAGAAAGCGTTTTGGCCCCAAATGCCCCCAAAGCTTTAAAACCGCTGTCCCCAGAGGATGCCTAAGACCATTAAGCTAGAAAAAAATCAACTTTCAGATTTGAAAAAAAATCCCTGTAGTATAAATACACATCTTGGATAAAACTGCTGCCGCAGCCAGCTTCAGTCAACTGCAATATCAGAAGGGGCTAAAACTGAAACAACACTGATGAACTGAACCCCAAATAATTGTTTTACTGACGGGGGCCCTGAGTTCGTGCTACAGCAGTAATTTATTTTTGCAATTATAATTTAATCATGATGATGCTGGATGATGATGAAGTTATTGCGATTAGAATTTAATAATACCTGGAACTATATCATATGGAATCATATCATATCACACGAAATCATATCATATCATAAGGAATCACATCATGGAATCAAATCAAATTATCTGGAATCTTATCATATAATTTAATCTCACCTGAAATTCCCGCTTCTTACTGGCTTCTTTCAAGAACTGGAAGGTGGTGCCCGACATGCCAAAAGTAAGGATGACCTGAATTGGGAATTATTGAAATGGAAATGAATCAAATAGAAATGACTGAGATGAAATGACTAAAATGAAAATTACTGAATTTACTGAAAAGGAAATGATTGCATTGGAAATTATTGAAAGCACTACCCAGTCGCAGGAGCGTGGGAGTGAGCTTCAGTGTGCTGGTGAGGGTCAGTTTTTCTCCAGCTCATCAATCAGCTTATTTTTTGTTGTTGGTTGGTTGGTTGGTTGGTTGGTTGGTTGGTTGGTTGGTTGGTTGGTTGACTGCACAAGCTGCACATGTAGCCAACCTCATTGGCATGGCAGTACCCCTCACCCTGAACAGTGATGGAGCTTGCCATGTTCCCTAGCTCATTGATTGGTTGGTTGGTTGGTTGGTTGGTTGACTGCACAAGCTGCAAATGTAGCCTACCTCATTGGCATGGAAGTGTCCCTCACCCAGACCAGTGATGGAGCTTGCCATGTTCCCCAGCTAATCAAACTTGTCCAGAGTTATATATGGCCTGCCTATGACAGTAATATAATGCAGCCTACCTCATTGGCATGGATGTGTTCCACACCCTGAACGGTGATGGAACTTTCCATGTTTTCCAGCTCATCAATCAGCTCATTGATTGATTCGATCACGTTCTGCTTGTTCACCCACTGCCCTTTCTTAGTCTTCTCCCTCTTGCCGCCTACGCTGGATGTTTCAGAAGCTTCGGGGATGGTTGAAGGCATGTCACGTATGGGTGTGGCAGCTTCCTTCTGCGCCCGGTCCCCTACAGCCATGAGCTGATCAAGGTCCTCGATACCGACATCCAAAAGGTTGGAGAGAGATACGTTGCGGTTGGATACAGGGGCTCTAGCTCCGGGGCCAGTGCGGAAGGCCTGGGACAGCATCCCTGTCTTATTGCTGGATATGTCCGGCAACTCCTAAACGGGTGAGCAGGACAGTGTTTTGTTGTATGGTCATGTACGCAAGGATATTGGGCGGGGAAGCAGGGCAGTGTTTGTTCATACAGGCATGTAAATGAGTATATTGAGCGGGGAAGCAGGGCAGTGTTTGTTAAGACAGGCACGTATAGAAGTATATTGAGCGGGGAAGCAGGGCAATGTTTGTTTATTCGGGCATGTATACGAGTATATTGAGCGAGGAAGAAGGGGAGTGTTTGTTTATACCGGAATGTATACATGTAAATTGAGCGGGGAAGCAGGGCTGTGTTTGTTTATACAGGCATGTAAACGAGTATATTGGCGGGGAAACAGGACCGTTTTCGATTCTACGGGCATGTATACAAGTATATTGAGCGGGGAAGCAGGGCAGTATTTGTTTAAATCATGCTTGTATCATCATATCGCCCTTATTTCATGCTTATATATATACATAGGTGATCGGCCCCAGCGCAAGCAAACGGGCTGGCCTCCTCAACTGCCTGCCTCGTCACAAGGCGTAACATTAATTTGTGTATTCACACATTTTATCATATAAATTAATTTATGTTTTCACGCATTTTACCATATAAATTAATTAATTTATTCACGCATTTCATCAATTATTTTATGTATTCACAAATGTCATCATATAAATTAATTTATGTATCCACACATGTCAGCATATTTATACTTTCATGTTTTCAAGCATTTCATAATATGAATTAATTTATGTATTCAAACATTTCATCAAATAAATTAATTTATGTATTGCCGCAATTCATCAAGCTGCAACACTGCCCATAGCTTTCCTTTTCCGCTATGAGCTGCAGCTTCCAGGCAGATCCCTGAGCCAGCCACTGGGCGAAGCCCCAATAACTGCAAACATCTGGAAATATGACTGTGTCAGTTTCCAGATGCACTACTGTGCGATAGGATTGGATGGGTAGCAAGCCAGGGGAGCTGCCCAGAAGCCTCTTAACTGAAAATACAAGTTATGCCACTGCCTTCCACTCTGGCCTGCTGTTATCTATTTCTCACCAGCCAAAATACCTACCCACACCAAGAGGATATACCTTAAGGGACAAGCCTATCCAGTGCCCCACCATGCACTTGCGTGACCCACCTGCTCCCAGTGCCCCACCATGCACTTGGGTGCCCCACCTGCACCCGGTGTTGCCCCATACCTAAAAGGCCCCATCCCTTGGAAGCAGGGACGGGCACATCATATGATGTTGACGAAAGGCGGGTGTGATCTCATATGATATCATACAGATTGCATCATATCATATTGTATGTATATGGTAACTTTAGCCTAGTCAGACTGCCGGCATCCTACAATATCATATTGCCTTTCCTTGCTTAGAAGGCCTATCCCTATGGGGCTCAACCCCTTAGCAAACCTATCCCTCCGTAGTTCAACCCCCTAGTAGCCTCATGCCTTAGTAGCCATAGCTTAGGAACATACCATGGGGGATGTAGGATCATGATTAGGGACCGGCATTTCATATAATGTTGACCAAAGGCGCGTATGATATCATAGCAATTGTATCATATGTTTCAATATACGAGTGGCAACTCTGGCCTAGCTAGACCGCCGTCTTGACATGATATCATATGATGACATGATATGACTGCCATTTCCTAATCATGATACATGGACACTGCTGCACCCCACTCATTAGAAGGCCCATCCCATTGCGCCCGAAGTTACTGTCCCATTTTGTCACAGCAGCCACAATTCAGACACCGAGGTCCATTCTCCCCCCATTCCCCCTGAAGACAACTACGCTCCAGGGACGGTGCTACCGCACTGACCTACAATCAGGCTTGGGTCGGCACTTGCGGCTTCCAACATGGCCACAAAATATCTGGATAAAAAACTGCAAGGAACCTGGACAAGTCTTTCAGCTGTCTTTGACACATGTGACTGCCTGCTGCATCTAGAAGTGTGGTGTGGTAGACACAATACAGACGTGCACCAAGTGAACATACCTTTGGGGATGTGGGGTCATGCTGCATAGAAACTGCTGCACTCTCATTTTCTTGTGTCACTTTCTCTACTTCATCCTGCTGCTGCTCCTCACGAATGATGTGCAGCACCCTTCGCACTATGTTCCCAATAGCCAGTTCTATGCGGGAGGGTGGGATTTGGGGATAGAGATTTGTGGGTGCGGGTGCTGGCTGTAGAGTATAATACAAGTGCTCTGATTTTCTGCTTTGGTCTACATGGCATGAGGGTTATTTGTGGATTGTGGCTGCAAACTGGTGAGTGACGCAGCAACGCCTGAGCTGATGGTGTGATCACAGCACATGTTGCCACTCATATCACGGTGGTGCATTGGAAAAGCAACAAATCAGAATGACTTCGGACACTACTGCCAGCAACATGCTATTTTAACTTCAAACAAGAGCCACACTTAAAAGTCCTCATTACCCAGGTGCAAGGGGGCTTCAGTCCTGACGGAATTGGAAGCTTGAGTAGGGTATTGATGCTCTGATAGGTGGGGTGGGATGGCTTACCTACGGGTTTGGCTGCCTGGAGCTTTTGCCCGATAAAGCGCACATCATCAATTAACGAGGATGCATCGGGATATCTCTGCTGCGTGACCAAAACCCGTAAGATCTCAGCAGTCTTCTTAGCGCATGGCATAGAGCCCTCCACGGTTCTGCGCAAAAATAAATATAAGCAGTTAGAGTGCCCCCCATGATCGAGGCTGCCGGTCGAGGGCAGACCAGGTACCTCTCATGATCAAATTACGCAAGCGATGTGTCACCTTTGCCGCAATTGGGCACATAATTGGTCTACCGCTGCGGTTAACGACATCGTGGCTCTGCCGTGCTAATAACAAGTTGTGTTCGGGGGGCAAATAATGTTATCGCGCAAAGTGAAGGCCGTACTGTTAAGAGGAGTGTATGGAAGAGAATAGATAGAAGATGCTGAATCGGAGTCTACCTCAGCAGATGTGTAGTTTCCCAATTTAGCCTGCGTCAGGTGCATGTAGTGCCAGTTCATGTAGTGCCAGTTCATTCGATCTCGTCACTTTGCAAACTGGGAATTGCTGTTTCAAGCTGCGATTAATTCTGGCTGATATTGGCTAAACCATTCATCATACAAGTAGTTGATTTCACCACAAAAGCGTGCTGCGACGCAGCATTCAGCTTATTCGCATCGCGACTGATGCTCCTCGCCATAATCTGAGTTCGTTCACAGAAGCATCGTACAGTTCCCACCTTTTTTCCTCAATATTACTTCAATCTAGCTGTCAAAGTCGCCAAGATGGCGGAAAAACTTCAAGGAGTGGGGCAGACCACATATGACCTGCCCGAGGTCAGTGCATCAAGGGTCCATACATGGGCACTGCTTCCACACGATTTACAGCATCCAGCATGCCAAGTCCATCTACTTCATCAGCTGTCATCCCCTAACCTTAACAACCCACTTCAAATTTCATCTCTGCCCCACTAGCCACATTACTTCTCACCTTACCTTCCCACCTACACACACGTATACCACCTATACACACATATGTGCTGACACTAAATGTAACGCCCATAATCAGTGCCGTTATCTGCATGCACACCCGGGAGCCCATTACCACAACTAACTGCTGTGCTACCCTGATCCTTGCCAAGTAACTAAGGGCTAAGGCAATTGTTGAACCTTTCAGAAACAAATAAGGCCCAACCCAACCCAACCCAACCCAACCCAACCCAACCCAACCCAACCCAACCCATCCCAACCCAGCTGACACAGCATTCCTGAAAGCCACTACCACCACCATCGCTGCAATAAACAAGTGATGGACATCATTATTACCACCTCCATCGCCATCATCAGTAGCACCACCTACACTACAGCAATTAACTCCCCCTACTCCACCCCACCCCATCCCCACCCCTTACCCGACCCAGCCCACCTTTCACCCAACCCAATCCAAACCTATCCATTATTTTGCACCACAGAGCAGCATGAAAGTGCAACTCGTGCAGGAGGCGGTCATCATCATCCTCCTCCTCCTCCTCCTCATAATCATCATCATCATCACCATCCTCAGCACAAACACCACCTCCACGACTCGTCCTAATCCTCATCCTAACCACCACGTACCCCCCCCCCCCCCCCCCCCCCCCCCCCCAAACACGCACACACACACACACACCTATGCATTATTTTGCACCACAGAGCAGCATGAGGGAGCGACTCGCCCAGGAGGCGGTGATCAAGGAATTCGAGCTGAAGCAGCGAATGAAGATGACGGTGGTGCCAACCGATGACGGCAAAGTTAGGGGAATGCTTCGGCAGATGGGGGAACCCATCTGCCTGTTCGGGGAACGCGAGGTAATGATACTGATACTGATGGTGGTGGTGGTGATGATGATGATCATTGTGGATATGATGTTTTGGAGGAGGAGAAGGAGATTGCTGCTGCTGCTGATGGTAGTGATTGTGGTGATGATCATGTTATGGAGGAGGAGGAGTAATATCTGCTGCTGCTGCTCCTTATGATGATGATGATTGTGGTGATGTTGATGTTGTGGAGGAGAAGGAGTAATTACTGCTGCTACTGCTGATGATGTTGTTGAGGAGGAGGATTAAATTGCTGCTGCTGCTGCTGATGATGATGATGATGATGATTGTGGTGATGATGATATTGATGATGTTGTGGAGGAGGAGGAGTAAATTGCTGCTGCTGCTGATGATGATGATGCTGATGCTGATTGTGGTGCTGATGATATTGATGATGTTGTGGAGGAGGAGGAGGAGGAGGAGGAGTAAATTGCTGCTGATGCTGATGCTGATGCTGATGATGGTGCTGATAATGATTGTGGTGATGATGATATTGATGATGTTGTGGAGGAGGAGGAGTAAATTGCTGGTGCTGGTGCTGATGCTGATGCTGATTGTGGTGATGATGATATTGATGATGTTGTGGAGGAGGAGTAAATTAATGCTGCTGCTGCTGCTTCTGCTGCTGCTAATGATGCTGATTGTGGTTATGATGATATTGATGATGTTGTGGAGGAGGAGGAGTATATTGCTGCTGCTGCTGCTGCTGATAATGATGATGATGATGATAATGGTTGTGGTGATGATGATGTTATGGAGGAGGAGGAGTAAATCGCTGCTGCTGCTGCTGATGATGATGATGATGATAATGGTTGTGTTGATGATGATGTTGTGGAGGAGGAGGAGTAAATTGCTGCTGCTGATGATCTTGATGATGTTGTGGAGGAGGAGGAGTAAATTGCTGCTGCTGATGATGATGATAATGATGATGATGATGATGATAATGATGATAATGATGATGATGATTGTGGTGATGATGATATTGATGATGTTGTGGAGGAGGAGTAAATTGCTGCTGCTGCTATTGATGATGATGATGATTGTGGTGATGATGATGTTGTGGAGGAGGAGGAGGAGTAAATTGCTGCTGATGATGCTGCTGATGATGCTGCTGATGATTGTGGTGATGATGATATTGATGATGTTGTGGAGGAGGAGTAAATTGCTGCTGCTGCTGCTGATGATGATGATGATGGTGATATTGTAGAGGAGGAGGAGGAGATTGCTGCTGCTGCTGATGCTGATGATTATTATTGTGGTGATGTTGATGTTATGGAGGTGAGGATGTTGCTGCTGCTGCTGCTGATGATGATGATGATGCTGATGAGGATTGTGGTGATGAGGATGTTGTGGAGGAGGAGAAGGATGTTGCTGCTGCTGCTGCTGATGATGATTGTTGCGATGATGATGTTATTGATCATATTGAAGATTATACCATTATCTTCCTCTTCGCGGAATGCAAGATAATCACTTTTTCATTTTTGGGCTGCGCGTAGCAGCTTCCATCCAGCTCTATTAGCAAGTGACTACGTCAAGACCAAAGCTTGCAGTTGCATTGGATTGCTCCTTATGTCAGCTTTCAGACACACTAGCTGGCTTCAGGTCTGGCTCAAGGATGGGTAGACGGAGCGGTATAGAAGCTGCTATGCGTATCCCCAAAAAGGAACAGTGCAAACGGGTTGTATTCTGGTATGTTCATATTCACCCCCTCACCCCAAAAAAAAAAAAAAAAAAAAAAAAAACCACACCACAAACCCACCACCACCCACCCCCCCACCCCACCAACACACACAAAAACTACCTGACTACAACCAAACTCAACCCACTCACACCTCACACTACACCTTCACAACCCCCACCCTCCACCTCGCTCCACCCCCATGCACCTACCCCCCCCCCCACCCCCCCCCACCACAACCCGCCCCCCGCCCCCCCCCCCCCCACACACACACACACACAAACAACAAACAACAATCCACTCACAATCACTGCCACACCCACCCCCACTCCCACCCACACCCCCACATCCACCCCTACCCCCGCTCCCACCGTCACATCACCCTACATCCACTCACTCACCTCCACCCCCACTCACCACACCCACCCCCACAAATCACCCCTTCCCACCCACTCCTCACACCCACACCCAAACCCCACACTACCCCACCTCCATCCCACCCCACCCCCAAACCCCACCCCCATCTCCATCTCCATCCCCACTTCCACCTCCACCCCACTCCCACCCACCCACCCACACCCCATCTTCAGCTGGAGCGTTGTGAATGTCTGCGCAAACTTGTTGCCCAGCAAGACGCCAAGCTAGCTGAACCTCCTGCTGTGGGACAGATTGTGGTGGAAGACCTAGTGCCAAACCACACGTCAACCCTCACCCCCACCCAAACTCCCACCCCCACCCCACCCCATCTTCAGCTGGAGCGTCGTGAACGTCTGCGCAAACTTGTTGCCCAGCAAGATGCCGAGCTAGCTGATGCTCCTGCCGTGGGACAGATTGTGGTGGAAGACCTAGTGCCAACCCACACGTCAACCCTCACCCCCAACCCCAACCCCAACCCATCTTCAGCTTGAGCGTCGTGAACGTCTGCGCAAACTTGTTGCCCAGCAAGACGCTGAGCTAGCTGATGCTCCTGCCGTGGGACAGATTGTGGTGGAAGACCTAGCCGCCAGTTCCGAGCTCTTCTACACAGAGGGCTCAGACGATCTGAAGGCAGTACGAGGCCAATTTGCGCAGTACTCGTTGAAGCTTGCGTACAAACGCATCTTGGGGGCAAAGCGCCAGAGAGATGATGCAGAGCTACATAAAGTGAGTTGGAAGACCCCCCCCCGGCCCCCCCCCCCCCCACACACACGCCCCCCCCCCCCCCCCCCCCCCCACACGCACGCCCCCCAACACCACCAACACACACACAGGCACGCCCCCCACCCCACCCCACCCCCCAAACACACACACACACATACGCACACCACCACCAAGACACACAAACCACACCACCACCACCAAACACACACACCACCACCAACACACACACGCAACACCAACAATAACAACACAAGCACACGCACAGCCCCCCCCCCCCCCCCCCCCCCCCCCCCCCCCCCCCCCCACACACACACACACACACACACACACACACACACACACACACACACACACACAACCCACACACACACACAACCCAACTAACACACGTCCCCACCACCACCACCACCACCACACACACACACACACACAGACACACACACACACACACACAAACTCGGAAGTTCTGGTGTGGGTTTGTCTTGTATCGACAATGGCCTGTGTATAACAACACAGTGTGGCGCACTGTTTTATCATGTAATGTAATATCATCAAATGGTGTAGTGCAGTGTAATTTAGTTTAATGTAGAGTAATAAATGAGGTGCAGTGTAGTGTAGTGTAACTAGGTGTAATATAGTGTAATGAAATGGGGTGTAGTGCAGTGTTATGTCATGTAGTGTAATGTAATGGAGTGTAATGAAATGGGGTGTAGTGCAGTGTAATTTAATGTAATATAATTTAATGTAATGCAGTGTAATGAAATGGGGTGTAGTGTAGTGTAATGAAATGTAACATAATTCAATTTAATGTAATGCAGTGTAATGAAATGTGGTGTAGTGCAGTGCAATTTAATGTAATACAATTTAATGTTATGCAGTCTGAATGCAGTGTAATGAAATGTGGTGTAGTGCAGTGTAATTTGGTGTAATGTAATGTAGTGTAGTGCGAAAGACGTGATCACAAGTGCACCTTGGTATACCACAAGTGGTATAAACAGTTAGTAGTTGAATGCCCTTCTCTCCGTCATCAAACGGCCGAATAAGAAAAGGTAAGGAAAAGCAATAGTTAGTTTCTGGCTGAGCCCCCCCTCTGGGAGGCGAGAGCCCCCAGATTCTCTCTGTTGGCAGTCTGTCCGACTGACGTTCGAGACTAAGCCTGACACATCAGCAGACTGTCTCATAACTTACTGGCTTTGGTCAGCTCCATTTCCGCTGCCACCTGTCGTTCCATTGCCAACACTCTCCGCCAATTTTCCGCGCCGCTTGCGACGCTGCATATAGGACTTGTCGCCGCATCCTTCTGCTTACCAATTTTTAGGTGAAGGCAAATTTTAACGAAATCCACCACTGTGGTACACTACTGAGTGGGAGAAGAAGTCCAACCTGACTGATCCCTGCAATTAATTTAATGTAGTGTAAAGTTGTGTCATGTAATGAAATTTCCTGATGTATTAGTGGGAGAAGGAGTCCAACCTGACTGACCTCTGTACTTTAATGTAGTGTAATGTAGTGTAATTTAGTGTAATGTAATGAAATGTCCTGTTGTACTAGTGAGAGAAAGATTCCAACCTGACAGACCCATGTACTCAACTGTAGTGTAATTTAGTGTTATGTAATGAAATGTCCTGATGTATTAGTGGGAGAAAGATTCCAACCTGACAGACCCCTGTACTTTAATGTAGTGTAATTTAGTGTAATGTAATGAAACGTCCTGTTGTACTGGTGAGAGAAATATTCCAACCTGACAGACCCATGTACTCTACTGTAGTGTAATTAAGTGTAATGTAATGAAATGTCCTGTTGTATTAGTGAGAGAGGGAGTCCAACCTGATTGACCCCTGACGCAAGTGACCTCAAACCTGACTTGTCTTCTCATGGCTGCATCCCACTGCACCCCCAACCCAACCCAACCCAACCCAACCCAACCCAACCCAACCCAACCCAACCCAACCCAACCCAACCTACCCTACCCTACCCCACCCACTCCACCCTGACTGACCCCCACCCCACCCTTTCTTACCCTACCCTACCCCACCCTACCTTACCCCACCCAACCCAACCCCATTCCACCCTCACTGACCCCCTCCCAACCCCACCCAACCCAACCCCACCCAGCCCAACCCAACCCAACCCAACCCAACCAACTCCACCCCCAACCAGCTCCACCCCTTCACCCCACCCAACTCCACCCCCTATCCCACCCCACACCACCCTCTTCTCAACCCTCACCCCCAGCCCCAAACCAACCCCAACCAACCCAACCCAATCTGGCAGGCTGCTGTAAGAATGGCTAGTTCTGCAGTTTCAGCCACTCAGGAGACAGTGCAGCAATGTAGTGAGGTGGGAGATGATCGACCCATCTCTGGTTGCAAGTTTGCTCCGAATGGAAAGCTGCTGGTATCATGTGGTGAGTGTACTGCTGGTATCATGTGGTGAGTTTACTGCTGGTATCATGTGGTGAGTGTACTGCTGGTATCATGTGGTGAGTGTACTGCTGGTATCATGTGGTGAGTGTACTGCTGGTATCATGTGGTGAGTGTACTGCTGGTATCATGTGGTGAGTGTACTGCTGGTATCATGTGGTGAGTGTACTGCTGGTATCATGTGGTGAGTGCACTGCTGGTATCATGTGGTGAGTGAACCATACATGGGGAACGGAAGTATGATATCATGTGATATTGATATTGATTCCGGCAGTCTGACTAGGCTGAAGTTACCATTTTTATACAATATCATATGATGCAATTTTTATGATATCATATGATATCATACTTGCCTTTGGTCAACATCATATGATATGCCGGTCCCTAACCATATACCTCTAGGAACTGAGAAGGCTAGCTGAAGTCATTGAGTTATGTAGCTGAATCTTTGAGTTGTGTAGCTAAATATTTGGCATTGGGATGTGTAGCTGAATCTTTGGCATTCAGTTGTGTAGCTGAAGCCATTGATTTGTGTAGCTGAATCTTTGGCATTGAGTTGTGAAGTTGAATCTTGGGCATTGAGTTGTGTAGCTGAAGCCATAGAGTTGTGTCGCTGAATCTTAAGTTGTGTAGCTGAAGCCATTGATTTGTGTAGCTGAATCTTTGGCATTGAGTTGTGAAGTTGAATCTTTGGCATTGAGTTGTGTAGCTGAATCTTAAGTTGTGTAGCTGAAGCCATTGATTTGTGTAGCTGAATCTGGAGTTGTATAGCTGAATCCATTGATTTGAGTAGCTGAATATTTGGACATTGAATTGTGTAGCTTAAGCCATTGAGTTCTGTATCTAAATCTAAACCACCACTCACTACCACAGCCATCACCAGCCACCACCTCCACTCACTACCACACCCACCACCACCACCCATCACCACTCACTACCACACCCACCACCACGCACTACCACACCCAACACCACCACCCACCACCACTCACTCCCACACCCAACACCATCCACCACCACCACTCACTACCACACCCAACACCACCACCACCACCCACCACCACTCACGACTCACTACCACACCCAACACCACCACTCACTACCACACCCAACACCACCACACACTACCAGACCCACCACCACCACTCACTACCACACCCAACACCACCACTCATTACCACACCCAACACCACTCAATACCACACCCAACACCACTCACTACCACACCCACCACCACCACCCACTCTCTCTGCACGCTGCGGTGGCATGGTGACCCTATGGAGCAGTGACCACTCACTACAAGACCCACCACCACCACTCACTACCACACCCACCACCACCACCCACTCTGCACGCTGCGGTGGCATGGTGACCCTATGGAGCAGTGACCACTCACTACCAGACCCACCACCACCACTCACTACCACACCCACCACCACCACTCTCTCTGCACGCTGCGGTGGCATGGTGTCCCTATGGAGTAGTGACCACTCACTACCACACCCACCACCACCACTCACCACCACACCCACCACCACCACCCACTATATCTGCAGGCTGGGGTGGCATGGTGTCTCTATGGAGTAGTGAGCAATGCCGGAACCTTTTGAAGGTCAGAGCTCATGAAGAGCGGTGCACAGATGTAGCATGGCACCCAGCCGCCACCCTGTCACAAAGTGAGGAGTCGGTGAACTTAGCAACGGCATGCGCAGATGCTACCGCTGCCCTCCTCTCAGCGAAAGGTAGGTCCCTTGTAGAAATGGCCTAGGCAGGAAGGCAGTCAAATAGGCTGACAGACAGCCAGGCAGGTATCTAGTCAGCCAGTCAGCTAGTAAGCCAGTCAGGTATCTAGTCAGCCAGTCAGCTAGTCAGCCAGTCAGGTAGTCAGCCAGTCAGCTAGTTGGTCAGTCAGTCAGCCACACTGTCACTAATTGAGGAGTCGGTGAACTTAGCAACGACGTGTGCAGATGCCACCGCTGCCCTCCTCTCAGCAAAAGGGAGGTCTCTTGTAGCAATGGCATAAGCAGTCAATCAGACAGTTAGTCATCCAGTCAGTCAGGCAGATAAATGGTCAGTGTGACAATCACTCAGTCAGTTAGACAGTCCGTCAGATAATCGGTCAGTCACTCAGACAGTTAGGTAGTCCGTCAGATAATCGGTCAGTCACTCAGGCAGTCAGGTAGTCCGTCAGATAATCGGTCAGTCACTTAGACAGTTTGGCAGTCTGTCAGATAATCGGTCAGTCACTCAGACAGTTAAGCAGTCCGTCAAATAATCGGTCAGTCACTCAGACAGTTAGGCAGTCTGTCAGATAATCGGTCAGTCACTTAGGCAGTTAGGTAGTCCGTCAGAGAATCGGTCAGTCACTCAGAAAGTTAGGCAGTCCGTCAAATAATCGGTTAGTCACTCAGACAGTTCGGCAGGCAGGCAGTTGCCTATAGCCATCTTCACATGACCCGTGATGCTCTCCTCGTAAGGGTTGACCTAGGGGTAGAGACAGGAGATAATTTGAATTGTTACATGGTCCTCCGTGTAAATGGCCATCTTCGCACGACCCTTGATACTCTCCTCGGAAGGGGTGGCCTATGGGCAGAGACAGGATATAATATGAATTTGAATTGTTACATGGGTTTTCGGCCAACTCTGGGCTGCTCACCGCCTTCCAATGACCAGTCCCCGCTTGCGATACTCACGGAAGTCAGGGAGCATCCTGTGCGGCTTAGGGTTTAGGGTTTAGACATTATTGTTGACCTCGACCTATCGTTGACCTTTATCTTTTGCACCGTGTACTCCTGTACTCTACCCCTGGCCTGTAGCATGCATACATACATACATACATACATACATACATACATACATACATACATACATACATACATTTTATATACACGCATCTATATATAGACGTACACGGCGGTGGCGGGGGTGGCGGTGTTCCTGTCACCAGGTTTCTCCGAAATCAACAGACGAGGGCCTGCCTGACGCGTGGAAATTTTGAATCACCAGCCACTTGCCTGGCGCATCAAAATCTTAAATTAGCGCTTGCGCTTCTTTGCCCGTCCCAATCCAGCGCCTGGTAGGACACAGTGCTCGCTTATCAAAATAATCAGACGATGATGATGATGATGATGATCAGCATGCAACAAACCTGGTACCCACAATGTTTGCAGGTGAAGCTATCCAGCGCCTGGTGGGGCACACTGCTCGCTTATCTAAATACAAGTGACCAGCCTTCAACAAGCCTGGTACGCACCCACGCACCCCCCACACCCACACACAAAACCATACACACACCACCCCGCCCCCCCCAGGCGAAGTTATCCAGCGCCTGCTGGGGCAAACTGCTTGCTTATCAAAATATAAGTGATCAGCCTTCAACAAGCCTGGTACGCACCCACGCACCCCCCACACCCACACACAAAACCATACACACACCACCCCGCCCCCCCCAGGCAAAGTTATCCAGCGCCTGCTGAGGCACACTGCTCGCTTATCTAAATATAAGTGATCAGCCTTCAACAAGCCTGGTACGCACCCACCCACACCCCACACCCACCCACAAACCCATACACACACCACCCCGCCCCCCCCCAGGCGAAGTTATCCAGCACCTGCTGGGGCACACTGCTTGCTTATCAAAATGTAAGTGATCAGCCTTCAACAAGCCTGGTACGCACCCACCCACCCACCCACCCACCACACCACACACACACACCACACCACACCACACCACACCACACCACACACACACCACACCACACACACACACACACACCACCCCGTCCCCCCAGGCGAAGTTATCCAGCGCCTGGTAGGACACACTGATCGATTGGCTCGATTGGCTTTCCATCCTATGGGTAGACATTTGGTAAGTTACTCAACATAAATTTGCCAATATATATATTATATATTTTTTTGGGGGGGGGGGGGGGGGGGGGGGGGGGGGGGGTTAAAAAAAAGTTGTAATCGGATCCTGAGGGTTAGCTCTATTTAAAGCGAAGATGAGGTACGGTAGCTTATTTTCTGAACACACACACACACACACACACACACACACACACCTGTAATTATATTTATAGCGTACATGAAAGAAAAACTGTATATATATATACGTAATCGTACGATATATAAGTAAATCATGCATGAAGTGTGAAACTCGGCAACCATGCTCTGTCATACCCATACTTCTGCAAACTTTCACCGGTACACTCACATACTCATACCTAGCCAACAACTGACATCCCAGAAAGCACTCACACACTAAAAATAAAACTGACCCCTGAACACACTAAAAACAAAACTGACCCCTGAACCAGGCCTGAACACAAAACTGACCCCTGAACACACTAAAAACAAAACTGACCCCTGAACCAGGCCTGAACACACTACAAAAATAAAACTGACCCCTGATCACACTCAAAAACAAAAACTGATCCCTGAACACACTCACACTCCCATACCTACACAAAATGGCACACCTGAAATCAGACACACACTCACTACCACTCATGGATTTCATTTTCAGCTACAAGCAGCAGCAGCCAGGCAGCTCTCCTGACTGGCTTGTCAGCCAAACCTGATGCAGCCTAAAGCACCTTAAATCTGACACAACCAGCTTTCCTGTGCTGTTAACATCTTGAGCACACCTACACAAACTGACACACCTGAACACACATTCTCACTACCATTTTTTTCCACCAGCCACCACCCACACACAAATGCCTCTGCAAACTCACACACCCACACCTACACAAACTGACACACCTGAACACACATTCTCACTACCGTTGTCTTCCACCAGCTACCACCCACACACAAATGCCTCTGCAAACTCACACACCAACACCTACACAAACTTACAAACCTGAACACACTCACGCTCCTAAACACAGCGACAACCTCTCAAACACACTCGGTGACAAACACACCCAGTGACCCACACCCAGCGACAAACACACCCAGCGACAAACGCACCCAGACCCAGTGACCCACACCCAGTGACAAACACACGCATTGAGTGACAAACTCCCTAGACATCCACCTTGTTGTTTCTACATCACCAGTGCACTGTGGACACATATAATCACACACCTACACAAACTCACACTCCTTAACACAGTGACAACCTCTCAAACACACCCAGTGGCAAACACACCCAGTGGCAAACACACGCATTGAGTGACAACCTCTCAAACACACCCAGTGGCAAACACACCCAGTGGCAAACACACGCATTGAGTGACAACCTCTCAAACACACCCAGTGGCAAACACACCCAGTGGCAAACACACGCATTGAGTGACAAACTCCCTAGACAACCATCTTGTTGTGTCTACATCATCAGGGCACTGCCAGCTTCGATGCAACCTGGCGGCTGTGGGATGTAAACACAGGGCAATGTGTAATGGAGCAGGAGGGTCACAGTCGGGCATGCTACTGCGTCGCCTTCCACCCAGACGGCTCACTGGCAGCATCCTCGGGCCTGGACGCTATTGGTAAGCCATGGGGTACAAAACGTTAAATGGGGTACATGAGGTACAAAACGTTACATGGGGCTCATGAGGTACAAAACGTTACATGGGGCTCGTGAGGTACAAAACTTTACATGGAGTGCATGAGGTAAAAACGTTACATGGAGTACATGGGGTACAAATGGAACATGGAGTACATGGGGTACGAAACGTAACATGGGGTACATGGGGTACGAAACGTTCCATGGAGTACATGGGGTACGATTCGGTCCATGGTGTACATGGGGTACGAAACATTTCATAGGGTACATGAGGTAAAAACGTTACATGGGGTACTTAAGGTACATGGGGTACAAAACGTTACATGGGGTACATGGGGTACATGAGGTTCATGGGGTGCAAAACGTTACGTGGGGTACATGAGGTGCAACCGTTACATGGGGTACATTAGGTGCAACCGTTGCATGGGGTACATTAGGTAAAAACATTACATGGAGTACATGAGGTACAAACGTTACATGGGGTGCATGAGGTAAAAAACGTTACATGGGGTACATGGGGTACATGAGGTACAAAACGTCACATGGGGTAAACGAGGCTCAAAACGTTACATGGGGTACATGTGGACTGGTGCATGGGTGCTTGGGGTGCATGGCATGAAGCCATGGGGGGCATGGGGACGCAGTCGGGCGTGCTACTGTGTCGCCTTCCACTCAGACGACTCACTCACACCATCATCGGGCCTGGACGCTATTGGTTAACCACCCCACCCGACCCCACCCCACCTCACCAAACACTCAAACAAGCATTGGCACATGCATACCCATATCCGGTACACCGCAGCACCAATGCACCAAGCCAACCCGCCTTGTTCTGTGATACCCCACTCCCACACCATACCATCACCTCCACACCATCTCACCTCCACACCATCCCATCACCTCCACACCATCCTACCTCCACACCATACCATCACCTCCATACCATCACCACAACACGCAAACAAGCATTGACACACCATACCATCACCTTGTTCTACAAGGCGGTTGTGGGACTGCCGCAATGGGCGCAGCATCTGAGAGATGGAAGGCCTTGTGAAGGAGATACTAGCTCCCCAACACCCAACCCAACCCCAACCACCACCAACCATCATCCCACCACCTACCACCACCACCACCACCTCAACACACAAACAAGCATTGACACACCATACCATCACCTTGTTATACAGAGCGGTTGTGGGATTGCCGCACTGGGCGCAGCATCTTAGTGATGGAAGGCCACGTGATGAAGGTACTAGCTCCCCAACACCCTACCACTACTAACCACCACCACCACCTCAACACGCAAACAAGCATTGACACACCATCCCATCACCTTGCTCTACAAAGCGGATGTAGGACTGCCGCACTGGGCGCAGCATGTTTGTGATGGAAGGCCACGTGATAGAGGTACTAGCTCCCCAACACCCAACCCCACCCCAACCACCACCATCACCTCAACACGCAAACAAGCATTGATACACCATCCCATCACCTTGTTCTACAGGGCGGTTGTGGGACTGCCGCACAGGGCGCAGCATCTATGTGATGGAGGGCCATGTGAAGGAGGTATTAGCTCTAGACTTCTCTCCAAATGGACACCAACTCGTCAGCGGGAGTGCGGACCATTCATGCAAGGTAAGGTTAGGGGGGGGAGGGGGGGGGGGAGGCAGTGGATAGATAGTGAATTAGGTGGTTAGAGAGTGAATAAGTCCTGTCTGCCTGTCTGCCTTAGTTCCGCCTACACTTGTAGGATGGGAATGTGGACCATTCATGCTAGGAGAGGGGGGGCAGTGGATAGATAATGAATTCGGTGGATAGATAGTCAATTTGGTGGTTAGAGATTGAATTGGGCCTGTCTGCCTTAGTTCCGCCTACACTTGTAGGATGGGATTGTGGACCATTCATGCTAGGAGAGGGGGGGCAGTGGATAGATAATGAATTCGGTGGATAGATAGTGAATTTGGTGGTTAGAGATTGAATTGGGTCTGCCTGCCTTAGTTCCACCTACACTTTTAGGATGGGAATGTGGACCATTCATGCTAGGCGAGGGGGGGGCAGTGGATAGATAGTGAATTTGGTGGTTAGAGATTGAATTGGGCCTGCCTGCCTTAGCTCCGCCTACACTTGTAGGATGGGAATGTGGACCCATTCATGCTAGGCGAGGGGGGGGGCAGTGGATAGATAGTGAATTTGGTGGTCAGAGATTGAATTGGGCCTGCCTGCCTTAGTTCCGCCTACACTTGTAGGATGGGAATGTGGACCATTCATGCTAGGAGAGGGGGGGGCAGTGGATTAGATAGTGAATTAGGTGGTTACAGATTGAATTGGGCCTGTCTGCCTTAGTTCCGCCTACACTTGTAGGATGGGAATGTGGACCCTTCATGCTAGGAGAGGGGGGGGCAGTGGATAGAGAGTGAATTAGGTGGTTAGAGAGTGAATAAGTCCTGTCTGCCTGTCTGCCTTAGTTCCGCCTACACTTGTAGGATGGGAATGTGTACCATTCATGCTAGTAGAGGGGGGGCAGTGGATAGATAGTGAATTTGGTGGTTAGAGATTGAATTGGGCCTGCCTGCCTTAGTTCCTCCTACACTTGTAGGATGGGAATGTGGATCATTCATGCTAGGAGAGGGGGGGCAGTGGATAGATAGTGAATTTGGTGGTTAGAGATTGAATTGGGCCTGCCTGCCTTAGTTCCGCTTACACTTGTGGATGGGAATGTGGACCATTCATGCTAGGAGAGGGGGGGCAGTGGATAGATAGTGAATGAGGTGGTTAGAGAGTGAATAAGTCCTGTCTGCCTGTCTGCCTTAGTTCCTCCTACACTTGTAGGATGGGAATGTGTACCATTCATGCTAGTAGAGGGGGGGCAGTGGATTGATAATGAATTCGGTGGATAGATAGTGAATTTGGTGGTTAGAGATTGAATTGGGCCTGTCTGCCTTAGTTCCACCTACACTTTTAGGATGGGAATGTGGACCATTCATGCTAGGCGAGGGGGGGGCAGTGGATAGATAGTGAATTTGGTGGTTAGAGATTGAATTGGGCCTGCCTGCCTTAGCTCCGCCGACACTTGTAGGATGGGAATGTGGACCATTCATGCTAGGCGAGGGGGGGGCAGTGGATAGATAGTGAATTTGGTGGTCAGAGATTGAATTGGGCCTGCCTGCCTTAGTTCCGCCTACACTTGTAGGATGGGAATGTGTACCATTCATGCTAGGAGAGGGGGGGGCAGTGGATAGATAGTGAATTTGGTGGTTACAGATTGAATTGGGCCTGTCTGCCTTAGTTCCGCCTACACTTGTAGGATGGGAATGTGGACCCTTCATGCTAGGAGAGGGGGGGGCAGTGGATAGATAGTGAATTAGGTGGTTAGAGAGTGAATAAGTCCTGTCTGCCTGTCTGCCTTAGTTCCGCCTACACTTGTAGGATGGAATGTGTACCATTCATGCTAGTAGAGGGGGGGGCAGTGGATAGATAGTGAATTTGGTGGTTAGAGATTGAATTGGGCCTGCCTGCCTTAGTTCCTCCTACACTTGTAGGATGGGAATGTGGATCATTCATGCTAGGAGAGGGGGGGGCAGTGGATAGATAGTGAATGAGGTGGTTAGAGAGTGAATAAGTCCTGTCTGCCTGTCTGCCTTAGTTCCGCCTACACTTGTAGGATGGGAATGTGTACCATTCATGCTAGTAGAGGGGGGGCAGTGGATAGATAGTGAATTTGGTGGTTAGAGATTGAATTGGGCCTGCCTGCCTTAGTTCCTCCTACACTTGTAGGATGGGAATGTGGATCATTCATGCTAGGAGAGGGGGGGCAGTGGATAGATAGTGAATTTGGTGGTTAGAGATTGAATTGGGCCTGCCTGCCTTAGTTCCGCTTACACTTGTGGATGGGAATGTGGACCATTCATGCTAGGAGAGGGGGGGCAGTGGATAGATAGTGAATGAGGTGGTTAGAGAGTGAATAAGTCCTGTCTGCCTGTCTGCCTTAGTTCCTCCTACGCTTGTAGGATGGGAATGTGTACCATTCAGGCTAGTAGAGGGGGGGCAGTGGATTGATAATGAATTCGGTGGATAGATAATGAATTTGGTGGTTAGAGATTGAATTGGGCCTGTCTGCCTTAGTTCCACCTACACTTTTAGGATGGGAATGTGGACCATTCATGCTAGGCGAGGGGGGGGCAGTGGATAGATAGTGAATTTGGTGGTTAGAGATTGAATTGGGCCTGCCTGCCTTAGCTCCGCCGACACTTGTAGGATGGGAATGTGGACCATTCATGCTAGGCGAGGGGGGGGCAGTGGATAGATAATGAATTTGGTGGTCAGAGATTGAATTGGGCCTGCCTGCCTTAGTTCCGCCTACACTTGTAGGATGGGAATGTGTACCATTTATGCTAGGAGAGGGGGGGGCAGTGGATAGATAGTGAATTAGGTGGTTACAGATTGAATTGGGCCTGTCTGCCTTAGTTCCGCCTACACTTGTAGGATGGGAATGTGGACCCTTCATGCTAGGAGAGGGGGGGGCAGTGGATAGATAGTGAATTAGGTGGTTAGAGAGTGAATAAGTCCTGTCTGCCTGTCTGCCTTAGTTCCGCCTACACTTGTAGGATGGGAATGTGTACCATTCATGCTAGTAGAGGGGGGGCAGTGGATAGATAGTGAATTTGGTGGTTACAGATTGAATTGGGCCTGCCTGCCTTAGTTCCTCCTACACTTGTAGGATGGGAATGTGGATCATTCATGCTAGGAGAGGGGGGGGCAGTGGATAGATAGTGAATTAGGTGGTTAGAGAGTGAATAAGTCCTGTCTGCCTGTCTGCCTTAGTTCCGCCTACACTTGTAGGATGGGAATGTGGACCATTCATGCTAGTAGAGGGGGGGCAGTGGATTGATAATGAATTCGGTGGATAGATAGTGAATTTGGTGGTTAGAGATTGAATTGGGCCTGTCTGCCTTAGTTCCGCCTACACTTGTAGGATGGGAATGTGGACCATTCATGCTAGGAGAGGGGGGGGCAGTGGATAGATAATGAATTCGGTGGATAGATAGTGAATTTGGTGGTTAGAGATTGAATTGGGCCTGCCTGCCTTAGTTCCACCTACACTTTTAGGATGGGAATGTGGACCATTCATGCTAGGCGAGGGGGGGGCAGTGGATAGATAGTGAATTTGGTGGTTAGAGATTGAATTGGGCCTGCCTGCCTTAGCTCCGCCTACACTTTTAGGATGGGAATGTGGACCATTCATGCTAGGCGAGGGGGGGGCAGTGGATAGATAGTGAATTTGGTGGTCAGAGATTGAATTGGGCCTGCCTGCCTTAGTTCCGCCTACACTTGTAGGATGGGAATGTGGACCATTCATGCTAGGAGAGGGGGGGGCAGTGGATAGATAGTGAATTAGGTGGTTACAGATTGAATTGGGCCTGTCTGCCTTAGTTCTGCCTACACTTGTAGGATGGGAATGTGGACCCTTCATGCTAGGAGAGGGGGGGGCAGTGGATAGATAGTGAATTAGGTGGTTAGAGAGTGAATAAGTCCTGTCTGCCTGTCTGCCTTAGTTCCGCCTACACTTGTAGGATGGGAATGTGTACCATTCATGCTAGTAGAGGGGGGGCAGTGGATAGATAGTGAATTTGGTGGTTAGAGATTGAATTGGGTCTGCCTGCCTTAGTTCCTCCTACACTTGTAGGATGGGAATGTGGATCATTCATGCTAGGAGAGGGGGGGCAGTGGATAGATAGTGAATTTGGTGGTTGGAGATTGAATTGGGCCTGCCTGCCTTAGTTCCGCTTACACTTGTGGATGGGAATGTGGACCATTCATGCTAGGAGAGGGGGGGGCAGTGGATAGATAGTGAATGAGGTGGTTAGAGAGTGAATAAGTCCTGTCTGCCTGTCTGCCTTAGTTCCGCCTACACTTGTAGGATGGGAATGTGTACCATTCATGCTAGGAGAGGGGGGGCAGTGGATAGATAATGAATTCGGTGGATAGATAGTGAATTTGGTGGTTAGAGATTGAATTGGGCCTGTCTGCCTTAGTTCCGCCTACACTTGTAGGATGGGAATGTGGACCATTCATGCTAGGAGAGGGGGGGGCAGTGGATAGATAATGAATTCGGTGGATAGATAATGAATTTGGTGGTTAGAGATTGAATTGGGTCTGCCTGCCTTAGTTCCACCTACACTTTAGGATGGGAATGTGGACCATTCATGCTAGGCGAGGGGGGGGCAGTGGATAGATAGTGAATTAGGTGGTTAGAGATTGAATTGGGCCTGCCTGCCTTAGCTCCGCCTACACTTGTAGGATGGGAATGTGGACCATTAATGCTAGGCGAGGGGGGGGCAGTGGATAGATAGTGAATTTGGTGGTCAGAGATTGAATTGTGCCTGCCTGCCTTAGTTCCGCCTACACTTGTAGGATGGGAATGTGGACCATTCATGCTAGGAGAGGGGGGGGCAGTGGATAGATAGTGAATTAGGTGGTTACAGATTGAATTGGGCCTGTCTGCCTTAGTTCCGCCTAAACTTGTAGGATGGGAATGTGGACCTTCATGCTAGGAGAGGGGGGGGCAGTGGATAGATAGTGAATTAGGTGGTTAGAGAGTGAATAAGTCCTGTCTGCCTGTTCTGCCGTAGTTCCGCCAACACTTGTAGGATGGGGAATGTGTACCATTCATGCTAGGAGAGGGGGGGCAGTGGATAGATAGTGAATTTGGTGGTTAGAGATTGAAATTGGGGCCTGCCTGCCTTAGTTCCTCCTACACTTTTAGGATGGGAATGTGGATCATTCATGCTAGGAGAGGGGGGGGGCAGTGGATAGATAGTGAATTAGGTGGTTAGAGAGTGAATAAGTCCTGTCTGCCTGTCTGCCTTAGTTCCGCCTACACTTGTAGGATGGGAATGTGGACCATTCATGCTAGTAGAGGGGGGCAGTGGATTGATAATGAATTCGGTGGATAGATAGTGAATTTGGTGGTTAGAGATTGAATTGGGCCTGTCTGCCTTAGTTCCGCCTACACTTGTAGGATGGGAATGTGGACCATTCATGCTAGGAGAGGGGGGGGCAGTGGATAGATAATGAATTCGGTGGATAGATAGTGATTTGGTGGTTAGAGATTGAATTGGCCTGCCTGCCTTAGTTCCACCTACACTTTTAGGATGGGAATGTGGACCATTCATGCTATGGCGAGGGGGGGGGGGCAGTGGATGATAGTGAATTTGGTGGTTAGAGATTGAATTGGGCCTGCCTGCCTTAGCTCCGCCTACACTTTTAGGATGGAATGTGGACCATTCATGCTAGGCGAGGGGGGGGCAGTGGATAGATAGTGAATTTGGTGGTCAGAGATTGAATTGGGCCTGCCTGCCTTAGTTCCGCCTACACTTGTAGGATGGGAATGTGGACCATTCATGCTAGAGAGGGGGGGGCAGTGGATAGATAGTGAATTAGGTGGTTACAGATTGAATTGGGCCTGTCTGCCTTAGTTCCGCCTACGACTGTAGGATGGGAAATGTGGACCCTTCATGCTAGGAGAGGGGGGGGCAGTGGATAGATAGTGAATTAGGTGGTTAGAGAGTGAATAAGTCCTGTCTGCCTGTCTGCCTTAGTTCCGCCTCACTTGAGGATGGGAATGTGTACCATTCATGCTAGTAGAGGGGGGGCAGTGGATAGATAGTGAATTTGGTGGTTAGAGATTGAATTGGTCTGCCTGGCCTTAGTTCCTCCTACACTTGTAGGATGGGAATGTGGATCATTCATGCTAGGAGAGGGGGGGGCAGTGGATAGATAGTGGAATTTGGTGGTTAGAGATTGAATTGGGCCTGCCTGCCTTAGTTCCGCTTACACTTGTGGATGGGAATGTGGACCATTCATGCTAGGAGAGGGGGGGGCAGTGGATAGATAGTGAATGAGGTGGTTAGAGAGTGAATAAGTCCTGTCTGCCTGTCTGCCTTAGTTCCGCCTACACTTGTAGGATGGGAATGTGTACCATTCATGCTAGGAGAGGGGGGGCAGTGGATAGATAATGAATTCGGTGGATAGATAGTGAATTTGGTGGTTAGAGATTGAATTGGGCCTGTCTGCCTTAGTTCCGCCTACACTTGTAGGATGGGAATGTGGACCATTCATGCTAGGAGAGGGGGGGGGCAGTGGATAGATAATGAATTCGGTGGATAGATAATGAATTTGGTGGTTAGAGATTGAATTGGGTCTGCCTGCCTTAGTTCCACCTACACTTTTAGGATGGGAATGTGGACCATTCATGCTAGGCGAGGGGGGGGCAGTGGATAGATAGTGAATTAGGTGGTTAGAGATTGAATTGGGCCTGCCTGCCTTAGCTCCGCCTACACTTGTAGGATGGGAATGTGGACCATTAATGCTAGGCGAGGGGGGGGCAGTGGATAGATAGTGAATTTGGTGGTCAGAGATTGAATTGTGCCTGCCTGCCTTAGTTCCGCCTACACTTGTAGGATGGGAATGTGGACCATTCATGCTAGGAGAGGGGGGGGCAGTGGATAGATAGTGAATTAGGTGGTTACAGATTGAATTGGGCCTGTCTGCCTTAGTTCCGCCTAAACTTGTAGGATGGGAATGTGGACCCTTCATGCTAGGAGAGGGGGGGGCAGTGGATAGATAGTGAATTAGGTGGTTAGAGAGTGAATAAGTCCTGTCTGCCTGTCTGCCGTAGTTCCGCCAACACTTGTAGGATGGGAATGTGTACCATTCATGCTAGGAGAGGGGGGGCAGTGGATAGATAGTGAATTTGGTGGTTAGAGATTGAATTGGGCCTGCCTGCCTTAGTTCCTCCTACACTTGTAGGATGGGAATGTGGATCATTCATGCTAGGAGAGGGGGGGGGCAGTGGATAGATAGATAGTGAATTAGGTGGTTAGAGAAGTGAATAAGTCCTGTCTGCCCTGTCTGCCCTTAGTTCCGCCTACACTTGTAGGATGGGCATGTGGACCATTCATGCTAGTAGAGGGGGGAGTGGATGGGCGGGCAGTGGATTGATAATGACTTCGGTGGAATAGATAGTTGGAATTTGGGTTTTGGTTAGAGACTTGAATTGGGCCTGTCTGCCTTAGTTCCGCCTACACTTGTAGGAATGCGGAATGTGGACCTGATTCATGCTAGGAGAGGGGGGGGGGCCAGTGGCTAGATAATGAATCTCGGTGATAGATAGTGAATTTGGTGGTAAGAGATTGAATTGGGCCTGCCTGCCTTAGTTCCACCTACACTTTTAAGGATGGTGAATGTGTGGACCATTCATGCTCGGCGAGGGCCGGGGGGGCCGGGTAGAGATAGATAGTGAATTTGTTGGTTAGAGAATTGAATTGGGCCTGCCGCCCTTAGATCCGCCCTACACTTTTTAGGATGGGAATGTGGACCATTCATGGCTAGGCGAGGGGGGGGCCAGTGGATAGATAGTGAATTGGTGGTCAGAGATTGAATTGGGCCTGCCTGCCTTAGTTCCGCCTACACTTGTAGGATGGGAATGTGGACCCTTCCATGCTAGGAGAGGGGGGGGGCAGTGATGGATTAGATAGTGAATTAGGTGGTTATCAGATTGAATTGGGCCTGTCTGCCTTAGTCTCTGCCTACACTTGTAGGATGGGAAGTGGACCCTTCATGCTAGGAGGAGGGGCGGGGGCAGTGGATAGATAGTGAATAGGTGGTTAGAGAGTGAATAAGTCCTTGTTCCTGCCTGTCTGCCTTAGTTCCGCCTACACTTGTAGGATGGTAATGTGTTACCATTCATGCTAGTAGAGGGGGGGCAGGGGATAGATAGTGAATTGGTGGTTAGAGATTGAATTGGGCCTGCCTGCCTTAGTTCCTCCTACACTTGTAGGACTGGGAATGTGGATCATTCATGTAGGAGAGGGGGGGCAGTGGATAGATAGTGAATTTGGTGGTTAGAGATTGAATTGGGCCGTGCCTGCTCTAGTTTCCGCTTACACTTGGTGCTATGGGAATGTGGACCAATTCATGCTAGGAGAGGGGGGGCGTTTGTGGGTGCTCAGTGGAATGCTAGTGAATGAGGTGGTTTTAGAGAGTGGAATAAGTCACTGTCTTGCCTGTCTGCCTTAGTTCCGCCTCCACTTGTAGGATGGGAATGTGTACCATTCATGCTAGGCAGAGGGGGGGGCAGTGATGGCCCAGTGGATTAGATAATGAATTCGGTGGATTATACGATAGTGCATTTGGTGGTTAGAGATTGGAATTGGGCCTCTGTCTGCCTTAGTTCCGCCTACACTTGTAGGATGGAATGTGGCCCATTCCTGATAGGAGAGGGTGGGGGGGCAGTGCGATTAGATACTGAATCGGTGTCTAGATAGTGAATTTGGTGGTTCTAGATTGAATTGGGCCTTGCCTGACTTAAGTTCCACCTACCACTTTTAGGATGGTCATGTGCGACCATTCCTGCTAGGCGAGGGGGGGGGGGCAGTGGCATGGATAGATAGTGAATTTGGTGTTAGAGATTTGAATGGGCCTGCCTGCCTTAGCTCCGCCTACACTTGTAGATGGGAATGTGGACCATTAATGATAGGCGAGGGGGGGGGCAGTGGATAGATAGTGAATTTGGTGGTCAGAGATTGAATTGTGCTGCCTGCCTAGTTCCGCCTACACTGTAGGATGGGAATGTGGACCCTTTCATGCTAGGAGAAGGGGGTGGGCAGTGGATAGATAGTGAATTAGGTTGGTTACAGATTGAATTGGGCCTGTCTGCCTTAGTTCCGCCTACACTTGTAGGATGGGAATGTGGACCCTTCATGCTAGGAGAGGGGGGGGCGGGGCAGTGGATAGATAGTGAATTAGGTGGTTAGAGAGTGAATAAGTCCTGTCTGCTGTCTGCCGTAGTTCGCCAACACTTGTAGGATGGGAATGTTGTCCATTCATGCTAGGAGAGGGGGGGGCAGTGGATAGATAGTGAATTTGGTGGTTAGAGATTGAATTGGGCCTGGCCTGCCTTAGTTCCTCCTACACTGTAGGATGGGAATGTGGATCATTCATGCTAGGAGAGGGGGGGCAGTGGATAGATAGTGAATTTGGTGGTTAGAGATTGAATTGGGCCTGCCTGCCTTAGTTCCGCTTACACTTGTGGATGGGAATGTGGACCATTCATGCTAGGAGAGGGGGGGGCAGTGGATAGATAGTGAATTAGGTGGTTAGAGAGTGAATAAGTCCTGTCTGCCTGTCTGCCTTAGTTCCGCCTACACTTGTAGGATGGGAATGTGGACCATTCATGCTAGGAGAGGGGGGGGCAGTGGATAGGATAATGACTTCGGTGGATGGATAGTGAAGTTGGTGGTTAGAGATTGAATTGGGCCTGCCTGCCTTAGTTCCGCCTACACTGTAGGATGGGAATGTGGATCATTCATGCTAGGCGAGGGGGGGGCAGTGGATAGATAATGAATTCGGTGGATAGAGATTGAATTGGGCCTGCCTGCCTTAGTTCCGCCTACACTTGTAGGATGGGAATGTGGGACCATTATGCTAGGCGAGGGGGGGGCAGTGGATAGATAGTGAATTAGGTGGTTACAGATTGAATTGGGCCTGTCTGCCTTAGTTCCGCCTACACTTGTAGGATGGGAATGTGGACCATTCATGCTAGGCGAGGGGGGGGCAGTGGATAGATAGTGAATTAGGTGGTTACAGATTGAATTGGGCCTGTCTGCCTTAGTTCCGCCTATACTTGTAGGATGGGAATGTGGACCATTCATGCTAGGAGAGGGGGGGGCAGTGGATAGATAGTGAATTAGGTGGTTAGAGATTGAATAAGTCCTGTCTGCCTGTCTGCCTTAGTTCCGCCTACACTTGTAGGATGGGAATGTGTACCATTCATGCTAGTAGAGGGGGGGCAGTGGATAGATAGTGAATTTGGTGGTTAGAGATTGAATTGGGCCTGCCTGCCTTATTTTTTCCTACACTTGTAGGATGGGAATGTGGACCATTTATGCTAGGAGAGGGGGGGCAGTGGATAGATAGTGAATTTGGTGGTTAGAGATTGAATTGGGCCTGCCTGCCTTAGTTCCGCTTACACTTGTGGATGGGAATGTGGACCATTCATGCTAGGAGAGGGGGGGGCAGTGGATAGATAGTGAATTAGGTGGTTAGAGAGTGAATAAGTCCTGTCTGCCTGTCTGCCTTAGTTCCACCTACACTTGTAGGATGGGAATGTGGACCATTCATGCTAGGAGAGGGGGGGCAGTGGATAGATAATGAATTCGGTGGATAGATAGTGAATTTGGTGGTTAGAGATTGAATTGGGCCTGCCTGCCTTAGTTCCGCCTACATTTGTAGGATGGGAATGTGGATCATTCATGCTAGGCGAGGGGGGGGCAGTGGATAGATAATGAATTTGGTGGTTAGAGATTGAATTGGGCCTGCCTGCCTTAGTTCCGCCTACACTTGTAGGATGGGAATGTGGACCATTCATGCTAGGAGAGGGGGGGGCAGTGGATAGATAGTGAATTAGGTGGTTACAGATTGAATTGGGCCTGTCTGCCTTAGTTCCGCCTACACTTGTAGGATGGGAATGTGGACCCTTCATGCTAGGAGAGGGGGGGGCAGTGGATAGATAGTGAATTAGGTGGTTAGAGATTGAATTGGGCCTGCCTGCCTTAGTTCCGCCTACACTTGTAGGATGGGAATGTGGACCCTTCATGCTAGGAGAGGGGGGGGCAGTGGATAGATAGTGAATGAGGTGGTTAGAGAGTGAATAAGTCCTGTCTGCCTGTCTGCCTTAGTTCCGCCTACACTTGTAGGATGGGAATGTGTACCATTCATGCTAGGAGAGGGGGGGCAGTGGATAGATAATGAATTCGGTGGATAGATAGTGAATTTGGTGGTTAGAGATTGAATTGGGCCTGTCTGCCTTAGTTCCGCCTACACTTGTAGGATGGGAATGTGGACCATTCATGCTAGGAGAGGGGGGGGGGGCAGTGGATAGATAATGAATTCGGTGGATAGATAATGAATTTGGTGGTTAGAGATTGAATTGGGTCTTGCCTGCCTTAGTTCCACCTACACTTTTAGGATGGGAATGTGGACCATTCATGCTAGGCGAGGGGGGGGGCAGTGGATAGATAGTGAATTAGGTGGTTAGAGATTGAATTGGGCCTGCCTGCCTTAGCTCCGCCTACACTTGTAGGATGGGAATGTGGACCATTAATGCTTAGGCGAGGGGGGGGCAGTGGATAGATAGTGAATTTGGTGGTCAGAGATTGAATTGTGCCTGCCTGCCTTAGTTCCGCCTACACTTGTAGGATGGGAATGTGGACCATTCATGCTAGGAGAGGGGGGGGCAGTGGATAGATAGTGAATTAGGTGGTTACAGATTTGAATTGGGCCTGTCTGCCTTAGTTCCGCCTAAACTTGTAGGATGGGAATGTGGACCCCTTCATGCTAGGAGAGGGGGGGCAGTGGATAGATAGTGAATTAGGTGGTTAGAGAGTGAATAAGTCCTGTCTGCCTGTCTGCCGTAGTTCCGCCAACACTTGTAGGATGGGAATGTGTACCATTCATGCTAGGAGAGGGGGGGCAGTGGATAGATAGTGAATTTGGTGGTTAGAGATTGAATGGGCCTGCCTGCCTTAGTTCCTCCTACACTTGTAGGATGGGAATGTGGATCATTCATGCTAGGAGAGGGGGGGGCAGTGGATAGATAGTGAATTAGGTGGTTAGAGAGTGAATAAGTCCTGTCTGCCTGTCTGCCTTAGTTCGCCTACACTTGTAGGATGGGAATGTGGACCATTCATGCTAGTAGAGGGGGGGCAGGGATTGATAATGAATTCGGTGGATAGATAGTGCATTTGGTGGGTTAGAGATTGAATTGGGCCTGTCTGCCTTAGTTCGCCTACACTTGTAGGATGGGAATGTGGACCATTCATGCTAGGAGAGGGGGGGGCAGTGGATAGATAATGAATTCGGTGGATAGATAGTGAATTGGTGGTTAGAGATTGAATTGGGCCTGCCTGCCTTAGTTCCACCTACACTTTTAGGATGGGAATGTGGACCATTCATGCTAGGCGAGGGGGGGGCAGTGGATAGATAGTGAATTTGGTGGTTAGAGATTGAATTGGGCCTGCCTGCCTTAGCTCCGCCTACACTTGTAGGATGGGAATGTGGACCATTCATGCTAGGCGAGGGGGGGGCAGTGGATAGATAGTGAATTTGGTGGTCAGAGATTGAATTGGGCCTGCCTGCCTTAGTTCCGCCTACACTTGTAGGATGGGAATGTGGACCATTCATGCTAGGAGAGGGGGGGGCAGTGGATAGATAGTGAATTAGGTGGTTACAGATTGAATTGGGCCTGTCTGCCTTAGTTCTGCCTACACTTGTAGGATGGGAATGTGGACCCTTCATGCTAGGAGAGGGGGGGGCAGTGGATAGATAGTGAATTAGGTGGTTAGAGAGTGAATAAGTCCTGTCTGCCTGTCTGCCTTAGTTCCGCCTACACTTGTAGGATGGGAATGTGTACCATTCATGCTAGTAGAGGGGGGGCAGTGGATAGATAGTGAATTTGGTGGTTAGAGATTGAATTGGGCCTGCCTGCCTTAGTTCCTCCTACACTTGTAGGATGGGAATGTGGATCATTCATGCTAGGAGAGGGGGGGCAGTGGATAGATAGTGAATTTGGTGGTTAGAGATTGAATTGGGCCTGCCTGCCTTAGTTCCGCTTACACTTGTGTATGGGAATGTGGACCATTTCATGCTAGGAGAGGGTGGGGGGCAGTGGATAGATAGTGAATGAGGTGGTTAGAGAGTGAATAAGTCCTGTCTGCCTGTCTGCCTTAGTTCCGCCTACACTTGTAGGATGGGAATGTGTACCATTCATGCTAGGAGAGGGGGGGCAGTGGATAGATAATGAATTCGGTGGATAGATAGTGAATTTGGTGGTTAGAGATTGAATTGGGCCTAGTCTGCCTTAGTTCCGCCTACACTTGTAGGATGGGAATGTGGACCCATTCATGCTAGGAGAGGGGGGGGCAAGTGGATAGATAATGAATTCGGTGGATAGATAGTGATTTTGGTGGTTAGAGATTGAATGGGTCTGCCTGCCTTAGTTCCACCTACACTTTTAGGATGGGAATGTGGACCATTCATGCTAGGCGAGGGGGGGGGCAGTGGATAGATAGTGAATTTGGTGGTTAGAGATTGAATTGGGCCTGCCTGCCTTAGCTCCCGCCTACACTTGTAGGATGGGAATGTGGACCATTAATGCTAGGCGAGGGGGGGCAGTGGGATAGATAGTGAATTTGGTGGTCAGAGATTGAATTGTGCCTGCCTGCCTTAGTTCCGCCTACACTTGTAGGATGGGAATGTGGACCATTCATGCTAGGAGAGGGGGGGGCAGTGGATAGATAGTGAATTAGGTGGTTACAGATTGAATTGGGCCTGTCTGCCTTAGTTCCGCCTACACTTGTAGGATGGGAATGTGGACCCTTCATGCTAGGAGAGGGGGGGGCAGTGGATAGATAGTGAATTAGGTGGTTAGAGAGTGAATAAGTCCTGTCTGCCTGTCTGCCGTAGTTCCGCCAACACTTGTAGGATGGGAATGTGTACCATTCATGCTAGGAGAGGGGGGGCAGTGGATAGATAGTGAATTTGGTGGTTAGAGATTGAATTGGGCCTGCCTGCCTTAGTTCCTCCTACACTTGTAGGATGGGAATGTGGATCATTCATGCTAGGAGAGGGGGGGCAGTGGATAGATAGTGAATTTGGTGGTTAGAGATTGAATTGGGCCTGCCTGCCTTAGTTCCGCTTACACTTGTGGATGGGAATGTGGACCATTCATGCTAGGAGAGGGGGGGGCAGTGGATAGATAGTGAATTAGGTGGTTAGAGAGTGAATAAGTCCTGTCTGCCTGTCTGCCTTAGTTCCGCCTACACTTGTAGGATGGGAATGTGGACCATTCATGCTAGGAGAGGGGGGGCAGTGGATAGATAATGACTTCGGTGGATGGATAGTGAATTTGGTGGTTAGAGATTGAATTGGGCCTGCCTGCCTTAGTTCCGCCTACACTTGTAGGATGGGAATGTGGATCATTCATGCTAGGCGAGGGGGGGGCAGTGGATAGATAATGAATTCGGTGGATAGAGATTGAATTGGGCCTGCCTGCCTTAGTTCCGCCTACACTTGTAGGATGGGAATGTGGACCATTCATGCTAGGCGAGGGGGGGGCAGTGGATAGATAGTGAATTAGGTGGTTACAGATTGAATTGGGCCTGTCTGCCTTAGTTCCGCCTACACTTGTAGGATGGGAATGTGGACCATTCATGCTAGGCGAGGGGGGGGCAGTGGATAGATAGTGAATTAGGTGGTTACAGATTGAATTGGGCCTGTCTGCCTTAGTTCCGCCTATACTTGTAGGATGGGAATGTGGACCATTCATGCTAGGAGAGGGGGGGGCGGCAGTGGATAGATAGTGAATTAGTGGTTAGAGATTGAATAAGTCCTGTCTGCCTTGTCTGCCTTAGTTCCGCTACACTTGTAGGATGGGAATGTGTACCATTCATGCTAGTAGAGGGGGGGCAGTGGATAGATAGTGAATTTGGTGGTTAGAGATGAATTGGGCCTGCCTGCCTTATTTTTTCCTACACTTGTAGGATGGGAATGTGGACCATTTATGCTAGGAGAGGGGGGGCAGTGGATAGATAGTGAATTTGGTGGTTAGAGATTGAATTGGGCCTGCCTGCCTTAGTTCCGCTTACACTTGTGGATGGGAATGTGGACCATCATGCTAGGAGAGGGGGGGGGCAGTGGATTAGATAGTGAATTAGGTGGTTAGAGAGTGAATAAGTCCTGTCTGCCTGTCTGCCTTAGTTCCACCTACACTTGTAGGATGGGAATGTGGACCATTCATGCTAGGAGAGGGGGGCAGTGGATAGATAATGAATTCGGTGGATAGATAGTGAATTTGGTGGTTAGAGATTGAATTGGGCCTGCCTGCCTTAGTTCCGCCTACATTTGTAGGATGGGAATGTGGATCATTCATGCTAGGCGATGGGGGGGGGCAGTGGATAGATAATGAATTTGGTGGTTTAGAGATTGAATTGGGCCTGCCTGCCTTAGTTCCGCCTACACTTGTAGGATGGGAATGTGGACCATTCATGCTAGGAGAGGGTGGGGGGCAGTGGATAGATAGTGAAATTAGGTGGTTACAGATTGAATTGGGCCTGTCTGCCTTAGTCCGCCTACACTTGTAGGATGGGAATGTGGACCCTTCATGCTAGGAGAGGGGGGGGGCAGTGGATAGATAGTGAATTAGGTGGTTAGAGATTGAATAAGTCCTGTCTGCCTGTCTGCCTTAGTTCCGCCTACACTTGTAGGATGGGAATGTGTACCATTCATGCTAGTAGAGGGGGGGCAGTGGATAGATAGTGAATTTGGTGGTTAGAGATTGAATTGGGCCTGCCTGCCTTAGTTCCTCCTACACTTGTAGGATGGTAATGTGGACCATTCATGCTAGGAGAGGGGGGGCAGTGGATAGATAGTGAATTTGGTGGTTAGAGATTGAATTGGGCCTGCCTGCCTTAGTTCCGCTTACACTTGTGGATGGGAATGTGGACCATTCATGCTAGGAGAGGGGGGGGCAGTGGATAGATAGTGAATTAGGTGGTTAGAGAGTGAATAAGTCCTGTCTGCCTGTCTGCCTTAGTTCCACCTACACTTGTAGGATGGGAATGTGGACCATTCATGCTAGGAGAGGGGGGGCAGTGGATAGATAATGAATTCGGTGGATAGATAGTGAATTTGGTGGTTAGAGATTGAATTGGGCCTGCCTGCCTTAGTTCCGCCTACACTTGTAGGATGGGAATGTGGATCATTCATGCTAGGCGAGGGGGGGGCAGTGGATAGATAATGAATTCGGTGGATAGAGATTGAATTGGGCCTGCCTGCCTTAGTTCCGCCTACACTTGTAGGATGGGAATGTGGACCCTTCATGCTAGGCGAGGGGGGGGCAGTGGATAGATAGTGAATTTGGTGGTTAGAGATTGAATTGGGCCTGCCTGCCTTAGTTCCGCCTATACTTGTAGGATGGGAATGTGGACCCTTCATGCTAGGCGAGGAGGGGGCAGTGGATAGATAGTGAATTTGGTGGTTAGAGATTGAATTGGGCCTGCCTGCCTTAGTTCCGCCTACACTTGTAGGATAGGAATGTGGACCATTCATGCTAGGAGAGGGGAGCCAGGGATATTTTTTCAAATCAAAAAGAGGAAATCTTATTCCTTTTTATTTTATTCCTCCCTATTTTCCTCCCAAAACAGGATCCTTAGTCCGATTTGGGTCGATTTGGGTCATTTTTAGTCAATTTCAGTATTAAAAAACAAATCCGGCAATTTCAGCCAAAACGGGGTCGTGTATTCCGATTGGAATGTTTTCCGAAAAAAGATATCCCTGTCGGGAGCTAGGACTACTTATGCAAAGTGACCTACTCAACCTAAAATCCCGAGTAGTAGCGCCGGCGGCTGAAATTGAAATTGAAATTAAGGACACCACTGCGTAAGCCGGAGCTAGCAGTAGTCACCATGCCGGCGGCTGACTATTGTAATGATAGCTTGCCTTTGGTATAGCGTAACAGAACTTATCTGCACGACCTCCGGCCCCCCGTCGTTTACTATGTCTTGGGTTTTAGTTCACTAGTGCATGTTATGATAAACTGCCTTTCCTATTTTAAGGTTGAGCAAGCCCCTATTTGGCTACCCCTGAACTGTAAAATGACATACAACATAAGAGGACCCAGACAAAACCACTCCAAGCAAAAACAAAAGATAAACTATTCAAACCAATGAAATTACAGTGCTGTTTGATGGTTTCCCCCAGTGCAAGCGAACGTGCTGGCACAGAGATTTGCTTAAAGACCCCTAAGGGGGTCACAATTTAACCTGACCTAAGGTTTTATAAGGGGTGAGCAAGTACTGGCCCTATGGGATTGCCTAAGGGGGGCCTGCCTAAGGGAGGCCCACTTGCTTGCAACTCTATTCTAGTGGTCCTCTTCCCTTTCAACCTCACGCCCAGTCATAAGGGTTGCACATTTATGTATGTATGTATAGGGACGGGCATATCATATGATGTTGGTCAAAAGCTATCATGATATCATATGATGTCATACAAATTGCATCATATGATGTTTATAAATCGTAACTTTAGCTTAGTCAGACTGCCGGCATCAAATGATGACATGATATCATATTGCCGTTCCCTATGAATGTAACATTGCTAAGCGCGTCCTTCAACCGCACCTTGACTAGTGACTACACCCGAGACCTGACGCCTCCCCCCCTTCTCTCTCTCTAATAGACCGCTAGCTGCGGTCAATTAGGGAGTGGGGATCTCTCTAAGAGACCGCTAGCTGTGTTCAATGAGAGAGATTGAACTTCATGAAAGAGCGACGGCTCATCTGATAGAGCCTAGTACAGCTTGCCCGTCCTATCTTATTCTAACCTCCGTCTTGGCATCCCTTTTTGCTACACAAGTATTTCCCAACCCAACCCAACCCAACCCAACCCAACCCAACCCAACCCAACCCAACTGTGCCTCGTAGGTATGGGACCTGCGCACTCGCAAGTGTCTCTACACCATCCCTGGCCACAGGTCCATTGTATCAAGCGTGTGCTTTGAGCGCCATTACGGGGGCGCCTACATAGTATCAGGGGGATACGACAACACCGTCAAGGTAGGAGGGGGTTCAGGTGGGGGTGACAATGTGGATCATACCGTGCTTACTAAACTACTGAAGGTGCATTATTTGTGCGAGGGTGTGAGTGGGGATGGCCACAGATACATTTTGTCAGGTGCGTGCTTTAGGCGCCATTACGGGGGCGCTTGCATTGTATCGGGGGGCTATGACAACACCGTCAAGGTAGGAGGGGGTGGAGGTGGGGGTGGCAATGTGGATCATACCGTGCTTACTAAACTACTTAACGTGTAATATTTTGGTGAGAGGGTGTAAGTGGGGATGGCCACAGATCCATTGTGTCAAGCCTGTGCTTTAAGCGCCATTACGGGGGCGCTTGCATTGTATGGGGGGGCTATGACAACACAGTCAAGATAGGAGGGGGTGTAAGTGGGGATGGCCACAGATCCACCATGTAATGCGTTTGCTAGCTTGAAAGATTGGGACGGCAATATGATATCATGTCGTCATATGATATCATATGATGCCCGCAATCTGACTATGCTAAAGTTACAATTATATACAATCTCGCATCATGCGATTTGTATGATATCATACTCGTCTTTGGTCAACATCATATGATATGCCGGTCCCTACTAGTAAGGCGCTCCCAAGCACCCACCCAAGCACCCACCCAACCAAGCACCAAGCACCCACCCATATGCCGGTCCCTACTAGTAGGGCACTCAAGGCTGAATCCCCTCCTGGGACGCATGTGCTTGTGTTTTTTTAACATGTACATCCTGTTGCAGCACGGCGCTCCAGGCTGAATCCCCACATGTGACGCCTGTGCTTGTGTTTGTTGCAGATCTGGTCTGCTAAGGTACCAGTGACCAGAACCTCTCACTGTGAGGATCCCCCCCCCCCACCCCCCACACACACACACTCGCACACGCACACACTGCAGGTCTGACTTAGAGCGTATGGTACCAGTGGCCAGCACCTCTGACGCCTGTGCTTGTGTTTGTTGCAGATCTGGTCTGCAAAGGACTTCTCCCTTGTCAAGACCCTAGCTGGCCATGAGGGTAAGGTCATGTGTGTGGACGTGGCTTCTGATGGAAGCCATCTGGTGGCATCAGGCAGCTACGACCGCACCATAAAGCTGTGGGCCCCAGACTCTGTTCCGGAGCCCATGATGATCTAATGGTGGACGAACGCATGGCTCTAATAGCGTAGACCCTAGCTGGCCATGAGGGTAAGGTCATGTGTGTGGACGTCTCTTCTGCTGCAAGCCATCTTGTGGCATCAGGCAGCTACGACCGCACCATAAAGCTGTGGGCCCCAGACTCTGTTCCGGAGCCCATGATGATCTAATGGTGGACGAACGCATGGCTCTAATAACGTAGACCCTAGCTGGCCATGAGGGTAAGGTCATGTGTGTGGACGTGGCTTCTGATGCAAGCCATCTTGTGGCATCAGGCAGCTACGACCGCACCATAAAGCTGTGGGCCCCAGACTCTGTTCATGAGCCCATGATGATCTAATGGTGGACGAACGCATGGCTCTAATAGCGTAGACCCTAGCTAGCCTTGACGACAAGATCATGTGTGTGGACGTCTCATCTGAGTAATGAGAACACCTGGTGGGGCATGGTATTAAGGGAGCCCCGTCTTACAGCAGTAGATAACGGGCTGCTACTTTACCTGGACAAAGCTACCATGGCGGTTGACAGCGACCGCGAACACTAAAGTGCACCTGTAGTGATTCTACCCCTGCACCTTGTTTCTTCAAGCTCTACCATTGATCCATTTGTCGAAACGGCATTGTCTCTTCTGATGGAAGCCATATGGTAACCTCAGGCAGCTACGACCGCACCATCAAGCCGTGGGTACCAAAGTTGTTCAAAACGTTGTGTCTTGCGTCTGAAGCAGATCTCCGAAGGTCCGTTGCGTCTCAAGACACAGCTTTGTGAGGATCCGTTGCGTCTCAGATGCAGATCTTGGAACGGGGTGCATCTCAGATGCAGATCTTGACACTGGGTGCGTCGCAGATGCAGATCTTGGAACGGGGTGCGTCTCAGATGCAGATCTTGTACCTGAGTGCGTCTCAGATGCAGATCTTGTACCTGGGTGCGTCTCAGATGCAGGGTGTCACCCTGAATAAGTAGGGGGAAGCTAGCCCGGGGTTAGCCAGCCCGGGGGTTAGGGTTTAGGGAGGTTGGGGTTTAAGGGGAAACCGGTTACCCCCAGGCTGGCTAACCCCGGGCTAGCTTCCCCCCTCCCCCTGAACAGCCCTGCTGGGCCCCTAACTCTCTTCCTGATCCCATGATGAGCAAGTGGAGTGATGAATGGCACAGCTTTCCTTTTCAGCTACGAGCAGCAGCTTGTAGACAGCTCCCCTGACTGGCCATTCATTCCAACCTGGCGCAAGCTAGTGCACATTGAAGATGACACAATCAGATATCCAGAACTGCTGAAATGATCTGGTGTAGCCTATTGGCTGGCTCAGGGAGCTGCCTAGAAGCTGCTAGAGGTTGTGGAGTCCGGGGTGCATTTCTGACCAGTATAGCCTGAACCATGCGTTGCCATGCAGCAACGAAATGGCGATGCGTAGCACAAAAAAAGCATTGTAGAGCAACCCCCCTACAGACAACTGTCTCTCTCCCAAGCCCATCCTTGATTTAGCAGGCCATTGTATTCAAGGTTCAGAAGCAGTATGTAGATGACCGGTATTTATTTTTTTGCTACATGTTGCGGCTTCTAGGCAGCTCCTTGAGCCATCCACTGTGCGAATCCCAAAGCTAGAGAGTGTGTAGGGAAGCTGAGCATGCCTGTTTCAGGCACACAAGGTAGCTTCAGGTTAGGCCCAACAAACCGGAAAGGGAGCTGTCTAGATGCTGCAGGGAAGCTAGTCATAACAGCTTTCAGGCGCACTAGGTAGCTTCAGGTTGGTCCCAACAACCCGGAAAGGGAGCTGCCTAGAAGCTGCAGGGAAGCTGGTCATACCAACTTTCAGGCGCACTAGGTGGCTTCAGGTTGGGCCCTACGACCTAGAAAGGGAGCTGCCTAGAAGCTGCAGGGAAGCTGGTCGTAACAACTTCCAGGTGCACTAGGTGGCTTCAGGTTGGGCCCTACGACCTGGAAAGGGTGCTGCCTAGAAGCTGCAGGGAAGCTGGTCATACCAACTTTCAGGCGCACTAGGTGGCTTCAGGTTGGGCCCTACGACCTGGAAAGGGAGCTGCCTAGAAGCTGCAGGGAAGCTGGTCATAACAACTTCCAGGTGCACTAGGTGGCTTCAGGTTGGGCCCTACGACCTGGAAAGGGTGCTGCCTAGAAGCTGCAGGGAAGCTGGTCATAACAACTTTCAGGCGCACTAGGTGGCTTCAGGTTGGGCCCTACGACCTGGAAAGGGAGCTGCCTAGGAGCTGCAGGGAAGCTGTTCATGCCAGCTGTCAGGCACATGAGGTAGTTTCAGGTTGGGCCCATCGATCAGGAAAGGGAGCTGCCTAGAAGCTGCTCTACGCAGGCAAAAAAAACAGTGCCCCACCCTCCTGACGAATGCAATCACTATAGTTGCAGACACTTAAATGATAAAAATGTCGCACATGGCCATAAACCCTAAACCCTATGTGCAAATATGTGAAATAGATCGCATATATATAGGCATCTCCTTTAACTGGCTATTCAGCCCAACCTGACGCAAGCTAATGCACCTTGAAGCTGACACAATCAGATGTCCAGCACTGCATAAATAGTTTGATCAACTAACACGAAAAGAACCCCCCCTGTGCCTATACGTGCTGAGTTACCCTCCTGCAGTAGCACTGGTTGCTGTTTAGATGCCGCTGGCATTGGGGGGGTATTGTTGGATTAAATAATCACTGTAGCACGAACTCAGGGCTCACGTCGGTATAACGATTGTTAGGGGTTCAGTTCATCAGTGTTGTTTTCTTTTTAGCCCATCCTGTCACGGTTGGGCAAGTCCCTTTAGCCTGTTTGGCCTACCCCTGGACTGTAACATACATACGGGTGTCGTCAAAAAAGTAATGAGAATCAAGTATTAAGGAAGCCCCGTCCTACGGCAGTAGAGAACGGGCTGCTACTTAACCTGGACAAAGCTACCATGGCGGTTGACAGCAACCGCAATCACTGAAGCACACCCGTAGGGATTCGAACCCAGCGCCTCCATCGGTTCAACAAGCTCAACCATTCGTCGAAGCGGGATATCTGTCAGGGGTTGGTGGCGTTAGGTTAGTAAATCATGAGAGAAGAAGTCCTGTCACGGTTGGGCAAGTCCCTGTAGCCTACGGCATTTGACCTACCCCTGTACTGTAACATACTTACATACGGTACATACAGGTGGCGTTAGGTTTGTAACTCATAAGAGAAGAAGGGTCAACCAACCCCAACCAACAACATGAGGCTTTAGGTTTATAACTCATGAGAGAAGAAGGGTCAACCAACCCCAACCAACAACATGAGGCTTTAGGTTTATAACTCATGCGAGAAGAACAAGAAAAAGAAATGAGGCTCGTTTGAATTCGATTGGATGGGATTGGACTTTTACATGGTTTGCCAGCCAACTCTGGTCTGCTTACCGTCTTCCAAGTCCCCCCATGATACCCACAAACAAGTCCTATTCAGCGTCGCAAGCGGCGTGGAAAATAGGCGGAGTGTGATGGCAACGGAATGAAAAGTGGCAAAGATGGAGCTGACCGAAGCGAGTAAGCTCCGCGGCCGTTGACTGACGTGTCGGGCTTCAAGTTTTTCATTTTTCGGTCGGACAGACGGACAAATGGGTAAACATGGGGGCTCCCGCCCCCATGAAGAGGGGGCTCCGCCAAAAACAGTGAGCACACTAAGTTTATAAGACGGTTTAAAGACGTGCCCATGTCCCAACTTCAATACGGTACCTCATTGCTTAATGGGGGGCCCTACCGATATTGCAAAGCTTATTTTGAGCTCTGTATTACCCTTAGTAAAGTAACCCGGATGATTCAAGTACTATATGATTATATTTTGTTTCTTCCGTTACATTGCATTGCCGTAGACAGGTCAGAGTTGAACAAAGACAAGCCTGCGTCCACAACATTCGGTGTGTGTGTGGTGGTGGTGGTGGTGGTGGTGGTGGTGGGGGGGGTATCTTCCAACCATCCTAAAAACCGCAGGGTATAATTTATACAGATTCAGGCAGTCTGAATCCTCGATGGTGCTGGCAAGAAGTAGGGAGTAAGAAGGGAAGGGCGGGGCATGCCAGACTATTGGCGATCTAGACGGGCGCCACTGCTTCTGGCAACTTGGACAGATGACCCCCCTAACCAGGTCTGTGGAAGCGGGGGCAAGGATACATACCGGTACCTACAGCACTACCACGAGTGTAGAGATCCAACAGTACTAAGTATTAGGGGGACACGTCACGGCCTGAATGAACATGACTAATGTTTGTATTGTGATTTATTGTGATTTAATGAAACGTGACTGATATTTTTTTATTGCGAGTTGAATGAAACTGAATGAACACGACTGATGTCTTTTATTGTGATTCATTGTGATTTAATGAAACCCACACCTGAGCAGAGGGACACACCGAATCCTGAGATAATCCTGGACAATGAGCTTGTCTGTCTTGGTCAACACAGTGTCCCTGAGGCTGAACTTAGCGTTCAACGAATGGCTCATTGGCAAAGCTCCTTGAACGACGTAGGTGCCGGGTTCGAATCCCCACGGTGCGCTTGGGTGTTCGCGGTCGCTGTCTACCGCCATGGTAGCTCTGTCCAGGTAAAGTAGCAGCCCGTTCCCTGCCGCGGTAAGACGGCGATCCCTTAATTCCACGTCCCACCAGGCGTTACATTACTTTTGTCCCAGACACTGGTCAGTGTTGGGCCAGTGGTGCAGGACTGCAGGTGTGATTGACCGTGGGTCGGTTAATCCCGCCGACCTACGGGTACCTACTCCCTTGTTACTGGTATGTAGGAATGACTCCGCCGGTCACATATGATCCTAGAATATAGGGCTGGCGCACAGATACCTACCCTTTGAGCGAAAAAATTCCTGGAAAAAACCAATCACATTGTAAAAGTTGTCGAAGACTCCTTGTGCAGCTGAGAATGCTCCAAACGTTGCCAAACAACTGAACACGCTTTCGGTATATGAAACCGATCGCGACTCATGCAGGTTTGTTGAGGACGCTGCGTCCTCAGTTGGGTTGAAGGGAACGTTCCGTCGCAGGACGCAACGTGGGGAGGGTCCGTTGCGTCACAGAAGGAAGTGTCCGTTGTGTCGTAGGACGCAGGCTATATAATTGGTTGCGTCTCAGGCGGCAGAGCTTTGGGTTCTCCTGAAATACCCTGGTCTCATGATGCACATGTTGGAGTCTCCCAGAACAACCAGGGTGGGCATGCTCTCAGCGCCTTGCACTTGACATTAATGGCTCCAGCCATTCAGGCTGCTCCTTTCACACCGTCGGTATAACGATTGTTTCGGGTTCAGTTCATCAGTGCCTTCTTTTTAAGCCCTTCCTAACACGGTTAGGCAAGCACCTTCAACCGATTTGGCCTACCCCTGGACAGTAACATTCATACAGAAGATTAAGGGAAGTCCAAAGCCAACAAACAAATTTAAAACCGGAGACGGTGCTCAGATGAAAGGCTGATTGACCATATAGTCAAACGAAACTGAAAGCCAACAAACTGGCGACCCCAATAGATGGAAGGGGAAGGCGCAGTTGCGCGGAGACGGCTATTTCTACTGAGAGGAGCAGCGTGATTGCATTGTGTAGTCTGTACTAAGGAGTGTGGTACAGTAGTGTTTATACTTCCCATTTTTACTCCATCTGCAGAAAGTGAGCAGCCTAAAGGCTGACAGACCATGTAATCAAACCATCTCAGTCTAATCCGCTTGGTTGTCTCCCTGGTTTCTGTGGGTAATCCAAACCAATCCAATCCTTGAATCCTATATTCCACATGGCCCTGCAAACGCAGTCATGACAAGTTGCCCATTCATCTGTCCTACTAGACGGCTAGGACACCTTTACTAGGTTATAAATCATGTAACAATCCAATCCGGCATATATTCCTCGAGAGGACCTGGACAGGTTTTTAACCTGTCTAATCTGCTAGTATGCTCCATGGTTTCCGTGGATATCGCATGGGGGACATGGAGTTGGAAGTCGGTGAGAAGCCCAGAGTTGGCTGACGAACTATGTAGCAATCCAATCCATTCTAACCGTCCTGAATCTGCCATGCCCTGCGCAATCCACACAGAAACTGTAGCAGAGTGCTAGACTGTGGGCGTATCGATCAGGCAACTCGATCTGTCCCGGTACTGGTTCTCAGGTACCGGTACTTGAACTTAGGTCACCATAGTACGCTTTCTGCCGGTCCTGAGCTGCCTTCGGGCATCTCCTGCACTGATCTCTTCTCTTAACATACGAGACATGTTTTGTCGACAGCCCCTCCCAATGTTGAGGTTGAGCAAGCCTATTTAGCCTGTTTGGCTAAGCCTTGACCGTCTAGAGACTGTGAAACACACGCACGATCCTAAAATGGTTGGCCCTCAGGGCTTCTATCTGATAACCTGCCACAGCAACCATCCTGTAGCTTCCCTGTAACTATCCTGTATCTCTTCTGTATGCCTGGACAAGTCTATAAACTATCTAATCTGCATATTTTGCTCCTTGTTTTTCGTGGGTGTCGCACGGGGGGACTTGGAATTGGAAGACCATGGGCAGCCCAGAGTTGGCTGAAAAAACATGTAACAATCCAATACAATCCAATTCGACCTGATACCCCGCCACAGCAACAATCCTTCAGCTGCCCTGTACCTACCCTCTACCTTCCCTGAAACTGCCATGATGCCATGATGTCATAAATTCCCGTTCCTTAGATAACACAAAAAGGCACTTCGGTGACTATACCCCAGAAAGACGAAAGGTCACTAGATCAAAAGACCAGATGTCACTAACTTAACTAACTACATGACTTTGTAGTGCGGCAGCACCGCACGGCATAATTTTAAGGAGTGGCTTTACTTGCATTCATTCAACAATTTTGTAAGAGTAATGAACTAGATAAATGAACCTAACTAAACCTGTTTGATTGCATTGCTTTCTGTTCTCAGGCTGGTGGTTGGCCCCAGTGCAATCAAACGGGCTAGAACCCTTGGCCTCACGCCTAATAAGAAGTTTCTCGCCTCTGAAGTAAGCTGATCAGGTGGTAGCACTGTTTCTGTATCAGCTACGGCAAGAAGCTTCTATCCTAGCATTGCCTCATTATGGCTTGCTATTCAGCTGAACCTTTGGCAAACCAGTGTAGGCCACCTCACCTGAGGCTATGGCTAGTGTGGAGGAGGCTACGGCCTCACACCTCGAAATACGGCAAACTATTTATTTATTTACTCTGTACTGAGGACTGTGGTGTAGTAGCGATTATACTACCCGGGTTTACTCTGCCCGAAGACGGTGAGCAGCCTGAAGGCTGATAGACCATGTAATCAATCCAACAAAAAGGCCATATGGTGACAACATCAGGCCTTTTGGGCGAGCCCCCAGGGTCAACCCGGTTGTCCGTTTGACCTCACGACCACACAAAGCCAACTGTCTTAACCAACTGCCTCCTAACTAACTGTCTCGTATCTAACTGGCTTCAGTCTGCTGCACTCCATTCTGCTGCCACCTATTGCTCCGATAGCCAACTCTCTGCGCCATTTTTCCGCGTCGCCTGCGCCGCCGCCTAGGACTTGTTCAGTTCATCAGTGCTTCCTCTGTTTCGCCCATCAAGGTTGGGCAGGCTCCTTAGGCCTATTTGATGTACCCCTGCACTGTAACAACATACACACATGCCTACACATACAATGTCTACACATACATACATACATACATACATACATGTCTACACATGCGTCTGCATTCAGTCCTCTAGAGTGAAGAGTAGCTCAGAGTTGGCTGAAACACCATGTAACAATCCAACCCAACAGAAGTAAAAACTGTCTCATCCGCTTAGTATGCTCCCTGGTATCCGTGTGTTTCGCTCGAAGGGACTGGGAATTGAAAGACAGTGAGCAGCTCAGAGTTGGCTGAGAAACCATGTAACAATCCAATCCAACCCAACTAGAGTGTGCTGCAGTCTAGCTTTAATACTACCCTTGTATCCCGTTTCGACAAATGGCTCAATGGTGGAGCTCTTTGAAACAAGAAGGTGCGGGGTTCGAATCCCTACGAGTGCGCTTTTGTGTTAGCGGTCGCTGTCAACCGCAATGGTAGCACTGTCCAGGTAAAGTAGCAGCCCGTTCTCTACCGCCGAAAGACAGGGCTTAATACCACGCCCCACCAGGCGTTATCATTACTACCCTTGTTTACTATGCCCGCAGACAGTGAGCGGCCTGAAGGCTGATAGACAATGAAGGCAAGTGAAGCATAAATACAGCACAGGTGTCAGGGGCCACATTTCGACTACATCAACAAAACTGTCTAATTTGCTTAGTGTGATCCCTGGTTTCCGTGGGTATCTCTCAGGGGGATTTGGCATTGGAAGACGGTGAGCAGCCCAGAGCTCGCTGAAAAACCATGTAACAATCCAATCCAGGGGGGGGGGGGGGGGGGGGGGGGGGGGGGGGGGGGGGGAGCCAAGGCTTTCTATTGTCTAGGAACGCCCGACATGTCATCTCTTAGGCAAGCTTAGCATGCTCCCCGATTTCTGTGGGTACCACAGGGGGAAATTTAGAATTGGAAGATAGTGATTCACGTGTCTTGGAGCGCCTGCCATGTCTTCTCTTAGGCAAGCTTAACATGCTCCCTGATTTCTGTGACTACCGCACGGAGACTTGAAATTGGAAGGCAGTGATTCACTTGTCTAAGAATGCCCGCCATGTCATCTCTTAGGCAAGCTTAGCATGCTCCCTGAATTTTGTGGGTCTCACACAGGGGTGGAATTGAAAAACAGTGATTCACATGTCCTGGAACGCCCGCCATGTCTTCTCTTAGGTAAGCTTAACATGCTCCCTGATTTCTGTGAGAACCGCACGGAGACTTGGATTTGGAAGGCAGTGATTCACTTGTCTAAGAATGCCCGCCATGTCATCTCTTAGGCAAGCTTAGCATGCTCCCTGATTTCTGTGAGTACCGCACGGAGACTTGGAATTGGAAGGCAGTGATTCACTTGTCTAAGAATGCCCACCATGTCTTCTCGTAAGCAAGCTTAGCATGCTCCCTGATTTCTGCGTTTACCACACGCGGGACTTGGGATTGTAAGACAGTGATTCACTTGTCATGGAATGCCTGACATATCATCTCTTAGCCAAGCTTAACATGCCCCCTGATTTTTGTGAGTACCGTACAGGGACTTGGAATTGGAAGGCAGTGATTCACTTGTCTTAGAACGCCCGCCACGCCTTCTCTTAGGCAAGCTTAACATGCTCCCTGATTTCTGTGAGTCCCACACGGGGGACTTGGAATTGGACAACAGTGATTCACTTGTCTAAGAATGCCCGCAATGTCATCTCTTAGGCAAGCTTAGCATGCTCCCTGGTTTCTGTGGGTATCTTACAAAGGGATTTGGCATTGGAAGACGGGGAGCAGCCCAGAATCGGCTGGAAAACCATGCTACAATCCAATCCAATCAAGGTCCTGCCGTCTGTCCTACATCTGTTCTAACTCCCTTCAAGGACGTTGAGAGAGTCCTCTTTGTTGTTTCCGTGGCTGCACCAGGTATCGCTCAGGGGGATTTGGCAGTAGAAGACGGTGACCAGCCCAGAGTTGGCTGAAAAACCATGCAACAATCCAATCTAGTATAGGCCCTGTCATCTGTCCTACATATGTCCTAACTCCCTTCAAGGACGTTTAGGCGCCCTAATCCCTTATCTGGGTTGCTTGAAAGGAAAATAACCGGTGTCTTAATGTAGCACAATGGTGCTCCTAGTAGCCTTTGGGTTGATACTAGCAGCTTTCAGGTGGCAATAAAGCAACCCCTAAGGCTCTACCGTAGCACCCCCAAAACACTTAGGTACACAATGTAGCACCTTCCAGACCCCCCTGCTGGAATGGTTGTCATGGCCTTCTAGATTTTCATTGCACAAAAGTTAAGTGGTACAGTAAAGTAAAGAGGGACTTTCTACTAGCAGCCTTTAAGAAACCCCTAATGGGATACATCCCTGCGACCAGTATGCTCCTGGTGCACACATTCAAGAAGCATCCCCTCAGAAGATAAGCCCTGGAGGTGCCCTCTTTAGCCCTGGGGGGTGCCCTCTTTAGCCCTGGGGGTGCCCTGGGGGCTTAGCTCTGGGGGTGCCCTGGGGGTGCCCTCTTTAGCCCTGGGGGTGCCCTGGGGCTTAGTTCTGGGGGTGCCCTCTTTAGCCCTGGGGGTGCCCTGGGGGCTTAGTTCTGGGGGTGCCCTGAGGGTGCCCTCTTTAGCCCTGGGGGTGCCCTGGGGGCTTAACTCCGGGGGTGCCCTCTTTAGCCCTGGGGGTGCCCTGGGGGCTTAGTTCTGGGGGTGCCCTCTTTAGCCCTGGGGGTGCCCAGGGGGCTTAACTCTGGGGGTGCCCTCTTAAGCCCTGGGGGTGCCCTGGGGGCTTAGTTCTGGGGGTGCCCTCTTCAGCCCCGGGGGTGCACAGGGGGCTTAGCTCTGGGGGTGCCCTGGGGGTGCCCTCTTTAGCCCTGGCCCTTACCAGGTGAACAGTATATTTAGATGTGAAGGAACCCATTGCTATCTGAGGAATATGCATGAACAAGCTTCACTCAAGATCTGTATAGAAGCTTCTCAGAACATCCACGAACGAGCTTATCAGAAGATCGATACAAAAGCTTGACAGAAGATCTGTTTAGAAGCTTCTCAGAACATCAACAAGCAAGCCACAGCGCCTAGCTGCTTTGCTAGATGACCTAGACAAGTCGTTAAACTATCGGTGTAGAGACCTGGACATGTCTATATTCATTATGAGTTCGAGGACCCTGTCACACACCCTGGTTTCCGTGGCTTGCACACGGGGGGAAGTGTTGTATTCTGCAGACAGTTTGACGCCGAATGGCCAGCGTATAGAACCTTGTAACAATTTGCTAGATAGCAGCTTCTCCAATCATAGTCACTTGTTTGAAGCTCCCATCGTACAACACCAACTCAGCTAAGAGGTCAGGTGGAAACTGTGTGTGTGTGTTAGTGTGTGTTTTTGTGTGTGTGGGTGTGTGTTGGACAGCCCGGGGGTAGCCACACAGATAATTTTAAGGAACCCAACCTTGAATGGTGGTGATTTGGTGGTTGGCCACAGTGCAAGCAAACGGGCTGGCCTTCTCAACCTCACGCCTCTTTATAAGACGTACAATTTACTGAGTAATTTAATGGTGGTGATCACATGTGAGTTATGTAAGAAGCTTGTCGGCCATATCCATCCATCCACCTATCCATTCATTCATGTGTTTACCTATCCATCCATCCACCCACCTACATACCCATACATACAGGTAAGCAGGCTGCAGGCAAGACAAGGCAAATGAACTTGCGCCTTTCAAAGCAGTTTGCGTCTGAGGTGTCTATGCTCGTATATGAACGCGTTCTATCAGCCTTGGGAGCTGAACAACTCATCATCAGAATGCCTGAGACGTCTCATAGCCCGTGGGCTCCTTAGGTAAACACGTACATTCATACAGTTAGCCCCAGGAGCTGAAGTAATCATCATCAGGATGACTGAGGCACGGGTTCTCACAACCCATGGGCGCCTTCGGTACAGTCGTACATATATACAGTTAGCCCCAGGAGCTGAAGAACTCATCATCAGAATGCCTGAGGCACGGGATCTCAGATCCCATAGGAGCCTTAGGTAAACATGTCCATAGGTCTATTTGAGTCCATGCACGCACAGTCATATACAAAGCGGATGTATATATGTATGTATGTATGCATAACATCATCATATACAATGCGGATGGATGAATAGCACTCATTATGTACGCGGATGGATGGACGTATTCATGCACCACCATGAATACATACAGTTAGCCACGGGAGCTGAAGAACTCATAATCAGGATGCCTGAGACGCGGGTTTTCAGAGCCATTGGGCCCCAGCATGCGCAGACCAAAGCCCCTGGACAGGCGCTCTGCAGTGGCTTGCAGCTCTGACAGGTGTGCTTGCCACGGAACGTCCTGCAAGTAGGAAGGGGTATAGCCAGCATACCGACTATTGGACACGTTTCTCCGACCCCCGCTGGCTCGATCGCCTGGGCCAGATGTGGGTGTGTGGCTGCCGCTGGCTGTTGCCCCACTGCTGCCGCTGCCTGGGTGGGAGTCCGACAACGGTTCCATCCATCGCTCTCCGTGCATGTTGTACCACTGCAGGCCCACCACCTGCAGCGGCATGATGGCGATAGGTGGCTGCTGGCCCCGCTCGATGGCCGCAGCCGCATGCTGCATGCTGATCACGAGGGGAGCAAAGGAGTGGAAGGTGAGGAAGCGCGCACATAGGGGGGCCTCGGGGATGCGATACACCGGGTACCAAGCCACTGCAAACCAAGAGGCAGGGTGCAACTCAGCGATCTTTGCGCTGCGAAGGAAGGGCTGTTTTGCTGCCAGAGATGGGGAGGTAGAGGAGCTGTTGGCCTCAGTGGGATGAGGACTTGGGTGGGGGGAAGGGGAGGGGGAGGGGTGGGAGGGGGGGTGTCGCTGAGGTGACCGGCCCACTTGAGGTCGGCGCAGTGGACTTGGGAGTAGACTCGTTGGTGGGAGGGGCCACGGAAGAGGGGGCGGATGCACAAGCTGTGCACTGTGAGCCTGGGATACATGTGCATGAGGCATCGACGCGCGGGGTGGGCTGTGGTCCTGAGGATGACGCCGAGGGGACAGCCTCTGGTGGGTCAGCTGCTTCAGTAGTTTCGGTGGTTCTAGAGGCTGCTGTCGTTCCTTTTGTGCTTGCTGCTCCTGTTGCTGCAGCTGATGCACTGGGTATAGCTTGAGGGGAGGAGGGAGAAACGCTGGAGGGGGTCTCATTAGGCTGTGTGGTGTTGTGTGAGGATGGGGAGGGGGTCTGCCGCGCTGCTGTCTTGCTATCAGAGGAGGGGGGGGATGCGGAGGCGGCGGCGGAGGTGGCCTGGGGGCGGGAGGCGCTGGGTGAGGAGGGGAAGGGGGTATGTGTTGCAGCGAACTTGCTGTCTGTCGGGGGGGAGGGTGTGGCAGTGGCGTAGGCAGCAGCGTAGGCCGCTGCGGCGGCGTCTGCTAGATCCCCCACCTGCTCGTACAAGGGAGTGCGGTTGAAAGGCATCTCTTGCTCGAAGAACTCGAACTTCAAGCGCATGTGTCGTGGCCACCCCTCGGTGTCCGACACGTACAACTTCCGCGACTCTTCTCCGGTGGGCACATCTCTTGGTGTAGTGGGTGTGAAGAGCTGGATGGCTGACAGGTAGGGGACAAAGTAGCACAGGGAAGGTCCTCTGGAGCCACCAAGGGTGTATACCTGTGCAGGGTCGGCAAGGGGTTAGGGTCTGGGGCTAGCGACAATACGAATCTACAGGACCGAAGGGTGGGGGAGCCTAGAGCAGATCTAGGCCAGCCTGAGGTTTGTAACCCTTAAACTTCCGGCCATGTTTTTAATCATGGAGTGTTACTTATATCGACATTATCAATCCTGTCAAGACATTCGATTGTGTCATTGTATTACAGGAAGTTCTATTAGCAGTCGAGTTTTTGCCAGTTCTTCCACTATGGGGAAGCTCAAATAAAGAGGTCAGAGAGCTTAAGCTGAGGGGGGGGGGACACAGTAGCAGGAGCAGCAGGAGCAGGATACCAGGAAGGGGCAGCCTCCCCCATGGGTGAAATAAATACATATATGTTACATGTCATGACGAGGCGTGAGGTTGAGGGGGCTAGCCCGTTCGCTTGCACTTGGGCCAATCACCAACCATGGATGGAGCAGTACAAGTCTGAAGAGCGTTGCAAGCAGGGTACTTCCAAGCGCGCGATTTTGCGCGCTGGCACGCTGTCTTTTTGAGCCCCATTGCGCGTTTCGCGCAGTTTTTTGCAACCCCCTGTGGGCACAGCAAGCATTTTTTGCGCTTTTTGCGCAACGAAGCACAGTTTTTTTGTTTTCAAGTGCGCTAAAGCGCTGGCCAATTTGGTCAATGGAAGTACCCTGGTCGCAAGCGAAGTGGAAGAATGGTGTGGTGTGGAAAGGGTGTTCTTTGGTCTCCTTTTCTGCACCCCTAAGGCACCCCTTCAGCACCCTTTTCACCTATAATGCACCCTTCCGAGGCAAATATAAGGGTGACCGCCTAAAATAGTATTCAGTGACATCCAAGCCAGGGTTTACAACCTCAGAGCTAAGGCCAGGGAGACAGACAGACAGACAGACAAATATACAAACAAAAAGACGAACAAATGGGGGCTCTTGCCTCCTTCTAATGGGGGCCTCCGTGACAAAAACGTACCCCACGCCCATATATACGTGTGTGTGTGTGTGTGTAGAGGGGTGGGGATGGGGGGGGTCTTCATTTGCCAATTCACGTTTGCACAAGCTGAGGTGCGGATTTTATAATCAGATTTACATTTTCTCCCCACTACCACCACCACCATGACAAACATGAACCTCACGCCTGTGCATGCTCTCTGTGTCTGTGTGGTGGTGGTGGTGTGTGTGTGTGGGGGGGATATATCTCTCCCCCCATCCCCACCCCCAACCCACAAACACAAACCCACACGCACACAAACAGTGGCAAAAACTTACCTCACGCCCGTATATACTGGGCTCCAAGTAGAACCTCCACACGTCGTCTAAGCACAAGTCTTGAAGGGCCTGCTCTTTGTTACCTCCGCTGCTTCCCTCCAGAGAGAGCATTGGAGTCACCTGTGTGTATGTGTGTGTGTGCGCGCGCGTGTGTGTAAGTATGTATGTATGTTACAGTCCAGGGGTAGGCCAAATAGGCTAAAGGGACTTGACCAACCGTTTAGGAAGGGCTTAAAAAGAAAAAGCACTGATGTGTGTGTGTGTGTGTATGTGTGTGAGTGTGTATGTGTGTGTGTGTGTGTGTGTGTGTGTGTGTGTGTGTGTGTGTGTGTGTGTGTAAGTGTGTATGTGTGTGAGTGTGTATGTGTGTATGTGTGTGTGTGTGTGTGTGTGTGTGTGTGTGTATGTGTGTGTGTGTAAGTGTGTATGTGTGTGAGTGTGTATGTGTGTGTGCGTGTGTATGTGTGTGTGAGTGTGTATGTGTGTGAGTGTGTATGTGTGTGTGTGTGTGTGTGTGTGTGTGTGTGTGTGTGTGTGTGTGTGTGTGTGAGTGTGTATGTGTGTGTGAGTGTGTGTGTATGTGTGTGTGAGTGTGTATGTGTGTGTGAGTGTGTGTGTATGTGTGTGTGAGTGTGTATGTGTGTGTGAGTGTGTGTGTATGTGTGTGTAAGTGTGTATGTGTGTGTAAGTGTGTATGTGTGTGTGAGTGTGTGTGTATGTGTGTGTAAGTGTGTATGTGTGTGTAAGTGTGTATGTGTGTGTGTGTGTATGTGTGTGTAAGTGTGTATGTGTGTGTGAGTGAGTGAGTGTGTGTGTGAGGGTGTGTGCAACAGTGTGCGTGTGTTTGTGTGAGCGTATGTCTGCGTGTGCGTGTGTGTGTGTGCTTGAGAGTGTGCGTGTGTGCATGTGAGCATATGTGTGTGTGAGTGCGTGTAAGTGTGTGTGTGTGTGTGTGTGTGTGTGCTTGTGTGTGTGTGTGTGCTTGTGTGTGTGTGTGTGTGTGTGTGTGTGTGTGTGTGTGTGAGAGCGTATGTGTGCGTGTGTGTGCGTGTGTGACTGTGTGTGGGCGTGTGTGTGATCGTGTGTGATTGTCGGTGTGTGTGTGTGCGTGCAAGTTTGTGTCTGTGTGAGAGAGTGTGTATGTGTGTGTGAGCGTATGTGTGCGTGTGTGTGGGCGTGTGTGTGTGTTTGTGTGAGCGTGTGTGTGTGCGTGTGTGTGTGAGTTTGTGTGCGTGAGCGTACGTGAGTGTGTGTGTGTGAATGTGTTTGAGAGTGTGATTGTGTGTGAGTTTGAGAGTGTGAGTGTGTGATTGCGCGTGAGTGCGTGTGGGAGAGCATGTGTTAGTAAGCACGTGCGCGTGATGTGTTGTTGGCGGGGGGATTAAAGGGAGTTTAAGACGGATTCGGAACTTCAAATACCAAAATTGAACACATCATCCTGAAAGTTCACTTCACCACTCACAGCATGACCCTGTTTGGGATACAGGGTTGGTTTCATAAAGGTTTGCAGTTATGATGGCCATCCCGTTTAAAAAAGGCAGCAAATCTACTGTGAATGTAGGGTCTGTGAAAACCCCTCACCCTCACCTCTTTGGCCTAAAACCCTTCGACTGACCTCAACCCCACCTCTTCAACCTAAAACCCACCTCGACCCCACCACTTCGACCCCATCTCTTTGATCAGTAACCCCTCGACCCACCTCACACCTCTTCGACCCCGTCTCTTCGATCAGTTACCCCTCGACCCACCTCGACCCCACCTCTTCGGCCCCATCTCTTTAATCATTAACCCCTCGACCCACCTCACACCTCTTCGACCCCATCTCTTCGATCAGTAACCTCTCAACCCACCTCACACCTCGTCGACCCCATCTCTTTGATCAGTAACCTCTCAACCCACCCCACACCTCTTCGACCCCATCTCTTTGATCAGTAACCCCTCGACCCACCCCACACCTCTTCGACCCCATCTCTTTGATCATTAACCCCTCGACCCACCTCACACCTCTTTGACCCCGTCTCTTCGATCAGTAACCCCTTGACCCACCTCGACCCCACCTCTTCGGCCCCATCTCTTTAATCTGTAACCCCTCGACCCACCTCACACCTCTTCGACCCCATCTCTTCGATCAGTAACCTCTCAACCCACCTCACACCTCCTCGACCCCATCTCTTTGATCAGTAACCTCTCAACCCACCTCGACCCCACCTCTTCGACCCCATCTCTTCGATCAGTAACCCCTCAACCCACCTCACACCTCTTCGACTCCATCTCTTTGATAAGTAACCCCTCGACCCACCTCCCACCTCTCCGACCCCATCTCTTTGATCAGTAACCCCTCGACCCACCTCGACCCCACCTCTTCGACCCCATCTCTTAGATCTGTAACCCCTCGACCCACCTCACACCTCTTCGACCCCATCTCTTCGATCAGTAACCTCTCGACCCACCTCACACCTCTTCGACCCCATCTCTTTGATCAGTAACCCCTCGACCCACCTCGACCCCACCTCACACCTCTTCGACCCCATCTCTTTGATCTGTAACCCCTCGACCCACCTCGACCCCACCTACTCTGAGCACCATGGTGCCATGTACAGACACCTTTTTGAAACACGGCGTCTGTGGTAAGCGAAAAATGCAATAAGGAAAGGGACCGGTGTTTCTACAGGGCAGCCTTGTGCTCTGAGAAGCCTTTTGAGTGATACGAGCAGCTTCCTTGAGGCCAAAAATCAACACTTAAAGGCTCTAACATTGCACCCCAAAACACCAACGTACGTAATGTAGCACTCGTGCTACAAATAGCACCTTATAGCCATTCAGGGGATGATTTGGGAAGTACACTTTGTACTTGGGACTTGGTTCTCAGAATCTCAGGCCAATTATCGAGAATTCTTGCGAGATTTCACGATATGTTTGGCTATTTTTGGCTCTCCCAGGCTAATCATCGACCTATGAAAAAGGGGCATATTAAAGAGCCACCCCATAAAAGGTGCGAAGTCTTTATGGGCAAAGGTCATCCCGTATTTCATATTTTGAACTCTTTGAGAGAGGGTTGGGTTGGGGGGGGTGGGGGTCACGCTAAAGTTGCGGGTTCACAGGCTTGGAGGGTTGCTGGTTCATGCACAGAGGCCAGGGACGAAGGCCTCGGTCGATGTCGAACCCTTGCGTATAAT
>JACBWV010000610.1:38976555-38996555 GCA_013435795.1 Chlamydomonas sp. ICE-L | reverse complement strand
AGGCAGCTTCCCCTCCCCACCCACAGGCAGGGTTTTCTCCCCAGCCACAGGATCACTCTTCTCTCCTCCTCCAACTTCAGGTAGGGGTCTCTCCCCAGCCACAGGGCGACTCCTCTCCCCGCCGACAGACAGGTTCTCCTCTCCTATTCCAGGCAGGGGGATCTCCCCAGGCACAGGATGAGTCCTCTCCCCCCCTGCAAGCAGGTTCCTCTCCCCAGCCACAGGATGTCTCTCCTCTCCTTCTTCTCCTGCTGACAGCTTCCTCTCCACACCTGCTGACAGCATCCTCTCTCCTCCTCCTGATACGTGTCTTTCCCCAGCCACAGGATGACTCCTCTCTCCCTCTCCTCCTGCTGACAGCTTCCTCTCTCCTCCTCCTGATACGTGTCTTTCCCCAGCCACAGGATGACTCCTCTCTCCCTCTCCTTCTGCTGACAGCTTCCTCTCTCCTCCTCCTGATACGTGTCTTTCCCCAGCCACAGGATGACTCCTCTCTCCCTCTCCTCCTGCTGACAGCTTCCTCTCTCCTCCTCCTGATACGTGTCTTTCCCCAGCCACGGGATGACTCCTCTCTCCCCCTCCTGACAGGTTCCTCTCACCCCGAGATGTGGATGCTCTTTCACTCACACCCTGGGCCTTCTGCTCCGAAACCCCAGGGGCCTGCCTGGGAGAATCCCCTCCTCCTCCCAACAAACTCCTATCCCACACGCCTGCGCTGTTTCTGGGCGGCTGCTTATCCTTCGAGGAATCCCGTGGCAAAGCCTCAGCGGCATCTTGCACGATGGTAGGAAGGTCCAAGGGACCAGAGGTGGATGGAGGATTTGACGAGTCTTGCTGCCTGTAGGTCATCTCTGGATCAGGTTGCCATCTTTGCTGCCGCTGGTGTTGCTGCTGCTGCTGGTTGCTGTGGGATGAGGGAAAGTTAGCTGTCCCAGGTCCCAAGTCAGCTACTGATCCTGGGTGACGGTTGGGTTCTGAGCTTCCCCTTTCGTCTGATTCATGCCGGAAGTGGCTGTTGGGGGTGTACCCGTTTCGGAGGTGGGGCTCTCCCAATGGGTTTGCATGGTGGTGCTCGTGGGTGTGGCAATCGGACCCATAGCGGTCATGGGGGTAGTGGTCATGAGAATGTCGCTCGCTCACATGCCCTCTGCTGCCTAGGTACCCCTGAGTCTTCCCATTATGGGGGCTCACGGGGGCCTGCTTGCCATTCTGGCGTTGCTGTCCCGACAAACTCATCTCACCAGCATGAGGGTGCATGTACTTCCCATTACGGCGGGCTGTGGGGCTTTCTTTTGTGGGGGTGTGGGGCTGTGGGGCTGACGGGCTTTCCTTTGTGGGGGTGTGGGGCTGTGGGACTGGAACCTGTGGGGCTTTCCCATTTGCAGCGGCATCAGAAGGCGGCCTGTCCTGATCAGCCTTGGAGGACGCATCAGACGCAGAGACGGATGCGAGAGTAGTGCCCTGGTCTACAGCTTCAGCCCTGATGGTATCAACTTCCTGAGCAGCCAACGCCACAGTCTTGGCCTTGGTCTCAGCAGTGGTTTCCGTTTTGGTTTCGGTTCCACAGTCACTCTCACCACCCTGCTGTTGCTTGCTATCCTCGCTAATGTTCTTCTTTTTCTTCATCTCTTCCTTCTTCTTCTTCTTCTGACCTTCAAGGTCCAGGTAATGACCTCGGCCAGGAGGGCCAGAGGGCCCGCCGTCCCCACCTCCACCTCCCCCATCCCCACCATCTCTACCACCGCCCTCATCATCTGATTTGTTGCCCTCTTCTCCACTACTGTCACCCGCCCCAGGGTCGCCACCGCCACCGCCACCAGCGCTACACCCTGAAGGTACACCACCTCGTCCTGGTGTGGCGTTCCCTGCAGATAAGGCAGAAGGCAAGAGGCAGGCTCATTTTTGAAGCATGACAATATCGTAGCCAGGCAGGTTCAGGGACACTAGTCAACAACCATACCTAAAAACAAACACTAACCTCCACCCACCTAAACCCACACCCTCCCTTGGTCACTATTTGGGAGTAGTCTGAGGATTTGGACAGACGTCAAGGCAAGAAAGCTTGTCAGAGTGATCATCTGAGTTTGTCTCAGCAAGTTGTGCCAGTGGTGGCAAACACCCGTGTCCAGATCAAAGTAATCTTCTTAGACCTAGATTGGCAGGTCTTCCTGCCAGAAGGACTGTCAGGAGACCCAGACACAGACCTGCCAGCAGACATAGATCCAGACCTACCAGCAAACACAGACACAGACATAGACACAGACAGGTCAGTAGACCCAGACCCAGACCTGCCAGCAGAAACAGACTAAGACACAGACCTACCAGCAGACACAGACACAGACCTGCCAGCAGACACAGACACAGACCTACCAGCAGACACAGACAAAGACACTGACCTGCCAGCAAACACAGACACTGACACAGACCTGCCAGCAGACACAGACACAGACCTGCCAGCAGACGAGGACATTGACCTGCCAGCAGACACATACACAGATATGTCAGCAGACCCAGATCCAGACCTAGACCCAGATCTTCCATTAGCTTGGAAGCAAGGGCAGAGGCTGCTGGTCAGCCCTAACCACAATGTGACCTTCTTCCTCAACTCAGTCATAAGGCACCATTGTCAACTATACCGACCAAAGCGTATAGGGGCTAATGGAATATAATATATTTTATATAACATTTCATATTTATAGTAGTGTATACAATGACCCAGGTGTGTAGGGGTTAATGGAACCCATACCCAAACTGCCATGACCAGCAGAAGTCATCTCCACATATTGTATCAGACCTATGCCTGAATATCAATAACACATACATATATAGTATGCATACATCTCGTACCTGCATTGCTATACAGAGCACTACTTGAACCGGCTAACTCAGTGCTAGGTGATCGTTTGCTCGCAGACATCCCTGGGCCAGTCAGTTCACCCGTTGACCCAGCCATTTTATCGGCACATGAGAGAGTGCTGGTCGGTGGTTCTATGCTGGCCTCTCCGTTTTCACGATGCCTATGCTCATCGTTGTGGACCATCGCCAACCTCAGGGCAACTTGCTGCATGCAGGGTTCGGCTTCCCTCAGGTCAAATATGAGCTGGAGCTGCTGGTACAGGTCACCTGAGAAGGGTTTCAAGGAAGTCAGTTCTTCAGTCGAACAATGCACAGGCCACCAATGTTCCGGGCCACCGTACAGGCTATTCAATAATAAGAGAGAGTAAGCGATCAAACATGAGGTTAAGCTATTGGAAAAGGTCACATGAGAAGGGTTTCGAGGTAGTCACCAATCTAAGACCTGCTCTTAATTCTTCAGTCAAACATTGCACTGGTCACCTAAGTTCCGAGCCACCGTACAGGATATTAAATCATGAGAGAGTAGGGTTTAGGGATTGGGACTAAGGGTTTAGGGTTTACCTGCTGGACGTGCCTCAAGGCGCACTTTTTAAAGAGCAGGGTTTAGGGTTTAGGACTAACGGTTTAGGACAATGTACAGACATGGTTTAGAGTTTAGGGTCGGGCAAGAATTGCGCCTAGATTAAGCGCATGGGGGTCGTACATCTAGGAGACTTAGCAAGAACTCGATGTTGCTCCAGAAAGGCATGTGTCACACACACACACACACACACACCTGGTGCTACCTGATATCGTCCAACCTGCACTGACTGACAACCTGTGCTGACAGCGAACAAGTCATAGTTATCGAAGTACAGTACTTCGGGTGCTTCAGCATTGATGACCATAAGTATAACCCGTAGAGTGACCGACATCTAAGCAGCTCGGCATATAACAAAACCCAGATATTGTGAGGATTGATGAACAGGAATTCATGCACAACATAGTGCTTTAGGTAGTGTTCCTTCAAAGCATGGCTTTCTTTTTGGCTACGAGCATCAGCTTCTAGGCAGCTACCCGAGCCAGCAACTGTACCAAGCCTCAAGATGTTTAACTCTCCTGGAAAGCTGATTCTGTCATCTTCTAGATACACTGCGTAGCAAGCCAGAGGAGCTGCCTAGAAGCTGCTGCTTGTAACCAAAAAGGAAAGCTATGCATTGGATTGGAGCCACGCCCCGGCCCGGAGGGCTACAGGCCACTACAAGGCAGATAGCCAAGGCTATGCAAAGTTTTCACGGCTCCAAGCATGAGCTGCTTACACCCTTAACTATACCAGATCTCGTGCATGCTCACCTCGTTCGTAAGTATACTGCTGTTGGTTCCAGAGCAGTGGTTGACCCACCCCAGACCCTGATGGGGTGAGCTTTTCAACAAATTTAGAGCGCTGCTGCTTAATGTACTCCAGCCGCTGGAGGTGTTGGCCTAGTGCTGCTGTCGCTTCACTGCCGGAGAAAGAGAAATCTGATGGCACAGCAAAGGCAGGGCCCTCACTACTGTTACCAATGATCTGAAGACTGAACTTTGCTTTCTGAAAGCCTGCATCCAGTGGGATTCGAAGAAGCTGGTGCTCGGGAGAAAGCTTCTTCTCTGCCACTATGACCGGTTGCCAATGATCATACACCAGGTTCAGGTGCTGAATACCTTCAACAAAGCCAGCCGACCCGGGCTCACAGACGGAGGATACGTCGATCCGGGGCTTTACAAGCCTCCCCACGGCCTTGCTGTCCTGGTATACGATGACCTGATGGAGGGTGCCATAGGGAGTGCATGAGAGATCGGAGCGGAAATGCGAATAACATAATTTTGTCACATGAGCACCCACCTGCCAACGATTGTAGCTGCTGTAAGGCAATTCCAGAAGAGCTCCGCTATCTCTGAACTTATCAGCACTGCTTCCGTGCTCAGGCTTGCCAGGGCTGAAAACAAGCTCCTGCCAGCCCGACCAAGCCCTTTCTTCTTCTTCGCTACTGTCACTCCTATCTTCCGTTACAACCTACACGAAGATGCTGGGGGCGTTGATTTCCCGACAAATTTGCGGACGGGCACAAAGCACAAGAGGGCATCAACAATTGGCATACCTGAGTTCGCTCGCAGTGAAAACGCGCACACCCTCGGTGCGATGACATACTAAATATCAATGAGCCTAAACATTAGAAGCTTTACTTGGACAAGATTGGCAGGGCGACAAAGCTACTTTTTGCTACCAAAACTAGTGTTCAAAAGATCTGGCTTGTAGTGCTTCGGCCGAAGGTCAGTTAGCGGTCATCCCGTAAATTGTGGAGGCGACGCCAACTCCTGCTGATCTACTGGCTTCTTCCTATCATTTTATCAAGATGCCAACGCCCCCCACAAGCTCTACAATCCCATAGAAGACCCAGATCCCTTTATTCTATCCAAACAGCCGCAAGAAGCAGGGTAAAGCTCTGAGATCTGTTTCCTTTTGCTCCGAGACAATTGCGGTGAAGCAATTGCCGAACCCACTGTTCTCCCGCTATCTGATCTGTACAGACAGCAATCCTATATTTGAGGACGACTCTTTGTTGAGGAAGTTGCATTCCCGGAAATGGTTTCTGACATTAAGTCGCAGGAGGACGTAGACGCGGCTGCCCCCGATGGGAAGCCCATTGTTCTTCACTTCTGGGCATCATGGTCTGAGCCATGCAAGCACATGGACACTGTTGTGGAGGCCCTAAGCAAAGAGCATGCATCTGTGGCCTTCGGTCGTGTTGAAGCAGAGGAGGCAGATGATCTAACTATCAAATATGGCGTGACCATGGTACCAGCCTTTATCATGCTCAAAGGAGGGAAGGTTGTGGACCGTTTGGATGGTGCGGATCCTCCAGCCTTGGCTGACAAGGTTGGGCAGCTTAATGGAGCCCCCCCTAGCTCCACACCCAAGGTTGCAGCTGAAGAATCCACAGCTGATGATACTGGGCGTATCAAGTATCTCCTAGCCTCCCATCCAGTCATTCTTTTCATGAAAGGAAATGTGGAAACTCCAAGGTGTGGTTTCAGCCGAAAGGTATCCGAGGCACTTCTGGAGTTGAAGGCCCCCTTCCACACTGTCGACATTCTGCAAGATGAAGCGCTCAGGAACGGGCTCAAGAAGTACAGTGACTGGCCCACATACCCCCAGCTGTACATTAAGGGTGAGCTTGTCGGCGGCTGCGATATTATCTTAGAAATGGCTGCCACAGGAGAAATGAAAAACACACTTGAGGAGAAGCTAGGAGCCAACTACCAGTCGATGAGTGCAACCCCGGCTGAGGTACCACCCCCAGCTGCAGCCCCACCACCTGCTGCCACTGCTCCCCACAACACAGCAACCTTGAATGAGCGCATCGAGACCTTGTTGAAGTCGCGCTCTGTCTTGTTGTTCATGAAGGGCAACCCTGAAGAGCCTCGTTGTGGATTCAGCTCAAAGGTGGTGAAGGCTCTTCAAACGCTCTCTGTCGACTTTGGGACCTTTGATATCCTTAGTGATGAGACCATTCGCCAAGGGCTCAAGGACTACAGCAAGTGGCCCACATATCCCCAGTTGTATGTTCAGGGCGAGTTGTTGGGAGGATGTGATATAGTGTTGGAGATGGATGAATCAGGGGACTTGAAGCCTACCATCGACGAGATGTTGGGGAGAATTTAGGAGTCGATTATAAATCTGGTGCAGCAGGTTTCATGGGAGTGTGTATGCGGTATGCATTCTTAGGTGCCTGTAGTAGGGATCAGCATATCATATGATGTTGGCCAAAGGTGAGTATGATATCATATGATATCATACAAATTACATCCTTTGATATTATATTTAAATGGTACCTTTGGCCTAGTTGGACTGCCGGCATCATATGATATCATACGATGACATGATAGCATATGATATCATATTGCCGTTCCCTATCTTCTTTAGTGGAAATAGTACCCATGCTGCCTGATGTAACGCGCAGACGATGAACTGATTTGATGAATCGGTGGTCTAGTTGCCTAGCCTGTGTTGGCCGGTTGGCCCTGAAACGGCATGTGCTCGTGGCAGCCCTGCAGGTTAAGTTCCTATCAGGCCTGGTTTCTATATCTGCCTGCAACGTTTTGAGACCAATGATTTTCTAAACAGTAGAGTCTACACACTTAGGTGTAGTTCAGTGCCCAAGCATTTCAGGTGTCACTTTGTATGTTGTTGACACTACTGCTTCATGTAAATTCCTTGTCCCTGTCCCAACACCTGAGTCAGCCTGCGCCATTTTTTCCTCAAGGGTATTGACGTAAACGTTTAAAATTGGGCTGCCATTTGCTCAGCTGCACGATTCGCGATGGATGCACGATGCATGATGCTCCAGCCAAACATCTGAAATTCGTAAACGTGTCCCACACATGGGAGCGCAATGAACCAAAACGGGGAGAAACGTTTATAACCAGCTTCGCACAATATATTGTGGTTAGGAAAACCCCTTATCTGCGCCCGTTTGCAATCTTGCCTACAGGTGCACCTCTGTCTCTCACTTCGTCAGAATGTTGGAACAGTCTGGAAACATGTCAGTATACAAAAAAAAAAAAAAAAAAATTATAACGCCTGGAGGGGCGTGGTGTAAAGGGGACCCTCCCGTACGCCGCAGCTGGGGAAAGTCACCATGGCAGACATAGTAAGTGTCACCCTCCAAGGGGGAGGGACTCCTTACAGCGACGTGTGGCAAGATGTGGTACAGGAGGCGGTAGGTTCTCTGTGCAGCTTAGAGATGAGTTTGTCTACGTGTTCGCGACTGATCCCTAAGGTGGAGAGATTGGTAATAGTTGGGATTGGTATGGCACCAGTGGTACCTATGGTGAAGACTAGGTAGTGTACAAGGAATCCTTGTTGAAGGATACGTTGGAGCTCCTTATGCTGAACGCTCTTTTCCTGAATTTGATTTGGTGGTTAGTGTCTGAGCAGTAGCCCAGTTATAGGTAGGCTTTTCTTGGTTTGGATCGTCGTCTCAAGAGGAGGAGATCAGGCCTGTATTTATCCCATGTGGCTTGGGGAAGATCAGGGGGTTTGAGGGTGGCTGGGGTCTTGTGGGAATGTCGGAGGTCGCTTCACAAGTGCCTGCATCCATGACATGGGGAGAGCCCCAGAGCTCTTTGGCTACTGCCTTTTGGATGAGTTGGACCGCCTTATTATGTCTGTTAATATACATTCCTTTGAAGACAGGGTGGCTGCACCCAGCAAGAATATGGCCAGCTCCGGCCTGTGCTTTGCGACAAAGAGGGCAGTTATCATCAGAGGGGGGGCTAGTGCTAGTACCATAGGGGCGTTTGTATCTGTACGCCAATTTCCTAGTCCATAAGCGTCCCCACCGAGCCTTGTGGATTTGTATTTTTTGCCACCATTTCATGTCGGTGGATTGCCAGAAACGATTCTAGCCTGAGGGAGGAGGAAGGGGTTGGCTTGCTCCCACATGGAGGAGTATATGCCCGTGGTGTTGGCATGCCCGGTGTGCAGGGGGGTGGGGAGGTTAGCCTTGATACCCTTGGTGAGATTGTTGGCCGGGTGCCGGGGGGGCTGGTCCCCATTAATAGATTTGGGGGGCTGGACCGACGGCCAGTGCATATTGTGGTGCGCATGTTCCCTGTTTAACTGGCCCAATTACATTGTATCCTGTCGTCGCTTCTTTCGCGAGCGTGTCTGCCTCGTCATTCCCTATGATTCTGAGTGAGATCGGACCTTAAGCAGGCGCGTGGTAGCAGCAGCGTTGTGTCTGTTGATAATGTGGATGGCGATGTCTTGCAGGAGGTCACGGGGTTGTTTTCCCGGGTCCTGCTGGGATGGTAAATGTGCAGGTTAATAAGCTGCAAGGAACATAAGCTGGCGGAGTAGATGGTGAGTTCTTCATCTATTTCGGAGTGTATGAGTGCTTGTGGATTGCCACGAGTTCGCGCGATTGATGTCGGAGTGATGCCCTGTCCGCCAGGGTCTATGCGGAGGCAACGTGAAGCGGCCCTGGGGGAGTATACGCCTGCCCCTAGGCGAGGACGCCGTCTTTGTCTATGATGGCACTTCCATTGTGTATAGAGCGAGGCGGTGCTTGTAGGATAGCAGTGTGCACGGGAGCACGGGGGGTGTATGGGTGTGGGGTCTATCTGCATGGGGGTGGGTTGTTGTGCCCAGGTCTTAAGGAGGGAGCTAAGTGCCTTGGGTAGGTGGGTGGTAGGAAGGCCCAGTTGGGGGAGGGGGGGGACCTGGTCGTGGGATGGAAGTGGCCCCATGTCCCATCATGTTGGGCCATGTGGGGGTGTGGGTGGGTGTGGAGGTACTTGGCATGGCCAGCTGGGTTTGATGATGCAATGAGTTTGTAGGTTCCTCTGTGTCTCTTGGCAGGGTTGAGTTTTCCCCCCGTCCAGATTAGGAGGGGGTGAGGGGTTTGGCCTTGGGAGGCAGAGTGGCTAGTTCCATAGCCCATGGGTGATTTAGGAGGGCGTTATGGGCATATGTGGGTTTGTGTGGGACCAAGAGAATGGTGCACGCGGGAATATCAAGGGTGTGAGCATGTATGGCACTGCCTAGTGCCCATCGAACAGCTTGTGGGCCTCTTCAGGGTTCTGGCTGGTGAGGTGTGTGTTTCCCCCGTACCAAGGTGGGTGTAGCAGTGGGTCCTAAGCCAAAACAGTTGGCCAATGGGGGTGGGGGTGTTGCCCATGGGGAGGTGGGGACTCATTAGGAGGGGTGATGTGTCAAGGTCCGTTGTCATCCCAGGGTGGACATAGTTTGTGTGATGGCAGGGGAGACAATTGAGGATGGTAGTGTTTTGTGCTGTGATAGGAGGGTGGCTACGTCTCCAGCGAAGGTTCCTGTGCTGTGGAGGGTCCAGAGGTGGGGAGAGTGTGCCTTGGTGGTATGGTATCTGTGGTGGAGGAGGTGGAGTTGGGAGAGGGGTATATGACCGACACATTGGCTGTTGGTGAGTAGATGTAGTGGTGGTCTCCGTTGTTGAGTTGGGGAGGGAGGTGGTGGTACTGTCATTCAGTGTACCAGCTGTATGTGGTATTTGCAGGGGGGGTGGATATCCCAGTCTGGGTGGTGGTCTGCCGTGTTATGATGAGGTTTTGCCTGAGTTCGCTATACCATTTGGCATCAAACTCTCTCCCTCCGCCCACTGTCCTTGTTGGGAGGTTAGTGAGGTGAGGTTGTCTGGGTGGAATGGAGGGGGAGGGGGCTTTGGGGGTAGTTTCAGTGTTGTAGGCATGGAGAGTTCCTGAAATCTGGTGGGCCAACCAGCAGGGTAATTTGTTCCTCTGTGAGATGGACGGGGACACAAGTGACCACAATGGAGGTGGCAGAGGAGTAGGTGTGGGAATGCAGCGGGAGGCCAGCAGATATGTAACAAGGGAGATGCTGGCAGAGAATGGTGCATGGGGCTTTCTGGACCCTCCAATATCTGTGATGGGGGTGTCTCGAGGTTCGTTAGCCTTCCTCTTTTGGGCTCTGAAGCCCAGGAGGTGGGTCAGGCTGTGTTGGTTTCCCTATAGGAGGTGGAGGAGCTTGGCTGGGGTTGGGGGAGCAAGAAGGTCTGGGTAGAGACAGCATGCACCAGGTCGTTGAGGGAGCTGTTCTTACGGATGGTGTGGTGTTTATAGTAGGAGGCGTCAGTACATTTGTGGGTGTCATTTCTGATGAATTGCATTCTGGCAGTCAAGCAATCTTGGGGTCAGTGCTCCAGGCTTGAGCATACTTGGTGGGGTGAAGATAGGACTCTCTGGCCCACCACATGTGTGCATTGGAGGCAGGGATCTCCTCGGTTATGCGTGGGGGGCTGTGCTGTGGTTGGGGTAAGGATGCCGGCACTGGGGGTCAAGGCGGGGCAGTATGGGGGCGGTGTCCCAGTTGTTAAGGTGGTGGCTGATAGTATATGTGGAGAACTTGGTAATGTGCCGTTGGGGAATGCGTAGGGTATGGGGAGGGTCCTCGATGCCAAGGGCAGGGGGCTGTGGCAGGAGTAGGGTTGAGGTGGGCTTCCAGGTGGGGGTGGAGAGCACAGGTGTAGGCTGAGTCTGTTGAGGGCAACTTTATGCCTAGTGGAGACTCTGGTGCCATAGGTGTGCGAGAGGGTATTGGATGGGATGATTGTGGTCCCATCAGGGCTCACAATGTCAGCTAAGGAAGTAATGCCCAAGGGGATGAGGGTTTTGAGAAGGTGGGGGGAATGGTGTGTTGGGGTAAGGGAGAGGAGTCTTGAAGGGGGTGTGAGTAGGGTTTCATCCTCCATATGGATTTGGATGGAGGCTTTTTGAGGATGTGCATTTGCCTGGCCAAGGTAAAGTATTGAAGTGTGTGGCTGGGCAAGGTAAGAGGATCCATACCCTGGAGCATAGTAGCTTCTTGTGGAGGAGGGCTGTAGTGAGCCTGCCTAGTTTCCCCGTGTCGTTGAGGGACCTAGTGAGGTGGCTGCTGTAGTTTGAGATAGTCCACCATTAGGGAGGGGATACCCAATCCTGCCTGTCCCAAGGGGAGGCAGACACTAGCAGTTGGGAATGAGGGGTGTGTGTCACAGCATTTTTAGCCAGGGTCCATTAGGCCTTGTCTAAGATGCCTATATCCGAGTAGCGTAAGGTGCTACGGTATAGGGTAGGTGATGGCAGGCTTAATACAGTGGTGATGAGTCTGAGACATTGGAGAGGGGTGGGCCTTTTGGTTTGGCAGTGGTGAGGATTTGGTGTCCTACTATGTATGAGGGCCAAGGCTTGTTTCATGAGGGGTCTCCAGTTTAGGGTGAGGCTAACCGGCACCCCTAGATACTTGTATGGTTTTGGGGGAAGGTATGTAGCCCATGTGTCGTTAATGAGGATGGTGTTGTGGAGAAGTTTGGTTAGGGCCTGTGGTTGGTGGGATCCTTGGGGTGGGAGCCATGCAATATGCCAGGATCATGCATTTACCCCGTAAGAGGAATCCCAGACCAAGTACTGAATTGTTGCACTTTAAGGCATTGTACCTTGAGGTTGTCTGCTGTGTTAGTGACCACACTGGTGTCACTCAGCATATCCTAGGCTACCTGTTTTATCTTGGTCAGTATTGGATGTTGAGGTTATGCCTTGCTTGTATCCTCTGCCCCCGGCTTGTAGCCATCTGGGAGAGGTTCGATGAAGATGATGAAGAGTAGGGGGGAGAGGGTCACCTTGGATGGGCCTCTTGTGATTGAATTGGTTTGCTGAGTGTGTTGAGGTACATGTGGGTAGTAGCCCCGTTGTAAATCCTTTCACTGTTTCAATGACATCTACGGGATTCCAAGGTCATACATAGTGTTGGAGCAGCTTGTCATGGTCCACCATATTAAAGGGAGATGAGAAGTAAAAGTAGGCAGCAAACAAGGTCCTTTTTGAGGGGCCGCATCCTCGATGTCATGTAGGAGGTGGTGAGTGTCTATGGGTGCTTGTTCTGTCTGAATCCCTTCTGGAGTCACTGAGGACTTGGTATTGGTCCAAGTATTGGACATCACTGTGTGTACCATGTTAGTCCACAATTTACCCATCGTGTGGTTGAGGCCAATGGTCTGTAGTGGTTGGCTTGGTGGGGGTCTCCTTTCTTGTAAAGCATGATGGTGTTGGAGGTCTTCCAGCAAATGGGGGTGTAGCCGGTGATCCACATAAGCCCAAACATTTTATGTATGGTGTGGTGCCAAGACCAGGGAGGCAGGTTAGTAGTTCATTGGGGATTCCGTTGGGCCAGCTGTTTGCTTTTGCTAAGTGTTGGATGCATGTTTGGTAATTAGAGAACTCCATGAGGTAGGTAGGATGGGGTTGGAGTGTTGGTGGGGTTGGCCTTGGTTTCTAGGGAGAATGTGTCTAGCAGGGAGGCCCATGGAGGGGGGGGCGGTCTGTCTGTCCTGGGGTAAGTATTTGCGGGTGCACGTGTGGTGAGGGGGGGCCATCAAGTGTCCCATGTGCTCCCCCAAGATGTCCAGGAGGTCATTAGTGGACGTTTTGTGTTGGCCATGGTGGGTCTGGAGGGTCTGGGTGACTCGGAATATCAGGTTTGAGATGTTTCTGTGGGTGGTGTCCAGTAAATTCCTTTGATTGTAGTGGTCTTCCATTTGTCTGCCATCTGTCAGGTATGTGCGTGGTTTTGATGTCGATGGGGTACGGTTATCTGGATTTTCCTGGCTTGTGTTAGTTGTGATAGATCAGAGTGCTTGCGTGCGGTAGGTTTGTTGTGTTTGGAGAATTCTCCGGGCAGGGAGGGCCTCATCGAGGGATATATTGATTGCAGCCAAGAGTGAGGCATGGTCTGGGCAAGCTGGATATGGTGAGGGTGGTAGGATGGTTATGGCATGTTTCTAGGAGAGTAGATGGGCGGTGTGGTAGGAGTTGGGGTCGGTGGTTAGGAGTTTCCTGTACGTCTTAAGTTGTTGGAATGGAGTTGATTTTGGCGTGGGCTTTGCTCTCTCTTCTGTCAAGGAAGTGCCCTAGGATTTGGTTCCTGGTGGCAGGTTTCAAACATAGTGGTGAGGGCCTCCTAATAGGTTCCATAATCTGGTGTTGAGATGGTCGAGGTCTAATCCTTTTGCAAGGAGAGTGTGTTTGACTTGGTGGAGGTGGGATGAGGGGAATTGTCTCCTAGGTTGGTGGCCTGTGCCACCAGTCCCTGAAGGTTGGGTGTGTTCACATGAGAAAAGGTTAGTGTGCGTTTCTTCAATGGCCTTTTAGTGGCGTTCATGGAGGCCTTGTGACGGGGGTGATAGTTTTGTTGGGGTAGGAGGGGGGGGTGTCAGTTCATGGCAGGGGTATGGGAATGTAAAAGGGGGGATAATTTGGTGAAGGGCCATATGGTCTAGGGTATCCTCCGACCTCCCTGGTCTTTTCACTAATATGGGGGTGAGGGGGGTTGGGCAAGGGGAGATGAGGATGTCATCGATTCTGCTGTGGTGACTCGAGGTTGCCTTCCTGGTAGCAAGGAAGGTGGGTGCTCTAGTGGAAGGTTGGTGGGTGGAGGTTGAGTTGGGGCACATAGTAATGTGATGTGGTCTGTGTGGAAGTGGGGGGGTAGATCTATCTGAGGGATAAAACAAAAGAGGGTTGCATTCCAATCCCCTCCACAGAGTGTGGTGTGATTGGGCTTTTGGTGTGAGTCCCGATGTAGTATAGCGGCTTGCCGTTGCTGGGGTTGGTCGTGGGGCAGTAACGCCTATGATGTGTGAAGGAGTTGGGGTGGTTGAGCCGAAGGTGATGTGCACCAGGCAACCGCCAGGTCTGCATTGACTTCATGGTGGACGGGGGGGCCTAATTGCATGTGTGGGTGAGGATTATGACCCTCCTTTACCGTGGTTGTTGTCCCGGGTTTTGGCCACAACTAGTGGTGAAGGGAGTGAGGGGAGTTCCATTCTTGCATGATAATTGATATGAACGCGAGAGGCCGGAGAGCAGTGTTGGTTTCTGCTAAATAGCCACACAGGTGTTGTGGTAGGATGTGATGAGAATTAGAGCCCAGGAGCTCCTCAGCCCTCTCAGTTGAGGAGTAGAAGAAAATGTAGGGGAGAAAGGGAGGAGAGGGGGGGAGGGGAAGGGGCTGGCGCGGGGGGGTGTATTCTGTTTTCCTTTCCCGCCTCCCTCCCCCCTTCCCCCTGTTCCCCGCCCGGGTCATGTAAGCCCACTTTTTCCTTTCTTTTGGCACCCGGCTTCTGTGAGGCCCATCCGGCCCCATCCCGATCTTCTTTCACGTGGTGTGCTCCCTCGGCCCTAGCGTTCGCGTTTGGTCTTGTCCTTTGACCAGTTACGTTCGTTTATTTACTTGTCGATTGGGATCGAGGCCTTTTTTTGTCGCAGTTCTCTTTAGGGGGCTCTTTCCGTGAGAGTGAACTGCCCGCTTGGGTCGCCTTTGGCACTCCTCTCCTTCCTGATGGTCCTGTGCGCCCCTTTTCTACTCGACCCGGGCGCTTCTCTTTTTGGCCGTTGGTTTTAGATCTGCAACGTGTAATCCGGTACACGTTCGCCGACTAGAGTGGCATTTTTGATAGTTGTTGGTTCATTGCATTTGTTCCTGGCATGTTCAAGGCGGACGTCTATTCCACTCACTATCGCGGTTTGCTTCCGCCACTCTGTCCCTTGTCCGTCGCTATGTGTTTTTATGTGTTCTAGGGCTCTTTATCACCTTGTCCCCCTCGGGAGTTAGAGTCTGTTGGGGATGTGCTTGTCTGCTCTTCCATGCCTTGCCAGTGGTGCGATTTCTGTCGTAGTTGTCCTCGCGCCCCCCCGCGTTATCCGCGATCTTGATTAAGTCCGAAGGTAGATTATATCCGCCGCGTGGCTGTTAACACTTCAGCTCCCCTGGAAGCACGTTTTCCCACCCCCTCTAATTTACCCCCTGTTTGGTGTCCAGGGATACACGCTCTGTGTGCGCGCTGTTCTTAGAGTTATGTATTATATCAGCCTTGCACAGGTGAACTTAGGATAGTCTCGCATCCCGTCCGGTCGTTCCACCCTCTCCGCGCCCTAGACTGTACTTCTTTTGGGGCAGCTTCTCCGGTGTCCTACCCCTTCTCGTTCGTGTGGTCTGCCCATTCTATCCGTCCGCCCTCCCTCGCGTATGTTTTTCCTACCTGTATTATGCCTTCTGTTGTCCTGGCACAGGGTTTGTCTATCGGTCCGTAGCTCATTTTTGCTGAGGTGTCTTGCGTTGCTTTTTTGCTTGTTGTTTTCTTTTGGCTAGCGGCTTCATGCCTGATCGATCCGATCGTATTCTTAGCATATTTCTTTCCTCGTTGCCGCACCATCGCAGTCACCGGATTCTCACTTCTCCCGCTTTCTCTTGTGATGATTTCGTTTTGCGTTTTTTCTTTTTTGTCCGCCCTTTTGATACCTTTCCCCTTCCTCTTACAGTTTTCGGTTTTCCTCCGTGATCATCTATCCCGCCGCCATCTCTAGCCAAGTGCGGGTCTACCGCTGGCCTACGTACCCCTTCCCTTTTGGTGTACTTTTTTTCCGGTCCTTCCTTTCCCCGTTTGCGCCGACCTCGTCGTCGACTCTCCTCCCAGCTCATTCCCTTACCTTATTTCGTGTGTGGGGTGTACAGCGTCTCTCTATCTAACTCTCCCCTCGTCTCGCAAGCAACGAGTGGGATCAGAGGGCAGTTGGGAGGACAGAGGGGGGGACCGCGGTCCCCCGAGCGCCAGTTTTTGTAGTTGGGCAGGTCATTTCATTAGGGGTAAAAGGAATGGTTGGTTAAAGCATGGTTGTTTGAGCTTCTTAGCCTGTTGGCGGGGAGGCTCCCTTGGAATTGGTGGTGGTAGAGGTGGGGGGAAAAAAGTTTGGATTGCTGTTTGTTTAGTTAATGTTGGGGCCCAGGTTTGCGAGTGTTCAAGATGCTTGTTGGGGTGCCTGATATTTTGTGGTGGGGGGTGCTCTGTGGTAACAAGTTTTTTTCAGGTTGGGACAGTTGAAGGGCAGAATTCCTGTATCGAAGTCCATTTGCGGTGTTGGGGGGGATGTTGCGATTGGGCGGGAGGCGTCCTTCATCATGGTACTTTTATGTTGGTTGTGAAGGCATGTTTTGTAGGAGTTGTAGTAGGGGTGGTGGTATGTAGCTCATCCATCCCGTCGCAACGTCAGATGGTAGTTTGGTGGGTCCAAAATCTCATGTCTGCGCTCTCTTTTTAAGGATGAGGATGTTCCCATATGGGCCTAGCCCAGGCTCCCGGTGGGAGTCCAAGGGGGATTGGCGAGAGGTTTCTGATCTATCCAATACCAGATGTTATGTATTTTTTTAGACACCAGCATGTTATAGGCATTGGGAGGGGGTGGTAAAGTGCAAGATACATTTCTTGTCTGCAGACGTTGGAGCGATTTGGTCTGTGCTACTGCCAGGTAGGATCCCAAGGTGTAGGGTTCATAATGGATAGGGGTCGGCGGGTTTGGGGTGTTCCGGATTGATAAGTCAGGTTGTACGATTCGGTGAAGTCTTCCCATCTGGGGGCATTCGGGTGCATGTTGGCCTGCATCAGCCATAAGTAGTAAAAAAATTCCCCAGCGCGGGATGAAGTGGTTCGGCCAAAACATCACAGGTCATTACCGGGTTGCCTTGAGTATCCGGTGATGCGTTTCTCTCTCACCACAAATTTGAATATTTTTCTGTGTGACATATGGTCCAACCGAGGTAAGGCAGTGAGGCGGAGACACTGGGCAGTGGAACGAATTTGTTTCTACAATGTATGGAGTAGGATGCACTGTCAGGGTGGTCTTAAGGACAACATCCTCCCAGTCGCAGTCCATTTCGTGTGTTTGGGGGGGCAGAACAGGTGCGTTGGGGTGAGCTCAGTGTCTCATCATGGTATATCTCCATGTTGGTTTAGCGTAGGAATGGAGTTCGGAGGGGTTGTATCTGGTAAAAGAAGTACGCATTTCGCCAAGGGGAATATTGGCGGTTCCAAAACCTAACTGTCTGCGGACTCTCATCTTTAAGGATGAGGATTGCCCAATATGGCATGCCAGGCGGCACGGTGTGGAGTCCAAGGGGATAGGCGAGAGGTTTCTGAGTCTATCCCAGCGAATACCAGGGGTGTTATGGTATTGTGTGAGGCAAGCCAGCATGTCCATATGCGGTTGGAGGGGGGTGGGTAAGTGCAAAGATACCATTTATTATGATCATGAATAGACGTTCCCAGGATTGTTTTTTGCTGCCTACCAGGAGGACTTCCAAAGTTGTAGACTCATCAGAGGAAAAGTTGTGGGATTGGTGTGTTCAGGGTTATAATCGGTTGTGCAATGATGGTGGAGTATGCCCATTGGGGCATCAGTGTGCAGTAGGCCTGCATCAGCAAAATTTGAAAAATTTACCGCTGGGTGAAGTGAGCGGGCTAACACCCCAGGTCGCTACGGGATTGCTTTGAGTATATTGCGTTGATGTCTCTCACAAATTTGATAATTTCCCCTGTGTTGACATGTGGTCCACCGAGGTAGGCATTGATGGCGTGCACTTGCAGTGGCTTGAGATTGTTTCTCAATGTATGGTGGATTAGTGCTAAGGGGCGGGTTTGTGGGCTGCCTTGCTGAGGGGGGTGCCTTTCCTCCTACATGTCGGGTCATGGGGGGGCTGGAGACAGGCATCGAATGCGTTTATTTTTGAATAAGTTTGTCCCTAATACAGGTGGGGGCCAGGGAGACGTCTTATTTTTGTGTGCGTTGCCACCGAGGCACCGTCTCGTAAGGAGACTGTCGGGCCACCAGTGGAGCCACGGAAGAAGTTCCAAAGGAGCCACCAAATCAACGATGTTGATTCGATCAAGGGTGTGTGCCACGATCCCAGGACAGAGTCAAGTTAATGGCTTAGGTGGAGTCTATTTGGGATGGAGAGGTAGGCATGGGGCCTGATGTGGTACTGGGGGGTAGTAAACTCTATTACAAATTGAGTGCCAAGAGGGGTCTCAATATATATCATACCAGGTAGAGATCCTTCTAAGAATATTGTCCGCCAAGAATTTAAACAAGCAGATCGCCATGAAGGGGGTGCCGGATATCATGAGGAGAGTAGGCCAGGCTGGGCAGGCCTGTTCTCCATGAGGTTGGCATCCCTGCCCTTGAAGTGGGGGGGAGGGCGTGGCTTGGGCGTGCAAGCGGCCTTCATCTCCTGGAGCCATCCCCTCCCACTGGCTGCAGCTCCATGGGGGGTGTCGTGAGCCAGGGGCATCTGGCAACGGGTGGGGGAGGGGTGAAGGAGGGGGGTGGGGGGGTTTCATGAGCAGATCAGGCGCGCTGTTTGAAGACGGGTGCGGAGGGGTGCATGCTGGGGGTTATACATGGGCAGCAATGGGGCAAAGGGGTGTTGGCAGGTGAGCAATAGGGGTGTTTGCAGTGGGAGGGGTGTATGTGTAAAATCAGCCCAGGGGTGTTTGGAATTTAGACAACGGTGGGCGAAGGCGGCGGAGAGTGGTTAGGTGGGCGGCGAAGTGGATTTGGGGCAGATGGGTTTTTGGGTCTAGGTGGGAGTGACTTTAGTGGGAGGGGGGTCATTTACCTGGTTTTGCCTGTCCTCCCCACTTAGCGAGCGGTGGTGGGGGGTGCCTTCGTACCCTCCATGTCTTTCTGTTCGGCAGCAGATGGGTTGGGGGCCCTCGGGTTGGTTTAGAGCCTTGGAGAGCTAGCAGGCTTCATCCATGAGCTGAGGAGGTTGGAGGAGGCCTACTAGGGTCTCCGTCTTCCTCACCGCAGCAGGTGGTGCCTACAGCAGGGTCGCAATTTCAGGGATGCCATGAACATGGCCACGTAAGACATCATGATGTGTAGTTCGAAATGGGGCAGGAACCGAACTCATGGCCTCCCACGTTCGGAAGTTACAAGCGCCCTAATTGCCACGCGGGAGAGGATCTTGCCCCCACACGTGGTGCGAGTACTTGGTCTGACACTTTTTGCATCAATCCCTGCGCTCATGAGTATCAACCACTCATTTCGGCATCTCCCGAGATGATTTCTTGGTGTAGCTGGGACCGTTGTGTTGGTAGACGAGGGTGTAGGGGGACGGCGTTCTGCACCAAGGTGGCTAGCTTGGGAGTGGGCAAGCGTGATAATCCAACGCTCCTGTGGAGCTGGGTTTTTTTGCCTAGTAGTGAGGAGGGTGTAGGGAATCCCCCTCGGGGTGTAGACGTGGTGCAAGGCGGGGGCCACCCTCCACGGGGGAATTGGAACGGTTGTTTGCTGGTTGGTTTCCTCCATTGTCTGGATGCACCGTGGGAGATTTTGTACGGCAGGGAGCCGGACGTGCCGTTCAAGGGCATTGGTGAGTTTGGGGTTCCCAATTATCTTTGGCCAGCCATCCACGCCAAACTGGACTGTCAACGTTCTCGATCACAGCTGGGGGAGTGAGCTTTCATGGCCAGTGAGGCATGGCATACAGGCGGTGAGGCTGAGTCCCATTGGTGGAGCTGCCCACCCCATGAGACGCACGGCCTAAGGGCTGGGAACAAGACCATGTTACACAGATTGGCCTCACACTCGGGTGGGGGTTCAGGGGCGGTGAGATAGATCTCCCCACAATCGACCTGGGTTATGGTGAGTGGCGATGGAGGAGAGCCCGCTCAATTTGCTCTTGTGCCTCTTCAGGACACATTCTCGCAGTACAAGTGACGCAGTCAGCAGTGACTGTTGTAGCCTACGTTGAAAGT
>JACBWV010000610.1:38878357-38968756 GCA_013435795.1 Chlamydomonas sp. ICE-L | reverse complement strand
GAATTAGCCCCCAGGAGCTCCTCAGCCCTCTGCAGTTGAGGAGTAGAAAATGTATGTTATCCATGTAGTAGTCTTTGGGTGACTGGGCATGGTGGGTGGGTTGTTGGGCAGGTCCATTATCCTTAGGGGTAAAAGGAATGGTTGGTTTAAAGCATGTTTGTTTGAGCTTCTTAGCCTGTTGGGCGGGGGAGGCTCCCTTGGAATTGGTGGTGGTAGAGGTGGGGGGAAAAAAGTTGTGGATTGCTGTTTGTTTGAGTTTAATGTTGGGGCCCAGGTTTTGCGAGTGTTTCAGATGCTTGTTGGGGTGCCTGATATTTTTTGTGGTGGGGGGGTGCTCTGTGGTACCACGTTTTTTCAGGTTGGTGACAGTTGAAGGGGCAGCATCTCCTGTATCGCAGTCCATTTGCGTGTTGGGGGGGGATGTGCGATTGGGCGGGCTGGCGTCCTTCATCATGGTATCTTCTATGTTGGGTTGTGAAGGCATGGGTTTTGTAGGAGTTGTAGTAGGGGTTGTGTCTATAGTATCCATCGTCGCAACGTCAAGATGGTATTGGGGGTCCAAAAATCTCATGTCTGCGCTCTCTTTTTTAAGGATGAAGATGTTCCCATATAGGGCCTGCCAGGCTCCCGGTGTGGAGTCCAAGGGGATTGGCGAGAGGTTTTCTGAGTCTATCCAATACCAGATGTTATGGTATTTTTTTAGACAACCAGCATGTTTATAGGCGATTGGGAGGGGGGTGGTAAAGTGCAAGATACATTTACTGTGTCCTTGCAGACGTTGGAGGATTTGGTCTTTGCTACTGCCAGGTAGGATCCCAAGGTTGTAGGGTTCATCATGGATAAGGTCGTGCGGGTTTGGGTGTTCCGGATTATAATCAGGTTGTACGATTCGGTGAAGTATTCCCATCTGGGGGCATTCGGTGTGCATGTAGGCCTGCATCAGCATATTAGTAAAATTCCCCCTGCGAGGGATGAAGTGGTTCGGCCAAACACACAGGTCATTACGGGTTGCCTTGAGTATCCGGTGATGTCTCTCCCCAAATTTGAATATTTTTTCTGTGTCGACATATGGTCCACCGAGGTAGGCATTGATGGCGTGCACTTGGCAGTGGCATCGAATTTGTTTCTCAATGTATGGTAGGATAGCACTCAGGGTTGGGTCTAAGGCAACATCTCCCATGTCGCAGTCCATTCGTGTGTTTGGGGGGGAGGTGCGTTGGGGTGAGCTGGTGTCCTCCATCATGGTATATTCCATGTTGGTTAGCGTAGGCATTGAGTTCGGAGGGGTTGTATCTTTGGTAACAGCCGACGCATTTCCAAGCTGGAATTGGGGGTCCAAAAACCTCATGTCTGCGCTCTCATCTTTAAGGATGAGGATTTGCCCATATATGGCCTGCCAGGCGCCCGGTGTGGAGTCCAAGGGGATAGGCGAGAGGTTTTCTGAGTCTATCCAATACCAGGTGTTATGGTATTGTTTGAGGCAGCCGGCATGTCCATATGCGGTTGGGAGGGGGGTGGTAAAGTGCAAGATACATTTATTATGTCCTTGTAGACGTTCCAGGATTTGTTTTTTGCTGCTACCAGGTAGGATTCCAAAGTTGTAGGACTCATCAGAGGAAAGGTTGTGGGGATTGGTGTGTTCAGGGTTATAATCGGGTTGTGCAATTTGGTGGAGTATGCCCATCTGGGGGCATTCAGTGTGCATGTAGGCCTGCATCAGCAAATTTGAAAAATTTCCCGCTGGGGTGAAGTGAAGCGGCCTAACACCCAGGTCGCTACGGGTTGCTTTGAGTATTTGGTGATGTCTCTCCCCAAATTTGATAATTTCCCCTGTGTTGACATGTGGTCCACCGAGGTAGGCATTGATGGCGTGCACTTGGCAGTGGCTTGAGATTTGTTTCTCAATGTATGGTAGGATAGTGCTGAGGGCCGGGTTTGTGGGCTGGCCTTGCTGAGGGGGGGTGCGCTTTCCTCCTCTACATGTCGGGTCATGGGGGGGCTGGAGACAGGCATCGAATGCGTATTTTTGAATAAGTTTGTCCCTAATACAGGTGGGGGCCAGGAGACGTTCTTTATTTTTTGTGTGCGTTGCACCGAGGCACCGTCTCTGTAAGGAGACCCTGTAGGCCATCCAGTGTAGCCACGGAAGAATGTTCCAAAGGAGCCACCAAATCAACCGAGTTGATTCCGAATCAAGGGGGGGTGTGTGCCACGTATCCCAGGACAGAGTCAAGTTAATGGCTTTAGTGGTACTATTTGGGATGGGAGAGGTAGGCATGGGGCTGATGTGGTACTGGGGGGTAGTACACTCTATTACAAATTGAGGTGCCAAGAGGGGTCTCATATATATATCATACCAGGTAGAGATCCTTCTAAGAACTATTTGGTCCGCCAAGATTTTAAAAAGCAAGATCGCATGAAGGCGGGTGCGGATATCATGAGGGAGAGTAGGCCAGGCTGGGACAGTGCCTGTTCTCCATGAAGGTTGGCATCCCTGCTTGCAAGTGGTGGGGGAGGGCGTGGCTTGGGGTGCAAGGTCCTTCATCTCCTGGAGCCTCCCCTCCCACTGGGCTGCCATGCTCCATGGGGGTGTCGTGAGCCCAGGGCCATCTGGAACGGGTGGGGGAGGGTGAAGGAGGGGGGTGGGGGGGGTCATGAGCAAGATCAGGGTTGTTTGAAGACGGGTGCGGATGGGTGCAGATGGGTGGTTATACATGGGCAGATGGGCAAAGGGGTGTTTGCAGGTGAGCATAGGGGTGTTTGCAAGTGGGCAGGTGTGTATGTGTAAATCAGCCCAGGGGTGTTTGAATTTGGACAAGGTTGGGTAGGAGGGTGCTAGAGTGGTTAGGTGGGTGCGAAGTGGTTTGGGGCGTGGGTTTTTGGGTAGGTGGATTTTAGTGGGAGGGGGGTCATTTACCTGGTTTTGCCTGGTTCCCCCTTGCGAGGGTGGGGGAGGGTGCTTCGGTCCCCCCTCCATCTTTCTGTTGGCAGCAGATGGGTTGGGCCCTCGGGTTGGGTTAGAGGCCTTGGGGAGAGCTAACAGCTTCATCCATGAGCTGGAGGAGGTTGGAGGGGAGGCCTACTAGGGTCTCCTCTTCCTCCGCAGCAGGTGGTGCCTCAGCAGGGTCGGCATCAGGGATGGCCATGACCATGGCCACGTAAGACATCACTGATGTGTAGTTCAGAAACTGGGCAGGAACCGAATCCATGGCCTCCCACGTTCGGAAGTTACCAAGCGCCCTAATTGCCACGAGGGAGAGGATCTTGCACACCGTGGTGGAGTACTTGGTCTGGACACTTTCTTGCATCAATCTCCTGCGCTCATGAGTTATCAATCCACTCATTTCGGCATCTCCCGAGCTGATTTCTGTGGTGTAGCTGGACCCGTTGTGTTGGTAGACGAGGGTAGAGGGGAAGGCGTTCTGCACCAAGGTGGCTAGCTTGGGCGTGGCAAGCGTGATAATCCACCGCTCCTGCTGGAGCTGGGTTTTTTGCCTCGTAGTGAGGAGGGTGTAGGGAATCCCCCTCGGGGTGTAGACGTGGTGCAAGGGGGGGAGGTTGGTTTCCTCCATTGTCTGGATGCACCGTGGGATGATTTTGTACGGCAGGGAGCCGGACGTGCCGTTCAAGGCATTGGTGAGTTGGGGTTCCCAATTCTCTTTGGCCCAGCCATCCAAGCACTTGACTGTCCACGTCTCAAGCTGGGTGGTCATGGCCTTGAGCATGGCATTCAGGTGAGCTGAGTCCCATTGGAGCTGCCCATGGGCAAGCCTAAGGCTGACAGACCTTTCGATGGCCTCGGGTGGGGGTTCAGGGGCGGTGAGATAGATCTCCCCACAATCTGGTATGGTGATGTGGATGGGGAGAGCCCGCATCAATTCTGCTTTGTGCTCGTCATTCTCGCAGTACAAGTTGACGCAGTCAGCATTGCTGTTGTAGCCTACGTTGAAGTTCAACAACTGAAGAAGAGGGTGGCGGAGAACATCATGGGCCCTCTGCACAACCTCAGTGAGGGCTAGCAGGTGTAGAGGGAACTGAGTTCCAGGGTATCCATGGGCAGGGAGGAGGAGCTCAAGGTCCTTCAAGACATGATCCTCATCGTAGTCCGCATCCTTATTGATGGGGGCGTTGGGGCTTAGGATGGGGGTATGGGCCCCTCTGGGAGGTTCTTGACCCACCGTAGTGGGGGGCTCGAGAAGAGTGGAAGTGGAGGTCTCCATGCCAACTTCCCCTGTTTTGTTCTTAGCTTTGGGAGGGAGCTCAAGGTTCTCAGACTCAGCAAGGTTCCTCTTCCTCCTGTCCTCTTGAGTGTTCTCGGGGCTGGGAGTATCAGTGGGGTGGTTGCCCTTGTGATGGAAGGCTTTGGCGTACAGGCCATGCATGAGAAGGGTGGGATAGACCAGGTACAAGACGAGGGCTCTCATGCACAACCTGACGTTGTCTTCAGGTCGGGTTGTCCCCCCTGTGTCCACGTAGTCGTCTCTTGAGAGAGATTAGTGGCGACCCTAACTCTCACGGCGAAGGCAGTCCGAGGGTTGTGACTAAAGTAGGGGGCTCCCTTGACAATCTGTCTCTTCTTGTCGAGGACCGCGAACCTGCCAAGGTTTGTGGATGCTGATTGAACGAAGTGTGCCAATCTCTCAGACTTCAGCTGCACTGTGACGCAGTAGTGGGGGAAGTCATGGGACTTGCCGTGGTATCCAATAGTGACATCGGTGCATGATATGGTTTGGGCAAGGTCCTCCTCCATGAGCTTGTTGAGGACGTGAGAGATGTAGTCGGAGTTGTGGTAGTCCGCTGATAGTGGGATGCAGCCCGCTGCGTACGAATTCAGCTTTAGGAACTTAAGTTGACAGTATGGGAGTCATGGGGGGAGTTCTGGATGCCGGTCAAGAAGGCGTGGTGTCCCACCCTCATACCAAAAGTGTCGAAGTGGTCCATGTGACTTAGGTCTTGCGAGACCGTGGAACTGGGGTCGGGCGCTACACCATTTTTTATGTTGAGAGCCAGAATCTTCGCCAGCTTGCTGGGCTTGTTACTTCGGCATGGCAGAAGGGTGAAGTGGCTGTTGGTCCACAGGTACTTCTTTTTTGCTTTACTTCCCAGCTTTATGAGGGGGTCCCCTATAGATTTGGAGGGTTTGGAGTGGGATTGGTTAAGGGGGGTGTTCGCGTGCCAGGGGGTTGAGGTGAGGGCCTTGGGATAGGGCCTTATGGTTACGTCATCTTGCGGAGGATATGGGGAGGAGGTCTCTTGATACAGGCATAGATTAGGGCAGGAAGTCCCTCTGTTGTGACATAGGTTGGGGGTGGTAGGTTGTTGGTTGAGGCATAGGTTGGGGGTGGTAGACTCAGGGGACAGGCATAGGGTGGGGGTGGTAGACTCAAGGTAGAGGCATAGGGTGGGGGTGGTAGACTCGGGGTAGAGGCATAGGGTGGGGGAGGTAGACTCGGGGTAGAGGCATAGGGTGGGGGTGGTAGACTCGGGGTAGAGGCATAGGGTGGGGGGTGGTAGACTCGGGTAGAGGCATAGGGTGGGGGTGGTAGACTCGGGTAGAGGCATAGGGTGGGGGTGGTAGACTCGGGGTAGAGGCATAGGGTGGGGGGGTGTAGACTCCTGGTGAGTCATGAGGGTGGGGGTGGTAACTCTCGGGGTAGAGCAGAGGGTGGGGGGGTAGACTCGGGGGTAGAGCATAGGGTGGGGGTGGTAGACTCGGGGTAGAGGCATAGGTGGGGGTGGTAGACTCGGGTAGAGCATAGGGTGGGGGTGGGTAGACTCGGGTAGAGGCATAGGGTGGGGTGGTAAGACGCAGGGGTAGAGGATAGGGGGGGGGGGTGGTAGACTAGGGTAGAGGCATCGGGTTGGGGGTGGGGTAGAAACTCAGGGTAGAGGATAGGGAGGGGGTGGTAGACTCAGGGTAGAAGGCATAGTAGGCCGGGGGTGGTAGACTCAGGTAGAGCAGGGTGGTGGTGGTAGACTCAGGGTAGAGGCATAGGTGGGGTGGTAGACTCAGGGTAGAGGCATTTGGTTGGGTGTTTAGACTCAGGGTAGAGGCATAGGTTGGGGGTGGTAGACTCAGGGTAGAGGCATAGGTTGGGGGTGGTAGACTCGGGGTAGAGGCATAGGTTGGGGGTGGCAGACTCAGGGTAGAGGCATAGGCCGGGGGTGGTAGACTCAGGGTAGAGGCATAGGTTGGGGGTGGTAGACTCCGTACCTAGAAAGTACTCAAGTCCACTCAGGCTTTTGAGGAGTCCAAGCCCGCCGTGGCTCTCCATAGTGATGGATCTGAGCAAGTTGAAAGGGGAAAAAACAGATTGAGTGTTGGGTAGTAAACCAGTTGAGGGCATGAAGATGAGATAAAGGGGGCTCTGGCTGCTGGTCGAGAAGGACGTGGGTCTAACATCTCTAGAGTTAAGGTGATGGTTGCATATATGATCAGTGACAGCGGGCAGGCTAGGCAACGACAGCAGTCTCGTGTTGTCGGCGGCCATTTGTAACGGTCCAGGGATGATGATAATAATTATTGATGGTATGTGGCAGGCAGGTAAGATCGTAGCTCCTATGAGTTTGATAGGTAGCTCGAGACTTGTCGTGAGCATGAGGCTGATCGGGGAGTGAGATTTGGAGCCCCGTAGGGCTAGACGCATCGTATTGGTTATGGTTAGTGTTAGGATAGAAAGCAGAAAGGGGCATGTGCTTGTGAGCAGAAGTTGAGTAAGGGAAGAGAGCAGCGTAAGAGGAGAGAGCAGCGTGTTGAGTGAGCATCAGGGTCGTGTTGCTAGGATAGCGGGAGGCACACTGGAGGGAAAATGGGTGGAGAGGAGCGCATTGACTCCTACTATCCGCGTAAATCTGACTCCGCGTAGCTTTGAGGTCGCAGATTGGGGACCAACCTGTGCTTCCGTTCTCCTGGCTATGAAGTCGGTGCGTGGGGTAACAGAGCGCGTGGGGGGTGTTTTCGAAAGTGGATTGGTATTGTCGAGTGGATTTGAAAAACTGGCAGAAAGTAGCAGGGTCCATGAATTGATTGGCGCCGCGAACAGTGGTTGTCAAGGGTCGGCAATAAGAGGCGTTAAGTTCATATGGTGAGTGCTCCAGTTCATATGGTGACTGGCAGCGTCCCGATTTGAAAGAGCAGGTGTCTGTCCTGGAGTCGTGCATGGGGGAAAAGGGGCTTCGTTAGTTAGTTTCTCGATTGCATGGAGCCTTCGCTCCTGGCAGCGACCATCAAGAATGCGCCAGGGATGTGCGCTTCGCATCCCCCCCTGTTGGGAAGTCCAGGGAGAGGCGCATTCTGTCCGGTAGTGCATACTTTCGGCTGCCCAGAGGTGCAGCTCGCTACCAAAGTAACCGTCTACCACCCTGCGACCACAGAAGTTGCTGCGAGTCGCGTCAGATGTTGTAGACGGCGACTTAGATAGCAGCGATGCCTCTGCGAAAGCATGAGCTCCTGTTTGGTTGCTGTTTCGGGAAGAGTTGACCGAAACTGCTTGGAACAGTGAGCAGGTGGAAGCATTCGATAGCGCAGACGCAGGAGAATGCGAATATGCTACGCGAATGCTAAGAAGGAAAATGAGCAGCGAGAAAGTTACATCGGAAGTTCGAATGTTGAAAAAAAGGATGTCGGTATACATGCATATTGGCCGTCTGCTACAATCCTTACAGGGGATAGCCAGATTGGCGTACGCGGGTCCCGTATACCTTACTTCCCTCGTTTAGGGTGCAAATATGTTTCCCATTATTGTGCTACCAAATGGGGGACATAGCAACTGCCACAATTTGCCTGACTCCCTTCAAGGGGGAAAGGAGTCAGCAAGGCTTGCTGACTCCTCTCCCCCCCCAAATAAAAATGTCACGAGCAGGGTTTATTACGGTGCGCATCTGCGATAAGTGCGATCATTACACTTGTTACTTTCTGGCTAGAGCGATTTCAGGTTGGTGGGGGTAGTCAAAGCACCTCAAACCGATAGTATAACAACCGTGGCCTTAGTGGAATCGCACTCAGTGACTGAGCATCTCTAGTTTCGCACAAGCTACCCCCATGTCATCACACCATACAGTGAAGCAAGGGCCAGTCAGGGCAGCGTGGGGAAATATCTGAGCTTATGCTGGCTCAAACGAAAGTTTTGTGCTAGCAGGCCAGCCTTAGCCTGGGCACCTATTCCAGAGCTAAACAGAGGTAGAAGCAAATGTCCAAATCATGTTGTAGCAAATAGTCTAACTATTAAAATCATGCAGTGACAAATATCAAAATTATGCTTTGGTTCCTTTGAAGGACAATATATTGAATACATCCGTGGAATATAATTACTTTTCTTGCCGGAGAAGGCAAGCTGCCAAATTTAAATAGTAGATAGCAGGTAGATAGGTAGTATATGTGAGTGTGGGTGGCTTAAGCTGCATGCCTTGATACACGGGGATGCTGTAATTATAACTTTGTAACAGAATGATGCTAGCTGCAGCAATCCATGTTCTGGTTGTATATAAAATCCTTAGAAAAGGCCCTGGTAACCAGAGAACGCATTGCTTAACACCTTCCTGAGTATGTCAGGTGGCAATCGATGCCAAACGTTGGTAGAGTCAGCAGACACAGGTTAATCATCTCATCTCATTGAAACGTTGGTAGATTCAGCAGACAAAGGTTAATCATCTCATCTCATTGGTATATCATCTCATTGAAAACAAACTGTCCATCATCCAAATTGTGGAACAACTCAAGCAAAATTACTACTGGCCAGACACCAGGATACAACTGTTTGGTGTGCAAAGTTATAAACAGCCACGGTGACTATAGCTAGCTCCGGCTTACGCTATGGTGTCCTTAACTTCACGTCCTGTGAGTAACGGTTCTACACGGATGTAACAATTTCAATTTCAATTATAAACAGCCAACTCAGAGGCAGCACTATCACCAATGCACATAAGTAGTACAGTTATCTCTTGTTACTGCTCACGAGACTCAGAGAAGTGCAAATGGAGACTTGAATGATCCAAGCCTATCTAGTCTCTGCTGACTTGGTGTAGCTAGGATTACCTGGGGTAGCTAGGTACCTGTCACGTTTGGGCAAGTTCCCTCAGCCTATTTGGCCTACCCCTGGACAGTCCCACTGGACTGTGCACTGACAATATGCATACATAGGTAGGGAACAGCAGTATGATATCATGTGATGACGGTGGTCTAGCTAGGCAAAAGTTACCACTCATATATGATATCATATGATATCATACTCGCCTTTGGTCAGCATCATGCGATATATCGGTCTATATAAATAGGTCTAAGGGCACAACGGAAGGACATCCTCATCCAATGTTTTTCTCCCGCTCCGCACAACAAACTGGGCCCTCTCAATGGACACCTCTGGAAGCTTTGCTGGTCCTTTACCTCGCTTGATTAGGGTGCTGCTGTCCGGTGAAGCCTGTGCCTTCTTCTTGCGATATGCTAGCGCTGCCATTGCAGCTGACTTCATTCTACTGCTGCCAGATCCAGATGATGCCAAGAGGTCTGCACTGCGCTCATCCTGTTCATCTACCATCTCAGGAACTGCAGGTGCAGGGATCGCTGAGGCCAGACGATTCGGTGTTGGTTCCTGTATTTGCTCTGTGACAACATCTGCAGCAGGGCTACATGCCTCAACAGAAGGAGACGATTGAGATGGCTGAGCTTCTTCCAGTGAGGCAGCAAGACTATCCAGGGCCAGCAGCTTGGCTTTCGCTTCATCCTCCTTAGCTTTGGCTGCCTGCCTGCTGGCTGTCTTCCGTCTATATTCTTGCACTTGCGCCAACTGCCCAGATAGCTGGCTCCTAGTTGGTACTGAGTGGTCTATGTTAATGTTCTTGGCACTGCGTCCTGCAAAACCAACATTCAAGCATGTGAAGGCATGATACTGAGAAGTCTATGTTAATGATCTTGGCACTGCATGCTGCAAAACCAACATTCAGGCATGTGAAGGCATGTCATTGAGTGGTATATGTTAATGTTATTGGCACTGCACGTCGCAAAACCAACATTCAGGCATGTGAAGGCATGTCCTTAAAAGACAGCTGGGGGTAGGTGTAAGTTGCCACGCAATAGAATGATCAGAACCACTGGATATGGTCGCGAGCTGAATACCAGGTCGTCAATCGGTGTGGTCATGAGGCCTTGAATATGCTGGCATTACCAGGGAAGAAAATAAATATTTTTACATATTAAGACCAATGCACAACCCGTGCACAACACAATAAATGCCTAGCAAAGCTCCATCGTGCCCAGCTGCAGTCCACACACAGGTCTGGCCAGGGAGAAGTGTATTAGTGTGCAAGCGCCTAAGCCCAACTACCACCAGGATTTGTGTGTGCGACGCGTCGCAAATTGTATGACTCGGTTCGACCCCAGTGTGAAATGCTGCCCCCCGAACCCCGCGGAGCGTGGAGCCCGGGGGGCTCATGGGGGGGGGGGGGGGGGGGGGGGGGCATTTCTGACTGGTTTAGCCAGACCCATGCGTCGCCCTGCAGCGACGGAATGGCAACGCATCGCACAAAAAAACAGTACCACCTACCCTGCGCTTTACGGTTACCATGCCGTGCTGTAGCCTCCAGCTCATCACGCATTCTTTGCCTCATAGCTGGTATTTCAAAGAAGATGCGCTTTCGCAAGTAAGCAAACTCCTGCATGCATTAAAATAATGGGGTTTCTATGATCAATAGAAGCCAGTGGCTTGCAGAATCTCGGCACACCGGTATAACATTGCCGATACTGCTGTACACCCATGCATGACCTTGCCACATGCTGATATAACATGGCAGATGCTGTTGTACATCCATGCACGACTCAGACACACACCGGTATAATATTGCAGATACTGTTGTACATCCATGCACGACTCAGACACACACCGGTATAACATTGCAGATACTGTTGTATATCCATGCACGACTCAGACACACACCGGTATAACGTTGCAGATACTGTTGTACACCCATGCACGACCCAGCCATCATGCATACCAACACAAGCAATAGCCATCCAGTTTTTCCTTGGTTGCACAGGGCTAGGTTATATCAGATGTGCCCTTTCCTGGTTCCACCCTTATAGACAAACAGTTCTGAGGCCCACAAACACAGGGCAGGGACAGGGAGCTGCACCTTGAACGCCTTGGCAAAGCCTGTTCCTCCGTGCTCCTCTGCATCTTCAGATGTTGGACGTGTACCTCCGTGCGTACTGGCAAATGTGTCGGCCCATGGCTTGATGCGGGACTCCAAGAACCGGAATTCTTTGATAAGAGACTCGAACTCGTCAAGAAGGCCCTGGCGATCGTGGAATGTAGTGAATTGATGATTATGACAGCAGTGTGTTGTTGGATTCTGGCAGTCCATTTGTTGCTCGATGTAAGCATGGAGGACATGACGCGGGCTCTTGAATACACCACATGACTAGGGAATGGCGGTATGATATCATGTCATCATATGATATCATATAATGCCGGCAGTCTGACTAGGCCAAAGTAACCATTAAAATACAAGATCCTATGATGCAATTTGTATCATGCCATATGATATCATACTCGCCTTTGGTCAGTATCATATGATTTGCTGGTCCACATGACCGGCTGGGGTTTCAGGTTGGACGACCTCATGTTTCTCTTTGGAAAATCTCTATCAAATATGTCAGGTGAGAAGCTTGAAGGTCCAAGCAACTACTATCACTCCATCTGTAACTCACTGGCTGATTTAGGAGACAATTGGAAGGCTGAAGTTTCCAATGTGTCTCAGCTGTTGTGTTGCTTGTTCATGGGGTAGCCAATTAGGGACTTGCCCATCCTCAAATAATCAAGATAATTGTACACTCTCCGGCTAGGCTATTAACAAGCCCTGAAAGATTCAGTTGCCATCAAATTGTAAAGATACGACAGAGGACCTGGGATCAAGCACAACTATATAATTGAAGTCTAAAGTTGTTGCACGTTCCTTAGATGTGGGGGGGGAATCCTGGTGAGCTAGAAGAACAATTTCGCAACCCAGCATATCATACTGGTTCAGTCTACTGCATACCTGGATTTGTGCAGGAACCTTGGCCTGCTTCACAGGTTCAGTGTCCCATGCCTCGTCGACTAGATACCCAGGGCCTGGCTTGCTTTCAGCTGTGGCCGGCTGAGTAGACAGACCATCGTCAAGGGCAACGTAGGACACTGTATGTCGGGGCGTGTGGGAGCTTGAAGCTCCACGCTGAATAGTAGGCCCTGTGAGCATGACACAGTCGAGCATTTAATATTCGCAAGCGATAAGGTCGAGTCGGACTTCAGGTGCAGTTCCGAAAGTGCAGAAGTGCAAGCATGGCGCTCGGCATAGTCAACGTCCTAATTCTTCTCTACAACATATGAAGAGTTCAGTTGCGAAGAACTCACTAGGGCAAGTTCCACCGGGCGAAACCCTTACAACAGCTCCAACCCTTGCAAAGGGTGAGCGAAGCGCACTCATCTTGCAATAAGCAATATACGTCGAAAGCGCTGAGAAGCGGTCTCGAAACCAAGGCTCCTCATATCAATGTGATGGGTACAGCTTGGCAACAGTACCGTAGGACGGCGTGGGCGACGACCCCCCGACGTGTGCGTGTGGCTGCAGGAGAGACAAGTGCAAGTGCTCAAAGGCCAAACTTGGATAGGTGGCCCATACAAGCCGAGATGTTTGTTTCTGGTATGTGTACGTAAAAGCATACGATGTGATGGTGAAATCCGCAAGTCATAAGTTGAATTGCAGAAGAAACAAATCGAATTATAATGTGATCCAAATCCAAATCATTTAAATTCAACTTGTAGTTGATCAACAGAAATACAGAACCTTCATCTGAAGAGCCCCATATCTTCAAACTGGGCAAGAGGATAGATATATAGGTGATAATTCGCCTTTTGAGCTTGTTGATACCAAGGCTGTTCAAAACGTTACCCTATCTCAAACACAGTTTTTTGAGGGGCTGTTGTTTTGTTTGGAAACCTACCGGTTGATGTTGGCTGAGGACGTGTAGATATTTAAGTACTGGTACCCTTTAACAACTCAGGTACACGAATATCCCACGAAGGCACACGGGACTTGATTTGAATGTATTATTGCATAGAACGCAGTGACTGCAGACTCGTTGGGTCAGTATCGTTACAGTTGATACAAAGATACTAGCTACTGCGAGGCTAGCATGACGAAGGAGATGGCGACAGTACAGTTAGTACTGCAACAGTAGTGCAAAAGCCGACAGGTGGCTTCGCCACTGTCAGGCAAGCGGTACAGAGCCCGGTTAGGACTCAGACCGGGCGGCACTTTGCCAGCCTAGGAACGACGTATAAGTCGTACTATATCAGTGTATGTTACTGCCGATGACGTCGAGCAGCCTTGGAGGCTTGATCCATGTTACCAAACTCAAGTTCAAGAAGTCACACGGGAAGTCAGACATCTTGTTGTCTGACGAACGTGGGAACGTCCCAGTCAGCCTCGGTCTAAGGCGAGACTGAAGAAAGAGTGGACACGCTTTGCTTAGGCACAGGCGAAAGCCTTGAATACTGCTTGTGGCAGGTGCCCCATGGTAGGAACCCCATAGTTTTGCCATGCAACCCCGAGATTACATCCGTGGAGAGAGACAAACCATTGTGGGATGCCTAATACAACCTTGCTGGTCAACACGAATAGAAATTGAAATTGGAATTGTTACATCCGTGTAATGCAGTCACTCTCTGGACGTGAAATTAAGGACACCACAGCGTAGGCCGGAGCTAGCAGTAGTCAACACGAATGAAAAACAATGACTGCATACAGCCGGCATGCGACACCCAAACAGCCATACCCTAGTAGATTGTTGGTCGGCATTAATGCTGGCAGCCATTATTGACCTGGTAGATTGGTAGTCGGCATTTGGTACATTCAACATTTGACAGATTTGAATTGGTAGGTTTTGTGTATCGTATCATCCCAGCTGAGATAATTATATTGTAGAATTAAATTATCACTGTAGCACGAACTCAGGGTACCCGTTGATTAAACGATTGTTTGGGTTTCAGTTCATCAGTGCCTTTTATTTTTAAGCCCTTCCTATACGGTTGGGCAAGTCCCTTTAGCCTATTGGGCCTACCCTTGGACTGTAACATACTTACATACACACATACTGATCGGTAGTCAGCATTTTGTAGGCAGCATTCATGCTGGCAGCCATGGACCCAGAAGATTGGTAGTCAGCAATACTACTGGTAGTCAGCATTTATATGACCTGGGCAAGTCTTTAAACCGCCTAATCCGCTTAGTGTGCTCCCTGTTTTCAGCATGAATTGCGGTGCTCTCACGCGTTTTATGACTTGGTGACTACTTATGTACTTCCTTAGAACTATCGGCTCTGCCAGCTTCCTGTAGTGACAGCTTCCCGTAGACTGTGTCATCCTTTGAGTGACTCAGTGACAGCTTCCTGTTGGCTGCGTCACCGGTCTTGCCTGTACCCTGTTAGGTTCCTGGCTGCCGCCCCCTTTCACCACTGGTGCCCCTTTATGGGTCACCTGTGCTAGTAATGCTATTCTCGTCTCCGTGTATAGATTGGCGCGTCTGTTCCGCTGCAACATCTCTGTCCACTCTTCGGAGTGCTTACTAGCTGATAGGTTACTGGGTTCGTCATTACTACCACTGCTTTTCAATGCAACTTCCGCGTGGGCCTCCTGCCGGCTTTGAGAAACTCAATGAACACAATGGGATTTCTTGGTCGCGCGGCATGAGCAGCGTCATTATTAGCAATGGCTGCGACCTTATTCTTCCTCCGAAGTTTCGGGTTCCTACTGATTGGCTTGATGATTGCGCGCCAGCGGCCTCTGCTGCCGGAGAGGAGTCTCCTTCCGCCATCGTGGAAGCCACCCCCCCCAGTCATACCTCCATCTTTCCGACTCCTTCTCCTTTTGTCCAACGCCTCTCTGTTGAGGTTGAGGACGTTCTGATGAATCTTTGCTGTGTTCAGACACAGATCATCAAGTATGCTTCGGGTCCTGTGCCGGCAACTGCCCAGTTTTGGGGTGGCTGCCAGTCTGACGATTACGTGACTGAAGATGAGCAGGAGTTCAAGGACTACTGTGCTGCCAACCGTTCCGACTCTGAGGACTTGCAGAGTGCTAAGAGTGGCGACTTCGGTGGAGCGACTCCGACTACTGCTACTCGAGTCTTTGAGACTTCTCCTGTTTCGCCAGTGTTTGAGCCTGCTATTCCGTCGGCGCCTCTGCCTACACCTGCACTTCCGCTAGAGCCCCTGCATGCACCTCTGCTTGTGCCACTTCCACCGGTCTACCCGGAGGTGGCCAAGCCGTCTTTGCTGCAACGCTCTGCGTCCTTCACCACCACCAACCCTCTGGAGCGAGGTCTTTCTGGCTACAACACTCGTGCTCGAGAAGCTGCTGCTACGGCTTCCCGCACTTCTGCTGCTGGCCCCTCCATGGAGCCTCCTCCTCCCCCGCCTGTGGATCTGCCCCCTCCAGGGCCCCCACCCCCTCCAGTCTTGACTTCGCGGTCTCACGATTCTTGGGAGCATCTGCTCTCTGGTGGACCTCCTCCTGTGCTCCTGCTGCGGGACTTCCGTCTTGTCCGCCGAGCTCAATCTGATCTCTGGATGGCATCTTGTACGGTAGGATGGATTATCACGCCACTCAGGCTAATGTTAATCTCAAGGGTCGTGTTCGACGTGTGATGGCATTCACTGAGCTAGGTCTCAAGTGCCGGTCTTTTTTAGGGCCTGTTCCGGGGGGGATTAGATATCCGCCTGCTAATGGGGTTACGTTTGGTGGTGTGGGGCGTAGGAACAATGATCTGAAGGGTTACCAGTGGTTGAAGGTTCCCCGTCCTCTCTGTCCTGTAGAGCCTGATTTCGAGCTGGTAGTGAGTTTTGCGCGGTCCCTGCCTGAGGTTAGGAACATAGATGACCAGCGCGCGTATGACGCTGGTCTTGCGGCTGAGTATTTTCTGTCTGTTCGTAAGTCTTTAGCATCTCTCTCCCCTGCTCCTGCTGCTGGAACTTCGGCCTCTCATGGTGAGTCTCGTGTAGATCCTGCACTGTTGGGTTTTAGTGCTCTGCCCCTGGACCGTCAGGAGTTCATGTGTCTCACCATGATGCTTGCGAACATGACGGATGCGATGGTCAAGGTATATCAGGACTTCGCCACTCCTCGGGATATCTTTTTGCATATCCGGAGACAGCAGTCTGATGCCCTTGCCGCTCGTGTCCCTCTCATGCTCGTCGAGCTTCAACGTGCGTCCATGGACAATTCTGAGCCTGTGGATGATTTCTTTCGCAGGGTCCGCGGTTTGTGCACTGACCTCCGCAGTGCTGGGTATCCACAGACTCAGCGTCATGCCATGTACACTATTGTTCAGGGTATCACTCACCCCCGCTTCGACTCTCTGCGGCTCCAATTTGGTACGTTACTGTATCAGAAGCTGCCTGTTGATTACTGGACCTGTCTTGCAGCATATAGGTCGTTAGATTTCTTGAATGTGTCTCTCCCCAAGTCGGATCCCAGGCATCCTGGTTGGTCCCGCGACCCTCCCCATGTCCCTGCCAATGCTGCTTTCCAGCGTGGCCGGGGGCCTGGTGCTCAGGGTTCCGGGGCTACCAAGAGGCGCCTGGATTGCGCTTGGGGCCCCTGTCCTTCCAAAACGACCCACACGGAGGAACGTTGCTGGACGAAGCATCCGCACCTGCGAAAGACCAAGGCTGGTGTACCGGGCAGTGAACCCGTGCCCATTGCCTTGGCCCTTCCAGGTTCGCTGACTCGTAAGCAGATGTCCTCCTTGCAGGCTCAGATTGACGGGTACGCCATGTCCAAGAACTAGGAGGTACGCTCTGTCCCATTCTCTTGCACTACGAAGTTCTCTAACGTGTGTAGGCCTAGTCTTTCTGAGGGTGTCTGGCATGTGGACTCTGGAGCTGGAATGTCCATCACAGGTGATAAGTCTTTGTTCACTGTGTATAGGGCTTCTGCAAATGGTCCTGCAGTTCGATTTGGTGATGGGGTGATTCAACGGTCAGAAGGTATGGGATCCATTGTGTTGTGTAGGGATTGGTTACCAACATCAATCACTCTAACTGATGTTCTCTACATACCTCACTGTCCGGTGAACCTCCTGTCAGTAAATGCTGTGGCTCATTCTCTCCACTGCCAGGTTTCTTTTGATAGTCTTAGTTGCACTGCCACTCAGGGCTCTTCTGTTCTCTGGTCTTTCCCTGCCTCCAGTGATGGTGTTTACAAGTTTGCATGTAGGCCTTGTCGCACCACCCGTCGCTGTTTCAGAGTTGCTGACGATTATCCGGCGTTTGCACTCGATGTTGATGAGGACGGTGGAGTTGTTATCCCTACCACTCCTGCATGGCTGTGGCATAGGCGGTTGGGTCACCCCGGCTATGATGCCATGCACAACCTTGTCAAGAAAGGTATGGTTAAAAACTTACCCCTCACTCTCGGTCAAGTGCAGAGACTGGCTAAGATCCCTTGTGATGCTTGTCAGAAGGCTAAGGGCAAACGTCTCCCTTTTCCTAAAGAAAGCAAAACCCAGATCCGTGCACCTCTCCAACGGCTTCACTTGGATATCATGGGACCGGTTCATATTAGGGGCCTGCGTGGGGAATTTTATATTCTGTGCCTCACAGACCAATCCACCGGGCGAAACCCTTACAACAGCTCCAACCCTTGCAAAGGGTGAGCGAAGCGCACTCATCTTGCAATAAGCAATATACGTCGAAAGCGCTGCAAAGCGGTCTCGAAACCAAGGCTCCTCATATCAATGTGATGGGTACAGCTTGGCAACAGTACCGTAGGACGGCGTGGGCGACGACCCCCCGACGTGTGCGTGTGGCTGCAGGAGAGACAAGTGCAAGTGCTCAAAGGCCAAACTTGGATAGGTGGCCCATACAAGCCGAGATGTTTGTTTCTGGTATGTGTACGTAAAAGCATACGATGTGATGGTGAAATCCGCAAGTCATAAGTTGAATTGCAGAAGAAACAAATCGAATTATAATGTGATCCAAATCCAAATCATTTAAATTCAACTTGTAGTTGATCAACAGAAATACAGAACCTTCATCTGAAGAGCCCCATATCTTCAAACTGGGCAAGAGGATAGATATATAGGTGATAATTCGCCTTTTGAGCTTGTTGATACCAAGGCTGTTCAAAACGTTACCCTATCTCAAACACAGTTTTTTGAGGGGCTGTTGTTTTGTTTGGAAACCTACCGGTTGATGTTGGCTGAGGACGTGTAGATATTTAAGTACTAGTACCCTTTAACAACTCAGGTACACGAATATCCCACGAAGGCACACGGGACTTGATTTGAATGTATTATTTCATAGAACGCAGTGACTGCAGACTCGTTGGGTCAGTATCGTTACAGTTGATACAAAGATACTAGCTACTGCGAGGCTAGCATGACGAAGGAGATGGCGACAGTACAGTTAGTACTGCAACAGTAGTGCAAAAGCCGACAGGTGGCTTTCGCCACTGTCAGGCAAGCGGTACAGAGCCCGGTTAGGACTCAGACCGGGCGGCACTTTGCCAGCCTAGGAACGACGTATAAGTCGTACTATATCAGTGTATGTTACTGCCGATGACGTCGAGCAGCCTTGGAGGCTTGATCCATGTTACCAAACTCAAGTTCAAGAAGTCACACGGGAAGTCAGACATCTTGTTGTCTGACGAACGTGGGAACGTCCCAGTCAGCCTCGGGCTAAGGCGAGACTGAAGAAAGAGTGGACACGCTTTGCTTAGGCACAGGCGAAAGCCTTGAATACTGCTTGTGGCAGGTGCCCCATGGTAGGAACCCCATAGTTTTGCCATGCAACCCCGAGATTACATCCGTGGAGAGAGACAAACCATTGTGGGACGCCTAATACAACCTTGCTGGTCAACACGAATAGAAATTGAAATTGGAATTGTTACATCCGTGTAATGCAGTCACTCTCTGGACGCGAAATTAAGGACACCACAGCGTAGGCCGGAGCTAGCAGTAGTCAACACGAATGAAAAACAATGACTGCATACAGCCGGCATGCGACACCCAAAACAGCCATTAACCTAGTAGATTGTTGGTCGGCATTAATGCTGGCAGCCATTATTGACCTGGTAGATTGGTAGTCGGCATTTGGTACATTCAACATTTGACAGATTTGGATTGGTAGGTTTTGTGTATCGTATCATCCCAGCTGAGATAATTATATTGTAGAATTAAATTATCACTGTAGCACGAACTCAGGGTACCCGTTGATTAAACGATTGTTTGGGTTTCAGTTCATCAGTGCCTTTTATTTTTAAGCCCTTCCTATACGGTTGGGCAAGTCCCTTTAGCCTATTGGGCCTACCCTTGGACTGTAACATACTTACATACACACATACAGATCGGTAGTCAGCATTTTGTAGGCAGCATTCATGCTGGCAGCCATGGACCCAGAAGATTGGTAGTCAGCAATACTACTGGCAGTCAGCATTTATATGACCTGGGCAAGTCTTTAAACCGCCTAATCCGCTTAGTGTGCTCCCTGTTTTCAGCATGAATTGCGGTGCTCTCACGCGTTTTATGACTTGGTGACTACTTATGTACTTCCTTAGAACTATCGGCTCTGCCAGCTTCCTGTAGTGACAGCTTCCCGTAGACTGTGTCATCCTTTGAGTGACTCAGTGACAGCTTCCTGTTGGCTGCGTCACCGGTCTTGCCTGTACCCTGTTAGGTTCCTGGCTGCTATCAGCTTGGATAACACTCCGGAGAGTGGACTTAGTGTGTGCAGCACGCCAATCTATAAATGCGGAGACGAGAATAATTATTACAAAAGATAGTGGAACCATAAAGGGACACCAGCGGAGGAAAGGGGGGCGGTAGCCTGGAACCTGATCAGGGTACAGGTTAGACAGCGCGTGTCAGAAGAACCGATGACGCAGTCAACAGTAAGCTGACATAGTACTGTCAGGACCGATAGTTCTAAGGAAGTACATAAGTAGTCACCAAGTCATAAAACGCGTGAGAGCACCGCAATTCATGCTGACACTCCACCTATGACACAGGTGACATACAATACTACTTCTCCACCTATGGCACTGGTGACATAGAACTATATGTAACAGATTGAAAAAAAAAAAAAAAAAAAAAAAAAAATCAAAGAACTCCGAAAATTCGAGAGAACTTCAAATGGAAACCCAAAGGTTTATAGGAAGGAATGAAACACGGCAAAAACCAAAATTTGCCAAGTTAGAAAAGGATGAAAACCGAATATCAAAGATGGGTAACAACGGTATAGAAAACCCGATCCGGGAATAGGAACCTAATGCCATACAATGATAACCAAAGAAACCGATGTAACAAAAAAAAAATTATATACCCTAAGAAGAAGCGGTCATCCCAAGCATCCGCATAAACCTCCAGAACACAGCAGGATCAAGGGGCTTGGTGAAGGGGTCAGCACAGTTGTCCTTGGTGTTAACATAGGCAACATCTAGTGAACCGTCCTCCACCAGCTCCTTGATGTAGTGATGAATAACATCAATGTGCTTGCTGCGAGGGAGGAGCTGCCAGTCATTGGCCCATCTCAGAGACCCTATGTTGTCACCCTGAATGGTAACTAAATCACAAGGCAGACCCAGATCCACCCTCAACTTCTTCAACCATTGCACCTCCCTGGCAGCCTGAGACAGGGCCTGATACTCAGCCTCACAAGAGCTAATGGCAACTGTAGGCTGCCTCTTGCTCATCCAGCTCACTAAAAGCACAGATAAAATCATCAACATAGGTTAGGACATAGCTCCACCCACCATTAGAATCCCTCCTAAAATACAGAGCAGGTTCCGCCTTGCACATAATAAAACCATGTGCAACCAAAACCCGCTTGACATCCATACTCCAAGCCCTGGGCGCCTGTTTCAAACCATAAAGGGACTTGATCAGCTTGCACACAAGGGGAACACCGTTAGGACCAAGTACCTTAAAGCCCTCAGGCTGGTGGCAGTACAGGTCCAGACCAGGTTCAAGGGGAGCATTCAGAAATGCAGTCTTGATGTCCAGCTGCCGAACAAACATCTTCCTATGAGTGATGGCAGCCAGGAGCACCCTCAGACCTGCTTTAGAAGAAACGGGGGCATATACATCATGAAAATCCAACCCAGGACGCTGCAGAAAACCACGAACCACAAAACGTGCCTTGAAGCGAATAGAACCATCAACCCCAACCTTCTTCACAAATAACCACCTGCCAGACAGGACCCTCTGTTTAGGAGGCAGTGGAGTGAGCGCCCAAGTGCCATGGGCATGTAGGGACGCCATCTCATCCTTCATAGCAAGGAGCCATTGATCCCTGTCAGGGCTGGTGGGAAGCATGGCAGCTTTGAAGGTCAGTTCAGTGGAAGTGGAAATGTATGCTCCCACGTACAAGCAGTGTACTTGTACATGAGCAGCGGGGATATCAGCAGTATCAGCAGTAACCGGTAGTATAGCCCCCAGCGCAGAACTACTGCCTGGTTGAACAGGGCCGGCCTTATTTGCCTCTATATCAACGAAGCCTGGGTCGACCGGAACACCCCAGCCATACGCAGTATCGGAACCCGACCAGTGTTCCAGATCATCACTTGCACTATCGGCAACGGCTACTTCATCACATGGCCTTGACCCGAGTAATCCACCAGGGACGACAGGAGGCGTCTGAATGAACGACACCCGCGAGTCATCCGAGGTGGTCGGAGGTTGGCGACTATTAGTCAATGGACCTGATCCAGGTACCACTATGATCGAAGGCTGTCGTAATCCTAAATCTTCACCGACGAAATGTGGCGCAGAGGAGGGCCTGGCGACCCCCTGCGATTCGGCTAAGATTTTATCTGAAAGAACTGCAGAATCTCGCCCGCCCAGTGCCTTCACACACAATACAGCACCATCAGCCCCTGACCTGGGACGCAAGGTCATCCCATGATCAGGGCAGCGGTCGACAATTGGGGTTAGCAAAGGGTCAAGGGAATTAACCGTAGGCACAGGCATATGTCCGTTGATAGCGGCAGGGATGCGAGAGACATACGGCGACCCGTCATAGGGAGATAGCCCAGGAATACAGTTATGATCAAACTGCTCATAGAAGAGTACATCACGACTCTCTACTACCTGGCGCAACTTAGGAACCCAAACAAAATAACCCTTACTCACCAGGGAATACCCAACCAGTCTACCAGATAACGCCCTTTCGTCCAGCTTGTTGCGCTTCTTCCCATTGACTAACGTAACGTAGCAAGGGCATCCGAACACGCGCAACATCGACACATCAGGCTGAACCCCAAAGAAAAGCTCATGAGGAGTCTTATCTCCCTGATTGGGCAAGCGATTACGAAGGTAACACGCAGCTAGGAAGGCATAGGGCCAGAAAGACTTAGTTAGCTTTGACTCCAGGTGGATGCTCCTAGCTATAGACTGTAAGACCCCATTGTACCTCTCCACAGTTGCATTCTGCTGTGCAGTGTATGCCAAAGATAACTCATGCACTGCCCCAACCGATATCAGCCAATCCTCAAACCACTTTACTATAAACTCCTTAGCCCTGTCAGACCTCAGGCACTTAAAGGCAAATCCGTGCAGCTGATTCATCCATCTGAGGATGATAGTCTGAACTGCTAAGGGAGCTTCATCCCTGGTCCTCAAGCACAACACTTCAGCATAGCCAGAGTGTTGGTCTGTGAGGCACAGAATATAAAACTCCCCACGCAGACCTCTAATATGAACTGGCCCCATGATGTCCAAGTGAAGGCGTTGGAGAGGTGCATTGATCGGAGTAGTGCTTGCTTTAGGAAAAGGGAGACGTTTGCCCTTAGCCTTTTGACAAGCATCACAAGGGATCTTAGCCAGTTTTTGGACCTGGTTGAGTGAGAGGGGTAAGTTCTTAACCATACCCTTCTTGACAAGTCTGTGCATGGCATCATAGCCGGGGTGACCCAGCCGCCTATGCCACAGCCATTCAGGAGTGATAGGGATAACAACTCCACCGTCCTCATCAACATCAAGTGCAAAAGCTGGGTAATTGTCAGCACCAAACGAACAGCCACTGGTGGTGTAACAAGGCCTACATGCAAACTTGTAAACACCATCACTGGAGGCAGGGAAGGACCAGAGAATAGAAGAGCCCTGAGTGGCAGTGCAACTAATACTATCAAAAGAAATCTTGCAGTGGAGAGAATGAGCCACAGCATTTACTGACAGGAGGTTCACCGGACAGTGAGGTATGTAGAGAACATTAGTTAGAATGATTGGTGTTGGTAACCAATCACTACATAACTCAATGGATCCCTTACCTACTGCCCGTTGAACCACACCATCACCAAATCGAACTGATGGCAGATTCAGTGGAACATCAAACACAGTGAACAAAGATCTATCACCTGTGATGGACATTCCAGCTCCAGAATCCACATGCCAGACCCCCTCAGACAGGCTCGGACTACACACATTTGAGAACCTAGAGGTGCAGGAGAATAGGACAGGGCTTACCTGCTACTTCTGCATAGCAAACCCATCAATTTGAGCCTGCAAGGAAGACAATTGCTTTGGAGTAAGGTGACCTGGAAGGGCCAGGTTAGCAGGCAACGGTGAAGGAAGCGTTGGTTCTGCACGACCAGGGACCCTTCGCAGGGCAGGGAACTTCGTCCAGCAACGGTCCTCCGAGTGACCATCCTTGTGGGGGCATGGTCCCCAGGTGCATTCCAGGCGCCTCTTGTTCGACCCAGAACCACCACCAGTCTTCTGCCGCCGCTGAAATGCAGCATTAGCAGGAAACTGAGGAGCGGTCCGGGACCAACCAGGATGCCTGGAATCCGACTGAGGGAGCGCTATGTTAAGAATATCTAGCTGCCTATATTCCTCTAGACAGGACCAGTACTCAACAGGTTGCTGGTTGTATATCAGGATACATACTTAATCCGCAGCGTTTCGAACCGGGGCAGACTCGCACCTTGAACTATAATGCCCATGGCGTGACGCTGAGTCTGCGGAAACCCAGCACTGCGCAGGTCAGTGCACATACCGCGAACCCGACGAAAGAAAGCGTCAACCTGCTCATGAGTGCCCATGGCCGAAGCATGATACTCCTTCAGCAAGAGAGGGACACGCGAGGCAAGGGCATCGGACTGCTGCCTCCGGATATGCAAAAAGATATCCCGAGGTGAAGCAAAGTCCCTATACACCTTGACTAGGGCATCCGTCATGTTGGCAAGCATCATGGATAAGATCATGAACTCTTGGCGGGGTAGGGTAAGCGCACTGAAACCCAACAGTGCAGGATCGACACTAGACTCACCATGAGAGGCCGAATTTCCAGCAGCAGGAGGAGCACACCGAGGAGCTAAAGACTCACGAATCGCCAGAAAATACTCAGCAGCAAGACCAGCGTCATAAGCGCGCTGGTCATCTAAGTTCCTGATGAGATCTAGGGAACGCGCAACACGCACAATGAGCTCGAAATCAGGACGAACAGGACAGAAAGGGAGTGGCACCTTAACAAACTGGTAACCTCGCAGGTCACTGTTCCTACGCCCAACCCCTCCAGAGGTCACACCATTAGCAGGAGGGTAGTTAATCCCTGGCATAACAGGTCCCAGAAAAGCCCGACACTCTAGACCTAGCTCAGAATAAGCCATCACACGCCTAGGCCTAGGGCGACCCTTGCTATCAACCATAGCCTGAGTGGCAGTCATATCCAGCCTACCGTACAGAGTGCGGTCCAAGGATTCCCCAGCATGTTGAGCTTGGCGGATAAGACGGCATTCCTGCAGGGATAGACGCAGAGGATGTCCGCCATCGAGCAGATGCTCCCAGGAGTCGCATGACAGCGAAGGAGGCACATATGGCGGAGGGCCAGGAGCAGGGGGCTGCTCCACAGGCGGAGGGGGGGGTGGAGGGGGCTCCTGCGAAGGGCCAGCAAAGGATGCGCGGCCAGCAGCAGCAGCAGAAGCCTCTCGAGCACGAGTATTGTAGCCAGACAGACCTCGGTCCGGAGGCAAGGTGAAAGACGCAGACTTCTGCATCAAAGACGGCCTGGCCACCTCCGGGTGGACAGGTGGAAGGGGCGCAAGCAGAGGCGCAGAGACTGGATCAGGCTTAAACTCCGGGGAAGGCGCAAGAGCAGGTGCCGACAGAGGCTCATACACAGGAGAGACGGTAGAATTGAACACTCGAGTAGCTGTGGAAGGAGTGACTCCACCGAAGTCACCACTCATAGCACTCTGCAGATCTTCATCACCATCATCAGAGTCATCAGCATAGCCATCTGCACGGCGATGACGAGCAAGTTCTTGATAGTCGTAGTCAAAACGGGCATCAGGAGGTGGAGGCGCCCCTGCGTACTGGATAATCTGAGTGGAAACACAGCAGAGTCGCATCAGAACGTCCTCAATCTCAGGAGAGAGACGTCGGACAGTAGCAGAAGGAGCCGTAAAGGTGGAGGATTGATTGGGGGGGGTCACTTCCACGATGGCGGAAGGACTCTCATGACCGCTAGCAGAGGCAGCTGGTGCACAGACGTCTAGCCAATCATCAAGAGGACCCGGGTCCTCCTTAGGAAGGACACGGTCGCAGCCATTGCTTATAATGACACTGCGCATCCCGCGCGTCCAAGATTCTCCATTCTTGTCGTGGAGTTTCTCAAAATTAGCGGGAGGCCCTCGCGGAAGTTGCATCGCAAAGCAGTGGTAGTAAATGAGGGACCGTATAACCTATCAGCTTGGATAACACTCCGGAGAGTGGACTTAGTGTGTGCAGCACGCCAATCTATAAATGCGGAGACGAGAATAATTATTACAAAAGATAGTGGAACCATAAAGGGACACCAGCGGAGGAAAGGGGGGCGGTAGCCTGGAACCTGATCAGGGTACAGGTTAGACAGCGCGTGTCAGAAGAACCGATGACGCAGTCAACAGTAAGCTGACATAGTACTGTCAGGACCGATAGTTCTAAGGAAGTACATAAGTAGTCACCAAGTCATAAAACGCGTGAGAGCACCGCAATTCATGCTGACAGCTGCCGCCCCCTTTCACCACTGGTGCCCCTTTATGGGTCACCTGTGCTTGTAATGCTATTCTCGTCTCCGTGTATAGATTGGCGCGTCTGTTCCGCTGCAACATCTCTGTCCACTCTTCGGAGTGCTTACTAGCTGATAGGTTACTGGGTTCGTCATTACTACCACTGCTTTTCAATGAAACTTCCGCGTGGGCCTCCTGCCGGCTTTGAGAAACTCAATGAACACAATGGGATTTCTTGGTCGCGCGGCATGAGCAGCGTCATTATTAGCAATGGCTGCGACCTCATTCTTCCTCCGAAGTTTCGGGTTCCTACTGATTGGCTTGATGATTGCGCGCCAGCGGCCTCTGCTGCCGGAGAGGAGTCACCTTCCGCCATCGTGGAAGCCACCCCCCCCCAGTCATACCTCCATCTTTCCGACTCCTTCTCCTTTTGTCCAACGCCTCTCTGTTGAGGTTGAGGACGTTCTGATGAATCTTTGCTGTGTCCAGACACAGATCATCAAGTATGCTTCGGGTCCTGTGCCGGCAACTGCCCAGTTTTGGGGTGGCTGCCAGTCTGACGATTACCTGACTGAAGATGAGCAGGAGTTCAAGGACTACTGTGCTGCCAACCGTTCCGACTCTGAGGACTTGCAGAGTGCTAAGAGTGGCGACTTCGGTGGAGCGACTCCGACTACTGCTACTCGAGTCTAAGAGACTTCTCCTGTTTCGCCAGTGTTTGAGCCTGCTATTCCGTCGGCGCCTCTGCCTACACCTGCACTTCCGCTAGAGCCCCTGCATGCACCTCTGCTTGTGCCACTTCCACCGGTCTACCCGGAGGTGGCCAAGCCGTCTTTGCTGCAACGCTCTGCGTCCTTCACCACCACCAACCCTCTGGAGCGAGGTCTTTCTGGCTACAACACTCGTGCTCGAGAAGCTGCTGCTACGGCTTCCCGCACTTCTGCTGCTGGCCCCTCCATGGAGCCTCCTCCTCCCCCGCCTGTGGATCTGCCCCCTCCAGGGCCCCCACCCCCTCCAGTCTTGACTTCGCGGTCTCACGATTCTTGGGAGCATCTGCTCTCTGGTGGACCTCCTCCTGTGCTCCTGCTGCGGGACTTCCGTCTTGTCCGCCGAGCTCAATCCGAGCTTGGATCTCTGGATTGCATCTTGTACGGTAGGATGGATTATCACGCCACTCAGGCTAATGTTGATCTCAAGGGTCGTGTTTGACGTGTGATGGCATTCACTGAGCTAGGTCTCAAGTGCCGGTCTTTTCTAGGGCCTGTTCCGGAGGGGATTAGATATCCGCCTGCTAATGGGGTTACGTTTGGTGGTGTGGGGCGTAGGAACAATGATCTGAAGGGTTACCAGTGGTTGAAGGTTCCCCGTCCTCTCTGTCCTGTAGAGCCTGATTTCGAGCTGGTAGAGAGTTTTGGTTTATCGTCTGGGTATCTCACGGGGGGACTTGGAATTGCCATACGGTAAGCAACCCAGAGTTGGCTGCAGAACCATGTACCGGTAAAAATTCAAATAAATAAAAAACTGCTGGCAGCTAGATGTGTTAGTCAGCATTTATATAAGGTGTGGATTCCTTCATCCTACACCCTAGGAGCATATAATATAACATGGGAATAGCTAAAGGCGGAAGGCTTGCAATATTGAATCTATCGCCTGAATGTACATGTTGGATCATTGGATGTTCTGATGTTGACTACAATGGCTCCAAGTCAGGATATGCAAACAGATTCACGCTGATAAGGCCATGTTTTATGGGTCTAGGGCTAGCGCACAAGACCCACCCTCTGAGGCAAAAATCCTTTGTGTGAAAAACAAAACTGAAGTTGAATAGAACCAGTCAGGCCCAGCGCTTGCAGATTGGAACATGCTGGTAAGGATGACGTATTCAAAGCAGCCAACAATCTCAAGTCATGCAAGTGTTGAAGATCATATTGAGGTGGGTAAGGTCGTTTTCACTTATCTGGCTAAGCACCGACTGGCATACTTGAACACATCCGGTTATTCCGATATGTATATGTTCCCCCATAAGGCTATCAGGCATAAGGAGCTTTTGCCACCTGCAACTCACGGACAAGGCTGTGCAGGGTTTTGAGCCCCTCACCGCGTTTCGCGCAGTTATTTCAATTCCCTGTGGGCGCAGAGCGCAGTTTTTGCGCTTTTTGCACTAAAAAGCGCTGGCCAATTTGACGTTTGTGTGCTTTAAGCGCTGTCCAATTTGGCAAGAAGTAGTACCCTAAGGCTGTGATGTCCTGAAGTTGTGGACATGTCGAAAGATTCACGGTTTGCTGATTGCTTCATGGCTGTCACTTCTGTCAGATCTTGAAGCTGTGGACTACCTGACAGATCCAGGTCATGCAGGTTGACACATGCTGACAAGGCTGTGATGTCCTGAAGTTGTGGACACCTAAGCTGATTAACAGTCTGCAGATTGCTACATGCTTTTTGCATATTTTAGGAGGGGCAATAATTCGAACTGAATCCTCCGGGTCGCTGGTTTGTGTCGAGAAACCCACCTCCTGTGGTGAAAGTCCTTTCACAGCTTTAAAAATAAATGCAGGTTGACGCACGCTTGCTGACACGCCTGTGATGTCCTGAATTTGTGACAACTCCAGAATGTGCAAATTAAGACAAGCTGACAAGGATGTAGGGAAAGGCTAAGTGAGTTAATATCAGTGAATGAATAATATTAGTGAATGCCCTGGTGAATGTTAGTTAATATTACACGGACGAGACGCCTCTACAGAAATTTTGATTGATTAGAAAAGCTAATATCATTGTGACACTTTAATAACATTTTCTTATATTAGTTTTTCAAGCACTTAAATTAGTTGCCGTTCCCCACGCCGTTCCCTATATATATGTATTCGAGGTCCTTGATGTTTTTGTGCCACGCTGCACGGTGTGGAAGTGAGACCCAGCCATGGCCTGTCCCACCAACTCTTGCATGCCTGGGTGCCCGACCGACATGCTCCAGAAGAGTGGCCAAGTCTCAGCGCCCGCGGCGGGGATTGGGAGCGCCTGACGCGGGGCCCCTTTCGGCATTATATAATAATGTAACAAAAGCGAGACCTTGGGGTGGCCCCTGGTGGGTGGCCCGGCCGGCCTGCTCCAGAAGAGTGGCCGAAGACCCGAAGCAGGGGACGGGTGAAGCCGCGCGCGTGCCCGCGTGTGTAATGTGATGGGCATGCTTACCCCTGGGCATGCTCCAGAAGAGTGGCAAAAAAACCCGCGGCAGGGTGGCAGGGTGCACCCGCACCCGCACCCGCGAGCCGCGCGCGGGCCCGCGGGTGTCACTAATGCTGTTGCTGGCATGTAGGGTAGTTATGGCGGTTGACGGCATCTGGAATGGGTATATATATTGATTAGCTGCGAATCTGGTATTCCAGTAATTCAGTCCGAACAACTCCTTGAATCTGCGGCAACAGAAGCGTCAGAAGCGGAAACAGAAGCAGAAGCAGCAAAACAACGACAACAACAGCAGCAGCATGGCCAACCAGCGTGTGCACTTTCTGTCCCTGCCCCTCTTGCTGATCTTCAGCTTGCTGGCAGCTTCCAATGCAACGAAGGTTCGCTCTCCACTTTCTCCACGCACGCCCCGCTCCCCCTTACCTCCTGACGCTGCACGATTGGCTCTAGCGGCCTGCAATGCCGTCAACCTGACCTCTTTCAATGATCGCCTAGCCCAAGTCCAGGAGGTGAGTGCTCTGGAGGCGTGTATCGTAGTTTATTTTACGTCGCCGTCACTTTTGCTCTGGCTTGCGCACGAATACATGCGGCAGTCGTATTACGTTTGCTTGCGTAAGTGATAGATTCGCGAGCCAGAGCAAACATCGGATAATAATAGCACCTCGATGTGCCTTCAAATGCCGCGCAACACTTCGAATACGTCTACCCCGCCTTTCTGTGTCAGTGGCATGGTGGATTACCCTTTGCATCCCCCCCCCCCCCCCCCCCCCCCCCCCCCCCCTTCATTGATGGTCACGAGGCTCGCGAGCATGAGGGTGATGACGAGACTCCCACTACCCCCTCGCTGCTCTTTGACATGTGTTATCTAACCTTGCCCCCGCCCCCCATCCCTTTTCCCGCCCCCACTCGCAGAAAGTGAACGCGGCCATGGCTGCGAACACCACCCACTCTACGACAACGACCAAGAAGCGGACTCTGTGGGAGGGCACCATCCCAGGCAACCTTCTTGGCCTTGGCCTGTGGCCTGGATGCAGCTTCTCGGGAGACGAAATCACCACAACTACTCTGAAAGGGCTTAACTACTTTCAGCTCACCGAGCTAGCATCCGAGGCTTTGCCCGTCTGCACGTGGGACGACGACACCAAGGTGGCCTTCTTCGACAGTTCCGTGTCCTTAGCTCTGTCAGACACAGAGGCTTTACAGGCCGTGGTTGACCTCAAAGTGAGTGGATCCTTTTTTAGTTCCACTACTAATTAGTGGGGTCTATGGTACCCTTTTATTTGGCTTCGTAGGGTACATTGTGGGCGGAAAGTGTGCCATATGCTGCCATAAGGATACAGAAAGGGTGCCAAACCACCATCAAATGTGCAGTTGATCCTTTTTTAGTTTGCATAAGCAAACTGGTATTTTGCTCCCGTTTGCCATCGTTGTGCCAACAGGACACTCAGGAGTAGCAGCAGCAGTAGTAGTAGTAGTAGTAGTAGTAGTAGTAGTAGTAGTAGCATCGTCACCACCACCACCATTATCATAATAATATTAGCCTGTGCTGTTCCCATTGTTGGGATTTTTTTTTAAGTTGTGAAAGGACTTTCACCCCAGGAGGTGGCCGGGTGGGTCTCCCGACACAAACCAGCGACCTGGAGGATTCAATTCGAATGGCGTTGCCCCTACCACAATAAAGTAAGTAGGGATGTATTGCTTCGTTGGAAAGCAACTTGGCAGCTTGCACGACAGACACTTTGTGGTGTATGACGTGTATGACATACCCCCATGCATTCACCCCAGACATACCCCAATTCATTCACCAATCGGACACGTTTTCCTCATGTACCACACACTTACTCACTATACATGTAGAAGGGCAGTCTGCTACTAGTCTATATATGGGGGTAGGAGTACATAAGATTCAGTACCGGTACCGGTAACCGGATATCCCAAGTTGCCCTTTTGATATGCCCAACGGTCCAGCACTCCGTTGCATTTTATTATACCTTCCAGGTTGCCAGAATCCTCGCCTTATGCTTTCCACATCGACAGCATCCTCTGATTATTAGGCTAGAGGTGGGGTACCCACCCTTTTCGGTGGAAATCCTCTTATCCCATTAAAAATGCTCCTTTCTGACTCGTCTCTCCTTCCGCCCTCCCCCCCCGTGCACATACAGTACACGGGCCAGTTCTGCAGTATGCCTGGAGTGGATGTTGAGTACGCCAAGCTTGTTGCCAGCATCAGCGGTCTGAACGGCAGCGCCACCATGATTGTAGGAGGCTACGTAAATGCTACGCATGCATGCATCAATACCCTCACTGTTGTGGATGTTGACCTGACATACTCGACTGTCACGACTGTGGCCTCGGTGCCCCCTCTGGACTTGAGCTTGGACCTGAGCAGCAAAGTAGCTTCAAAGCTGAATGACGCATTACCTACAGCCGCAGCCAACATCGAGCAGAAGATCAATACTAATGCTGAGGGCATATTGCTCTGCAATCCTGTCTAGAAGGGCTTGTTCTAAGGGATTTTATTTATATAAGTTTGAGTGCTTTAGTTGGCCACATGTTGCAAGAGTAGAGATACTGGTGCTATCAGCAGTCCTGTTTCATGGCATTTCATTGCCATAGTGTTGTCCTAAGACAAGCTCAATCCACAACTTTCGGGGGATTCTACTAATTATCCTCACATAATCAACAGAATGTTGATAGATGTACCGTTATATTATTCATGCACATAATATGAATCATTATTGTTTCTCTATTAGCGTGGTCATTAATTGATAGTGATAGTGGTTATGGCGTTCTTCTTTGCTCGACCCAGGCCGATGATTGCTATATATATGCCCTTGTTGAAAAACAAAACAAAAATGCGTTTTGTCGTGACGGTCAATTACTGTCAAGCTGCCATCTGCACTGATGTTGTGCTAATGTGCTGTTTTGGTCTCTTCGACACCATGTCCGATTCATCCAAGGCAGTTGCACTGCAGAAGCCGTTGATTCGACAAGGCAGCTGCAGCTAGCGATGTATCCATCTCGGTTGGGTACGAGAGTACTCTCATGTAACAATGCTTTCCAAACAAGTTCCTCTCTACCACGCGCCAGCACCCCTTCAGGACCTGAAGTAACCTCTTGGAGGCACTCAATTCAAGCAAGTTCTTTCATGAGCGCACAACTACAACTGCCTGTACAGTTCCGTTCGGCAGACCACTAGGGGGGCCCAGACACCATGCTATTTTGAACATTAAAACTAACCATAGATTAAACCCGTCTTATACCATAAGTTATACGGTTTTACTGATGTGTATGAGCGAGCAAGGGTGTGGTGTAGTGGTGTTTATGCTACCCATGTTTACTCCCCCTGCAGACGGTGAGCAGCCTGGAGGCTAGTAGACTATGTTATCAAAAATTCAAAATATAACAATATGTACGAGCCTATGAGACTTTCTTTGCTATGGTACGCCTTATTGTTCGTACCATGATAGCCTCGGTTACATACGCGCATGCCCAGCCAGGCTATCTACCCTGGACCGCTGGCCAGCCGCTGATGGTGACCAACCCACCAGCTAGGTCCGTTATATAGTGGCGGGCCCCCATGCCGCCATCTCTAGTCGCTACTTAGGCAGGGAGATCTTCTTCTCTGCTATCTCATCATTGTAAATATACAATGTCATTATCTCCCGTGCCTCTGCTCATCGTCTCTACGAGAAGCTAAGAAACTAAATTCTTGGCCTGGCCATCTTTAAGGTCCACCCCACCCTCACCCCGGATGTTTTGGAGAGGGCTTGTCTTGTGCCAAATATGGCCTGTCTAAGAAAACACAATGCTATTTGCAGGACTGTAATAGTGTGTATACAACCCAGGTATAGGTTATGTAACCTCACTGGAGTCTTGTCAACAAAATGGGGTTATATATGTGAACTGAAGGGGGTATGAAAGCTCAGGATCACAAGGAAGGAAGAATGCTGTGTACCAGGCCTGGATGTAATCCTCATGGGATGAGAGTGGAAAACCTGAGATGCCCAATTATCTCATCCGAGACCTACCTCACAAGGTGGTGCGTAATTTGTATAGATATAGAACTTTCTCCTACTACCTAAAAGTGGAAACCGATAGATGGAAACGTCTAATTGATCCTTGGAAGGATCGAGTGTGTCACCTTCGTGATTTTGGAACAGTTCAAGATGAATACAACGTGGTTTTTGAATGTACTGACGAAGCCTTGCCGAATTCGAGAAGAAAGTATCAGAGCCTGATTTCCAAATAGGAGAGCAAAATGATTCCTCTACATTATCTGATGTGCAAGGGCGAGACAGTCCAGTCTCTTAATACATATGAATGTATAAAGAGACTAGATCATATCTTTTTTGATAGGTATGAATAGGTTATTTTTTGTACTGTTTTTTCGCTTTAGCCCCCTCCGGCCCTTCCAGTGTCTGAAGCCCTTAGTTCTCTCTCCGCCGTCTGTTTGTCCGCCGTCAGTCTGTCCGACAGATGTCCAGGCGTTTGAACGATTCCGACGACCTCCGCCCCCACAATTTTTGCTCATAGTTGGAGTGCGCATGACTATAGTTATCAGCATCGCAGCGGTCAAGATCCTTCGCAAAAGCTGTTCAATGTTTGTAGCTCTATTCGGCTACGAGTAGCTCCTTTCTCCACTACTTTTAAAACTCCCTGCTGGTGACTGCTAAAGCGATTTTCCATGTCGCTTGCAAAATCTTACAACTTGTCGTTCAGAAGAAGAGGAATAAAGAAAAGAATCGAAAAATGGAAAATAAATGAAAAAAGTGATTTGTTCGAGTTTACATTTTCCTGGTAGTAGTGTTTTTACTGCCGAAGACGGCGAGCAGCCAAATTGCTGGCTGAAGCTATGTAACCAAGTTCAAGTTCAAGAAGGGGGTAGCATCATGGGCGCATGTAACCTAACTGGGGTCTAGTAACCACAATGGGATAAGCTCATGGGGTCTTGTAACTTCAAGCTGAATGCGTTGTAAGATGTAGGAAGATGGTTGCTCAGCTAAAGGATTAGGACTTGTATCCTCACTGGGGTCTTGCTACCTCAATGGGGTCATGTGAACTCCCTACCCACCCACCCACCCACATAGACTCTACGACCACCCCTCTCCCCAAACCAATGGGGTAACCTCATGGGTTGCATGCAGCTTTAAGCTGAAGGCTGGGTGAAGGATATACAGAAAATAAGGGGGTGGTTGGCCCCAGTGCAAGCAAACAGGCTGCCCCCCACCCCAAGCCTTGTAATGAGGCGTTCTATGTATTAAATTAATAAAACAAGGGGACACTAAGGTGCTCAGACCTGTACAGACCAATATTTCAAGCACTATTTCTCCTTTGGGCTACTCATGTTATGATACGATATACAGCCGTATCATACCCGACTGCCTGGACCGACCGACCGACCAGGACGGCTTCCTGCCAGGTCCAGCGGCCGGGTTGCCGCCAGGCATTGCCGGGGCGTAGAACCTAACCTACGCCCTGCTATACTCGCAGGCGACTACACGGCTAGTCGGCTCACTTGTAAGACATCTTAATTCCAAATATCAACTCATGGCAGCTCTCAGTCAGCTCCGTTGGCCAGACACTGCGTCAATCCCATAGCTTTCAGCTGCATTATAATGCATGTCATGCCAGCTTCCAGCTGCACTGCCAAGCTTCGGATTAGGCCCAAGGACGCATAGGAGGAGCTGCCTTGAAGCTGCTACACACAGCCGAGAAAGGAAAAAGTGCAACTGAGGCTGAAAATTGTTACGCCTTGCCACAGGGCGTGAGGTTAAAGGAACCTCCATGTTAGCTTGCACTGGAGACGCCTTTCTGTAGGGTTTGCTTTCTCAGACCGCTACCGCGACTGGGCTGGGACAACCGCGCGACAGCACGGAAGATAGGTATTGGCCTCTTTCAAGGCAGCAGGTGGGATTTCGTGACCCTAGCAACAGGTTCGAACCGGCAAACCACTGGGAAAGGCTTTGTGTTGGTTTTGCTTTCGCAGCAGTGTGTGTGGGGTGTGTGTGTGTGGAGTTTGGGTGTTGTGTGGGTTTTGCTTTCGCAGCCCAAAATGAAAACAGTGATCCCAGGCATGTGGCCTGGATCGCAGAATTGCTACTAAGCACAAGGGTTGAAGCTTCCGTCCAGCAGTGCTTTCCAGCTTCTCTTGCTTTCCAGCTTCTCTTGCTTTCCAGCTTCTTTGGCGCATTGCGCTATTGCTTGTCCCCTGTGATTTTGAGGATAGTTGGAGGACCCCCCTATGATATTGTGGAGATTTTGAGGATGGTTGGAAGACCCCCCTATGATATTGTGGAGCTACAAGCTCAGATGTAAAAGCAGTGAATTGTGTTTGCACGTGTTGAAGTACAAACACAATGCACCGTGAGTGGACACAAAACATGACAAGTCCTATGCAGCGTCGCAAGCGACGCGGAAAATTGGCGGAGTGTGTTGGCAACGGAACGAAAGGTGGCAACGATGGAGCTGACCGAAGCGAGTTAGTTACGCGACCGTTGGATGACGTGTCAGGCTTCAAGTTTTTCTTTTTTCGGTTGGACAGACGGACAAATGGGTGAACATGGGGGCTCCCGCCCCCTTGAAGAGGGGGCTCCGCCAAAAATGGTTTTGCCTTGCCACAGGGTGTGAGATTGAAGGAACCTTCCCGTTCAAATTCAAATTCATACACCCTGCCACAGGGTGTGAGATTTGTGTATAAGCTTGGATGCAAAAAAAGCACAAGCACTGTGAGAGCGCACGTTATGTGTGCTACAGTTGGTGCGCACAGCTTGGTTGGCTTGGCTTGGTGCACTTGTCCAACCGTCCAGCTTGGTTGGTTGGTTGGTTGGCTGGCTTGCGCACAACTTGGTTGGCTTGGCTTGGTGCACTTGTCCAGCCGTCCAGCTTGGTTGGTTGATTGGCTTGGCTTGGTGTGCTTGCGCAATCGTTCAGCTTGGTTGGTTGGTTGGCTTGCGCACAGCTTAGTTGGCAGCGCAATTTGAAGCTACATATGGAGCAAATGTCAAACCGATGGCTGGCTGCGTTGCTTTGCCATCAGCCAAGCTGCATGACCAGCACTGTTTCTTTTGGGGGCAACAAGCAAGTAGCAGCTTCTAGGTAGTATAGCCCTCCTTGAGACAAACCCCTGGCTAGTGAGTAACTCCTATGACCCTCAACCGTTTCCTATTGTGAGCCACAGGTTTGTGCTGAAACTAGAGGCTTTACTAGATCGCTAGAGCCACAGGTTTGTGCTAAAACTAGAGCCACAGGTTTGTGCTAAAGCCACAGGTTTGTGCTAAAACTAGAGCCACAGGTTTGTGCTAAAGCCACTGGTTTGTGCTAAAACTAGAGCCACAGGTTTGTGCTAAAGCCACAGGTTAGTGCTAAAGCCACAGGTTTGTGCTAAAACTAGAGCCACAGGTTAGTGCTAAAGCCACAGGTTTGTGCTGAAGCCACAGGTTTGTGCTGAAGCCACAGGTTTGTGCTAAAGCCACAGGTTTGTGCTAAAGCCACAGGTTTGTGCTAAAACTAGAGCCACAGGTTTGTGCTGAAACTAGAGGCTTTACTAGATCGCTATCGGACCCTGGTCACCAAGCAGGCTTCCAAGGGGCCCAAATCTCCGGACTCCCCCATGTCATCCTACGACCCTCAACCATTCCCTATTGCTAGCAGATCTGAAAGCTGGCATGAAGGGCATTCTATTGAAACTGAACGCATCGGGCTTGACTCAGTGGCTGGCTAATGGAGCTGGCCGGAAGCTGCCATACGCAGCCCCAAAACAAAACAGTGATTACTTGGAGCATTGGTGGTTGGCCCTAGTGCAAGCAAACGGGCTGGCCCCCTCAACCTCACGCCTCATAATAAGGCGTACTATGTATTTATTTTTAACGAGATGAATTGATGGTTGGCCCCGGTGCAAGCAAGCGGGCTGGTCCCCTCAACCTCACGCCTCGTAAAAAGGCGTTATATTGATTGATTTATTATTTGAAGCTATATGAAGCAAATGACATGCCATTGGCTGGCTGCGTTGTCGCACCGCCGGCTGAGCTGAATGGTCGTAAGGAAAGACGTTGGAAGGGAGTTGAGTTGGGGTCGTAGTAGAAACCGTTGATTACCCCACTCTGCCTGTCCATCATGATGTAGTAGAATCCCTGAGGCAAGGCAGGCACAAACAAATTAGTTTATAGGAGAGCGTTTTAAAGTCAGTTTGATGTCTTCAAATCAGTTCATAGTAGTGCGTTTTAAAGTCAGTTTGATGTCTTAAAATCACTTTATAGGAGTGCGTTTTAAAGTCAGTTTGATGTCTTAAAATCAGTTTATAGAAGTGCGTTTTAAAGAAAGTAGGCCTGCATATCTGCCTGTCTGTGTGGGTCACACTGCCTGTCCGTCACTCCATCATTATGTAGTTGAATCCCCAAGGCAAGGCAGGGACACAAATTCCGCTCGATTCCGTTGCCAACACTCCCCGCCAATTTTCCAATTCGCTTTCGCACTGCATAGGACTCGTTTGGGCTAGGCCTGGCAGCTTCCAGCCAGCTCCATCGGCCAGCCGCTGGGTCAAGCCCAAAGCTTTCACCTGGATTTGCATGCCTGTCATGACAGCTGTCTGACGCACTAGCTAGCTTCAGGTGCGGCCCTATGACAGATGAAGGGAGCTGCTTAGAAGGTGCTACATGTAGCCAAACAAATACGAAGTGTCAGAGAACTCTAGTGAAGTCAGAGTTTTAATGGAACACAATGTCTATCAGGCTGTCTACGCCTGTGTCAGGCTTAGGATTCAGGGATTTTCAGATGAGCACTCTCTTTCACACTTGCAAGTAGTACATCAGCATGCACATATCCCCGTCCGAGGAATGCCTCTGTGGCAGAGCTCTTAGAACGACTTAGAGGCCGGGTTCAAATCCCCACGGGTGCGCTTCAGTTTTCGGGGTCGCTGTCAACCGCCATGGTAGCTTTGTCCAGGTAAAGTCGCAGCCTGTTCCCTACCTACCCCCGTAAGACGAGGCTCCCTTAATACCACGCCCCACCAGGCGTTTTTATTACAGCATACACATGATTCAAAGGGGTCGAAAATGGAGGTCTCCGCCAGAACCATGCCCGAAACATTGGGCGGATTGATGCACACCAGGGATTATGTTTTCCGCTATACATAGCGATCGCCAGTTTTGACCCCGTTTTAGCAAAATTATTGCTACAAAAAAGTTTGTTTAAAACACTATTTTTCATTTTTATTACCATCTCCAAAGGTGCCTAATTATTGGCCCTTTGGGACAGACGGTTTTGACCCATTGACTAGAGTCCAGTGAAAACAAAAAAATGCTACAAAGTTGCTTAACCACATCACCTCGTCATATAAATACTTGGATTTGGGTATGCTCAGGGATTTTGAACCAGATGGAGTAAAACCTTTTATTTTTTTCACTATGGGGTTCCCTAATTCAGGACATATTTTAGACAAATGTGGGACGGAGCCAAACGCAGTCAAAATTTATTTTTTAGAAAATTGAATTAGGTAGGCCTGTTTTTCACATCTTCCTTTAAAATTATTGTCACAGTTGGTTGTGGAAAATACTGTGCAGGCAGTACAGGCTGTACAAAGCAAACAATCACTGAGTATTTGCACGTTTTGGGCCAATTTAGGAGTCCTTAATTATGTTTCAAGCTGCACAGCCGCAACATCATCGTTTTGTGTCATTGTCTTTTCAGCAAATGGTACGGAATCACTTTTCGAACATTTTTGAAATTTGAAATTTCAAATCCCACTTCAATTTGTTTTAAAAAAACAAACTGTTTTTTCTTTTAGCATCAACCATCCACATCTGAAGTTGGATTTTGATTTGGGATTTTCCAGGTGTAGGCCGAAATGGCAGGTGGAATGCTGGTGTAGGCAGAATTGCAGTTGGAATTGCTATTGCAGTTCACTCAGAAGCCGAGGCTGGAGCGCAGCCTCCAACCCTGCGGTAGGGGTTAGATAAGCCTTTCGTTCCGCGGAAACTTGATCCGTGATAGCTCGCGCGACCTCGGATTTGACGCGAATTGAATTTGTCCCAAAATATTTCGTACATCTTGTGTACTGCTAACTGCCTGCCGGCCTGGGCTGCTCGCGACTGAATGCCCATCGGAACAAAAAATAGCTGCGCGTCTAGCTGAAACACTTACGAGAAACGCTATCTACTCAGAATTCGATTCCGAGCATTTTGGGGTGTGTACGGCTTTGTCCCACACTCTTGTCCCGAATTAGGGCGTTTTGAGGATTAGGCACCATTGGAGATAAATAGACCTTTTATTACTAAATGGACCTAAAAAGCTACAAAGAGCTCTAAAAGCTATAAAAAACACTAAAACGCTGTCCCTAGAGGAAGCTTAAAACCATGCAGCTATAAAAAAACCACTTCCAGATTTGAAAACAATCACTGATGCCCACCCACCTGTATTGTCAGCATGCATGACCCAAAAGGGCCCAAAAAGGAGGTCTCCACCAGGAGGAAGCGCAACAAGTTCTATGCAGCGCCGCATGCGACGCTAACAATTGGCGGAGAGTGATCGCGACGGAGCAACAGGTGGCAACGGAAGCGAGTTAGCTACGAGACCGTTGGCTGACATGTCAGGCTTCAGCGCGGTCAGACGGTCGGACAAACAAATGGGAAACCCTGGGGGCTCCCACCCCCTTGAAGAGGGGGCTACGCCAAAAATAAAAGTGCCTGAACCAACCCCCGTAAGTTGGGCTCAGGGATGGGAGGGGGGGGGATCGATATATCATGCTCAGTTTTTTTTCCGACGAGGCGTTGCCACTGCGTCGCCATTCCGTTGCCGCATGGCGACGCATGGGTTTGGCAAAAATAGTCAGAATTGGCCTTCCGTCGCCTACTGAGCTACATAGAATAATTGAACGATTCGTGCTCACCTGTATTGTTAGCATGCAAGACTCTGAGGGGTCGACGAAGAAAGTCTCTTTCCAGCGCATGTAGATGCTTCCACACGACTCGAGGGCTGTAGAGCGCCCATCTCGCTGCACCGCCAGGTCATTGAAACCGGAGAACTTGCGCCAATGGAGGAGGTCAGTGTCATGTAGCGCACCAAACTTGTGCGTGAAGAATGTGTGGTTGATGTTGTCAACAATCTCTCCCTCCCTGCATGAGGAGCCCAGGCCTCAAACTTTCAGTCATGCCGATTAATTTTTTCTGAGAGCGGGGCTGTTATGGCATGTAACATGGCGATATTTTGAGTTACTTTTCAGATCATTCTGAGCACCTCATTAAGGGGGGGGGGGGGGGGGTGGGGGGGGGGGTCAGCCCTCATTTGTTTTCTTACTAACTTTTTACTCATACCTCCAAATGACATTCTGAGACCACCTATGAGTGGGCCTTATTAAGGGTAGTCTATTGCCACCACTTTGGACCTTGTGCAATAAGTATATAACCCCCCCCTCCCCCCAAACTCCAAACCCCAACCCAGAGTATAAGTGGGTGAATGGCTGGGTATGGGTTGATAATATGGGTGGGCGAATAGGTGAGAATGGGTGGGTGAATGGGTGGGTAATGCGGGGGTGTGCAGGGTATGGGTGAATGTGTGTGACAAAATGAGTGCGCGTGTGAGTTTGTGTGGGTGTGTGCAGGTTTGGGTGAGTCTGGGTGTGTGTGTGTCTAGGGGGTGGTGTGTGTAGGTGTGTGTGTGTGGGGTGTGTGTGTGTGTGTGGGTGTCCTCCCCCACCCCACCAAAGGAGGTGCAGAACTGATTTTTGACTATCACACAATCCCTACGTGGGAATTCCTAGGATGCCACAATGTGCGCCATATTGTACCCCCCAGAATCCATATCTAAGTTTTTCAAAAAAATGCATTTATATTTTAAGGGGGGGGGGGTAAGCCCTCCTCAGTTTTGAAGGTATGGGGGGAGTGATATTTTTTCTTCTCCTCCCCCTTCCTGCAAGAAAATAAAAGAAAACAATGTTTGATGTTTGTTCACGTTGCGTGAAGAAGGTGTGGTTGATGTTGTCAGCAATCGAGTTGTTTAGTTGCGAGTTGTTTAGTCGCGAGTTGTTGAGTTGTCGTGTTGCGAGTTATTGAGTTGTGTTAAGTTGAGTTGAATTGCGAGTTGTTGAGTTCAAGTTCATCCACCCTACCCATGTAGGTGGGAGGCTGAGTCAGGACTTCCTTTTCGCTGCCTTACTACCAGATCAACCCAGGGGGGGTGCAGGATTCAAACCCTGCACCCTCATCATTTCAACAAGCTCGTCCATTGAGCCATGCGTCATAACGGAGTACATGATATATGATGATACTACTGGCAGGGAGGGGACAGGAAGACAGGTTTTGAACCGCATGTTCTATACGGTGTCTAATTTAGATAAGAGTTGTAATTGTGAAAGATTCAAACAAAAATATGATAAAAATAAAGTACCCCCCCCCCCTAAAAACCCCTCCCCCCCCCCCCCCTTACCCATGAGGGTCATTCGAAAGATCTTTTTTTTCCCTATCCATTTGCACTCTTACATCTTTCATCGGGTTGCCCAAATGTGATTTATCGTCAAGTTAAGATTTGGGTAAAAAAAAATGGAAACCTCCTGTTCAACTTTATTTTGGGTAAAAAAGGTGAAAACGCATCCTGATGACAAGCTACATCTAAAGCGAAGATTAAGTACGGCAGCTAATTTCCTGCACCCCCATAGACTATCGGTATATAATATAATGCAATAGCGGGACAAGTTCTATGCAGCATCGCCTGCGACGCTAAAAAATGACGGAGAGTGATCGCGAGGGAGCGACAGGTGGCAACGGAAGCGAAAAGTTACGAGGCCGTTGGCTGACGTGTCGGGCTTCAGCACGGTCAGATGGATGGATGGATGGATGGTCGGACGGACAAATGGGTAACACTGGGGGCTCCCGCCCCCAAGAAGGGGGAGCTCCGTCAAAAACAAATCTCTGGGTCAGACATCAGCTGCACTCCTTGAACGCAACTTGCCTGTTCCTGTTTTCTTTGGAAGGTTGCAAGCAGCGCAGGAAAAAACAAAACGCGATTAGCTTGATGAGATGGGAAAGTAGGCCGGCCAGGATCATGTGTCCTTCTTGTAAGTACAGTCACTGTGAGCTCGCCACTTTGGGCACAGCAACCCCTTCCAAAGGGGATCGCCGAACCCAACCCCTCCCGAAGGCGCTCCCCACGTTGGGCACAGGTACCCTTCCCAACCCCTCCCAAAGGGGATCGCTGACCCCCTCCCCTCCCGAAGGCGCTCCCCACTTAGGGCACAGCAACCCCTTCCAACCCCTCCCGAAGGGGATCGCTGACCCCAACCCCTCCCGTAGGCGCTCCCAACGTTGGGCACAGCAACCCCTCCCAAAGGGGATTGCCCAACCCAGCCCCTCCTGAAGGCGCTCCCCACTTCTGGCACAGCAACCCCTCCCAACCCCTCCCAAGGGGGCTCCCCACTACTGAACCCGCCATGACCACCCACCACCTCTCATTACCATCCCCACCCCCACGACTCACTATCACCCCCACCCCCACCTCTCACTACCACCCCCACCCCCACCAATTACTATCACCCCCACCACTCACTACCACGCCCACCATCACAACCCACCACCACCTACTACCACCCCCACCACCACACACTTATACACCCACCACCTCCACTCTCTACAACACAAACCAGCACTCACCACCGCTTACTATCACCCCCACCACCAGTTACTATCACCCGACAACCCCCACTACTCACTAACACACCTGCCACCAGCACCACAACTCACAACACCACCCACCACCAGTCACTACCACCATCACCACTCACTACCACACCTGACACACCACCACTCACTCACCACCCCACCCGCCACCACCACCACTCACTACAATACCACCCACCACTCACAACCTCTCGCACCACCACTCACTGTAACAACATCCACCGCCACTCACTACCAAACCTACCACCACTCACTTACACCACACCCACCATCACCACCCACCACCACTGACTACCACACCCACCACATCCACCACAACTACTCACTACTGCACCAACCACTCACAACCACCCCCACCACCACTCACTTTCACACCCACCACCACCACACAATATCACAACTACCACATCCACCACCACTCACTACCACGCCCACCACCACTCACAACCACACCCACCACCACCACTCACTATTACAACTACCATTACCACTCACTACCACACCCACCACCACTCACCACCACCACCACCACTCACAAATACACCCACCACCACTCACTACCATACCCACCACTACTCCACTAACTCTTACTGCACCACCCCACTAACGATCACACCACCCACCCCAACAAATCATCACGACTTTACTTAACTACCTACTTCGCACCCCACAACCCACCACCACTCACTACCACACCCACCACCACTCACTACCACGCAAACCACCACTTACTACCACATCCACCACCACAAACGCCACAACAACTACTTTGTTAATCACCAGAGTGGTGATGGGTGTTGCAGTAAGTGTTGGTGGGTGGATTTAATAGTCAGTGGTGGTGGTTGGTGATGGTGTAAATTGGCTGTAACTCACCAGAAGGTTGTAATAGGCGCTCTCGCGTTTGGGGTTTAGGTTTTACCCTAAACCCTAAACCCACCATTATAAACCCTAAAACCAAACTCCACACCCTCACCAGAAGGTTGTAAAATAGCGCTTGCTCCGTCCCGCGTTTAGGGGGTTTTAGGTTGTATTCACCCGAAACCCGAAAAAACCCACCCAGGGAGGAAACCGAAACCCTAACACGCAAACCAGAAGGGGGTGGGAAGAGGCCCGCGCTGCTCCCCTCCCCCCCGCGGCTAAGGGTAGAGGTACCCGAACCCGAACTCACCAGTATAACCCTAAAAACCCTGAACGCCCACCAGAAGGGGTGGAATAGGTGCTCCCCCTCCCCCGCGCCCCCGCGTCGAAGGGGTAGGGGGGAAACCGAGAAACCCGAAACCCACATGGTTATAAAAATAGGAGAAACCCCGGACAAAACCCCTAACGCACCAGGATGGGGTAAGGGTGGGCCTCCGGGCAGTTGAGGGTGTAGTTTTCGGTTGGTAAAAACGGAGACCCCTAAACCCCCAAACCATTATAACCCCGGAACCCTAAAACGCACCAGTAGGTTTCGGGTAAAAGAGGTGCTCCGCCCGCCGGGGGAGGGTTGGTAGGTGGGGTTACCCCGTAGACCCGGAAAAACCCCACCATCATAAAACCCTTGGTACAAAACCCTAAACTCACCAGAATGTTGTAATAGGCGCTCTCGCGTTAGGCACATTCCTGGCTTCCATGAGCCCACAAACATATCCGCTGGACGGGACCACACTCTGGATTTTGACAACCACCTCCCAATCCTCAGCTGCCCGCCCAAGAGAGCTCGACATCCGTTGTGAGCCGTAGAAGGACTGTGTTGGTGATTGGGTGCTGATGTGGGTATTGTGGCATGGGCACGGGTATGGGTATGGGCGTAGGTTTGGGTATGGGAATGGGACTCTGAATGTGTGTGTGTGTGTGTGTGTGCGGGGGGGGGGGGGGGGGGGGGGGAATTGGCACTGGTATGGGTATGGATATGGTTGTTGATGACTGGGCGATGATGTGGGTAATATGGTTCGGGTACGGATATGGGTATGGGACTCTGGGTGTGCGTATGAGTAAAGCATCAGGCTAGTAGAGGAGGGTGAAAACAAACAACTTGAAAGGCAGCTTTGCAACTCATCACCTCTCTTTACTTCCCATTTGCAACTCATTTCCCATTTGCACATATCCACCCTACCCCCTTACATACCCCCCTCATATCCATACTCCAGCCACCCCAGTACATATCCACCCTTCCCATTTGCAACACATTTCCCATTTGCAACTCATCACCTCTCTTTACTTCCCATTTCCACACTATTAAGCCCTGTGCAGCGTCTCAAGCGACGCAAAATTGGCGGAGTGTGTTGGCAACAGATTGGCAGATGGCAACGGACTGGAGCTGGCCGAAGCCAGTTTGTTATGAGACAGTTGGTTGACGTGTCAGGCTTCAATTTTCAGTCGGACGGACAAATGGGTACCCCTGGGGGCTACCGTCCCCCAGAGGGGGGGCTCCACCAAAACTCATTAATTCCCTACCAGCACAAAGCCGAAGGCAGGCTAATCTTGTTTTTCATATCATCAAATATTCAAAAACAGGCTATTGGCGTGCCAAGCCCACACCCCCACTCCGCCACTGATACACCAACTCTAGTACCGTCCACCCTTGAAAACAATTATTTACGTACTGTCCAACGCAGGCTATTGTTGTGTCGAGCCCAGTCCCTCAATCCGCCACTAATACACCTCCTGTAGTTCTGTCCACCCTGAAAAAACAATTATTTATGTATGGTTATCCCAGGCTATTGTCGTGCCGAGCCCACTCCCTCACTCCACCACTGCTACACCTCCTAGTTCTGTCCACCCTAAAAAACAATTATATCCGTATGGTTAAACGCAGGCTATTGCCGTGCCGAACCCACTCCCCCACTCCACTACTGCTACACCTCCTAGTCCTGTCCACCCTAAAAAACAATGATTTCTGTATGGTTAACCGCAGGCTATAGCCGTGCTGAGCCAACTCCCTCAATCCACCTCTAATACACCTCCTCCAGTTCTGTCCACCCTAAAAAACAATTATTTCTGTATGTTTAAACACAGGCTATTACCGTGCCGAGCCAACTCCCGCACTCCCCAACTGATCCAAGTCCTCATCTAGCTCTGATTCATCAACTTCAGCGGCCGCACTGATGTTGTTAGGCAGAGAAGGCAGCACCGCCCCATCACACTGCCACACACGGTCTACATTGTCACAAGCAGGCTATACTTGAAGCAAGACAAGACCACCCCAATGCTAACACCCCTCCTCCTCTAGGGCTGATGCATCACCTTCAGCCAGTGCCTTGATGTTGTTAGGCAGAGAAGGCAGCATCGCCCCATCACACGGCCACACCCGGTCTACATCGTCACAAGCAGGCTATACTCGAGCCAAGATAAGCCCACTCCATCGCTAACACCCCTCCTCCTCTAGGGCTGATGCATCACCTTCAGCCAGTGCCTTGATGTTGTTAGGCAGAGAAGGCAGCATCGCCCCATCACACGGCCACACCCGGTCTCCACCGCCGAGTACCACTTGCATCACCCTCCCATGAGAACACTACACCAACCTATCAGTTACAAACCTATCCTTGTATGCTTTGAATGTTGGTGTCACTGCATAAGACAGCTAGCCAGCCTTAATGGCTCTGGCCATGTAAAAAACATACCTGTCCAGGGGACAAGAAACTGCATGGTCCAGGGATTTTCAACTCCCTAACAGACAGAGAGGGCTCCTGGAGACTTTCTTCCTCCTCTGCTGACGTGCTTGTCGGTGGGCTGGTGCTGTCGTACAAGCGAGCTACGCCAGAGCCAAAAATATCGAAGTTGACAGGGCAGGGATCCTCTACTGGCGGAAGCCGCTGCCGCGCGCTTAATGCGAGCTGATGCTGCGTGGAAATGGGGCAAAAAGTTTCTTAGAGAGAAGGGAAATAAGAGCTGGGAGGTGGGAGAGCTGGAAGCATTAGTCGAACACACCAAGAGTCGGAACTGTTGCAAAAAGTTGCTTCGGTTTGTATCCTCTAGAACGAATGAGGGGAGGATTTGGGCGTCGCTTTCATCTAGAGCTTCTTCTAGCGCGTCTGCTATTTCTGACACAGATGAAGTGACGGGCATCCTCAGCTACTATGCCAAGGTGGGGACAGCGAGGTCGGCTAAATAAGGCAGCAGGCTACTGCAGCACTCCAGATTTTAGAAAGTGAGAGGAGTGGTAGAAAAATGTCTAGGAACGTAGGCTACTAACTCAGTTAGCGAGCGCCCGAGCGTTGTCATTTTCCTTTCAGGAGGAGTGAGCGGGATGAGGGTCGTACTGCTGTACCATGAATTGAAATATCACATTCATTACGCATAGAATATTGAAGTCCCGAGGCTTTTCTTGTACATCTCACCTACACCCAATCTTTGCATTTATGAGCTGGAGCAAGATGATAACAGGCGGTGTTAGAGGGCACTGATTAGCGTGTGCTGGAGACCCTTCTGGCCATTACTATCCTTTACCTTCGAGTATCTACCCGCCTCTGCGCGGCCTCTGCTTCCTAGTTGCTTGAATGCATATGATATTGTGCTGCACCGGTTCGAGGAGCACGCCTGGCGATCAAGCGCGGACCTCTTACAGTGGTGGGCTATTTGTTGCTTTAATAATTGCCTGTCGCCCCCTTTCTCATCATTCCCCGCATTGCATGGTACCGCAGATGATATTGTCGAAACCAACGCCAATTCTTACAACAGTGTGAGCTATGACCCTGCTCCTCGTCCTGCCGTTAAGACCAGCGCGCCAAATGGCTCCAGCGGACAGAATGCGCACCTTGATAAACAGCAAAGCCTGAGAGCTGGCCCAGATCCAGTTTCAAAGCAGCTAAGCCTGAGAGCAGGCGTGGATCCTGTAAGCAAGCAGCAAAGCTTGAGGGCATCAGCAGAAACAGTTTCTAAAATGTCAAGCCTCAGAGCAGGTCGTGAGCCAGTGGGCAAGCAGGAGAGCTTGAGAGCATCCGCAGAACCAGTTTCTAAACAGCAAAGATTAAAAGCAGCAGCAGAGCCATATGGTAAGCAGCAGAGCCTCAGGGCAGGCGCCGGCCCCGTTTCAAATCAGGAAAGCTTGGGAGCAGGAGATGCAGTAGAGCCTTTCGACAAGCAGCTAAGCATGAAGAAGAATCCAACCCTCGGAAATGGTCAGAGCACGAGGGTGAGTTGCCTACACTCTTCAGGATGATATGTTTAGCTGGTGGCATGACGGGATGGCAGTGGTGTTTGTCTAATTGTGAGCATGTATGGAGGGAAGGGGGGGGGAGGGGATTTGTGTGGGTGTGGGTGGGTGGGAGTTGTGTGGGTGGGGGGAAGGGGGGGGAGGGTATGCGAAGTAAGCAGAGAGGGAGGGTGGTGGTGGTGGTGGTGGTGGGGGGGGGGGGGTCAAGTGTGTGTGTGTGTGTGGCATGTACTTTGGGGGGAGCTGTTAGAGTGCGCAGCATGGGATATGTTTGGTTGCCTGGGGAGGACAAGGCATAGGTGTGCAATTCATGCATGTGCACTCTAGTCGGGCGCTGAAAAGGGGTTGGTGTATGTCACATGTTGACTCGTGATAGATGATTGTAGCCAACAGCGTGAAACTATTGATTTGGTAGCATGGCCTATCCAGTGTTTTTGATTTCAGGTTTCTGTAGTCCAGGTTGAGTAGCTACTTGGGCTACTCAACCCTCATTTCAGGATAGTTGCGTAGCCATTGCATGGCGGAGCGCAAAGCGCGGAGCCTGGGGAGGTCAGGGGGCAGCACGCCCCGATATCGGGGGGTCCGGGGGGTGTAGCATTCTACAGAATGGCGACGCGTCATCGGAAAAAAAACTCTAGGCCTATCAGCTTTCAGGCTGCTCAACGTCTGCAGTCCAAGTAAACATAGGAAGCATGGACACCGTAACTCCATAATCCTAAGCTCAGAACAACGTCTCAAGCAGGTATATATCTCATACAATTCATTGTAGCACATGTTTAGTCAACTGCATACAGGCCACGAGGACTTGTGTCACTGGTGCAAGTAGCATAAGACTCAAGATTTGGGCCCTTATTTGTAGTCAACATGTGTGTGATCGTACTGATCCCCAACATTATTGGGCGATATATCATAATACGATATACTTTAATCCAGATCGATATATCGTGCCATATTGAGCCATATACAATATGAGATCGTCGATATATCTATACGATATTGTACTTCATAACCCTATGTGTATGTACGGATGGCGGGGTACTTTGTATTTGAGGCATTTCTGAATCTACTTGCGTAGCATCCTTCCAACAGCTCGAAGGTTGCATGTTTTTCCGGTCCACCTTCTGAACTGGGGCAAACCAATGGGTGCCCTAGCTATCACAAAGAGCTTCGGTTGAATCGTGTCCGCAGCATCAGCATCAGCAGTAGCAGCAGCAGCATTTCCCTACTCCTCCACAACATCATAATTATCATCATCATCACCACAATCATCATCAGCAGCAGCAGCAGCAGTAGCAGCAGCGATTTCCTACTCCTCCATATTATCATCAATATCATCATCATCATCATCATCACCACAATCATCATCAGCATCATCATCATCAGCAGCAGCTTTGTCAGTCGTTCCGAGGCAAGCAGAAAGTAGATGATGACAAGAATCAAACCACGGACTTGCACAGAACACATCAAGGCTTTTCTGTTCTGTTAGCAATGTTATATATATTAACACACAAATATTAAGATTTACATCTTAAAGTGCAGGAAAAGTGTATATACAAAATGTTTTATTGCATACAAGTGTATTCAAATAATGTGTATTTTGGCCCTTTTGATATAATGGTCCAGAACCTACCTGTCAGATTTAGCTGTAGCTTTGGCTTAACAGCCAGCCTGTGAAGCTTCGAAGAAGCACCCCAAACCAAGCCCAGACCAAAACAAAACAAAAACAAAAACCAACCAAAACCAAACTCCGTGTAGCCAAAATGAAAAACAGTGGATTTATATAGAATACATCAATAACTGAATGCATCTGTTGTTTGAATCTTGCAAAAGGCCCCGTTGCCGGATATGAACCAGCACCTGCAAAACATGCCCCCCACCCCCACCCCCACCCCGCCCCCCTCCTCCCCCCTCCAACCCAACCCGACTTACCCCGTTGTGCAAAAGGCCCGTTTACAGACGTGGTCCAGAACCTGCAAAGCGAGGTAGCCCAGAAGCTGCGTAGAAGCAACCCCAACCCAACCCAACCCAACCCAACCCAACCCAACCCAACCCAACTCAACCCATTGTGCAGAAGTCCCCGTTGTCAGACATGGTCCAGAACCTGCAAAGGAAGTTAGCTCAGTAGCTGCATAGAAGCACCCCCAACCCCCTCCAACCCAACTTACCGCATTGTGCAGTAGTCCCTGTTGACAGACGTTATCCAGAACCTGAAAAGCAAGTTATCCAAGGAGCTGCGTAGACACCCCCCCCCCCCCCCCCCCCTACCCTTCCCCTACCCTACCCCTCCACACACACCCTCTAACCCAACCCATTGTGCAGAAGTCCCTGTTGACAGACGTTATCCAGAACCTGCAAAGCAAATTATCCAAGGAGCTGCGTAGAGCCTCCCCCCCCCCCCCCCCCCCCCCCCCCCTACCCTCCCCCTACCCTCCTCCTCCACACACACCCTCTAACCCAACCCATTGTGCAGTAGTCCCTGTTGACAGACGTGGTCCAGAACCTGCAAAGCAAGTTATCCAAAGAGCTGCGTAGAGCCCCCCCCCCACCCCCCCCCCACCCTCCTCCTCCACACACACCCTCTAACCCAACCCATTGTGCAGTAGTCCCTGTTGACAGACGTGGTCCAGAACCTGCAAAGCAAGTTATCCAAGGAGCTGCGTAGAGCCCCCCCCCTACCCTCCCCCTACCCTCCTCCTCCACACACCCCCTCTAACCCAACCCATTGTGCAGAAGTCCCTGTTGACAGACGTGGTCCAGAACCTGCAAAGCAAGTTATCCAAAGAGCTGCGTAGAGCCCCCCCCCCCCCCCCCCCCCCCCCTACCCTTCCCCTACCCTCCTCCTCCACACACACCCTCTAACCCAACCCATTGTGCAGAAGTCCCTGTTGACAGACGTGGTCCAGAACCTGCAAAGCAAGTTATCCAAAGAGCTGCGTAGAGCCCCCCCCCCCCCCCCCCCCCCCCCCCCCTGCCCCCCTACCCTCCCCCTACCCTCCCCCTCCACACACACCCTCTAACCCAATCCAACCCAACCCAACCCAACCCATTGTGCAGAAGTCCCCGTTGACAGACGTGGTCCAGAACCTGCAAAGCGAATTAGCCCAGAAGCAAGAGGAGCTTCGTCTGTTGAAAGAAAAGAAGGATCTTCAGGCAAACCAGAAGGCATTCAACAATGGTGGCCGGCCGGCCATGCTGAAGGTGGACTCAGGGGAGAGGCGTGAGGCATCCCCGCTGCGTCATGATGTTGTCAGAGATTTTTCTGGGGACGTGTCAAGCTTTGGCAAGCGGAAGGTGGATTCACCAAGAGCCCCTTCATCTAAAGTAGGTGGCATGCAGCTCTAATTTCAAACAAGGTTGCGTGCATCCCTTTTTTTAATTAGGTGGCATGCAGCTATAATTTAAAATAAGCTTGCTACATCCCTTTTCTTAAATTAGGTGGCATGAAAGATTTTCTGGGGATTTTTGGCGGAGCCCGCCCTTCTGGGGGGCGGGAGCCCCCAGTGTTACCCATTTGTCCGTCCGGCCGACCGACCATCCATCCATCTGACCGTGTCTCCCTCGCGGTCACTCTCCGCCATTTTTAGCGTCGCAGGCGACGCTGCATCGAACTTGCTCAAGCAGGGTACTACATTTTGTCAAGTTGGTCAGCGCTTAAAGCGCACAAACATCAAATTTGTCAGCGCTTTGTAGTGCAACAAGCGCAGAAACAGGGGGGTGAAAAAACTGTGCAAAACGCGCAGTGGAGCTCAGAAAGTGTGTGCAAAATCGCGCTGCCGCGCGCACTCTGTAGTACCCTGATTTCAAGCTTCGGCAAGAGGAAGGTGGATTCAACAAGAGCCCCTTCATCTGAAGTAGGTAGGGGTCGGCTATGTTATATAATATTAGTGTATAAATCATATTATATAATATTAGTCGGACAAGCCGTCTCACCAGAAATTCGAATTCATCTAAAACTAATATTATTGTGACACTAAAGTAATATAAGTTAATATTAGTTTTTCAAACACTTTTATTAGTTGCCGTTCCCTAGCTATACGTAGCAGCTCCTAGGCAGCTCCTCCGGCTGTCTGTTTAGCCAGACCTACAACAAACTAGTTCACCTGCAAACTGAAAACTGCATTACTGCCACACAAACACTGCTACACACACACTCCCTGCCGTACAAACACTGCCAAACACACACACTCCCACACACACACGTCCCCTCCCACACCCTCCCCACTTACCCACCCCACCCCCACCCCCACCCCCACCCCACACGCGCGTACACACCACACACACCTCACCCCACCCCTTAGCTTCCCTCCAGACCTATGTCGATGCCAGAGATCAGTGCCAGGACTATGTCAACGTCACACACACACACACACGCACACGACCCCCCCCCCCCCCCCCCCCCCCCCCCCCACACACACACACACACACACCACCACCACGACTCCTACTAGCTCCCCCAACATCACCACCCCACATTTGCTTCCCTCCAGTCCTCCGTCGATGCCTGGGGCGTTGTAGCCAGGACTATGTCAACGTCACACACTCACACACACACACACACACACACACACACACACACACCATCACCCCACCTTTGCTCCCCTCCAGTCCTCCATCGATGCCAGAGACATAGGTATCAGGACTATGTCAACGTCAGGCCTATCTGATCTATCCGACCCAGACGAGTTTGAAACCTACGGAGCCAACCCCCAAGACCAGAAGCCAGACAAGCGTCCCTCTTGGGCTGGTACACCCCCTCGTGCTGGCCTCAGCTCCGATGGCGAGGGGTCTGATGACGAAGATACAGAGCATGGAGCTTACCGTGCTTCCGCTGCCCCTGTGCCTGCCTCCAACTATGGGGCTGTTAAAGCAGTGCATGATGAGGATGTAGGTTTTGAAAGTGTCTGAGGGGTTTAATGGATGCCTCTGGTTTGTTTTTAGTTGGTGTGTGTGTGTGTGGGGGGGGGGGGGGGGGGGGGCAGCTGTTGGTGAGCGTGTGTGGGGAGGGGTCGTGGGCAGCTGTGTGTTTGTAGGGGGGGGGGGGGGGGGGGGGGGGGGCAGGGGGGGGCAGACAAGTGCAGGTCTCAGCTCCGATGGCGAGGGGTCTAATGACGACGATACAGAGCATGGGGCTTACCGTGCTTCTGCTGCCCCTGTGCCCGCCTCCAACTATGGGGCTGTTAAAGCAGTGCATGGTGACGATGTAAGTTTTGAGTGTGTCTGAGGGGGTTACAGCAATTCAGGGGATGAACTGGACAAACGTTTCGTACTCCGTCGAGAATTGTCGAGAATCCCAGGTCAAATTGTCGAGAATTTTCGGATTTCCAGGCCAAAATTCTCGTTAAAGTACGAAATACGAGTTCTCGCGGAAATGGTTTGTCCAGTTCATCCCCTGAATTGCCATACTGGATGCCTCTGGTTTGTTTTGAGCTGCCCATGGATCTAACGGTGCTGCCCCTGCGCCCACCTCAAATTATGGGGCTATTAAAGCAGCACACGTACCCACACAGACCCCCCCCCCCCCACACACACACACACACACACACACATTCACACAAACACGCACAAACACATGCCCTCCCCTCCCCACCCACCCACCCACTCACCATCACCCACACAAACACAAGCGTCCCCCCGCACCCACAAACCCAACACACAAACACAAACACAAGCCCCCACCCACCCACACACCCACCCACACCCCCCACACCACCAGATTCACCCCCCACCACACACACGTACCCCACACACACCATTTTTCTATAAGACAACAGCAGCGTCTTTCATCCAGCTCTCCATCATCCCCCGCTTTTACCACCGGATCCCCTATGACGAGCTGGCCTCACACTCGGCTCCTAGTGGTGGCCCCCGTGGCGCATGGACTGCAAACGGTTTTTGTTGCCGTGGGTGGGGAGTTGTAATAGTGGCATGGATGTGTTTGTTATTGGTGCATGATTGTGGGGGATAGTATAAGATGTGTCATTGATGGGTGGTGTGGGTGGCATGTGATTGTTGTTTAAGGTTGTGCCATGGATTGGTGGGTATGGATGAGTGGGGGGGTGATCGTGCATGATTGGTTTTTTGGCATGGTGGTGGGTATGGATTGGTGGGGGTGTATAGGTGGCATGTGATGTTTTTTGTATGGGTGGCATGGATGGTGGGTATGGATGGTGGGTATGGGTGGCATGGATGGGTGGGTGTATGGCTGGCATGGATGGGTGGGGGTGTATAGGTGGCATGGATGGGTGGGTGTATGGGTGGCATGGATGGGTGGGTATGGGTGGCATGGATGGGTGGGTATGGATGGGTGGGGGGGTGTCTAGGTGGCATGGATGGGTGGGTGTATGGGTGGCATGGATGGGTGGGTACGGGTGGCATGGATGGATGGGTGTATGGGTGGCATGGATGGGTGGGTATGGGTGGCATGGATGGGTGGGTGTATAGGTGGCATGGATGGGTGGGTGTATGGGTGGCATGGATGGGTGGGTATGGATGAGTGGGTATGGGTGGCATGGATGGGTGGGTGTATAGGTGGCATGGATGGGTGGGTATGGATGGGTGGGGGGGTGTATAGGTGGCATGGATGGGTGGGTGTATGGGTGGCATGGATGGGTGGGTATGGGTGGCATGGATGGGTGGGTGTATGGCTGGCATGGATGGGTTTGGGGGTGGGGGGGCAGCTTCTAGGTGAAGCAGGGTCAATGTGTGGAGGTCCAGGGAGCTGCCTAGAAGCTGCTCCTGGTTGCCAAAATTAAAAGCTATGGTGCAACTTACCTTGGCACCCCCCTCCCTACAACCTAGATGCTGCCCCTGCTGATGCCTCACCTCCCCCCCCCCCCCCCCCCCCCCCCCCCCGACACACACACACACACACATACACACACAAACACCCCCCCCACCCCCTCCTACACGCACACACAAACACACACACACACACACACAAACAAACACACAAACACACGCCCCCCCCCCCCCCCCCCCCACACACACACACACACACACATCCACAAACACAAACACAAACACACGCATCCACACCCACCTCCACCACCACCACCACCACACACACACACACACATACACGCATCCACACACAAACACAAACACACTCCCCCCCCACCACCACACACACACACACACACACACACACACACTCACACGCATCCACACACAAACACACACAAAGACACTCCCCACCCTCCCACCCCCCACACACACCACCACCACCACTGCAGCCGATGCAGACTCTGCATCCTCCTCCTCCTCCTCAGCTATTGACCACAACGCCCTCAGCTCCCTCAGCTCAATCTCCCAGGGGGCAGCTAGCGCCAACACATCCAGGTCCAACTCCCCGCACAGCATGCGTAGCGTCTCAGACGGCGGCAACAGCATGGACTCCGACTCCCCTCCATCAGGAGGTCAGACCTGGGCAGCTCCTACAGCCAAGGCCCCCCAGGACGCAGAGTCTCTCGCTGCTGTCGCCTCCAAACACTATGCCTTCGGCTCTTCGTCTGGGGTGCATATTGATGATTATCCTTCCAATCCGCCCTTGCGACCTTCGGCGGTCTCAACCTCACAGAGCTCCTTAGACCCTAACCTCTCCGCAGCACTGAGCCAGGTGTCTGGTAACCGATCACCACGGCATTTATCAGGTAAATAAATTATGCCTTTGGTCAACATCCATCGTATGATATGCTGCTATGTGCTACTAGTAGGGAACGGCAATATATCATATGATGCCGGCAGTCTGTCTAGGCCAGAGTTACAATTGATGTACAATATCATATGATGCAGTTTGTATGCCATCATATGCTATCATACTCGCCGTTGGTCACCTCATATGATATTCTTACTCGCCGTTGGTCGCATCATATGATATCATACTCGCCGTTGGTCAACATCATATAATGTGCCGGACTTTACATACTAGAGAACACTTGATCCCCTGTTTCAGTTCAGACTCCAGTAAATAAATGAATACAAATTATATAAAAATATAAATGAATATAATATTATACATAATATAATAATAATGATAATAAATAAGTAAAAAGTACGCCTGCGAGGCGTGATGTTGAGGAGGCTAGCCCGCCTCTTTCACTGGGGCCAACCACCAACATTTATCCGGTAACCATGTTGCAGCGTTTCTTTTCAGCTACGAGCAACAGCTTCTAGGCAGGTCCCCTGACTGGATAATGAGGCAAACCAAATGCAACCTAGTGCTCCTTGAAGCAGACACAATCAGCTGTCCAGAAATGCTGAAATATCTAGGTTCCGCTCAGCGCCTATATACATAAATATGCTGAAATATCTAGCTTCAGCTCAGTGCCTATATATATATATATAGAAATACCACCCTACCACCACACAACCACACCACTACCAACACCACCTTAGTATATATATACATAAAGCGCATTAAGTATGTCCATTATGCGTATTAAGTGATAAGTGTCTCTTAAGCGTATTAAGTATTTTCATTATGCAGAGTCCTAGCTAGCATGATGTGCTGCAGTGATACTTTACTTTAAATGTCAATCATCTGCTGCAGTGTTACTCTATTTTTAATTTTAATAATGTGCCGCAGTGATATTTTATTTTGATTTTTGCGATTCCTGTTGCAGGTACCCACAGAATGTATTTATGTGTTTATTTCTATATTTATTTTTATTTTTATTTTTGCGATTCCTGTTGCAGGTACCCACAGAATGTATCGGGTAGAGCCTGCCAGCCAAAGAGCGTACGAGGAAATGCGAGTTAGCTCCAGATGTGGGTCCAAGGCCTCACGAGCCTCCAGCAGCTCCAGGGCCTCCAACGACGGAGCGACTCAGGACAAGAACAACCCTAAAGGCTCCAGGTAATGGATTTTACTGAATTTGTTTTTGACTTCAAAATTGGGACAGTGTGGGATAAGTAGGGAACGGTAACTGATATAAGTGTTTGTGTAACTAATATTAACTAATATTATTACTGTGTGATAATAATATCAGTTTTTCAAATAAATTCGAAATTCTGTTGAGACGGCTCGTCCGACGAATATTATATTATATTATTTATTCACTACTATTATATAACATAGCCGGCCCCTGGGGATAAGCAGTTGGTAGCCAGATGCCCTTCTCTTCGTCGCCAGGGTTCAGAATTTAAAAGTAAGGAACAGCAATAGTTAGGTTAGCCCCCTCCGTCTGCCTACACATTTTGAGGTGCATTTTTTTTGTGAACAAAACTTTTGAAGACAGTTCTTTTCAAAAAACAATGAACTAAATTTTGACGAAATCCACTACCAGGAGCAGCCCTGAACCCTAAACCCTAAAACCCTAATCCACTACCAGGAACAGCTCCAGCAGCGCTGCCCTCCCAGCCTACATGGGCGAAACGGCAGCATCGGCGTCAAAAAGCGCATCTGAGAATCCTCAAGAAGAGTGTCGAGAAGGGGGGACGTCTAGGAAGGGGGCTGAGAAACTCAGCTCCAGCAGTGGGGCTGCAGCTCTGGCTTGTCGTCAGTCAGCTGGGTCTAGCACTAGTGAGCGCTCCTCTGGCCAGACACGCAGGACAGGACCGACCACGGGAGGACGACCGTCAGGTAAGCTACTTTGTATCAGCTGGGTCTAGCGCTAGTGAGTGCTCCTCTCCCCAGACAAACAAGCAGGACAGGGCCGACCACCGGTGGACGAACTTCATGCTCAGGTCATCCCTTCTGGACAAACAGGGTGTGTGTGTGGGTGGGTGGGGTGGGGTGGGGGGGGGGGGCTGTCATCCCCCTGGACAAATAGGTACTCGGTTACATTGACCCAGTGGCTCTCATGGTCGAATGCTCCAATGTGTTTGGAGCTTGAACTTGGTTACATGGATCCAGCCCTTAAGGCTGCTCGCTGTCTTCAGCAGTCACATAATCAGTTGAAGGGCAAATCCATTGGACTTCACAACAACACGATAATGGTGCTGTGCAACCTGGCTCCCAAGAGAAGATGGCCCAGCCCAGTGCTTTTCTTTTCAGCTACCAGCATCAGCTTCTAGGCAGCTCCCTGGTGTGGCCCAGGGATTTTTATTTCCGCTATATATAGCGATCGCTAGTTTTGACTCGGTTTTAGCAGAATTATCGCTAAAAAAAGGTATGAAACAGTTTTTTGTGTTTGCCCTAAATGGCCCTAAAAAGCTAAAAAAAGCTATAAAAGCTACAGAAAGCACTAAAACGCTGTCCCTGGAGGAGACCTAGAACCTTACAGATAGGGAAACCCCACTTTCAGATTTGAACAATAATTCACTGATGTGGCCACTGGGCAAAGCCCCCAGACTTCACTCGTTCTGGCAACCTGATGATGTCAGCTTCCAGGTGCACTAGGTTGCTTATGGTTTGGCTGAATAGCCAGTCAGGGGAGCTGAATAGAAGCAGTTGCTCGTAGCTGAAAAGAAGAGCTATGTCTCAAAAGCCAAGCCAAGCCAAGCTATGACCCAAAAGCCAAGCCAAGCCAAGCTATGACCCAAAAGCCAAGCCAAGCCAAGCTATGACCCAAAAGCCAAGCCAAGCCAAGCTATGACCCAAAAGCCAAGCCAAGCCAAGCTATGATACCCCATTGCATCAACTTCAACTGCAAGTACTTAGCCCTCCACCTCACTGTGCAGGGAGGATGACCCAACTCCCCCCCCACTGCATTAACTTCAACTGAAACTACTTGGCCCTCCACCTCGCTCCACAGGGGTTCCCCCCACCGCCGCCGCTGGGGCCGGGGCCTCAGTACTGGCAGCAGCATCAAAGGAAGACCCTAACGCATCCAAGGGAGCCGCCAGCGCTTCCAAGGCTCAGGCCGCCTCCAGGGGAGATGGAAGCGCGTCCATGACTCAACGCACGTCAAACGGTAGGTAGCAGGGTACTAGTTCCTTGAATTTCATTCCTGGTCAACTATTTGTACTGCCCAAGACGGCGAGCAGCCAAATCAGTGATTTTGTTTTTTCAAATCTGAAAGTGGTTTTGTTCTAGCTCAGTGGGTTCAGGCCGCCTCCATGGGAGATGGAAGCCTGTCCATGACTAAAAGGACTGCAAACGGTGGGAAGCAGCAGTGTTTCTTTTTTCGACGACGCGTTGTCCACCGCGATGGTAGCTTGTCCAGTCGAGGTGGTAGACCGTTCTCTGCCCGCGTACAACGGGTTCCCTTAACACCACGCCAGGCGTTATCATTACCTTTTTATGTACCGTTCTAAGGCCCCCCCCTACCATCTCTTACATTGAGTGCCATTACGTTTTCAGGCTGTGTCGCTGAAAATGACCTCCAGATTTCTGAAAAAAAAGACACTGAGTATAGGCCCCCCTACCATCTTTTACATTGAGTGCCATTACTTTTTTAGGCTGTGTCGCTGTCCTGTCTCGGCACTGTTTTGCTGAATTTATGTAACGTAGCCCGTTTCAGTGATACAGATTGTTCTAGTGGTATACCAAATCGCTTTGGTGACGAATGGTCGGGGGTTCGATTCCCCCTACGGTCACCCTTAGCGTTGCAGGACGTTGTCAACCGCGATGGTAGCTTGTCCAGTCGAGGTGGTAGATCATTACCTTTTTCCAGTCAAGGTGGTTTGTCCAGTCGAGGTGGTAGATCATTACCTTTTTATGTACCGTTCTCTTTAATCCCGTTTCGACGAATGGTTCAATGGTAGAGCTCGTTGAAATGATGACGGTGCTGGGTTCAATTCCCTACGGGTGCACTTCAGTGTTCGCTGTCGCTGTCAACCGCCATGGTAGCTTTGTCCAGGTAAAGTAGCAGCTCGTTTCCTACCGTCTTAAGACGGGGCTCCCTTAATACCACGCCCCACCAGTTGTGATCATCACTAACGTCCTCTATCCTTGAACTTGAACTTTGTTACATTGATCCAGCCTTGAAGGCTGCTCGCCATCTTATGCAGCCACCTGATGAATTCAAATCAAACATGATTATCAAAAGATACTTGGTCACCTGATGAATTCAAATCAAACATGATTATCAAAAGATACTTGCTCTAACCTCCTCATACAATCAGTGTTTCTTTTTTCAATCAGTTTTTTTTCGATTTTTACAATCAATGTTTCTTTTTTCAATCAGTTTTTTTTTTGATTTTTACAATCAGTTTTTTTTTTCGATTTTTACAATCAGTTTTTGTTTTCCGACGACGCGTCGCCATTCCGTCAAATGCTACACCCTCCCGGACCCCCCGATATCGGGACGTGCTGCCCCCCGTTCCCCCCAGGCTCCGCGGTTGGTGCTCCGCTATGCGATGGCTACCCAAATATCCTGAGATCAGGGTTGAGTAGCCCAAGTAGCTACTCAACCTGGACTACAGAAATCTGAAATAAAAAACACTGCATACAATGACTGATACACAATGTCAACTTGTCACGACCATGCACCTCTGGATTGCACATGGAGCAGGTACAGTCACAAAAAGAAGTGAAGCACCATCAGCAGCACCACCATCAGCTGCAGCTCCACCACCAGCACGAGCAGCAGCACGAGCAGCAGCACCACAGTCACCCGCTGCAGCAGCAGCTGTAGCTCCATCACCGCCACCACCACCAGCTGCACCTGCACCAGCACGAGCAGCAGCGGCAGCACCAGCAGGTGCAGCAGGCTCTGCCAGCAAAGTCTCTATACCATCAGCTGTCAGTGCTGGTGCTGGAGCTGGACTGCCCTTTGGAGTGTGGCGCTTTGTTCGCTTGAAAAAGCCGATGACGTGTGCTGCATGCGACGGCACAGAGAAGGTGGAGACCGTGGATGGAGGCATGGAGCTGTTCCAGTGTGACGTTGATCTACAGCCAGGTACTTTGGTTTACATTGCAATAAATAAATAGTACGCCTTGTTACGAGGCGTGAGGTTGAGGGGGCCAGCCCGTTTGCTTTCACTGGGGCCAACCACCATGTCAACATTGCATTACATTACATTACATAACGCTGTTCCAGTCTGATATGAATCTCTTGCCAGGTACTTGGGTTTGGTTTACATTACAATGTCATCAACAGACCATTGTAGGCCCAAGACAACATCCGGGAGGGGTCTTCCAAGTTTTTTTTTTTACATGGTTCGGTTTACTTAGGTTTGGTAACGTGGCACCGTTAGACAAATGGCTCAGTGAATCAATTGGTCTAGTGGTACACCAAATCGCTTTGAGGGTTCGATTCCCCCTACGGTCGCCCTGAGCGTTGCAGGTCGTTGTCAACCGCGATGGTAGCTTGTCCAGTTGAGGTAGAAGACCGCTCTCTAGCCGCGTACGACGGGTTCCCTTAATACCACGCCCCACCAGGCGTTATCATTACTGTTTGGCCCCGTTTGACAAATGGCTCAGTGGCAGAGTTCCTAGAACGACGAATGTGCCGTGTTCGAATCCCTACGGGTGCGCTTCAGTGTTTGCAGTCGCTGTCAGCCATCATAGTAGCTTTGTCCAGGTAAAGTAGCAGCCCATTCCCTACCGCCGGAAGACGGGGCTCCCTTAATACCATGCCCCACCTGGCGTTATCATTACTTATTGGTATATCTGCCTTCAGGCTGCTCACCGCCTGCAGTGCAGGCCAATGGCCTGTTGTAAATCACCCCCTTCTCCTCCTCCTCAACTGCCTCATGTCCAACAAAGTGTTTTTGTATCGCCCCTCATCAATATCTACATACATACATACATACATACATACATACAAACATACATACATGCATGCATGCATGCATTTCAGTCGCAAACAAGATCAGAAGAAGGTCATGCATACATGCATACATACATACATACATACATACATACATACATACATACATACATACATGCATGCATGCATTTCAGTCGCAAACAAGATCAGAAGAAGTTCATGCATACATACATGCGTGTTTTTTCCTGTTGCACCTCAGGTGTCCTGGCCAGTGTGATTTCCCACAACTTGTGCCGTAATGCAGGACCTCCGTCTCAGTGTGTTGTAACCATATCCAATGGCCTGTTGTGTCATCACCTCCTCCTCCACCTTCACTTCTTCTTCCTCCACATCCACATCCACCTCCTCCACCTCCTGCACTTCCTCCTCCTCTACCTCCTCCTCCTCCACCTCCTGCACTTCCTCCTCCTTTACCTCCTCCTCCTCCACCTCCTGCACTTCCCCCACCTCCTCCACCTCCACTTTCACCTCCTGCACTTCCTCCACCTCCTCCACCTCCACATTCGCCTCCTCCTCCTTTACCTCCTCCTCCTCCTCCGCCTCCTCACTTCTAACATTGTTTTTCCTGTTGCACCAAAGGTGTCTTGGCCAGTGTGATTTCGCACAACTTGTGGAGTGGAGCCGGGCCTCCGTCGCTGAAGACATGGGTGTTCTGCCCAGACCCGCTCTGCATGGGCAGTAAACCAGAGGGATCAGACTTACCTGGATGGTGGGTTCTCGATCTTGTGTGGCTCGTGAGGTTGTGTGGCTTGGCTTGTGAGGTTAGCTTGTGTGGCTTGGCTTGTGTGGCTCTTGAGGTTGTATGGCTTGGCTTGTGAGGTTAGATCGTGTGGCTTGGCTTGTGAGGTTAGCTTGTGTGGCTTACATGTATGGTGGGTTGTTGATCTTGTGTGGCTTGTGGGGTTGGCTTGGCTTGGCTTGTGGGGTTAGATCGTGTGGCTTGGCTTGTGAGGTTAGCTTGTGTGGCTTGGCTTGTGAGGTTGTGTGGCCTGGATGGTGGGTTGTTGATCTAGTGTGCCTTGTGAGGTTGTTTGGCTTGGCTTGTGTGCCTTTTGAGGTTGTGTGGCTTGGCTTGTGTGCCTTTTGAGGTTGTGTGGTTTGGCTTGTGTGGCTCATGAGGTTGTGTGGCTTGGCATATGAGGTTAGCTTGTGTGGCTTGGCTTGTGTGGCTTGGCATATGAGGTTAGCTTGTGTGGCTTGGCATATGAGGTTAGCTTGTGTGGCTTGGCTTGTGTGCCTTTTGAAGTTGTCTGGCTTGGCTTGTGAGGTTAGCTTGTGTGGCTTGGCATATGAGATTAGCTTGTGTGGCTTGGCTTGTGTGCCTTTTGAGGTTGTGTGGAGTGGAAGGATTGCCTTAGAAGGTGTGCACCCAGGAATCTTCTAAATATGGCCGGCAGCCCTTGCAAATGCACCAGGTTGCAGTATCAGCCCCACCAGCTCCAGAACCACCAGCACCACTGGCACCACAAGCACCAATTGCTACAGCACCACCAGGATGACCAACACCACCAACACCACCAACACCACCAACACCACCAGCACCACCAGCACCAATTGCTACAGCACCACCAGGATGACCAACACCATGGGATTCAGCATAAGCTTTTCCCTGTAGGATCCTGTCTCCCTTCAGATGCAAAGCATTGGACCCTTGTGTGGCTTGGATTGTGAGGTTCAGGGTACTTCAAATGGTCAAATTGGCCAGCGCTTTAGCGCACTTGAAAACAAAACAAAACTGCGCTTTGTAGTGCAAACAGCGCAAAAAGTGCTTGCTGCGCCCACAGGGGGTTGCAAAAACTGCGCTTATAGCGCAGAGGGGGTCATTAAGTCAGCGCGCAAAAGCGCGCGCTTTGAATTACCCTGGTGAGGTTGTGTGGAGTGGAAGGATTGCGTTAGAAGGCGTGCACCCAGGAACGCATGCATTGGACCCGTGCATTTATCTGGTGGTAGAGTTCTCTAGGCTCTGCTGTTTAGAGCATCACTCTGCTGCGTGCTGGAGGTGCATACAACGTCATCCCCCGGGCTTTTTTTCAAATCTTAAAGTGGGTTTTTTCTAGCTTTGTGGTTTTAGGCCTCCTCCAGGGACATTGTTTTAGTACTTTCTATAGCTTGTATAGCCTTTTATAGCATCTAAGGGCCATTTAGGTAACAAAAACTCTTTTTTGTTTTACTTTTTATTAATTTAGGTTAAAAAACCTCTTTTTTGTTTTACTTTTTATTAATTTAGGTTAAAAAAACTCTTTTTTGTTTTACTTTTATTAATTTAGGTTTAAAAACTCTTTTTTGTTTTACTTTTTATTAATTTAGGTTACAAAACTCATTTTTGTTTTACTTTTTATTAATTTAGGTTAAAAAAACTATTTTTTGTTTTACTTTTTGTAACGATATTTTCGCACAAACGGGGTCAAAACTAGCGATCGCTAATTATAGCGGTACAAAAAGCCTTGGTCATCCCGTGAGACCTGACTACCACACACACACACACACACACACACAGGCACCCATACAATTGAATTGCCCACCGTCCTATCCTCACCCCCCTGCCCCTGTAGCAATACACAGGCCAAAGAAGATGCAGCTATGAAAGTGTGATATTTCCCCCGAGGTGGACCCATGCATTGGAATGCCCATCCTCCTATCCTCATCCCCCACCCACCCACCCACCCCAAGCCCCCAACCCCCCCACCAACCCCCTCATATTTTTCCTAGTTCCCCATCCACCAACCACCCACCCCCACCCACCAACCCACCCACCACCAACCCACCAACCACCAACCCACCACAGGCCAAAGAAGATGCAGCTTGCAGGGAGCACCAAAGTCACTTGCTCAGAGTTCAATGCATTGGAATGCACCCATGCAATTGTATTACCCATCCTCCTATCCTCACGCCCCTGCCCCTCTTTCAATACACAGGCCAAAGAATATGCATCTTGAAGGCACGCACAAACACACACATCCCCCCCCCCCCCCCACACACACACACACACACACACCCCACCCCCTTGCCCCTTGTGCAATACAAAGGCCAAAGAAGATGCAGCTTGAAGGCACACACAAGCACACACATCCCCCCCCCCCCCCACCACCACACATACACACACCAACCCCACACACACACCCCCTTGCCCCTTGCGCAATACACAGGCCAAAGAAGATGCAGCTTGAAGGGAGTGCCAAGGTCACCCGCTCAGAGTTCAATGCATTGCAAGAGGTTGGACTCAATATTATAGCTGCGAAGAAAACTCTGCCAGCCTGAGGAAGAATGTGTATGTATGCAAGCACAACGACGGAGGTCCTGTGCCCATTTGATCCAGAACACGTCATATGCAGCGTCGCAAGCGACACAGAAAAATTGTGGGGAGTGTTGGCAACGAAACGATAGGTGGCAACGATGGAGCTGACCGAAGCCAGTTAGTTATGACATATGAGACAGTTGGCTGACGTGTCAGGCTTCGTCTTGGTCGTTGGTCGGACGGTCGGACAGACGGGCAACGGGGTGAATCTGGGGGCTCTTGCCCCCTAGAAGGGGGGGGGCTCCAACAAAAACATGAGAAACAGGTATTAGAACTTCTTCAGGGTGGGATAATGAACTGCCTGTATCTTCTGAGTCAGAGTGTGTATGCAAGCACAGCGACAGAGGTCCTGTGCCCCTGCCCAATTGGTGCACGAAAACATGAGAAACAGCAGGAAACAGTTATAATAACTTCTTCAGAATGGGAAATAAACTGTCGTGTCTTCTGAGTCAGAGGGTGGTGTCCGTCAACTGCCTTGGGTATCGAAAAGCTGTGAGGACTTGCGCCCCCGACCATTTCATGCTGAACATATGAGAAACAACTCTCGTACTTCTTGAGGCAGCGTGTGTCATCTGCTGACAGCCCTTCCTGGCACAAAACTGCGAGGACTTGCGCCCCCGCCCAATTCATGCTGAAAATATGAGCAACAACTATTGTACTTTTTGAGGCAGCGTGTTAAGTCTGCTGGCAACCTTTCCTAGCACAAAAGTGCGAGGTCGTGCGTCCCCGCTCATTTCATGCTGAAAATATGACAAAAGCTGTCGTACCTTCTGAGCCAGCGTGTGTAGTCTGTTGATTGCCCTGGGTAGCACAACGATATAGGTACTGTGCTCATTTGATGTAGAAAAGCAGGAAAAATTGCCTCACAACTTCTGCAGAGTGGGGGGGGGGAACTATTGTATCTTCTGAAGCAGCGTGTGTAGTCAGCTGCCAGCCCTTCTTAGCACAAGGCTGTGAGGACTTGCGTCCCCGCCCATTTCATGCTGAAAATATGAGGAATTGCTGTCGTACCTTTCAGGGCAGCGAGTGTAGTCTGTTGACAGGCCCTGGTAAGCAAAACGATGAAGGTGCTGTGCAGCCGTCCATTTCATGCTGGAAATATGAGAAATTGCTGCTGTACCTTTCGGGGCAGCGAGTGTAGTCTGTTGACAGGCCTGGGTAGCACAACGATAGAGGTACTCCCGTCCATCAGATGCAGAAAAACGTGAGAAATAGGTACCAAACCTTCTACAGCAGTGGGTGATGTTTGTTGACAGCCCTGGGTAGCAAGAACGATAGAGGTACTCCCGTCCATCAGATGCAGAAAAACATGAAAAATAGGTATCATACCTTCTACGGCAGTGGGTGATGTCTGTTGACAGCCCTATCATTTGAACTTGAACTTGTTTACACAGCTTCAGCCAGCAATTTGACTGCTCGCCGTCTTTGGCGGTAAAAACAAAATATACCAGGAACTGAAAATAGGTCTCATACCTTCTAAACTTGAACTTGAACTTGGTTACATAGATACAACCAGCAATTTGACTGCTCGCCGTCTTTGGCAGTGAAACAAAGTACCAGGAAAAATGTAAACGCGAACAAAGCATCTTTTTGTTTTCATTTTATAATTTTGTTTTCTTCTTTTTATCATTTAATTGTTTTTTCAAAAATAATCTTCTTCTTCCTACAAAAATCCCTTCATACATACATGGATGAACAGAGAAAGCTTCGCTCGACTTCTGGATTGCACATCAGGTAATGTAGAGGAATCATTTCACTATCAGATTAGGAAATCAGGTTCTGATACTTTCTTCTCGAATTCAGTAAGGCTTCATCGGTACGTTCAAAGACCACATGGCGTTCATAATGAGCGGTTCCAGAGTCACTCATTAATTTGGGGGCCCCGAGTCGATAGGCATCCAGCCTGAATCTGATCCTCTGTCCTTGTACCACAGAGCTCGATCAGCCTCAATACGTTTACCCTCGTGCATTTGCGACACAAATGTCGTACATTTGTGTCGCATTTGCTGTTTATGTAATTGCATGCCTCTTTGTATATCAGTAACCCAAGAGCACGATGGATGCTTGCACTTTATATTGCAGAAGTAAATGATCACTGTTGCACGAACTCAGGGCCCCATTCGGTAAAACGATTGTTTGGGGATCAGTTCATCGTTGCATTTTTTTAAGCCCTTTTTTTAAGCAAGTCCCTTCAGCATATTTTGCCCCTGGACTGTAACACACATACATCATATATTTTGCCATCACTAGAACTTACGTTTGAACTTGAACTTGAACTTGGTTACATAGCTTACGTTCGAAGCACGTAAGAAGGCCATAGCCAACTGAAGATGAGCATTCTTTGCATACCGTATGCTGGTGAGTGGAACACAACACAGCTAAGGCTGGCTGTGTTGTGTTTGACTTCTCTAGGACTGGCCACATCACAGAGGTCCATACATCATAGGTGTGCTAGTTTGCATTTCATTTGTATCTTGCACTTTTTGTGACAGGCTAAACTTTCAGTCTGGTGCTGTAGGTAGGTAGCCGCTGAAAAACATAAGTAGCTAGATCCATCTGGGGGGGGGGGGGGGGGGGGGGGGGGGGGGGGCAAGGAAAAATATTTGTAACTGCATCTTTCTAATTTGGATAGAGAACCGCGAGCACATGTCTATAATTCGTCCGAAATTGTGTCGGTACACCCAGATGCGGCTGATAATGGGGGTGGGGGGTGGGGGGGGGGGGGGGGGGGGGGGGGGGGGGGGGGGGGGGGGGGGGGGGGGGGGGGGGGGAGGGGGGGGGGGGGGGGGGGGGGGGGGTGGGGGGGGGGGGGGGGGGTGGGGGGGGGGGGGGGGGGGGGGGGGGGGGGGGGGGGGGGGGGGGGGGGGGGGGGGGTGGGGGGGGGGGGGGGGGGGGGGGGGGGGGAGGTGGGGTCGCGACCGTTTTAAAATTCAACAAAACACAACATTCTTATTATATTTACTTAATTTTTTCCGATCTCGGCTTATACGCACCACAATCCTTCTCATTATGCCCTGGTATGCGCGGTATTGTGACCCCTTGGCAAGCTTACATACATTGGTGTTCTTGGATGTGGTGCAGTATGTGGTTAATGCTACAACCGTGTTTTAAGGCTACCCAGTTTTACTCTTCAGCAGAACGGGGAGCATCCCTGATGCTGATTGCCTGTAAAACAAACTAACTGTATTAAACCATAACCGCGATCAAGAAATGAACTTGAAATTGGAGCACAATGGCCTCCAGCCAAGCAATTTGGCTGCTCGCTGCTCGCTGCTTTCGGCATTATAATAAATGGGTAGGAAAAATGCAAACAAGTATTTACTTGCATCGCATTGCTGATAAATCACTCCTTCGTCGGGGCTTTTTTTAAACAAAGATTTCCGCTTCAAAGGGTGGGTCTCCGTGCTTGTCACCACCCTCAATGTGGAAGAGACTCGACAGTTACACCGGATGAGGGGGCATTTAAACCTAAGGCTTTCGTCTCAAGCCACCTGACGATGAGCATGAGCATTCGTACCGACCCACCCGTGTAAGAAGATAAGACTACGTGGAGAACGTGGGTAATAAACCAAGTCAACAAGGGTCCCGCTACCAGTACCCGACCCACATCAACTGCAATCACCAGCAAATTGCGAACATGCAAATTGCACATATGCTAACCTTTTAACTGCGCATTTGACAAGTTGTGTGCTTCCAACCTCTGAATCAGGGCGGTCAGTATATATATTTACAGCATTGTATCCCCGTTCGACGAATGGCTCAGTGGCAGAGCTCCTAGAACGATGTATGTGCCGGGTTCGAATCCCCACGCCGACGGGTGCGCCTAAGTGTTTGCGGTCGCTATCAACGCCATGGTAGCTTTGTCCAGGTAAAGTAGGAGCCCGTTCCCCACCGCCAAAAGACGGGGCTCCCTTAATACCACGCCCCACCAGGCGTTATCAGTACAGCATTGTGTTGTGGCTTGGTCACAGCATTGTGAAGTGGCTCCTTAGCTGCTTCACCAGCTCCAACGATTCCGTGTGCTCGGGGTATGCCTCCAGCGCCTTCTGGACAAGGTCATAGCTCTCCTGCAACACATTGATTGGTTATACTATCATTTAAAACTGGACAGCAAAATTTAGGGCGAGCGTGCGGGCCATACTCACATGCAAGGCACACACAACACCAAAAGGACACACCACTTCCCCCCCCCCCCCCCCCCCCCCCCCCCACACACACACACCACCCATGTCCGCACAAACCCATGCACATGTTCACACAGACAAATGCACTGCCCACACATATCAGCACAAGCGCATGCACAAACCCATGCACATGCGCACACAAACACATATTTGTCCACACAAGCACATGCACACATGTCTGCACACACTCCCCCCCCACCCCCCCACCCCACCCACCCACACACTCCTGTATCCCGCCCCCCCCTGCCCTGGGTGCCTCAACACGATTTCGACACTTGCTTGCAGTTCTCAATTCATATTGAGCATGCGTTACAATTAGGTTTTTCTTGCCCCCCCCCCCCCCCCCCCCCCCCCCCTCGCAACGCGCACCTGGAAGTCCCGAGCTTGTGGTTGCATTTGCAGCCCCCCCCCTACCCTCGCAACGCGCACCTGGAATCACCAGCTTGTGGTGCCAGACCCCCCCCCCTCCCTCGCAACGCGCACCTGGAAATAACACGAGCTTGCGGGGCAAGCCCCACCCCTCCCTAGCAACGCGCCCCTGGAAATCACCGAGCTGGTGGTGCCGCCCCCCCCTCCCTCGCAAAGCGCACCTGGAAAATCACCGAGATGTGGTGCAGAACCCCCTCCCCCCCCCCACCTGCCAACGCGCACCTGGAAGTCTCCGAGCTTGCGGTGCAGCCCCCCCCCTCCCTCGCAACGCGCACCTGGAAATCACCGAGCTTGAAGGACGTCAAGGCGCCGTTGTAGAAGACCTCGAACGTGTGCGCCGTCTCTTGTTGCCCCATGCGGAAGTAAGAGCGCGCCTGTGCGTCATTGCCCTTGCGGGTCTCAAGCACACCCAGGTTGTTGTAGGCCTCGGAGTGGGCTGGGTTGATAGAGACAGCAATCTTCAGCGCTTGGTAGGCTAGGGACAAGTCGCCAATGCCTATAGCCACCTGCAAGGGTGGGGGAGGGGAACAGGGGTTGGGGTTGGGGTTGGGGTGGGGAACCGGGGTTGGGAACAGGGTTGGATTGAGGGTAGTTGGGGAGGGTTGGGGGTACTTGGGGAGGCAAGCTAGATGTGGGCCACCAATGCCTATAGCCACCAGCAGGGGGGGGGGAGGGGAACAAGGGTTGGGGTGGGGAACAGGGTTGGATTGGGGGTACTTGGGGAGGGTTGGAGGTACTTGGGGAGGTAAGCTAGATGTGGGCCACCAACGCCTATAGCCACCAGCAGGGGGGGGGAGGGGAACAGGGGTCGGGTTGGGGGTACTAAGGGAGGTAAACTAGGGATAGGCCACCCATGCCAATAGCCACCTGCAGGGGTGGTGAAGGGGCACAGGGTTGGATTGGGGGTAGTTGGGGAGGGGAACAGGGGTCGGGTTGGGGAGGGTTGGGGTGCTTGGGGAGGTAAGCTAGGGATAGGCCCCAATGCCTACAGCCACCTGCAGGGGGTGGGGTGTTGGGTTGGTTGGGTGGACGGTAGATGGCGGGGGGGGGGGGGGGGGGGGGGGGGGGGGGGAGGGGGATGGGGGTATCAAGCGCACTCGATAAGGGAAGTCTGCCCATTGGCCTCCTGTCCTATGTTGTGCCAGATGTCATGGAGGTGAGAGGTGTGGGAGGTGGGAGCTGAGAGGTGGGAATGAGGGATGAGGTTGGAGCTGAGAAGTGGGAATACGGGATGAGGTGGCATGAGGTTGGAGCTGAGAGTTGGGAGTGCGGGATGAGGTGGGGGGATGAAAGCTGCGGGGTGGGAATGCGGGATGAGGTGGGGTGAGGTTGGAGCTGAAAGGTGGGGAATGCGGGATGAGGAACAAGAGGTCTATTGAAGGGAAGTCTGCCCACCTGTCCAATGTTGTACCAGATGTCAGGGAGAGCCGTGTCGTCTGCAAGCTGCAGAGCTCGGTCGAAGCAGCCAAGACACATGTCGTATTGGGAAGCATAGAAGCAGCACAGCCCCATGTTGTTCCACAGCTCGGAGTTGGTGACCCCCATCTGAAGGAGGCGGCGGAAGTACCTGGGGAAGTGGGGAGGGTGGGGGGTGGGGTGTGCCTGTGTCCGGAGGGTCGGGGGGGGGGGGGGACAGTGGATGGGTGGGTGGGAGGCTAGGGAGGAGTGGTGGCATGGGATAGGAAGGGTGGGTGTTTGTTTGTTGTGCCCTGGTCGGGGGGGGAAGTGGATGGGTGGGGGGGTGGAGGATAGGGCGGGGGTGGTCGTGTGTCGGGGGGGGTTCGGGGGGGGGACGCTGGATGGGTGGGTAGGAGGCTATATGGAGGGAAATGGATGGATGGGAGGGGCGGGTGGGGGGGGGGGGGGGGGAAGGGTTGTGGAGGGAGGGAAGTGGATGAGTTGGGGGGGTGGGGGAGAGAGAGGGGGGGGGGGTTGGGAGGGGAGAGGGGGGGGGGGGGGGGGAAGGGGCGGAGGGGGGGGTGAAGTCGGAGGGTGGCTTGGGCGGGGATGGAGGGGGAGGGGGGGTGGGGGGGGGGAAGGGGTGGGAGGAGGGCGAGGTTGGAAGGGGAGGGGGGGTGGGGGTGGGGGGGGGGGGGAGGGGGAGGTGAGAGCTGGGTCGAGGGGGGGGGGGGGGGAGGGGGGGAAAGGAGGCGGAGTCCCTTCCCCGGAAGGGGGTAGGGGGGGCGGGTCTCCCCTTAAAGGGGAGGGTGGGGGGAGGGGGGGGTGAGGGGGGGGAGGGGGTAAGGGGGGGGGGGGGGGGGGGGGGGACGGGCCTGGGAGGGTGGAGGAGATTAGGGGTACTGGAAGTGGGAGGGGCGTGGGGAGGGGAGAGGGGAAGGGGGGGTCGGGGTGGGGGGAAAGCGGGGCGGGTGTGGGGCGAGGGGGGCAGGGGAGGGGGGGGGCGGGGGGTTGGGGAGGGGTAGGGGTGGATGGGTAGGGAGGTAGGGTGGATGGCTTGTGCGGTCCGGGGGTAGGGGCGGGGGAAGGAGGGGGAAGTGGATGGGTGTGGTGGGAGGATAGGGAGGGTGGGTGGATGATGAGGAGGGTGGGTGGTTTATGTGTCCGGGGGAAGGGGGGGGAAGTGGGTGGGTGGGTGGGAGGGTAGGTGGATGGATAGGGAGGGTGGGTGTTAGTTTCTGGGGGTAGGGGGGAGAAGTGGATGGGTGGGAGGATGGGTGGATAGATGGGGAGAGTGTGTAGATGGGGATGGGTATACAGGATGGTGATGGATGGTGATGGGCGGGTGGATGTTGATGGGAGTATGTTGACAGGTGTATTTGGAGGGTGTATTGGGGTGGGTGTATGGTGATGGGTGTGTAGATGTATGGTGATGGGTGCATGTAGAGGCTGTATGGGGGTGGGTGGGTGGTGCTGGGTGTATGGTGCTGGGTGGATGGGTCTCCCCACCTGTTAAGGCAAAACAAATCATTTTTGTAAAAAAATTGAAGAGTGGGGGACTTACCTGAGTGCTATTTCTGGTTGGTCTGTGTAGAAGTGATGAGATGCCAGACAAGCTATGGCCTCGATGTTGGTTGAGTCGTAGAACAAAACTTGTTTGTAGAACTGCAGGGTTATGGTGTGTGGGGTGAGAAGGGTGAGTGAGTGCGAGGTGGGAGAAGTGATATGGTGTGTGGGGTGAGAGGGTTGAGAGGTGATATGGTGTGTGGGGTGAGTGGGTGAGAGGGTTGAGAGGTGATATGGTGTGCGGGGTGAAGGGTTTAAATAAATAAATAATACTCCTTGCACTCACCGAAATCGCCTTGTCCATGTCATTTAGAGCATCGTAGACCCGTGCTACACCAAGAAGCAAGTGGCAGTCACCTGAATGTGCCTGAGGGAGGTCAGTTGTGAGAGGTGAGGGGTCAGGGTGCGTGTGGTGAAGGGTGAGGTTGGGTGAGTGGTGAAAGTTGAAGGGTACAAAGTGGGAGGTGAGTGGTGAGGGGTGAGAGGTGAAGGGTAAGAGGTGGGAGGTGAAGGGTGAGGGGGTGAGTGGTGAGAGGTGAAGGGTAAGAGGTGGGAGGTGAGTGGTGAGGGGTGAAAGGTGAAGGGTAAGAGGTGGGAGGTGAAGGGGTGAGGGGTGAGAAGTGAAGGGTACAGGCGGGAGGTGAGTGGTGAGTGGTGAAGGGTGAGGGGGTGAGTAGTGAGAGGTGAAGGGTAAGAGGTTAGAGGTGAAGGGTGAGGGGGCGGTGAGTGGTGAGAGGTGACAGGGTTACGAGGTGAAGGGTGTGAGGGGGTGAGGTTGGTGAGGTGGTGAAAGTGAAGGGTAAGAGTGGGAGGTGAGTGGTGAGAGGTGAAGGGTAAGAGGTGAAGGGTGAGGAGGAATGTGGAGTTGAGGGTGGTGGTGAGAGGTGAAGGGTAAGAGGTTAGAGGTGAAGGGTAAGAGGTGGGAGGTGAGTGGTGAAGGGTAAGAGGTGGGAGGTGAGTGGTGAAGGGTAAGAGGTTAGAGGTGAGTGGTGAGTGGTGGGAGGTGAGGGGTGAAGGGTGAGGTTGGGTGATGGTGAGTGAGTAGGGTGAAGGTAAGAGGTGGGAGGTGAGGGGGGGGTGAGAGGTGAGGGGGTGAGAGGGGAGGGCGGTGAAGGTGTAAACGGTGAAGTGGGAAGAGGGGGAGGGGAGAGGTGGGGGGAAGGGGGGGAAGGGGCTGGTGGGGGGGAGATTGTTGGGGGGAGTGGTGAGGGGTGGTAAGGGAGCGTGAGGGGTGAGAGAAGGTGAAGGGGATAGGAAGAGGGGTGGGAGGGGTAGCGGGTAGGGTAAGGGGTGAGGGGTGAGAGGTGAAGGGTAAGAGGTGGGAGGTGAGTGGTAAGAGGTGAAGGGTGAGAGAGTAAGTGGTGAAGGGTGAGGTTGGGTGAGTAAGGGATGGAGTGAGGCGTGTTTGCCCCAGCATGTGGGGAAGGCTGATGACTGTCACATCACGTCCAAGCTAGGGGTGATGGGTAGGGATCAGGGTTTTTCTTTCCAGCTTTTGACTGCAGCTTCTAGGCAGCTTTCTGAGCCGGCCACTGGGCTGCACTGAACTGTTTCAGCGCAATATAGCATCAAGGTGCTCGAGGTTGTGCCAGGATTGGGCGAATAGCCAGTCAGGGGAGCTGCCTAGAAGCTGCTGCTCGAAGCTGAAAAGAAAAACACTGGTAGGGATGTAGTAAGGCGGGTGCGCCCCCAAAGGGGAGGGGCTGCACTACAGCCGGAACCCCGATACAGTTTCGGCTGTGGTGCAGTTGTCTTAAATAGTATTGTAGGTGGTTGTTATTTGAGTTGTATCTAATTCTATATGGTTATACAACTGTACGACTCATTCAAATAAGTGAATCACAATTAAACCGTGACAACCGTCCCTTGTCCCTGTTACCGGTATAGTCTTCGTGAGTCACAATTAAACCATAAGAATCATATAACTAAGCGGTCTAGTCAAGTCACGATCAAGTTAAGGCTATTATAGATACAGGGATGGCCGGGGGGAGGTTGAGTCCCATCCTCTCCACTCTAAATTTTATGTAGGGGTGCGCCCTAGCCTCGTTCACTTTAGATTGCCTTAACATCTTGTTCACCTGACTTCATAGAGCATGGGCAGAACATTTACGCGTTCATGTGTACAGTGCACCATGCACTGCCTAAACCCTACACTGTATACTGTCTTAACCCTACACCTCTCACCACTCACCAATAGACCTGTCTTAACCCTACACCTCTCACCAAGAGACCCTTCACACAAGACTCCAGCACTCACTCTTGTCCTATTCACACATTGCAGCTTAAAGGTGAGGCTGGGTGAGGTAGGGATTGAGTGGGGCGGGTGCGGGGTAATTCCTTGTTCACATCCTGCATGGTGCATGGGCAGAACATTGACGTGTTCATGTGCACAGTACACCATGTACTGCCCAAACCCTACACTGAGTACTGTCTAAAGCCTAAACCCTACACCTCTGACCCTATCCACCAGCCTTCAACGCTCACCCTACAAAGAAATGAAACAAGTTCTATGCAGGATCGCAAGCGACGCTAAAATTTGGCGGAGAGTGTTCGCGACGGAGCAACAAATGGCAACGGAAGCGAGATAGTTACGAGACCTTTGGCTGGCGTGCCAGGCTTCGTCTCGGTCAGACGGATGGTCAGTTGGACTAATGGGTAACCCTGGGGGCTCCCGCCCCCTTGACGAAGGGGCTCCGCCAAAAAGAACACCTGGTGAGGCGTGATGTTTAGGGAACCGTCCCGAACACCGAAGCTTGGGACTGCCACCATGGCATGACAGACTAAACAGTGCGGGCCACCCGCCTGCTGGCAGGGACTCTTTTTGACGACGGGTAGCAAGGATGGGGGGACAGTAGGCGGTGGAGATCTGGTGCATCTAAGAGCACGTCGGTCAGTCGGTCGGTCAGTCGTACAGACAGACAACAGGGTGAATATGGGGGCTCCCACCCCACAGAAGGGGGCGTTCCGTCAAAAAAGGTACACTTCAGAAAGAGGGAATTCCGCACCGTTGGGGAAGGAGGAGCAACACTCCCCATACTCCCCCTCAGACACTTTTGAATCAACCACAGGAAGGTAGGGATCGGCAAATCATACGATGTTGACCAAAGGCGAGTGTGATATCAAATGATATCATACACATTGCAACATATGATATTGTATATAAAGGGTAACTTTAGCCTAGCCAGACTGCTGGCACCTTATGATATCATATGATGTCATGATGTCATATGATATCATATTGCCGTTCCTAACGTGTAGGGCACATCAGCCACCCACCCACTAAAAAGCAACAGCAGCACAGAATATTTGTTTATTGTTTATTGTTTTTTGTGTGGTGGTGGTTTGAGTGGACATGAGGTGGCAGGGGGGAATGGTAATGGTTGTGGGGGGTGTGGTGTGGGTGTGTGGGGGCAGGGGGGTTCTCGAGTGTGGGTGGCGCCGGACGTGAGGAGGGCTTGATGGTATGTGGTTGGGTGGTGGATGAGATGCGTTTGGGTATGGTTGAGGTGGGCAGGCTGGGGCGGTGTGGAGGTGGTACCTGGGAGGGAAGCGTGGTGGATGGTGGGGTGGGTGGTGGGGTGATGGTTGGGGATGGGTGGTGTGGATCGATGGGTGATGGGTTGTGAGTAGTGCTGGGGGCTGATGTTGGGTTTAGTCGGAAAGGGGTAGGGGAGATGGTCGGGGTGGAGGTGCATGGTTGTGAGTGGTGGATGGTGGTGATGGCTCAATTTGCAGGGGTGGCGATCCGTCAACTTTTTCCCCTTTTCCGGCGGGGTGAGGGGGTGGGGTGCGGAGGCGACGGCGAGGGGATTTGGGGGGCCTCGCTGCGGAGTGGTGAGGGAGGGGGCGGCGGGGGGAGGGCGGGGAGTGGATCGTTGGGGTTGCGGGGTGGGCCAGGGTGGAGAAGGGCAATTGTATTGCGTGGGGGGTGGGGGGGAGAGAGGGGGCGGGGTGGGTGGGCCTGTAGGGGGGGGGAGACTGGGGGGGGGGCAGGGGGCCGGGGGTACCCGTCCATGGAAGGCCCCCGCTGGGGGGGGGGGGGGGTGGGGGGGGGGAGGGGGGGGGGGGCGAGGGGGCGTGGGGGATGGGAATGGGGGGGGGGGGTGGTGGGGCGGGGGGGGGGCAGTTTGTGGTGGGGATGGGGTTGATGGTTGTGGTGCGTGGGGTGGGTGGTGGGGTGGGGTGGTGGGGGGGGGGGCAATCCACACAAATCCACAAGAACCATTTTATGTAATTTGGATTACCTGTAGTGCTGTGGTGTACTGCTCGAGTGCTGTGTTTGGTTGATCCAGTCGAATGTAGATCTTGCATAGCTCCTGCACTGTGGATATCATTTCCTGCAACAAGAACACAGGCAGCGTGGGTCAGTAAATAAATACCGGTACACAAATACTACACCTTATTTCGAGGTGAGGTTGAGGGGGGCAGCCTGCTTGGGGCCAACCATCATTGGTATGTGGGGCAGTTTCGGCTCCAGAGCGGCTTCTGGTCGAACAAGACAAACGCAAGAACGAATATGGCACAGCTCATGCATATAAAAAGCACTTTCTTCAGTAAGCACACAGGCAGCATGACTAGGCAAACTGTTTGAACAACATACACGCAAGAACAAACAGCGCACAGTTTCCACACAAGAAAAACACAAGAACAGGCAAAAGCACAAGCACATGCAAAAGAACAGCACAAGAATACGCAGAAGCAAAAGAACAAGCAAACGCACAAGAAGAAGCAAAAGAACAGCACAAGAATACACAGAAGCACTAGAAAAGGAAAAAGCACAAGCACAAGAACGAGCAAAAGCAAAACAACAGCACAAGAACAAGCAAAAGCAAAAGCAAAATAACAGCACAAGAACAAGCAAAAGCAAAAGCAAAATGACAGCACAAGAACAAGCAAAATCAAAAGCAAAAGCAAAATAACAGCACAAGAACAAGCATAAGCACAAGCACGAGCAAAAGCAAAATAACAGCACAAGAACAAGCAAAAGCACAAGCAGAAGAACAGCACAATAACAGATATTGCACAGCTTCCACACCATTGGTAACACCACACATGGCTAGGGAAAGGCTAAGTTAGTTAAATATTAGTGAATGTATTACAATAGTGAATGAAAGGTAATGATAACGCCTGGTGGGGCGTGGTACTAAGGAACCCGTCGTATGCGAGTAGAGAGCGGTCTTCTACCTCAACTGGACAAGCTACCATCGCGGTTGACAACGACCTGCAACGCTCAGGGCGACTGTAGGGGGAATTGAACCTCCGACCCTGCATCCTCAAAGCGATTTGGTGTACCACTAGACCAATTGATTCCCTGAAAGGGGCTGAATGTAAGATAATAGTAGACCAACAAACCAACTCACCAGAATTTTGAATTTATTTGAAAACTAATACTATTGTGACACTAAAATAATATCAGTTAATATTAGTTTTTCAAACACTAAAATAAGTTGCCGTTCCCTAGCCATGTGTCAAATTTCGTCTAATAATAACTAACATTCACTTATATGATTCATTCACTAATATTAACTAACTTAGCCTTTCCCTACATATGGCATGCGGGTAGCTCCAACCAGGATACTATAAAGCGCACGCGGCAGCGCGATTTCGTGCACACTTTTTGAGACCCACTGCGCGTTTCGCACAGTTTTTTCAACTCCTTGTGGGCGCAGCGCGCAGTTTTTGCTCTTTTTGCACTACAAAGCGCTGAGCAATTTGACGTTTGTGCGCTTTAAGCGCTGACCAATTTGACAAAATGTAGTACCCTGGCTCCAACTCTCACTCTTATTCCTTCCTTTTGCACTACACAGGTCCTACAAATAAGTAGGGAACGGCAGTACGATATCATGTCATTATATGATATCATATGTTGCCAGCAGTCTGACTAGGCTAAAGTTACCATTTATATACGATATCATATGATGCAATTTCTATGGCATCATATGATATCATACTCGCCTTTGGTCAACATCATATGACATGCCGGTCCCTACAAAAAAGCACTGTGTTTTTGTGCGACACAGCCAGCCAGACAGCTACAAAAACAATAAAACAAACATTTAAAAACAACCGTACTTCAGGCGTCAACTTCAGTCAAGCCGGGCAAAGTAAATGCACTGTTAATAAGGAACAAAGGCAGTTTATTGTTTGTACGACGCGTGGCAAATTGGGCGACTTGGCGCGACCCCAGTGCGACGCGCTGACCCCCATGCTTCCCGGGGCTCTGCGCTCCACCCTATACCGTGCTACCCCACAATCATGAAAGCAGGCTTGCATTTCAGATTCTGCTACACAACTAGACACACCTAAAGCTAAACAAGTTCTATGCAGCGTCGCCTGCGACGCTAAAAATTGGCGGGGAGTGATCGCGAGGGAGCGACAGGTGGCAACGGAAGCGATTTACTTGCGAGACCGTTGGCTGACGTTTTCAGGCTACAGCGCAGTCAGACGGATGGTCAGATGGTTGGACGGATAAATGGGTAAACATGGGGGCTCCCGCTCCCTTGAAGAGGGGCTCCGCCAAAAAAACTGAACAAAGGCAATCAAGGCTATCCTCGATTCCAGAAGTGGCACCTACTTGGTTACCGAGGGAGCTAGCCATCTGCTTCTCTGCATCACGCAGGAGTCCCAGTTGGTAGTAGCACTTGCCTAGCCTCCCTTTCCACCACCAATCCTACAGGGAGCACACGGCGAGAATGGGGCACGTCAATGAGAATAAGGATGGATGTGGCTAACGTGGATAAGGATGGGCGTGGACAGACCATAAATCAGAGAGAGAGAGAGAGAGAGAGAGAGAGAGAGAGAGACTCAGCAAGCTGCTCTCGTTACTGTACTTTCTAATTAGTAGGGTTGACTAGATTACTTTAACCTAATGTTATTTTAGGTGTTTTGATTACTGTGCGGCTGGACCGCAATTAAATTGTGTAGCAACGTTTACTTTAGATAGAGAAAGAAAGGGAGAGAGAGGTATAGAGAGAGACTCAGCAAACTGCCCATGTTACTTCAGAGGAAGAGGGGCATAAACAGATACATAGTGACACATAAACACAAACACGGACCTTGAAGTCGTTACCCTGGGTTGCCAACGCGCACAGCTCTAGTGCCCGCTTCATGTTTCGGTCGTGATAGATGATGTAGTCCACCAGTGCACGTGACAGGTTTGGCCGACCCGCATACTTTCGTAGGTCAAGCGTTTCAACATTAATGAAGGGACCCCCTGGCTCGGAGATCATAGAGGCTGTGCCAAGCCGGACAAACCTTTGTAGAGGTGTGTTGAGCGGTAGGTGTTGTGTTGTGTGGTGGTGGGTGTCATGGGGGCTTTGTTAAACCGAACAAACGTATGAAAAGGGGTGTTGTGTGGTAGGTGTTGTGTTGTGTGGTGGTGGGTGTCATGGAAGCTATGCCAAGCCGAATGAACCTATGTAGAGGGGTGTTGTGTGTTGTGTGTTGTGTTGTGTGGTGGTGGGTGTCATGGAAGCTATGCCAAGCCGAATGAACCTATGTAGAGGGGTGTTGTGTGGTGGGTGTTGTGTGTTGTGTTGTGTTGTGTGGTGGTGGGTGTCATGGAAGCTATGCCAAGCCGAATGAACCTATGTAGAGGGGTGTTGTGTGGTGGGTGTTGTGTGTTGTGTTGTGTGTTGTGTTGTGTGGTAGGTGTTGTGTTGTGTGGTGGTGGGTGTCATGGTGGCTATGCCAAGCCGAACGAACCTATGTAGAGGGGTGTTGTGTGTTGTGTGTTGTGGTGGGTGTTGTGTGGCGGTGGGTGTTGTGTGGTGGTGGGTGTTGTGTTGTATAGTGGTGGGTGTTGTGTGGTGGCGGATGTTGTATTGTGTGGTGGTGGGTGTCATGGAGGCTGTGCCAAGCCGAACAAACCTGTGTCGAGATTGGTTTGCTTTCAGTTTTCTCGTCTTTGGTTCTTATTTGGTTTCAGCTTTGATTTGATTTGTTTTTGGTCAGATTTGGTCTGACTAGCTATTGGTTTTCGGTGCATTTTGGACGTGCTTTGTATAGCCATGGTAAGTCTGAGTTAGGATGTCGGAGCGTTTAGTTTTTTTTATGAGCTTTGGCTGTGGCTTGGGACGCACTTGCTCTGATTCGTCTTGGATTTGGTTTGGTTTAGGACTGTGGCCAGTGATACACTAAGTGGAGTAGGGTCATCTCCACATCGCACTGGAATTAATGAGTAATACATGCAAATACATGTCAGACAAGCCCAAGAAAAGAAAAGTCCTGGCACAGGCGATACATACAGATGTATAGGTTAATAAATACATGTCATACAAGCCCTGGAATAGGTGATGCAAACAGGTGCATAGGTTCATAAATACATGTCAGACAAGCCCAAGAAAAGAAAAATCCTGGCATAGGTGATACAAACAGGTGTGTAGGTTCATAAATACATGTCAGACGAGCACAAGAAAAGAAAAGTCCTGGTCCAGGTGATACAAACACGTGTGTAGGTTCATAAATACATGTCATACAAGCACAAGAAAATAAAAGCCTTGGCACAGGTGATACATACAGGAGTATAGGTTCATAAATAAGTTCGGAGGTTTATAAATATATGCCAGATTCTTCTGCAATGAATCACACCTGCCCGATGAAGTCACGGGGCGTGTGGTTCCAGGTCGGTTTCCCCTCATAGCATCTTTCAAGCTGGCAGTTCCACCTCTGCTGGACAAGCCTGGAGAAGGAAAGCAAGTTCACAGTTATTGGGTCAACCCGCAGACATTGACATGACTCATGTAGTCACATGTACAGTACAACCATTAATTCAAATTTGAATCAATGTGCCATTTTTCTTAGACAGTTTGCTTTAGTTTTGGGGGAAATAGAAAAACTCTTATACAAATGATCAGCTACACCGTCAAAATATGTATGAGTAGTGGAAAAGCTTGGCTCAATGGTAGAGATGGTTGAAATCAGAAGGTGTGGGCTTTGAATGCCTACGGGTGCGCTGTAGTGTTCGCAGTCGCTGCCAACCGCTATGGTAGCTTTGCCCAGGTACAGTAGCAGCTCATTCCCTACTGTCGGAAGACGGAGCTCCCTTAATACCACGCCCTACCGGGGTTTGTCATTACTCGAAAAGCTATTGCACCACACCTGACGAGCTTCCTGAACGGCTGGTAGTGCCTGGGCGTGCAAACCCAGTAATTGGCCTGCCACTTCCTGTCATGGGGCGTACTGCCTGGCTTGGTCCCCCCTACGTCAGAAGCACAAAGAATGGAATGTACCTCTGTCCTGTTTTACTGGCTCAGTTATATATTCACAACCTTTAGACAAATCAAAGAAAAGCGGCGATCAAGCTTGACAGATTTGGAAGCAGTAAGGACATGCCTGATCCCCTCCAAGATCACCTTCACGTGCTGTTTCGGATGAAATATAATTAGATTACTCAGATACATCCCATGTATCATTGCATGGATACTCCCAACGTGGATACATAAACAATTACATGGATAATCTCAACATGGATACATAAACATTGCATGGATACAGAAACAATTGCATAGATACTCCCAAAGTGGATACATAAACAATTACATGGATACTCTCAACATGGATACATAAACATTGCATGGATACAGAAACAATTGCATGGATACTCCCAAAGTGGATACATAAACAATTACATGGATACTCTCAACATGGATGCATAAACATTGCAAGGATGCATAAACAACAGAAACATGCCCCCATGCAACAGCTACAACACCAATCATAGTTTTTCTTTTCAGCTACGAGCAGCAGCTACTAGGCAGCTCCCTGAGCCAGCCACTGGGCTTAGCCCCTAGATTTTGACAGTTATGGATAGCGGATACTGTCAGCTTCCAGAAACACTACGTTGCATTAGCTTTGGCTGACTAGCCAGACAGGGGAGCTGCCTAGAAGCTGCTGTTTATAGCTAAAAAGAAAAATACTAATACCAATATGCTTTCCAAAGTCCTAAATGTCCTAGCCGTTCACACTTGTCGGTGTTGATATAAGCTCCTATCATACCTAAATCGGCGATCGCAGACTCCTCAACGTGACTCCAACTTAGCTGAACAAGATTGCCATCTATTAGATCTAGCTGAGCAAAGTCATCACCCTCACTCACCCCTCCTTGCGCGCTTGTCATAGGTCGGGAGAGCGATGTACCAGGCCTGGCCACTTGCGCAGTTTGATGCTCATCTAACAAGATGTCAGCGATTCCCTGCAGTCCAGGATACAATACAAAACTTAATTATCAAAGAAATCAACTGCTTACTGAGCAAAGCTTAGTGGGCAGTAGCTTTCTTTACAATCTCAATGCTTGTCTACAGCATTTTTTTAGTATGGCAGCTTGCAACTGATTTGTCAACGTCTTCTCACTAGAGGGTTAGACACCTTGCAGGATGTGGCAAATCACCTTCAATTACATATCATGCTGTATCCTACGCAATGTGGGATTTTTTCCCATTCCATGTAACAGAAAAGCTCTACCATTATCTATCGATCATCGGTATCAACCTCATGCTGGGAAATCCATCACTGCTGAGTGTCATTTACTTAGCCACACTTAATCTACCTCAATGTGATGAAACGTGTTCAATGATACTGATGAAACGTGGTGACTTAAACTGAAACCTAAATAACAGATTTCTATCAACTGAAGCTAGTAATTGATCACTGAAACTGATTAGGGTAAACAGTCACTGATTCTAAAAACTGAAATATGATGCTGACAGCACCTTGTTCATGTCAATAACGAATCACTGGAGCTAATAACTCTTCATTGGTGATGATGCAACCAGCTGATCACTAACGCTTACAACTGTCAAAATGCATCACTGGTGTTGATTACTGCATCAGCCTCTCATAGGGCAGGGTGAACTGGAGTCTGACAGGCTCCGCATCTACATGTGCTCCTAATGATCTGATCAACTTCCCATCTCAGGAAGTGGGTTGGCATGACCTCTTGACTGGTCAAGGTTGATATGCCGATTAAAGTACGCTCATTGCAGCTGAAGGTACAACTCAGCTTATTTCTTTGCTAGGTTAGGCTAGACCCCTGGTTTCCGCTGGAGATGCTGAGAGTTACCCAGGGAGCTGTTCCAATAGTTTGGAACTGTGGCTGGCAAGCAGCTGCTGCAAGTCATATATCATGCAACTTGTCAGTTGAGGGTTTGGGCCGCGCGTTGCTCACCCACAAAGGGTTACCTAGTAGGAACTTCCAAACAAGCTTACCCACTTGTCTCGATAACAATTAATGCATACGGCAGATTGCGTCGACATGGGGACGGGAGCTCACCTCTTCCTCGATTTCCGTGTCGTCGACCCAATTCTTCAGAGTCAGCGCGCGGCATTTCAAGTACCAGACTGCCTTCGAGCAGCGCAATGGAGGATGCGGGAAGTGTCAGTATCGTTTGATAAGGGCGAGAGCAATGACAGTAGAGACAGACCTGGTCGAAATTATGTCTTTCAAGAACCTCCGTGCAGATCGCAATGCACTCGTCAAATTTCCTTCGTCTAAACTTGCTCTGGGCCAACCAAACTGGGTTCATGCCCTGTAGAGCTGGTGCCGAGCTCATCGTTGGTGTTGGTCGACCTGCCTAGCAAGCGTTTTTAAATCCTTTCCGGCACCATCACGAATTCCTATACTTATGCATTGTCATCTAGTGAATGTAACGAGACAACTTAACCACTGCAAGTTGTAGAGGGCAGAAAGCTCAGCTCGAAGCAGCTCAGCTCAAAGCACACAAGGCCAGTTCCACAAAATATGAGCCCTAGCTGTACCAGTTGCCTAAGAATGTCCTGCTCTGAGGATTGCAGTGGGACACTTTGGGCTCGGCTGTGACAATCCAACTCTCAATCCTCCAGAGTGTTTCATTCTCTGCTCTTGAATAATATTTGACCCTGTTGTACTCTGAGAAGGAACTTCAAAATGACTTCCCCCGTCGTTCTCCTGCCCACAACTGGCAGCAACCTCACTGTCCGAATTCACCCCGTCGCATTGTTTTCTATCTGTGATGCTTACATTAGGAGGGGGGAGAAACAAGATCGTGTCATTGGCACTCTGCTCGGCGTCATAGCCGACAATATTATCGAAGTTAGGAACTGCTATGTTGTGCCCCACAATGAGAGCTCAGAGCAGGTATGCGTTATATTTGGCGGCTTCGGGTCGGGCAGAGAGATCTGAGTAGCGGAGCTCAGGATCATATATTTCCCGTTCGCAGGTTGCCGTCGACATTGCTCACCACAAGACCATGTTCGAATTGCACCAGCGTGTGTCTCCGTCCGAGATTATCGTTGGCTGGTAAGAACTCTGAATATGGAAGGACCAGCCTTGGGTACACCTCCTAGTATCTCCGACCCCTTACCCAACCACCCAACCACCCACACCAGGTTTGCCACTGGCCCTTCTCTGTACAACAGTGATGCCCTCATCCAAGAGTTTTACTCCAAAGAGGCCCCCAACTCTGTGAGTATGACGAATTACCCTATCAGGCTTTGTGGGGGCCTAGATCTGTTAAGTGCTACCTGTGGCCAGGCATGATCTGCCCTCTGCAGTGCCAGGGCAGCTAGTTACATGCATTGTCCCTAATTTTCCCTTTCTATTTATTAACACTTTTTCCTTGCTTTTCATCGTTGTTGGCAGGCAGCATAATTCTGGTGCTGGCATATTTTATTCTTCAGCCTAAATGCCTGTATGCCTACACTGCATGCTCACAGTGAGTGTGGCTTGTGTGGAGCCATGCTCATTTCATAATCATGCACCTATTTTTCCAAGCTCTCTCCCACTCAGCAGGTATTCATCGCAGTGGTAGTGCATGTGCTGAATTGCACACATCATGCTGTCTGGCTTATCTGAGCACTTGTGTGCTGATTCGTGTGTCAGGATGTGTGGGTGCTCATGCATCCACCACTGCACACAGAGTACTCGAATTTCAGGCATGGAAATAATGATGCACTGTGCCATCCCCTTTGCCTCCCCCAGATCCATATGCTGGTTGACACCACCTTGAGCGATGGGAAGTTCAACATCCAAGCTTTCTCCTCCCGACTCCTCACCTTGGGAGAGAAGACCTTGGCTACTGAGTTTGTGGAGATGCCCTGCGACGTTTTGTTTGGAGAGGTTGAGCGGGTTGGAGGTAGGTTGTTGCAATTGTGGTTGTATGCCCTTGTGTAACGGTAATTTGGAAATGTGTGATGTGCTACAACCACTTCATTGTGTGGAGGATGAAAACCCGATACACTGCACCTGTTCTGAGGTAAGCCGATGGTGACAACAATCATGCACAACTCTTACTCACATTGCTAGTATCTTGCCACTTCGCATACACACTACCACCTCATACATCACCTGTTACGGAGGTACACTAATGTACACTAAGGGTTGTGCACCACTCTGACTCACATTGCAAGTATCTTGCCGCTTTTCAAACACACCACCACACACACCTGTTATGAGGTACACCGATGGTGACAAAGATCATGCACCACTCTTACTCACAAAACAAGTATCTTGCCACTTCACAGACACACCACCACACACACCACCTCCTCTTACATCACCTGTACTGAGGTACGCTGATGGTGACAAAGATCATGCACCACTCTAACTCACGCTGTGCATATTGTCCTAGTTTGCATATGAACCTGTAGTGGCCTGCACACACGTACACATTCCAGCATCTCGACATGCCAAGGCCGTTGATGATACCATCCCAACAGGTTCTGATCCAAGTGAAGTACAAACCACGACATGCATCACCAACTGAGGCCTATAACTGATATTTTTTGGCGGAGCCCCCCCTTCTGGGGGCAGGAGCCCCCAGTGTTACCCATTTGTCCGGTTGACCGACCATCCATCCGTCTGACCGTGATGAAGCCCGACACGCAGCCAACGGTCTCGTAACTAACTCGCTTCCCTTGCCACCTATTGCTCCGTCGCGATCACTCTCCGCAATTTTTTAGCGTCGCAGGCAACGCTGCATCGAACTTGTCTACACTCTTCTGGCCTTGCTATTTTGATACCTGCCTGTGCCCACTCTAGTTTTGTGCCTGTTCCTAATCTTGCCACCCTGGCTGTTTTTGACTTCCTGCCTGCATGCATACCTGCTTGTGTCCACTACACCTTTGGTGCCTGTTCCTGCTGTTACCACCCTGGCTGTGAGGATAGATTTTACAGACTGCATCACACTGGATGACGAGATGTAACCTCCTACTCATTCTTAATTAGGGTCGTGTTGTATCAGTGCCTGTCATCCAACTTGGTACAGCCGTCAAGCCAAGGCTACAACTTCCAATCCGCCAACCGCAAACCTACTGCCAAGCCAACATCAACCAAATGTAGGACAAATCAACCATGAAACCAACCATCCGTAATACCAGCTGTAACACTAACCAGCAATGAAACCAACCATCCGTAATACCATCCGTAACACTAATCAGCAATGAAGCCATCCATCTGTAATACCATCAGTAACACTAATCGGCAATGAAACCAACCATCCGTAATACCATCCAAAATACCATCTGTAACACTTATGAACAATGAAACCAACCATCTGAAACACTAATCAACAATGAAACCAACCATCCGTAACACAAATCAATAATGAAATAAACTATCCGTAATACCATCCATAACACTAATCAACAACGAGACGAACCATTCGTGAAAGCGTGAAAAGCCGCTGCAGCTAGCAGTACTCATTCGAGTATTGTTGCAGATTGTGACTTTGTCAGTGGTCAGAACGAAATTAATAGGACCGGCTAACATTAAAAAAAATGAAATGAATACTAATCAACCATGATACCTACCAACCATGAAACCAACCAACTACGCCTGACTTTTAAAAGCAAAGGTCATGTGTGCGGTTTGCCGTGATGACTTTACCTCCCGTCTAGTCAAGGTGCATCACACGCTAGGGGCTGGCTCTGGGTAGGCTCTTCGATCATTGAAATGAATTGCAGCTCAATCCGCGGCCCCATACTGCCCCCCTACTCACCCATTCACAGACCTATGCACTAGGCCACACCCATGCACATGCACACAGTAGATGCACTCTCTCGCTGCATCACCCATTCACAAACCTATGCACTCGAACACACCAATGCACCAACACACACTAGATGCACTCTCTTACTGCTATGCTTGCCCCGTTGCCCCGTGGTACCCTGTTTCTCTTGATCGCACCATGTGTTTCTTTCTGAGCCTTCATCTTCACCAATACATGAAGCCACTAATCCCAGGTCCCACCAATGCATGAAGCCACCAATACATGGAACCACCAATCTCTGAACCCCAACGATCACAGAACCAACCAACCTCTGAACCCCAGCAATCACAGAACCAACCAACCTCTGAACCCCAGCAATCACAGAACCAACCAACCTCTGAACCCCAACAATCACAAAACCAACCAACCTCTGAACCCACCAACCTCTGAACCCCAGCAATCACAGAACCAACCAACCTCTGAACCCCAACAATTACAGAACCCACCAACCTCTGAACCCCAACAATCACAGAACCCACCAACCTCTGAACCCACCCCCGTTGTTGCACTACAGTCGAGCTCCTGGCGAGCGGGGCATCATCCAAGCCTCAGTCTGACAACGAGAGCCTTGAAACTTCGTTGGAGCGCTTGAGGAGCTTGATGGAGTCAGCACACAAATACGTTGATGATGTTGTGGTGAGTGGCTCCAGCATTGTTGCCAGAATGATTGTAATCGCATCTGTATCCAACTGTACATGTGTGTGTGTGTGTGTGTGGGGGGGGGGGGGGGGGGGGCTTGCACTGTTGCCAACCACCAATAGTTGTGACTCAATTGTATGATCTGACCTCTTCGCAGGAGGGCCGTGCTCCTGGAAACCCTGCCATCGGCCGATACTTGGCTGACACCCTGGCGCTGGTGCCTCACTTCAGCAAGGCTGACTTTGAGCGTCTGTTCAACGACAACGTCCAAGATGTATTGATGGTGACCTACCTGTCCAACTTGTTGAGAACCCAGATAGCCCTGGCTGAGAAGCTGGGAACCTCTCAGCTGCCAATTGTTTAAGAAACTATTTAGGGCCGGATGGGGATGGGCGGATGGACACTGTTGCTACTTTATCAGAACACTATGTTTCCATTGGTGTGCACGTGTTGCATCGCAAAGAAGAAGATAAACTAGCAGGTATCAGTTTTGTGGTGTAGTCATAGATATGACGAAATGATTAGATAATAACCAATTTATTACAGTACATGAATATGAGATAATATCATCTGAAGGACAGTTTTTTATGCTACTTCTTGCCTGCCTCCAATCTGCGAGCAGCCCAAAGGCTGACAGGCCGTGTAATGAAAACAAAGCATGTATCTAACAGTGGGTTGTCACCCAGACCCCAAGTGCGTCGCCAGACCCCAAGTGCGCCTACTCTTTAGTAGGTGTGGCAATGCCATTCAAACTGAATCCTTGGTGTCGCTGGTTTGTGTCGGGAAACCCACCTCCTGGCTGAAATGTTGGAAGACCTTTCACAACTTCAAAAACAAATCCCTTTGTCCTTGTTGGCCAACCCCTGGACTGTAACAACATTGATGTGGGTAGAGTCGCCTGGGGAGTGGGGAGCAGGAGATGTACCTCAAACAACAACCGCATTTGGGGTACACTCACGCAGCAGCAAGGCAAGGAGAACTTGAACTTGTTTACATAGCTTCAGCCAGCAATTTGGCTACTCGCCGTATTCTGCAGTAGAACAATATTACCAGGAAAATGTAAACTCGAACAAATCACTTTTTTCTTCTTTCATTTTTTCATTATTCGATTTTTTTCCTTTCCTCCTAAACAAAAAAAAGTTCATTAAAAACCAATTCATACCTATCAAAAAAAACTTGATCCAGTCTCTTCATACATTCATGGATGAACAAAGGAAGCTTCTTTCGCCCTTCAAATCTGGATTGCACATCAGATCATGTAGAGGAATCATTTTGCTCTCCGATTGGGAAATCAGGCTCTGATGCTTCCTTCTCGTATTCATCAAGGCTTCGTCAGTACATTCAATAACCACATGGTTTTCATCTTGAACTGTTCCATGAGTGACGTGGAGGACCATGGCTGATTTCCAAAGGAGAAATCTGCATCTGCAACGGACCCTCCCAAGCTCTTCCTAGCCTGGCAGCATTCAGAAGTGACAAGTACGGTAGCTTCGTGAATATAGCATCGAATGGGGAACAGGGAATGAGGAGATTTGGGGCTTGGGGCAAGTTGGCTTAAAAGTTAAAACCCAAGAACAACAATCCAGCCTCCCCACCTCCCACTCATTCTTCACTTTTTTCACTGCCTGGCCTGCAAACTCTTATCTGGCAGCATCCCATTCATGAGATACCCGTGCTGGGATGTCTGATATATTCTGGGTCGTTATGCCAGGTTTATTTCGAGAAGTTATGTCTAGTGTATTCCCCGAGAAGTTTGAAGTGGGTTTTTTCTAGCTTAATGGTTCTAGGCCTCCTCCAGGGACAGCGTTGTAGTGCTTTTAGTGCTTCTTATAGCTTTTTCTAGCCTTTTATTGAATTCTAGGGCTTTTTAGGGGGGGGGGGGGGGGGGGGGGAGGGGGGGGGGGGGGGGGGGGGGGGGCGGGGGCGGGGGGGGGGGGGGTGGGTCAAACATTTGTAAGGCAATATTTCGCCAAAGCGGGGTCAAAACAGTGATCGCTAATATTTACCGGTAAGCGGGGCAAGCCCCTGTTTGGTGCACACTCCAATACACCCTAAGCAATATAGCCTGAGTGGGAGCTGCCTGGAAGCTTGCCCTGGCCTGGAATACTGCAATTTGTTAATGTGTGACAAACATCCCCAGAGAGAGTGAGAGACAGGGGCAGGAAGAGAAAGGATGGGTGTGTGGTGGATGGGGGGGGGGTGGGGGGGGGG
>JACBWV010000610.1:38779247-38870445 GCA_013435795.1 Chlamydomonas sp. ICE-L | reverse complement strand
GTAGCAGGGGGGGGGACGGAGTTGATGTGTGGTCTGTTGGTGTGTGGTGTGTAAGAGAGGTGCAAAGGGGGGGACTCTACGTGTGGTATTAGGGTGGGTTTAGGGTGGGGGGAGATAGCTGAAGCTGGTTGACGAGCCCAGCTGTTTTGCTGCATGGGGTGGAGTCGGGGGAGTCGGGGCCCATGGGGGGAGCCGGGGCCACGGGGGCAGAGGGGATCGCACAAGCATGAGCATAGGGGCCGAAGGGCAGCGGGGATTGGAAAGCATGAGCATGAGCATGAGGGGAGTCGGGCCCGCAGGGGCAGAGGGGATTGCAAAAGAATGAGCATGAGCATGGGGGGAGTCGGGGCCGCAGGGGCAGCGGGGATTGGAAAAGCATGAGCATGAGAATGAGCATGGGAGGAGTCGGGGCCACGGGGGCAGCGGGGGCAGCGGGGATTGAAAAAGCATTCACTTTTGATGGGGTGGATACTGTGTGTGTGGGGGGGGGGGGGGGTACTTTGGGGGGGGGGGACTGAGAAATGCGTGTGTGAGGTGGAGATTACAATGCTTGCCCAATATTAATGCTCAATGTTTTGCCAAATTACAATGTATTATTGCAGTGCTTGCCCAATGAAAATGCTCATTATTTTGCCCAATTACAGTGCTTATTATTTGCAGTGATTGCCCAATTTCAATGCTCATTATTTTGCCTAATTACAGTGCTTATTATTTGCAGTGATTGCCCAATGACAATGCTCATTATTTGCCAATGACCTAGTGATATTACTTTTTGCAGAGTGATGCCCAATGATAATGCCCTATCTTTTGCCCAAATTACATATTGTTTTCAAAAAATTCCCCTCTTACCTGCACATCCAGAGTCCACGTCTTGTCACCCCCCCCCCCACCCTACAACATCTCTCCCCCAGCTAAATTGGATGCTTTTCCAATGCCCGCTGCCCCCACTCCCCACATGGGCTTGCGGCAGAACAGCTGGTCCAAACCCGCAGCCTCCGCTGTCTCCTCCTTCAGCAAACCAGACCCTATCGTCACCAGTGCAGAGGAGGATGAAGATGTGAGTTTGTACAATTAGCTGGTGCTTGTGGGGTCTGTGCTGTGTCTGAGGGGTTGGGGTGGGGGTGGGGTGGGGTGGGGGTAGGGTATCTTCTCCTTCAGCAAACCAGACCTCATTGTCACCAATGCAGAGGAGGATGTAGATGTGAGTTTGTACAATTAGCTGTTGCTTGTGTGTCTGTGCTGTGTCTGAGGGGTTGGGGTGGGGGTAGGGTATCTTCTCCTTCAGCAAACCAGACCCTATCGTCACCAGTGCAGAGGAGGATGAAGATGTGAGTTTGTACAATTAGCTGTTGCTTGTGGGGTCTGTGCTGTGTCTGAGGGGTTGGTGTGGGGGTTGGTGTGGGGTGGGGGTAGGGTATCTTCTCCTTCAGCAAAACAGACCCTATCGTCACCAATGCAGAGGAGGATGAAGGTGTGAGTTCGGACAATTAGCTGTTGCTTGTGGGGTCTGTGCTGTGTCTGAGGGGTGTGTGTGGGGGTTGGGGTGGGGTGGGGGTAGGGTATCTCCTCCTTCAGCAAACCAGACCCCATCGTCACCAATGCAGAGGAGGATGAAGATGTGAGTTTGTACAATTAGCTGTTGCTTGTGTGTCTGTGCTGTGTCTGAGGGGGAGGAGTGGGGGTTAGGGTGGGTGGGTGTAGGGTATCTCCTCCTTCAGCAAACCAGACCCCATCGTCACCAAAGCAGAGGTTGATGGAGGATCGGGTCCGAGCGATCAGCTAGTTCTTGTGGGTCTGTGCTGTGTCTCAGATATGTGAAATAAACAATATACACATTTATTTGATTACCGGCATTTAACCTCTACATCTGTCTACATCAGGGATTCTCCCCCCCCCCCCCCCCGGTATTTATAGCGATCCCTACTTTTGACCCTGTCTTAGTTTAAATTGTCACTACAAAAAAGGTTTTTATTGCCCCAAAATGGCCCTATGAAGCTACAAAAAGCTACAAAAGCTATACAAAGCATTAACATGCTGCCCCTGGAGGAGGCCTAAAACCATCAAGCTAAAATAAACCACTTTCAGATAAAAAAACCTTTGCTCTACACATAATACAACTAAAGAGGAGATGGCCAGAAACCTGTTCTAACACGGGAAATGATCGCTTTACATTTTTGCATTTTGGTTTGTGCCATTTCATATCATTTCATATCATTTTATTTCATTTCATGTCATTTAATATCATATCATTTAATATCATATCCTTTCATATAATTTTATTTCATTTCATGTCATTTAATATCATATCATTTCATGTCAAGTCATAAAATGTTATATTATATCACGCTGCCTGTTTGGCTTCTAGGGCTGAAGGTAAAGGGTTTCGGCTTCTTCCAAGCAGCTGTGTAGAAGCTGCTGCTAGTAGCCAAGAAGAACATGAGGTCAAACGGTCTCTATACCTTGCCAACGTTTTGGTGAAGCCCCCCATTCTGGGGGGCGGGAGCCCCCAGAGTCACCCCGTTGTCCGAATGTCTGTTTGTTCGTTTGTTCGTACGTCACGTTCCAACCCTGGGCCTTACTGCCCCCTGGCCCTGCCGTACACCCTGGTGTCCAATCCGCTGCATTCGATTCAGGCTCCACTTGGCGCTCCGATAGCCAACACTCTCTGCCAATTTTCTGCGTCGCTTGCAGTGCGCCTAGGACTTTTCATACCCCACTGATTCCCATCCCACACAGAATGAGCTCAATGTTACCCTCGACAACCCAGAGAAAAACACTTCTCACATCCACTACCACTTTTCATACCCCACTTATTATCCCATCCCACACAGGATGAGCTAAATGTCACCCCAGACGACCCAGATAAAAACACTTCTCACACCCACTACCACTTTTCATCCCCCCTTATTCTCCCATCCCACACAGGATGAGCTCAATCTCACCCCAGACTACCCAGATGAAAACACTTCTCACACCCACTACCACTTTGCATCCCCCCTTATTCTCCCATCCCACACAGGATGAGCTCAATCTCACCCCAGACGACCCAGATGAAAAAACTTATCACATCCACTTCCACTTTTCATCCCCCCTTATTCTCCCGTCCCACACAGGATGAGCTCAATCTCACCCCAGACAACCCAGATGAAAACACTTATCACATCCACTACCACTTTTCATCCCCCACTTATTCTCCCATCCCACAGGATGAGTTCATTGTTACCTTAGACGACCCTGATGGTACCATGGGCAGTACTCCTGGCAGCACAACTGCTGGCGGGGGCACCCCTGGTAGTGAAAGGGGCAGGACGTGGGTGCGCAGCAACTCGCTCCCTGTAGCAGGCACTCAGGGTGCAGCCACCCCCAGCAGTGCACCCTCTTTCCGCCCCCCTCCTCCTGGGCTAGGCCCCCCAGGTGTGTGCAGTCATGGTGGGGCTAGAGGTGTTTCAAAAGGGGGAAATAATACATTGTATTAGATACGTGGTTATGTATTGCTCCCTGTAGCAGGCACCCCCAGTAGTGCTCCCCCTTTCCGCCCCCCTCCTCCTGGGCTAGGCCCCCCAGCTGTGTGCAGTCTTCGTAGGGCTATATAATTAATATTCTTGACACGTTGCATGGGCAAGCACTGGACCTGTGGGTAGTTCAAGGAGGGGGGAAGCTAGTCCGGACTTTGCCAGTTAACCGGTTACCCCTAAACCCTAACCCCTCTAAACCCTGAACCCTGAACCCTAACCCCCTAAACGCTAAAACCCTAAACCCCCTAACCCCCGGACTGGCAAAGTCTGGACTAGCTTCCCCCTACCTTAGTTCAAGGGAGTCTCTCAGAATTTTGGTTTTACCGAAAGTTTATTTTAATCCTATCAGGGGTCCCATTCCATACTAATAAAGCAATGTCAAAGAATTTTATCCATGCCCCTCCCACCCCTCGGGAATTCGCCCACCCATGCCTTCTCCCGCTCCCCCTCATGCCTTTCCCTTATGCCCCTCCTCCCCCTCAGGAATTCGCCCGCCCATGCCTTCTACTACTCCCCCTCATGCCCCTCCTCGCCCTCATGCCCTCCCCCCCCCCCTCCTCCCCCTTATGCCCGTCATCCCCCTCATGCCCCTCCTCCCCCCCATGCCTCCCCCTCATGCCTCCCCTTCATCCCCCTCCTCCCCCTCATGTCTTCCCCCCCATGCCCCTTCTCCCCCTCATGCCCCTCCTCCCCCTTATACCTCCCCTCATGCCTTCCCTTCATCCCCCTCCTCCCCCTCCTCCTCCTCCTCCCCCTCATGCCCACTCCCCTTCATCCCCTTCCTCCCCCTCATCCCCCACCTCCCCTTCATCCACCTCCTCCCCTTCATCCCCCTACTTCCCCCTCATGCCTCCCCCTCATTGCCTTTCCTCCCCCCCATGCCCCTCCTCCCCCTCATGCCTCCCCCTCATGCCCCTCCTCCCCCTCAAGCCCCTCCCTCCCCCCCATTCCCCTCCTCCCCCTCATGCCTCCCCCTTATGCCTCCCCATCATGCCCCCCCTCCCCCTCATGCCTCCCCATCATGCCCCTCCTCCCCCTCATGCCTCCCCATCATGCCCCCCCTCCCCCTCATGCCTCCCACTCATGCCTCCCCCTTGTGCCCCTCCTCCCCATCAGGAATTCGCCCACCCATACCTGCTGCAATCCCCGGACCTAAGCCCCCTTCAGAACCCTACCCGGGCTCCAAAGCAAACTCAGCAGGGCCCCCAGGCCCCCCTGGTGGCCCCCCTGCCCCCCCGGGTCAACGACCACCTTTTGGCCCCGGCGGAGGGGGAGGCAGGCCACAGTTTGGTGCGTCGTGCTCAAATTTCACACTCTGATTTGAACTTGAAATTCAATTTGAATTTGAATTTGATGTTAACCGTTCCAGCTGTTATGTACTTTTATTTCCGAATTTGTATGTATCATACATGTATCATACATCTCTAAATTTGATATGATACATTAATGTATCTATTTTTCGTGTATCATATCAGATCATATATATAAAGCTATTTAGTAAACTGTATTAAGAGCCCCTGAATGGTCCAGGATCGTACTCACCCAACAAGTTCTATGCAGCGCTGCAAGCGACGCTACACATTGGCGGAGAGTGTTCGCAACGGAGCGACAGGTGCCAACAGAAGCGAGTTAGTTACCAGACCGTTGGCTGATGTGTCAGGCTTCGTCTCGGTCAGACGCACGGACAAATGGGTAACCCTGGGGGCTCCCGCCCCCTTGAAGAGAGGGCTCCGCCAAAACATTAACGGTCAAATTATCCGTTTGTCTTAGGATTCTACGCGATTCGCCGGTCAATTGAATCCGGGACAGCCAAAGTGGCTGGCTGCATTCCCCCCCCTGCCCCTGTCGCATGGATCGACCTGGGTTTGACCCGAATTCCGTTCCGATCTACCCGGGACCCGGGATCAACCCGGGTTCCGCGGAACCCCTTGCCACCCCCTTCGCCGTGAAAACATCAAGTTATCGAACCGTTAATTTTCTGTCCGTAAGGTACATAATGTTGGGTAGAGTGTTCTTGTCCACAGCTTTTCCCCCAGCTACCTCATGCTATCTCTACCTAGGACCCCGTTTTGGCCCAACCTTCCGCTACCCTGAAACTCCGCTATCCCAACCCCCCTGGAACGGCCCTTCGGGCTGCGTACCCCAATCTCCAACTGGAGCCTACCCTTGAAAGACACCAACTTCCTTATTGCTACCAGAAGAACCCCTCCCTGAAACGAAAACAAGCTTTTGTCCAGACACGCTGATGGTATGCTGTAGTATTTACCAAAGCTACTAAAAAGTATAAAACCTCCCCCCTCCCCTTCCCTCCTCCCTCCTCCCTCTCCCCCCCCCCCCTCCCTATCCCCCTCCCTCCCCCCACCCATCCCTTAAACCTCCCCCTCCCCCCCCCCCCCCCCCCCCCCCCCTCACGCTCACGCTCACTCCCTTAACCCTCCCTCCCTCCACCCTCCCCCTCCCTTCCCCCTCCCTCCCTCTCCCCCACACCATCCCTTAATCTTCCCCCTGCCCCCCCCCCCCCCCCCCCCCCCCCCCCCCCCCCCCCCCCCCCCCCCCCCCCACCCCCCTCACGCTCACCCCTTAACCCTCACTCACTCCCCCACCCCCCCTCACTCTCCCCCCCCCTCTCCCCACCCATCCCTTAAACCTCCCACCCCACCCCACCCCCACCCTCACGCTCACGCTCACCCCTTAACCCTCCCTCCCTCCCCCCTTTCCTCCCCTCATCCCTTACACCTCACCCCCACCCCCTCACACTCACCCCTGCTGTGCACCCTGCAGCGGGCCCCCAATTCCCAAACGACCCCGATGCTGCATTCCCAATGGCGGCCCGGCCCGACCAGTCGATCAAGCTCCCCAGGCAGACCCGTGTGACTCCAGATGAGTACCGTGAGTTCCTTGCCCTCGGGCATGGCGAGATTTTTGATCTGGACCTAGACCGCCTGATTGAGGCTCCCTGGAGGGCGCCTACTGCCGACGCTGCTGACTACTTTAACTACGGCATGGACGAGCGAGGGTGGCGAGACTACCAGCGCAGGGTAGGTTGGTGGGGCATGAGGGGGGGGGGGGGGGGGGAGGGCTACTGCCGACCCTGCTAACTACTTTAATTACGGCATGGACGAGCGAGGGTGGCGAGATTATCAGCGCAGGGTAGGTTGGTGGGGCATGAGGGGGGGGAGGGGGGGGGGGGGAGGGCTACTGCCGACCCTGCTGACTACTTTAACTGCGGCATGGATGAGTGAGGGTGGCGAGATTATCAGCGCAGCATTAGTTGGTGGGGCATGAGGGGTTGGAGGGTGTGTGTGTGTGGGGGGGGCTACTGCCGACCCTGCTGACTACTTTAACTACGGCATGGACAAGCGAGTGTGGCGAGATTACAAGCGCAGCGTAGGTTGGTGGGGCATGAGGGGGTGGGGGTGTGTGGGGGGGGGGGAGGGCTACTGCGGACCCTGCTGACTACTTAAACTATGGCATGGGCGAGCGTGGGTGGCGAGATTACCAGCGCAAGGTGGGTCGGTGGGGCATAAGTGGGGATCACACTTGTCCCTCTTTTTCTCTGTCTGTCTGCCTGCCTGTACGTTGTTCCATCCACCCATCCACTCACGTCCTCACATCCACTTCCACGCATGATAAACATGTGCAAATGTTCCCGCCACCTACCACGACACGCCAGCACAACACAAACACCACCGCCAGCACCAGCACCAACACCGACCATCCCACACGCACACTACTCATCACCAACACCACACTACCGCCAGCACCAACACCCAACACTACCTCCATCCAGCCAACACCAACACTACCTCCATCACAACACCAACATCTACCTCCATCAAACACACCACACACCTCCATCACCTCACCAACAACCACTCACCTCCATCACCACACCAACACTAACCTCCATCACCAATCACCACAACACCACACCCTCCTCACAACACCACACTACCTCCATCACCATCACCAACACCACCTCCATCACCAACACCAACACTACCTCCATCACCAACACCAACACCACCTCCATCACCAACACCAACACTACCTCCATCACCAACACCAACACTACCTCCATCACCATCACCAACACCACCAACCTGAGTGCTATTCAACACTGCAGATTATAAAGTTCCGTGCGGAGTACACACTGCGAGACAGAATCCAATCCGTAGGCTCGGTAGACCAAGGTCTGGGCGCAGCCCCCATGCTTGATCCAGACCTACCACCTGAGGTGGCAGCCCTCATTGCTAGCACCCTGGCAAAGCAGGTAAGCCAAGACCTCTGGGGTAGTGTTTGTGTGTGTATGTTTGTGTGTGTTTTGTGTGTGTGGGTTTTTGTGTGTGTGGGTGTGTGGGGGAGGGGGGGAGGAGGGGGCATTAGCAGTGAGCCCGGGTGGTGGTGGTGGTGGTGCTGTGAAAGATAAGTGTGCCAAGGTTCAGTCGCAGTCCCTCATGCTTGATCCAGACCTACCACCTGAGGTGGCAGCCCTTATTGCTAGCACGCTGGCAAAGTAGGTAAGCCAGGACCATTGGGGCTGTGTATGTGGGTGGGTGGGTGGGTGGGTGGGGGTGGGGTGGGGTGGGGTGGGGGGGGGCATTAGCAGTGAGCCCGGGTGGTGGTGGTGGTGGTGGTGTCAAAGATAAGTGTGCCAAGCTTCAGGCGTAGTCTCCATGCTTGACTTGAGGTGGCAGCCCTTGTTGCTAGCACGCTGGCCAAGCAAGTAAGCCAGGGCCATTGGGGCTGTGTATGTGTATGTGTTTGTTGGTGTGTGTGTGTGTGGGGGGGGGGGGGGGGGGGGGGGGGATGAAGGGGGGGGCATTAGCAGTGAGCCCAGGTGGTGGTGGTTGTGGAGTCAAACATTAGTGTGCCAAGGTCTAGGCGCAGTCCCCATTCTTGACCTGAGGTGGCAGCCCTTATGCCTTATTACAAGGCGTAAGGTTGAGGGGGCCAGCCTGTTTGCTTGCACTGGGGTCGACCACCAATACATATGGTTACAAATAAAATAAATGAATAGCACGCCTTATTACGAGGCGTAAGGTGGAGGGAGCCAGCCCGTTTGCTTGCACTGGGGCCAGCCACCAATGCATCTCGTTACAAATAAAATAAATAAGTAGTACGCCTTATTACCTTGTGTGAGGTTGAGAGGGCCAGCCCGTTTGCTTGCACTGGGGCCAACCACCCTTACATATTGTTACAAATAAAATAAATAAGTAGCACGCCTTATTATGAGGCGTGAGGTTGAGGGGACCAGCCCGTTTGCTTGCACTGGGGGCAGCCACCAATTCATCCCGTTATAAATAAAATAAATAAATAGCACGCCTGAGTACAAGGCGTGAGGTTGAGGGGGCCAGCCCGTTTGCTTGCACTGGAGCCAACCACCCATGCATCTCGTTACAAATAAAATAAATAAGTAGCACGCCTTATTACAAGGCGTGGGGTGGAGGGGGCCAGACTGTTTGCTTGCACTGGGGCCTACCACCAATTCATCTTGTTATAAATAAAATAAATAAAAAATAGTGTGTATTATTATGAGGCCTGAGGTGGAGGGGGCCAGCCCGTTTGCTTGCACTGGGGCCTACCACCAATACAGCTCGTTAAAAATAAAATAAATAAATAAATAAATAGCACGCCTTATTAGAAGGCGTGAGGTGGAGGGGGCCAGCTTGTCTGCTTGCACTGGGGCCTACCACCAATTCATCTTGTTATATATACAAAAAATAAAAAATAGTGCGCCTAATTACAAGGCGTGAGGTGGAGGGGGCCAGCTTGTCTGCTTGCACTGGGGCCTACCACCCATACATCCGATATAAATAAAATAAATACATACATATTACTTATTATTATTATTTGTTGGGTGGTTGGTCGGTTGGTCGATTGCTGGGTGGTTGGTCGGTTGGTCGATTGCTTCATGGATTACCTTATCCCAGTTTTGTTTTCAAATCTGGAAGTGTTATTTCTATCTATATGGGTTCTGGGCCTCCTCCAGGGACAACGTTTTAGTGCCTTTTGAAGCTTTTACAGCTTATTGTAGCTTCTTAGGGCCATTTAGGGCAATTCAACAACTTTTGTTTGACTTTTTTATAGTGATAATTTCGCTAAAACCGGGTCAAAACTAGCAATCTCCATACATAGCGGGGGAAATAATCACTGACTCATCATCTCCTAATCCCCTTTCTCCAACCTCTCCTCCCCCACCCCAACTACAATTTCCTACTAATCCTCTCCTAATCCTCTCTCCTCCTCCCCCCCCTCTAGTCCAACCAGCCCCCCCCCCCCCCCCCCCTCCCAATCCCCTCCCAATTCCCTCCTACTCTCCACCAATCCCCCCCCTCCCCCCCCCCCCCCGCTCAGTCCAACCAGTCCAACCAGCAGCAGCCCTTGGCCCTAGAAGGAGTGCCATCCAATGCTCTTCTGCCACTGCCCTCCACAGACCCAACTGACAAGTCCCACGTGGCCATGCCCATCCCGTCTCCTCCTCTCTTGTCCCCTATCCCCTCATAATCCCTCCCCTCCATTTTTATCCTAATCCCTGCTGCCCCCCCCCCCCCCCCCCCCCCCCCCCTCCCCCCCCCCCCCACACACACACAACTACAATCGTCCCCTAATCCCCTCTCCTCCCCTCCTCTCCAGTCCTCACTCCCCTCTAATTCTCTCCCAATCCCCTCCCAACCCCCTCCTAATCCCCTCCCAACCCCCTCCCAATTCCCTCCTACTCTCCCCCCCCCCCCCCCCCCCCCCCAGTCCAACCAAGCCAACCGTCAGCAGGCCTTAGCCCTTGAGGGAGGGCCATCCAATGCTCCTCTGCCACTGCCCTCAACAGACCCAACTGACAAGTCCCACATGGCCATGCCCATCCCGTCGATGGAAAGGGACGAGGACGGCTCAAGCCAGGCCCAGACAGATTGGGGGGGCGGTCGGGGTGGGGGATGCTTCATCACAGATCGCTCGCGTCAGTTGAAGTGAGTTGAGGGTAGTTTCTGAAAGAGGAAGGAGTTTCTGTAAAATGATCGAGTTGGGAGCCCAGACAGACTGAGGGGGGTGGTGGGGGGTGGGGGATGCTTCATCACAGATCGCTCGCGTCAGTTGAAGTGAGTTGAGGGTAGTTTCTGTAAGAGGAAGGAGTTTCTGTAAAAAGATCGAGTTGGGAGCCCAGACAGACTGAGGGGGGTGGTGGGGGTGGGGGATGCTTCATCACAGATCGCTCGCGTCAGTTGAAGTGAGTTGAGGGTAGTTTCTGTAAGAGGAAGGAGTTCCTGTAAAAAGATCGAGTTGGGAGCCCAGACAGACTGAGGGGGGTGGTGGGGGTGGGGGATGCTTCATCACAGATAGCTCGCGTCAGTTGAAGTGAGTTGAGGGTAGTTTCTGTAAGAGGAAGGAGTTTCTGTAAAAGGAATTAGTTCCTGTGAAGTAGTTTGTTGACATGGGAATATTTGGGGGTAGTATCTGTAAAAGGATTGAGTTGGGAGTAGTTAGTTGACATGGGAATATTTGGGGGTAGTATCTGTAAATAGAAGGCGTTTTTGGCGGAGCCCCCTCTTCAAGGGGGTGGGAGCCCCCAGGGTTACCCATTTGTCCGTCGGACCGACCGACCGACCGTCTGACTGAGACCGAAGCTTGACACATCAGCCAACGGCCTCGTAACTAACTCGCTTCCGTTGCCACCTGTCGCTCTGTCGCGAACACTCTCCGCCATTTTTTAGCGTCGCATGCGACGCTGCATAGAACTTTTCTGTTAAAGGATTTAGTTGGGAGTAGTTTGTTGAAATGGTCTTATTTGGGAGGAGTGTTCTGTGAAAGGAAGGAGTGTTGTGTAACAGGAAGGACAGGGATTTTTATTTCCGCTATATATAGCGATCGCTAGTTTATACCCCGTTTCAGAGATATTATCGCTGTAAAAAAAAGTAAAAAAAAAGTTTTTTTGTGTGTGCCCTAAATGGCCCTAAAAGCTACGAAAACCTATAAAAAGCTATTTAAAGCACCAAAACGCTGTCCCTGGAAGAGGCCTAAAACCATGAAGCTAGTAAAAACCCACTTTCAGATTTGAAAAAATATCACTTAGGAAGGGAAAATCACAATTAAAAAAAAAAAAAAAACTTGAGGAAGGAGGGGTTTTCTGTGAAAGGAAGGAGGAGTTTCTGTGAAAGGAAGGAGTTGCTAGTAGTTCCTGTGAAAGGGATTCGTTTTTTGGAAAGGGAGTAGTTGGAAGTAGTTGGGACCTCAATCACCTTGCCAGCTTGACCACACCTCCCCTCAACCCCCCTCTCCCCTCACTCACATCCCCCCCCCCCCCCCCTCCCCTCACTCACCCACTCTCTCCCCTCTCCCACCCTCTCCCCTCATTTACCCTCCCTCTCCCCTCACCCACACTCTCCCCTCCACACCCTCACTCTACCCTAACAAACCTCAACTCACTCACTCACCCACCCTCACCCACCTCTCCCTCACTCAACCACCCTCTCCCTCACCCACACTCTCCCCCCACCCACCCTTTCCCTCACTCAACCACCCTCTCCCCTCACCCACACTCTCCCCCCCACCCACCTTTCCCCTCACTCAACCACCTCTCCCCTCACCCACACTATCCCCTCCCTCTCCCCTCACTCACTCACCCACCCTCACCCGCCCTCTCCCCTCACTCACCCCCTTCTCCCCTCACCCCCCCTCTCCTCCCACTCACCCTTTCCCCTCACTCAACCACCCTCTCCCCTCACCCACACTCTCCCCAGGCGTACTGTGCCTCGTTTAGACCCTGAGGTCGTCATCGTCTTGTCAGCATCGGTGGACATCGACTTTGAGAAGGAGACCGTCGTGAATATTGACTACGACCCTCCTAGTGCTGCCTCCTTGGCGCGACCTAAGCCCCCCTCTGGACCCCTTCCCCCCAGCACGATGGCAGCAGGTGGCAATGGCAGGCGTCCAGCTTCCTCGAAAGCTGATTCTGCAGCAGAAGCTGGTCCGGCAGGGAGGGGTGAAATAAAGATGGAGGACGGAGGGGGCGCTGGTGCTGAGGATAGGTGCGCACTGTGTGTGTGTGGAGGGGTGGCTGTGTGTGTGGGTAGTGTGTGGGGGGATAAAAAACAACAGCCTCGAAAGTTGATTCTGCAGCAGAAGCTGGTCCGGCAGGGATGGGTTAAATAAAGACAAAGGACAGAGGGGGCGCTGCTGCTGAGGATAGTTGCACACTGTGTGTGTGTGGAGGGGTGTGTGTGTGTGGGCGTGGTGTGTGTGTGTGGGGGGGGGGGGGGGGGGGGGGGGGGGGGGGGGATAACAAATAACAGCCTTGGGAGCTGATTCTGCAGCAGAAGTGGGTCAGGCAGGGAGGGGTGATCTAAAGACGGAGGACGGAGGGGGCGCTGCTGCTTAGGATAGGTGCGCACAGTGTGTGTGCTCGGAGGCTTGGGTGGGGGGGTGGGGGAGAAAACCAGATTAAAGCTTGTGAAGGGGCATCTATGGATCTAAGTTGGATTCCTTGGGGATCTAGGGATCTAGGGAAGCAGTTCTGGCAGGGAGGAGCAATGAAAAGACTCAAGGCAAGGGTGCTGCTGCGGAGGAAGACAGGGGCGCATGGTGTGTGTTTGTGGAGGGGTGGGTGGAAGTGGGGGTGGGTGGGGGTACAACAAATAACAGCCTCAAAAGGGAAGTCTGCAGCTGTAGCAGGTCTGGCAGGGAGGAGTGATGCCTAACAAAAGACAGAGGTGCTGTTGCTGCTGAGGAGGATCAGTGCGCATGGTGTGTGTATTTGGAGGGGGGTGACAAATAACAGCTTTGAAAGCAAAGTCTACAGCTGTGGCAGGTCGGGCAGGGAGGAGTGATGCCTAACGAAAGACAGAGGTGCTGTTGCTGCTGAGGAGGATCAGTGCGCATTGAGTGTGTTTGGAGGGGGAGGGGGGGGGGGGGGGAATAACAAATAACAGCCTGGAAGCAAAGTCTGCAGCTGTAGCAGGTCTAGCAGGGAGAAGTGATGCAGAGAGGCTGCTGCTGCTGAGGAGGATAACTGTGCTCAGTGTGTGTGGAGGAGTGGTTGGGGGTGTTGTATGTGTGGAGGGGTGGGAGGTGGGGGGGGGGGGGGGGGGGGGGGGGGGGGGGGGGGGGGGGGGGTAACAAATAACAGCCTCAAAAATTGAGTCTCCTCTCTCCTCCCTCCCTCTTCCTTTTTTTGTTTCTCCTCTTATCCTTTCTTTTCCTTTCTTTCCCATATTTCAAAAGCTCTTATATTTTCACGTCTGCTTGCTTGCAGGAAGGAAAGGAGGAAGGAGGGCTCACCACACCTCCACCACATCACCTCAGCACCACCACACCACCACCATCAAGGGGTCACCACACCACCACCAAACCACCACACCACAGTCCCTTCTGGACTCATTGAACTTGCCCACTATCACCACCACCCACTCCACCAACGGCACCACAAACCACTCCACCACCCACTCCACCAACGACACCACTAGCCACTCCACCACCCACTCCACCAACGACACCACAAACCACTCCACCACCCACATCTGCACGCAGGAAGGAAGGAAGGAGGGATAGGAGAGATGGAGGCAATGGTGACGGCAGCGGCGGTGGTGTTGGTGGTGGCGGTCGTAACCGAGGAGGAGGAGATTGGGGTGGTGGCCGCGGCGGTGGCCGAGGCCCATGGGGCGGCCGTGGTGGTGGTGGACGTGAGTTACCCTCTGGTGGTTTGTGTCTGTGTCTTAGGTGGTGGTGGTGGCCGAGAAGGCCAATGGGGCAGCCGTGGTGGTGGTGGACGTGAATTACCCTCTGGTGGTTCGTGTCCGTGTCTTAGGTGGTGGCGGTGGCCGAGGAGGCCAATGGGGCAGCCGTGGTGGTGGTGGATGTGAATTACCCTCTGGTGGTTTGTGTCCGTGTCTTAGGTGGTGGTGGTGGCCGAGGAGGCCAATGGGGCGGCCGTGGTGGTGGTGGATGTGAATTACCCTCTGGTGGTTTGTGTCCGTGTCTTAGGTGGTGGTGGTGGTGGCCGAGGAGGCCAATGGGGCGGCCGTGGAGGTGGTGGGCGTGAGTTACCCTCTGGTGGTTTGTGTCCGTGTCTTAGGTGGTGGTGGTAGGCAAATCCCTGCCTGCCCGCCTGTCTGTCTGTCAGCCTCCTTTACTGTCTGTTTACCTACCTGCTTACCTACTTGCCTGCTTGCCTACTTGCCTGCTTGCCTACTTACCTGCCTGTTTGCCTGCCTGCCTATCTACCTGCCTGCTAAACTAACTGTCTGCCTGCCTGCCTGTCTACTTTCCCGCCTACCTGCCTGCCTGCCTGCCCGTCTACTTACCTGCCTGCCTACCTGCTAACCTACCTGCCTGCCTGTTGCCTACTTGCCTGCCTGCCTGCCTATCTGCCTGGCTGCCTACCCGCTAAGCTACCCGCCTGTGTGCCTACTTACCTGCCTGCATGCCTGCTTACCTGCCTGCGTACCTGCCTACCTACATGCCTACCTACCTGCTAACCTGCCTGTCTGCCTGTTGCCTACTCACCTGCCTGTTGCCTACTTACCTGCCTGCCTGCCTGCCTGCCTGTTGCCTACTTACCTGCCTGCCTGTCTACTCACCTACCTGCTAACCTGCCTGTCTGCCTGCATGTTGCCTGCTTACCTTGCTGCCTGCCTGCCTGCCTACCTACCAGCTAAGCTACCTGCCTGTCTGCCTACGTACCTGCCGCTTGCTTACCTGCCTACCTGCCAACCTGCCTGCCTACCTACAAGCCTGCTTGCCTATCTGCCTGCCTGTCTGTCTGCCTCCAAATCCCATCCATGAATACTGAGCTTCCATCACCTCGCTACATTCCTCAGGTTTTGGACCAATGCACTTTGAGGGGGGTCCTGATTTCCACGGGATGCCGGACCTTATGGGGGGCCCAGGTCCTGGCATGGACATGCCCCCGCTCATGATGATGGGCGAGGGTGGGCACATGGGCATGATGGGCGATGGGGGGCATATGGGCATGCCCCCCATCATGGGTGATGGCATGGACGGCATGGGCATGCCCTCTCTCATGGGGGATGGCATGGACGGCATGGGCATGCCACCCATGATGCCAGGTGGGATGGGCGACATGCCACCTGGCATGATGGGACACGGGCCTGATAGGAGTGACATGGGTGACATGCCGCCCCTTTTGAGAGGAGGACGTCCAGGTGGGCCTCTGGGCAGGTAAGATCTGCGTGTTTGTGTTTTTGCGGATGTTGGTTTCTTCTTGGGTGGGTGGGTGGGTACGTGTGGGTTTGTGTTCTTGTGTGGGTCCTGGAGCTGTTATGGAGAACATGGGTGTCATGCCGCCGGGTTTGAGAGTAGGACATCCAGGTGGGCCTCCGGGCAGGTAAGATCTGCGTGTTTGTGTTTTTTTGTTCTTTTGTCCTTGTTCTTGTGTCTTCTTGTTCTTCCTTCCTTGTTCTTGTGTCTTCTTGTGCTTGTGCTTGTGTGTTCTTGTTCTTTCGTGTTTGTTCTTGTGTGTTTTTGTTCTTCCTTCCTTGTTCTTGTGTCTTCTTGTGCTTATGCTTGTGTGTTCATGTTTTTTCGTGTTTGTGTTTGTGAGTTCATGCGTGGATGTGGGTGTGCCCTTGTGTGGGTTTGGTAAGTCCCTGCTTTTCGAGTCATTGTTCGGATGTGGGTTTTTTCTTGTGTGGGTAGGAATGTGCAGGTGGGTGGGTACGTGTTGGTTTGTGTGCTTGTGTGGGTGGGTGGGTTAGTGTTTTTGTGTGGGTGGGTACGTGTGGGTGTTGGTGTTCGTTCTTGTGGGTGTGGGTAAGTGTGGGTGGGTGGGTACGAGTGGGTTTGTGTTCTTGTGTGGGTAGGTATGTGTGGGTGGGTGGGTACGTGTGGGTTTGTGTTCTTGTGTGGGTGGGTACGTGTGGGTGTGGGTTTGTGTTCTTGTGTGGGTTGGTATGTGTGGGTGGGTGGGTATGTGTGGGTTTGTGTTCTTGTGCGGGTCCTGGAGCTGTCATGGAGAACATGGGTGACACGACCCCAATGATGGGAGGGGGACATCCAGGGGAGCCACCGGGCAGGTAAGATCTGTGTGCTTTGTGTTGTTGTGTTGTTGTGTTGATGTGTGAGTGCCCTTGTGTGTGAGGGGGTGGGTTCTGTTAGCTCTTTCAGAAGGTTGTGTTGGGGTTGCATGGGGTGGGGGTGCATGCATGGGTGGGTTGTGTTGGAGGTATATGGGGTGGGGTACATATTTTGGTGAGTTGGGGAGGTTCATGTATCAGCTGGTAAGTTAGCATTATAGCATTAGAATCATTAGGTTTCATTAGCATAGCAGTAGCTTGGTTCATTTAGCATTAGCATTAGCAATTAGCATTAGCTTGGTTCATTAGCATTAGCATTAGCATTAGCATTAGCTTGGTTCATTAGCATTAGCATTAGCATTAGCATTAGCTTGGTTCATTAGCATTACATTAGCATTAGCATTAGCATTAGCATTAGCATTAGCATTAGCTTGGTTCATTAGCATTAGCTTGGTTCATCAGCATTAGCATTAGCATTAGCATTAGCTTGGTTCATTAGCATTAGCATTAGCATTAGCTTGGTTCATTGCATTAGCATTGCATTACGTGGTTCATAAGCATATAGCAATTAGCAATGAGCTTGGTTCATAGCATTTTAGCATTAGCATTAGCTTGTTTCATTAAGCATTAGAAGGAGCTTAGCATGGCTTGGTTCCTTAGCATTAGCATTAAGCTTGGTTCTAGCATAGCATTAGCATTAGCTTTGGTTCTTAGCTTAGCATTAGGCATTAGCATTGTTCATTAGCATTAGCATTAGTCATTAGCATTAGCATTAGCAGGTAGCATGAGCTTGGGTCATTAGCATTAGCAATTAGCATTAGGCTTGTTCATTAGCATGCAGTAGATTGGTTCAATTAGCATTAGCAGTAGCATTAGCTTGGTTCATTAGCCATTAGCAATTAGCATTAAAGCAGTAGCCATTAGCATTAGCATTAGCATTTAGCATTAGCAGTACTTGGTGCATTAGCATTAGCATTAGCATTAGCATTAGCATTAGCATTAGCTTGGTTCATTAGCATTAGCATTAGCATTAGCTTGGTTCATTAGCATTAGCATTAGCTTGGTTCATTAGCATTAGCATTAGCATTAGCGTTAGCTTGGTTCATTAGCATTAGCATTAGCTTGGTTCATTAGCATTAGCATTAGCATTAGCTTGGTTCATTAGCATTAGCATTAGCATTGTTCATTGGCATTAGAATTAGCATTGGCATTAGCTTGGTTCATTAGCATTAGCATGTGCTTGATTGAGCAGCATTCAACTGAACCCCTGCCCACCTACTGACACATTGACCCTTCTCTGTTTCCAGATTTCCTGGCCCCTTTCCTGGCCTCCCCGGCCCAGGCGGACCCCCTCCCCCTCCCCCTCCTAAACGCATTCAGGTGAAACAAGAGGAGTCTGCAAGAGAAGACAGGTGGGTGAATAAATTATATTATATAATAGTGATAATAGTGGTAATAGTGGTATTTAATAGTGATAATAGCATAATGATATAATTAGTGAAGAGAAGACTGGTGGGTACATATATTTAGGGGTCGGCTATTTTATATAATATTAGTGAATACATAATATTACATAGTATTAGTCAGACGAGCTGTCTCACCAGAATTTCAAATGTATTTGAAAAAGTGATATTATTGTGACACTATAGTAATATTAGTTAACATAAGTTATTGAAGCATGAATATAAGTTGCCGCTCCGTACATATCTTTAATATTGAAAACAAGTTATTATGGCCCAGGGGGCCTCAGGGAAGTTTCTCGTATACCGCACGCTCAATTAGGGGCCTATCTACTCCGAGACCGTCCTGGGCAGTGTTACAGTGGTGGTGTAGGTGGTGCTAGTGGGGTCAGTGTAAGTATGGTGTCACTAGTTGTGCTAGTGGGGTCAGTGTTAGTATGGTGTCACTAGTGGTGCTAGTGGGGTCAGTGTTAGTATGGTGTCACTAGTGGTGCTAGTGGGGTCAGTGGTAGTATGGTGAAAGATGTTGTGCTAGTGGGGTCAGTGGTAGTATGGTGTCACTAGTGGTGCTAGTTTCCAGTAGGCACACCTGGTGTTGGCTGTAAGCCATTTCCCGATTGATTTCCTCCTGCTTCAACTTTGAATCCCTCCTGCTTCATGTCCATCGTCGCTGCAGGTGGGGAGGTGATGGTGGGTTCATGGGCGGCGACGACGAGTTCATGCACGATGAGGAGGTTGGCTTTGGAGGAGAGCAACAGCGCGGCAGCGGTATTCGTCTGGGACCCAGGGGTAGCGCAGGCGGAAATGTGCTGGACCTACTGAATGAGTCAGACCCAGGTAGGTACCCCTCATCCACACACCCAACAACAACAACAACAACAACAACATCAGCAACAACCCCAACAACAACAAAAAACACTACCACCTACCCACCACCAACCTACTGAATGGGTCAGACCCAGGTGGGTACCCCACATCCACAACCCCAACAATAACAGCAACAACAACAACAACCTCCTACCCACCACCGACCAACTGAATGAGTCAGACCCAGGTGGGTACCCCACATTCACACACCACCAACAACAAAAACCACCACCACCTACCCACCACCAACCTACTGAATGCGTCAGACCCACGTGGGTACCCCACGTCCACACACCACCACCACCACCACCAACAACAACAACACCCCAACAACAGCAACAACAACAACAACCTACCCACCACCTACCTACTGAATGTGTCCGGTGGGTACCCCACATCCACACACCACCACCACCACCACCACCAACAACAACAACAACCTACCCTCCACCAACCTACTGAATGAGTCAGACCCAGGTGGGTACCCCGCATCCACACACCACCAACAACAACAACAACGACAACAATACCCCAACAACAACAACAACAACAACTTACCCACCACCAACCTACTGAATGAGTCGACCCCGGGTTAGTAGGAGGGGTGGAATGGGTGAAGGCAGGTGTGGGTGTGTGTTGGAGCGGGGGGAGGCGGGGGGGAGGGGTCATATAAACTAGGATAATTCCTGTCTCCAGACCACACCCAAACCCTATATCATAAACCCTAAACTCTATGCACAATTATCTGGTACTGTGTGTGCGCGTTTTATTTCTTTCTTTTTTGACGCACGTGTCCGGACCGAATGCTCTCTCATCCAAGTTGATCCACCATCCATCCGCCCACTATCCATCTACCTAACATCCATCCACTAACCATCCATCCACCCACTATCGACTCTCCACCCACCCACCATCCACCCACACACCCGCCAGCCATCCGCCCACCATCCATCCACCCACCCACCATCCACCCACACACCCACCATCCATCCACCCACTATCGACTCTCCATCCACCCACCATCCTCCACCCCCCAGACCAACCACACACCCACCAGCGTCCACCAAACATCCACACCACACACCCACCATCCATCCACCCCCTACACCCCACCATCCACCCACACACCACCATCCATCCACCCACCATCCACCCACCATCCACCCACACACCCACCATCCATCCACCCACCATCCACCCACCATCCACCCACCATCCACAAAACTCCATCCACCCACCATCCATCCACCCACCATCCACCCCACAAACCCTCCATCCATCCACCGACAATCCATCACACCCCCACCATCCATCCAACCCCACACCATCCACCCACACACCCACCATCCATCCACCCATAATGACTCTCCATCCACACACAATCCATCCACCCACCTCCACCACACAAGCCCAACAGCGTCCACCAACTATCCACCCACACACCCACCTACATCCACCCACCATTTCACCCACCAGCCACCCCCCACCACCATCCATCCACCCACCAGCCACCCCCATCCAACCACACCCACCAGCCATCCACCCACCATCCACCACCATCCTCCACCCACATCCCCCACCACCAGCCACCCCCATCCCACCCACCAGCCCCACCAGCCATCCACCCACCATCCACCCACAACCCACCATCCATCCAACCACCATCCATCCATCCCCCCCATCCATCCACCCCACAACCATCCCCCACCATCCATCCACCACTATCCATCCACCATCCAACCACCATCCACCACACACCACCAATCCATCCACACACCATCCACCCACCTCCACCCACACACCCCGCCAGCCACTCCACCCCCATCCGTCACCCACCAATCCATCCACCCACCTCAATCACCACCATCCATCCACCCACCCACCAGCCACCCACCATCCCTCCACCCACCTCCATCCACGCCAACCAGCCATCCACCCACCCAACCATCCTCACCCACCAACCCTCCGCCCCACCATCCCATCCACCCACCATCCATCCACCCACCACCATCCACCCACCACAACATCCAGCCACCCACCCACCATCCACCCACCATCCACACACCAGCCACCCACACAACCACCAGCCATCCACCCACCATCCACCCAACCATCCACCCACACACACACCATCCATCCACCACCATCCACCCACACAACCCACCATCCAGCCACCCACCATCCACCCCCAGCCACCCACCATCCACCCACCATCCCATCCACCCACCAGCCACTCCCACAAACCCCACAATCCGCAACCCACCCACCATCCAACACCATCCACCAACACACCCACCAGACCATCACCCCACCCACATCCACCCCACCATCCACCCCAAACCCCCACCTCCATCCACCCCCATCCATCCACCCACCCAATCATCCACCCACCCACCATCCCCCACTCCACGCCACACAACCTCACCATCCATCCACCAACATCCATCCACCCACCATCCACCCACCCACCCCCCTCCCCCACCCGACCATCCACCCACCATCCACCCACACACCCGCCATCCATCCACCCACCATCCATCCACCCACCATCCACCCACACACCCACCATCCATCCACCCACCATCCACCCACCATCCACCCACACACCCACCATCCATCCACCCACCATCCACCCACACACCCACCATCCATCCACCCACCATCCACCCACCATCCACCCACCATCCACCCACCATCCACCACCATCCATCCACCCACCATCCATCCACCCACCATCCACCCACACACCCACTATCCATCCACCCACCATCCATCCACCCACCCACCATCCATCCACCCACCCACCATCCGCCCCACAAGCCACCACACACCCACCGCCATCCACACAACCATACATCCACCCACCCACCATCCACCCACCATCCACCCACACACCCACCATCCATCCACCCACCATCCATCCAACCACCATCCATCAACCCACCCACCATCCACCCACCAGCCACCCCAAACACCCCCCCATCCATACACCCCACATCCAGCCCCCACAATCCACCCACACCACCCACCATCCATTCCACCCACCATCCACCCCCCACACACCCACCATCCACCACCCCAATTCCCCCACCATCCACTCCACACACCCACCATCCTCCATCCCACCACCATCCACCCACACCACACCCCATCCATCCACCCAACATACACCCCCATCCACATCACACAACCGCCAGCCATCCACCACAACCATCCACCAACCATCCTCCCCAACCCACCATCCCAATCATCCATCCACTCCCACCCACCATCCACCCACCATCCCCCACACACCCACCATCCACCCACACACACACCATCCATCCACCCTCGATCCAATCCACCATCCCCCACGCATCCACCAACACACCCACATCCTCCACCCCCATCCATCCAACCACCTCCATCCACCCCACCATCCATCCACCACCATCCAGCCCCAACCATCCATTCCACCCACCATCCACCCACACACCCACCATCCATCCACCCACCATCCATCCACCCACCATCCATCCACCCACCCACCATCCACCCACCATCCACCCCACCCACACACGACAACATCCATCAACACACCATCCTCCACCCACCATCCCCCACCCATCCATCCAACCCACCATCCCTCCCACCACCCACCATCCATCCACCCACCACATCCACCCACCATCCTCCACCCACCCACCATCCATCCACCATCCACCCACACACCCACCATCCATCCATACACCCACCATCCACCCACACCCCACCATCCTCCACCACTACCATCACCATCCACCCACCCACACACCATCCATCCACCCACCATCCATCCACCCACCATCCAGCCAAACACCCACCATCCTCCACCCACCTCCATCGCACCCACCAGCCCACCCACCACCCACCATCCATCCACCCACCATCCACCCACCCACACACCATCCATCCACCCACCATCACCCCACACCACCATCCATCCACCCACCATCCACCCACCATCCATCCACCCACACCCCACCATCCATCCTCCACCACCATCCAACACACCCACCATCCATCCACCCAAAAAAAAACCATCCACCCACCATCCACCCGCACACCTCCAGCAGCCACCCACCATCCATCCACCCACCATCAATCCACCCACTATCGACTGTTCATCCACCCACCATCCATCCCCCAATAGCCATACCACAATCCACTCCACCTCCACCAAACACCCACCATACCATCCACCCACCATCCATCCACGCACCATCCATCCAACCACCCACCATCCACCACCATCCACCACCATCACCCACCATCACCCACCATCCACCACCATCACCCACCATCCATCCACCCCACACACCCACCATCCATCCACCCACCAGCCCACCCCATCCACCCACCACAACCCACCATCCATCCACCCACTATCCATCCACCATCCACCCACCATCCACACCACAACACCACCATCCATCCACCCACTATCCATCCACCATCCACCCCGACCCCACCCCCACCCCCGCATCCACTCCACCCCCCACCCCCTCCATCCACCCCATCCACCCCCCACCACCCCCTCCACCCCACACACCCTCCACCCACACTACATCACAACCCCCCCATACGACCACGACCCCCCCACCACCCCCCCAACCACCCACCACACCTCCACCCCCCCAAACCACCCAACCGCCACCCACACCACCAACCCCCCCACCACCACGCACCAAACCCATCCACCCACCCCCAACCACACCAACCCCACCCACCACCACCACCACCACCACCCTCCCCGCATCCACCCACACCCACCACCCACACACAACATCCATCCAACCACCATCATCCCCCACCATCCAATCCACCCACCACCATCCACCACCATCCACCCACCACCACCAGCCATCCACCCACCATCCACCCACACACCCACCATCATCCACCACCATCCCACCCACCATCCACCCACACAACCGCCACCATCCACCCACCATCCACCCACCCACATCCCCAGCCACCCACACACCCGCCCAAGCCATCCCCCACCATCCATCCACCCACCCACCGATCCACCCACCAGCCATTCATCCACCCACCATCCATCCACCCACCATCCATCCACCCACCATCCATCCACCCACCATCCATCCACCCACCATCCATCCACCCACCATCCATCCACCCACCATCCATCCACCCACCATCCATCCACCCACCTCCATTCCGGCGCGGTCGCTAGGTGTCCCACCCACCATCCATCCATCCACCCACATCCATCCACCCACCATCCATCCCATCACCCACATCCATCCACCCACAAGCCAGCCACCACCATCCATCCACCACCATCCATCCATCCACATCCATCCACCCCCATCCTCCATCCACCCACATCCATCAACCACCATCCATCCACCCACCATCCATCCACACACCCACCATCCACACACCATCCCTCCACCCACCATCCCTCCACCCACCATCCATCCACCGCTGCGATGACACTGCCCATCAGGACGCGGAGGACGGTTGTTGGTGTGTTGGTGTGTGTGTGTGTTGGGGGGGGGGGGGGGGGGGGGGGGGGGGGGGGGCAATTTGCAATCAGTTCTATTCCTATCTCTCAACCACCACCCACTATCCACTATCCACCCACCACCACTGTTATGACACTGCCCATCAGGACGCGGCCAAAGCTTTGGTGAAGGCTACTTGGACGATGGCTTCATGGGGGGCAGCGGCACACCAACGGGCACGGGCACACCCAGGAGGTAATTGTGTTGCAAAAGCAACTATAATTGTAGTTGTATGCTTATAGTTGCGTCATAACCTCCTGGGTCGTGTCGATTTTTTCATGTCTTGTACTGTAGATAAAAGAAAATAATGGTGTGTGGGTGTGTGGGTGGGGGGGTCAGCTTTTGCGGTTCTGTCGTTACCTCCAGGGTCATGGGCACACCCACGGGCACAGTTGGATGTGGGTGTGTGGGTGGGGGGGTCAGCTTTTGCGGTTCTGTCGTTACCTCCAGGGTCATGGGTGTGCCCACGGGCACAGTTGGATGTGGGTGTGTGGGTGGGGGGGTCAGCTTTTGCGGTTCTGTCGTTACCTCCAGGGTCATGGGCACACCCACGGGCACAGTTGGATGTGGGTGTGTGGGTGGGGGGGTCAGCTTTTGCGGTTCTGTCGTTACCTCCAGGGTCATGGGCACACCCACGGGCACAGTTGGAGGCACCGGTGTCCAAAGTAGGAGGGCGGGGGGGCACAGGGTCGTTCCACATTGGTCGGTGCTCCACGGGCCCAAAGTAGCTGTGTAGTTGTAGTGGGTGGGATGGGTCAGAACGGGAGTGGTACTTAAGAGCCGGTAAGTGGTAGGTTGGGAAAATCCCTGAAGCCAAAGTAGCTACCCCTAGACTGGAACATATACGGGCATGGGCAGCGGCACACCAATGGGCACGGGCAACGACGTGGCACGGGGCAGGGAGTTAGGGGACTTAGGGGGCAGAGGATGTAACGGTATGGCTCGGTATATGCACTAGAGAATGAGTACTCTGACATCATATGAACTCCTTTGCCGGATGTCGCTATGGTGTAACGATTTAATCCGTTACAGAGGAAGGTGGGTTCTGTGGCAAAGTGCTACTTGTGTGGATGTGCTACGCATGTGTGTGTGTGTGTGTGTGTGCTACATGTGTATGTCTGTCTGTCTGTCCTACATGTGTGTATGTATGCATGTGTGAATCTGCTACAGCTGCACTGCCACTCCATGGATTTTCCAAGAAATCATGAAGCTAGGAAAAAACACTTTCAGATTTGAAAAAAACAAATTATGCCACTCTAGTGGTGGCCGCATCAAGTCAGCCGGGTCGCCATTGTGTGGGAGGAACAAGAAATCAGGGTCTACCTCTAGCGCTACACCCTCCACTTTGGCTGGCTTCGCGGTCCCTCTCGCGCAGAGGAATGAAGCGATCATGCACCTCTCTCGATACTTCTTCAGAAAATCTGCAACATGCTTTGTCTGAAACTTGAAGCTGACTCAGGGAGCTGCCTAGAAGCTGCAACATGCTTGGTCTGAAACCTGTAGCTGACTCAGGGAGCTGCCTAGAAGCTGCAACATGCTTGGTCTGAAACCTGCAGCTGACTTAGGGAGCTGCCTAGAAAGATGACTTCAGCCTAGTGCAACATGAACATGGTTACATAGACAATATGCCAATATTATTGTCGTTGAATGGCTCCTTTAGATTGGCACCACGCTTCTCGGTCGACGCGCTTTCTCGTTGTGATTTATGTTTCTGAGAGTTGGACAATCTTGACTTGCCCGTTTTTTTTGGGTGGGTGGGTGTGTGTGTGGGGGGGGGGGATATGTTTTGCCAATGAAACGCGAGAATACCTGTTCACCTGTGTAAAATTATTTTCTCGAGGAGTGCAAAACATCCTCGGACGTTTGCATACATACGCTCATACATTTATACGCTCATACGGCATACAAATCAAAATATTTGTTTGATTCCCAAACCTAGAAATTTGTTGTAATAATGTAGTACAAGTATTTGAAATGGTATTGTAACTTGATGTAATGTAGTGTAGTACAGGTATTTAAAATGACAGTTGTTTGATGGGATGAAATGTAATGTAGTACAAGTATTTAAAATGACAACGTAATTTGATTCAATGTAATATAGTACAGGTATTTGAAAATGAAAATGCAATGTAAAACATGTATTTAAAATGAACTGGCAATGTAATTTAATGCAGTACATGCATTTAAAATGACCAAGAAGTGTAGTCAGGGTATTTGAAATGGCAATGTAATGCAATGCAGTTATTTACAAAATAAAACGGCTTATGGTCATAATGGATTATTTGTTCCACTTTATGTAGCGATCGCTAGTTTTTAACCCGTTGGTCGGCCCCGCATGCGAAACTCACGCGATTTCTTCAAATTCTCAAATTTCCCAAGAAAACCGGTCAAATTTGCCAAAAAAATCACTGATGGTCATCCTGTGCAGATCCTCCATGCTATCGTCCCGGCGCTGATGACGCTCCTCAGAAGCATGTTCACTCCTGCCCCTCCCTCCACCACCACCACACGCACACACAAACACATCTCACCCCCCCTCCCCCTCCCACCCACACCCACCACCACCCTGGACATCCTGCGCAGGTCCTCCTTGCTATCTTCCCGGCGCTCTCGCTCACGTAGCAAGTCCAAGGACCGAGGCCGGGGCAAGTCTGATCGGGAGCGGGGAGGGCTGCGGCGAGACCGATCTCGCTCCCGAGACCGGCCAGAACGGGGGCCCAGTCACCGGGATAGCGTTGCTGACAAGGATCGAGACCGGGACAAAGACAAGGACCGAGATAGTAGTCGTCGGGGTCGGGACGATAAAGATCGGTTGCGGGAGAGCAGCCGGCGGTCGCGGTCCAGATCTAGGGATCGACGGGAGAAGGATAGGGAACGGGACAAGGAGAGGGACAAGGAGAAGGAGAAAGATAAAGAGAAGGAGAGGTCTAAGAAGGACAGCAGTAAGAGTAGCAAGGACAGGGAAAAAGACAAGGACAGGGACCGGAGCAGGCGCTAAAACAAACACACACACACCCGCTCCGGTTCCCCCCCACTCCCCCCCCCCCCACACACACACACCCCACCCACACAGACACAAACACACGCACCCCTACAGGTACTTGTGCAGCTCAAACATGAACTGTGTGTGTGTGTGTGTGTGTGTGTGTGTGGGGGGGGGGGGGGGGGGGGGGGGGGGGGGGGGGGGGGGGGGGGGCAGGCGCTAAAATAAACACAGGCACAAACACAGGCACAAACACACACCCCTACAGGTACTTATGCAGCTCAAACATGAACTGTGTGTGTATGTGTGTATGCATGTGTGTGTATGTATGTATGTGTATGTATGTATGTGTATGCATGCATGTGTGTATGTGTGTGTGGGGGGGGGGAGTTGGGGGGGCCGGAGCTGGCGCTGAATATTACATTGCATTGTCATATACGGTACATGCCGAAGTTTACCCAAGACAAGCCCTCTCCACAAAATCCAGGGGGGACTTCCAACCATCCTCGAAATCACAGGGTGCAAACAATAAACGTGCTTAGGTTAATGCAGTGGGCATCAGGGTTGTTCATAGCCCTCTTAAGATAATGATAACGCCTGGTGGGGCTTGGTGTTGAGGGAGCCCGTTGTACGCGGGTGGGGAGCGGTCTCCTACCTCAACAGGGCAAGCTACCATCGCGGTTGACGACGGCCTGCAACGCCAAGAGCGACCAAAGGGGGAGTCGAACCCCCCGAATCTCCATTCTTAAAGTGATTTAGTCTACCACTAGACCAATGTATATCACTAAAAGAGGCTGCCCTCTAAGAGTTTACGGAGCACAACCTGAGCCCCACCACCCACCCACCCACCTACCCACCTGCCCAAAATGTGTGTGTAAACACGCACGTCCCTGTCAAAATGTGATTGGAAACACGCACATCTCAGTTAAAATGTGTGTGACAAGTCGATTCAAAATGTGTGTGAGACACACATTTACAAAATCCCCCAAATATGGATAGAATAACACACACATGGGGGTCTGGGATCTGCGTGCAACATGCACTAGGGTGTGAAGGATGTATGTATAAACAAGCACATCCCAGTGAAAGTTTGATTGAAAACACTCACGCACCCTCTGGTCTGGACAAGACTTGTTATGTCCGCTTCCAGGTGCACTTGCTTATGGGTCGACTGAACAGCCATTCCACATATTTGGCTAGGAGCTGCGAAGAATAGCCAAGAAGGAGAACAGTGATGATAGCAGTTAGGCCCTTGTTTTTACTCGTTGTTATTATGTTACACATGGTTATTGAATCTTGATGTAGCTTTATGTACCAGGATGTAGAGGAGTCGTACTATGGCAGTACCGAACCTGTTATTGTCCGACTTATATGTCGGCACTCGAGTGGGCAAAGTATGCACAAGACTCTGTTCCAATCAGGTCCCGTGTTGTCTGCCGACAGGCGTCCAGGCTAGCTATGGCCTGCATGCCATGCAGTACTATGCAGTACGCATTAGATCTTCTCTCTATACCGCTATATTGCGACTAATAGCTATCTTCACTATATTGAGTCTGCAGTGTAAACTACTACGACTAAAAGAACCCGATTCCTAGCCCAATGCTTTTACCTTCCCAAATGGTCCTTTTTTTATTGCTACATGTTTTTCAGCAAGCTATGGGTTGATTTTGGTCTTCCATGGTCTTCCATGGTCTTTCATGGATGTCTGCCATGGTGAATTTCCCCAGCTGCGGCGTCCGGGAGGGTCCCCTTAACACCACGCCCCTCCTGGCGTCATCTTTGTATTTATGCATCGTCTTCCAATTCCAAGTCCCCCAAGTGTGAGACCCACGGAATCCAGGGATTACCCAACTAATACATCTGAGCACATGGGAGCCCGATACTTAACACAATTGAAAATTAGTACAAGCTGCCACAGGATGGAAGATTCAAGGAACCCTCCCGTGCATGTGCCGTACATGCAGGTAGTACTGTAGAATGGCTGCTATATTGGGTTTATTGGTCGGTTGGTCGGGTCCCTAATTCCCTATGGGGACAGACCTATGCGAAACTTACGCGAAATCGTTAAATGTTCACATCTTCACATCTTCAAATCTTCAAATTACCCAAGATCGCCGGTCAAATTTGCCGGTTAATCTGACTGGCCTGAAATCTTAGGGTGTGTTTCTAGTGGGGGTTTCAGTCACCGTTGAAGTTCCGCTGAAGTCCACGCTGGCACGAAGTGTTTCCAGTGGGGTTCCACTGACATTTTGATATGTCCCGCTGAAGTCCACGCTGGCTTTTTTTTACCGCTGAAGGCCGACGAGGACTTCAGCGGATCCTACGTGGATTTCAGCGGAATGCAAAACTTCAGCGGGAGCCCTGACCCTCCCGCTGAAGTTTTTCCATTCCGCTGAAGTCCACGTAGGATCCGCTGAAGTCCAGCCCGGCGAGCACCGAGAGAGAGGGTTCGTTACATAAACACAGCAAATCACTGCCGAGACTGGACAGTTTAGCTTTCCGGAGTAATATGTCTTGAGCACTCTCACAGGGAAGGGAATAGAGCGTGGGCTTTACAATCGTGATAGCATGTCAGGCGACATGGCAGGTATAAGAAGGGAAAGGCGACAGTACCTCAGGGTACTGCCGCCGGTAGGTGCCGGCCCTAACAGGCAGAGGCACTACTATGGAAGCTTCCAGGCAGAAGGCCTGGCGCCCCAAGACACTCTAGCTGGACCGGGAGAACCGGTCTATAACACACACACCCCCCCAATTCCTGGTATTCTTCATTCATAAGAATTCCTGGAATTAGGAGGTTCTAGGGGAAGGGAAGGTAGAGTAAAAATAAAGAACTGGTGCATGAGAGGGCCCAGGGGTATAGGCTTCTGGTTTGGCCAGTGTTTATCAATGAACGATACTTGACCTTGTGGGGCATATGCAAGTACATTTAGGAGGGAACAAGGGGCAAAGGCAGTACAGTATAACTATTATCTATTATCTAGGAAGGACTGGATTCCAGCTGTGGAGCTGCCAGGAAGGTGCAGCCATAGGGCCTTGTTCAGCTAAAAGGACTGGATAGCAATCTGTTTGATTTCCATTAGTAAACAACTTTAAAGTAGACGTCCCCGCTAGCTCATGACTATCAATCCAGATGGAAGGATATGGTGAGGTACTTCCAGTATCATCTATAAAGTATCATAAGTCAGGATCTCCAGATTAATGCTATGGGGAACTGTGGGTCCATGTGGTGAATCAGGGATGGATGGTAAGGGAGCTGCAGGAAGCTGCATGGTGAAAACTTTGAAGGCAAGTAGCTCCCCATGATCAAGAATATGAATGATGCCAGATCAGAGGTTCTTGGTCAGAGCTTCTAGAGTTAGTACATGTTTAGCTTGCCAATGCAGCCAATCTTCTCTCCGAAGTCACAGAACTTGGCCCTGGGCAGAGCTTTGGTGAGCATGTCAGACATGTTAGCAGCAGTTGGGATCCAGTTCAGTTTGATTAGCGCAGTGGTTAGCGTGATGGGCCCATAACCTTTAGCTTTCCGGAGTAATATGTCTTGAGCACTCTCACAGGGAAGGGACTAGAGCGTGGGCTTTACAATCGTGATAGCATGTCAGGCGACATGGCAGGTATAAGAAGGGAAAGGCGACAGTACCTCAGGGTATATATATTGGTAGGATATTAGCATGATGGACCCATAACCTGTTGCAGAAGTCGGATGGAGACGGGAGTAGAGCATTCCGGAACTGATAGCTAAGTTGAATATTGTTACAGATAAGGAAACTGCTGCTGTTACTGTGCTGTATTATCAATTTGAATCCAAACGAGATTTTGAAAAATGGGCTTGATTGAGAACTCTCCAGGCCATCTGGGGCTACCTTGGTTGCACGAAACAACATGGAACTTTCCGGAGTTCTGGGAGACTGGAAGAGCAGTAGAGTTGATAGCTTCCACTTTGGACAAGACACCAGGCGGAAGGAAGCGACTGATGTGGGAGATGGCAGCAGTACTTCAGGGTACTGTGCCGGCTATATGCGTGCCCTATCTGCTGGCAGCGGCACTACATAAGACGCGACAGGGTGGGAACCTGCGCACTCTAAGTAACTCTAGAGAAGCCGGGAAAGCCGGACAATAACACAAGACGGTTTGACCTATGTAAATGCATCCCCAAACTATATTCATATTTGCCCCCCTCCTCATACAATAACTTGAACTTGGTTACATGAAGAAAGCTTCTCCGCCACTACCACTGACCTGAACTTGTTTTGCAGTTGAAGACTGCGAGGACCCAAATTGCTGGCTGAAGCTATGCAACCAAGTTCAAGTTCACTACCACTGAACTGCAAGAAAACACAGCCTTCACCAGAGTGTGTGTGTTACAGTCCAGGGGTAGGCCAAATAGGCTAAAAGGACTTGCCCAAGTGTGATAGGAAGGGGTTAAAAAGAAAAGGCACTGATGAGCTGAACCCCAAACAATCGTTGTACGTAGTCCGGAGTGAGGTCTAGTGGTGTTTACTAGGGTTGTTCAAAACGTCACGCCTCACGTCCCAAACATATATTTTGGAGGGTTGCAAACGTAGATTTGTTCTCATGAATCGTAGATTTGGGCGCATGAGCCGTAGATTGAGAGGACACTTATGCCTCAAAACGCAGATTTTAAGTACCGGTACACTAGAACGACCCTGCCAGGCTGGTGTTTATCCAAGGGTACCCAGGTTTAGTCTGCCGCAAACGATGATCAGCTTGGAGCCTGATAGTCTATGTACGTGTTAAGTGTGTGCTTTACAGTCCAGCCGGTTAAGGCAAAGCTAGATACTGTATGCGCCTTAAGTAATGGCAAGAAGCCAAGAAATAGGATTGGCAAATGGGTAAATTAAATTTTAAATGGGTATCAGAAAAGCATAGCAAAATTACTTGACAAAGGGGTCCATGGCTGGAACTGGGTGTAGGGTTTAGGGTTTAACTATCCCCGTTCGACGAATGGCTCAGTGGCAGAGCTCCTGGAACGAGGTAGGTGCCGGGTTATAATCCCCACGGGTGCGCTTAAGCGCCTGCGGTCGTTGTCAACCACCATGGTAGCTTTGTCCAGGTAAAGTAGCAGCCCGTTCCCCACCGTTGTAAGACTGGGCTCCCTTAATTCCACGCCCCACCAGACGTTATCATTAATTTATCCCCGTCTTCGCTCCATACCCAAGGACTGGACACGCAGGCTGCTCACATGCAGGTCAAGCTCTCTTACTTGTTGCAGCATTCCCATTACAGTGTCCAAGAGGGTTACCTGCACAGAGAGCACCATAAGGTATATTAAGTATAAGGTATGTATATATATATATTGCATACGGTGTATTAAGTATAAGGTATACATATTGTATAAGGTATATATATATATATATATATATATATATATATATATATATATATATATATTGCATAAGGTGTATTAAGTATAAGGTATATTAAGTATAAGGTATATATATATTGCATAAGGTGTATTAAGTATAAGGTATATATATATATATATATTGTAAAAGTAGGGCTGTCAATATCGTATGATACTTTCAATTACCGTACAATATATAGTGATATATCGTACGATATCGATATCGTACGATATTTTTAGACCCTTTTGGGGGGAAATCAGTATTAGATTAAGGGGATATGACAGGAAATACCGTTTACACGTCCATACATTTAAAATCAAGTCAAATAAACCAATAATGAGGGAGATAGAAAACACGATGATATCGTGCTCTATTATCGTACGATATATTGTGATTTATCGTACGATATAGGGCGATACACTGAATTCCCTGGCCCAGACCCAGTGCAAGGAAATCCCAGGCAAATCTGCTAATCATACCACTAGACCAAACTACACTTCCACTTGAAGCCCCGAACTACGCTTCCACCTATAGCACCCACCCTATAGCACCAGAAGTGCATGGAAAATCACGCTCACCACTCGCATTGCTGCTGATGCCATGGTGAGCGTGCTGCCTTCGAGAGCATCTGCGAGCGAGCAAAAATGTGCGCGCAGGAAGGTGTGTCTGCCTGCCGGGGTCGAACCCGCGACACCCCAAAAATATGGCGCAGTAGTCTAAGCCGATCGGAAATTACGTATTTTTCCGCTTAACACGATATATATCGTACGGTATAGGACTCGATAAAACTCTACACCAGCACGATATATCCCGGTAAACACGATATATCGTATGATAACCCCGAAATTATCGTACGATGCAAGTTTAATATCGTACGATATATCGTACGGTACACGATATAATAAATATCGTACGATACAAAGCTTGGCAGCCCTGTGTTTAAGGTATATGAATTATAAGGTATATTAAGTATAAGGTAAATTTATATTGTTGGAGGTACATTGATTATATATGAATTATAAGGTATATAATTGTATACAGTATATTAATTATAAGGTATATATTGTATAAGTCATATTAAGTGTAAGGCATATATATTGTTGAAGGTATATTAATTATATTTATATTGTATACATAACAACAACTACATGTTTAAGCAATGATGCGCATTGGCAAGTGTTCAACGCCCTGAAAACCTGTTTAGCAACGTGGACAGTGTGTAAGCTGCTGTAGCGATTTCTGACTGGTTTACTTGAGAGGTTGGAGGCTTCCATCCAGGATATGTCCGGTTCAAATCAGTTGAAATCCGATTCAAATCAGTTGGAATCCGGTTCTAAACAGATGAGTCAAAGTTAAACTTTCAGTTTTTTGTTTACTGCCAAAGACGGCGAGCACCCAAATTGATGGCTGAAGCTATGTAACCAAGTTCAAGTTCAATAAAAATCCATATCCCTCTTAAATGCTTCACTCACCTCCTTCCCAACAGTCGTCACAAGGTCTTCCAGCAGGGTTGTTGTCGCCAGCCTGGCAGATGATGATGCGTCCGTAGCCCCCACCCCTGGAAGCAACCCCCTAACTGTAGATGCCTGGCTGGCACTGCCAGCTGTCATGCTGGCGCTAGCTGCCTCATGGCTGTCCGACCCCCTGGAAGCCTGGGTGTGCAGCATACCGTCGGTTGCGGAGGTCGGCAGGCTGCTGGACGTGGCGGGGGAATAGGTGTCACCTACACCTGATCGTAGAGGTGTGCTTTGAGCTGGTGAAAGCAGTGCTGTCAGGGCGGGCTCCATCTCCTGAGGTACCAAGGGAATGTGACAAACAATACGCAAATAGTAAATAAGTGTGTGTGGGTGGTGGTGTAGATGCTGTCTGTGGGTGGTGGTATAGATGGTGTACGTGGGTGGTGGTGTAGATGCTGTATGTGGGTGGTGGTATAAATGGTGTACGTGGGTGGGTGGTGTAAGATGCTGTCCTGTGGGTGGGGGTATAGATACTTGTACGTGGGTGGTGGTGTAGATGCTGTATGTTGGGTGGTCGGTATAAAAATGGTGTACGTGGGTGTGTGGTGTAGATGCTGTATGTGGGTGGTGGTATAGATGGTGTACGTGGGTGGTGGTGTAGAATGCGCTATGTTGGGTGGATGGTATAGATGTGTAGTCGGGTGGTGGTGTAGATGCCTGTATGTGGGGTGGTGGTATAGATGGTGTAAGTGGGTGGTGGTGTAGAGTGCTGTATGTGGTGGTGGTATAGATGGTGTACGTGGTGTGGTGGTGTAGATGCTGTATGTGGGTGGTGGTATAGATGGTGTACGTGGGTGGTGGTGTAGATGCTGTATGTGGGTGGTGGTATAGATGGTGTACGTGGGTGGTGGTGTAGATGCTGTATGTGGGTGGTGGTATAGATGGTGTACGTGGGTGGTGGTGTAGATGCTGTATGTGGGTGGTGGTATAGATGGTGTACGTGGGTGGTGGTGTAGATGCTGTATGTGGGTGGTGGTATAGATGGTGTACGTGGGTGGTGGTGTAGATGCTGTATGTGGGTGGTATAGATGGTGTACGTGGGTGGTGGTGTCTCCTGATGTACCAAGGGAATGGGACAAACAATAAGCATTGAGTAATTCAGGGCCAAAACAGCCCGTTTCAGTGATACGATTGGTCTAGTGGTACACCGATTCGCTAAACGACGAAGGGTCGGGTGTTCGATTCCCCCTACGGTCCCCTTTAGCGTTGCAGGTTGTTGTCAACCGCAATGGTAGCTTGTCCAGTCGTGGTGGTAGACCGTTCTCTGCCCGCGTACGACGGGTTCCCTTAACACCACGCCCCACCAGGGGTTATCATTACCTAGGGCCAAAACGTTTTGTTCAGCGGCAATTTGGGCAAAACGGGGTCAAAAGTAGAGATCGCTATACATAGCGGGAAAACATCCCTGGAATGCTACAGTCCAGGGGGTAGACCGTTTGGCTAAAGGGAGTTGCCCAGTCTCAATGAGTGCACACATACATACACACACGCATACACACATATGTACATACATACATGCACACATACATAAACACACATACATACACACACGTACATACATGCACACATACATACACACACGTACATACATGCACACATACACACGCATACGCATACGCATACGTACATGCACACATACATACACACGCATACATACATACACGCACGCACACACATACACACACACATACGTACATACATGCACACATACATACACACACGCATACATACATATACGCACACATACATACACGCACACACATACGTACATACACACACGCATACACACATATACGCACATACATATACGCACGCACACACATACGTACATACACACACACACATACACACACGCATACACACATACGTACATACACACACACGCATACACACATTAAGTACCTGAAGCACTCGCATGCCTCTGTCTATAGCCCCAGACAGTGCCGCCATGTCCAGGCGTGTGTGTCGCTCGTCCATGCCTTGACCATTGTTGCAGGTTGCCCCGTTCACAAGTGGAAGGTGTGTCAAGGAGCATTCAAGCGCCCTCCCAATCTGTTGCTTGGCGGGGGCCAGGGACTCCTGTGGGGTAGGGAGGGGCAGTGAAGTCAGACGCACAGCTAGCAACAGTGCCACAGCGCACTGATCACAAGTGGATGGTGGGCCAGCTAGCAACAGTGCCACAGCGCACTGATCACAAGTGGATGGTGGGCCAGCTAGCAACAGTGCCACAGCGCACTGATCACAAGTGGATGGTGGGCCAGCCTAGAGCTAGCAACAGTGCCACAGCGCACTGATCACAAGTGGATGGTGGGCCAGCTAGCAACAGTGCCACAGCGCACTGATCACAAGTGGATGGTGGGCCAGCTAGCAACAGTGCCACAGCGCACTGATCACAAGTGGATGGTGGGCCAGCTAGCAACAGTGCCACAGCGCACTGATCACAAGTGGATGGTGGGCCAGCTAGCAACAGTGCCACAGCACACTGATCACAAGTGGATGGTGGGCCAGCTAGCAACAGTGCCACAGCGCACTGATCACAAGTGGATGGTGGGCCAGCTAGCAACAGTGCCACAGCGCACTGATCACAAGTGGAGGGTGGGCCAGCTAGCAACAGTGCCACAGCGCACTGATCACAAGTGGATGGTGGGCCAGCTAGCAACAGTGCCACAGCGCACTGATCACAAGTGGATGGTGGGCCAGCTAGCAACAGTGCCACAGCGCACTGATCACAAGTGGATGGTGGGCCAGCTAGCAACAGTGCCACAGCGCACTGATCACAAGTGGATGGTGGGCCAGCTAGCAAAAGTGCCACAGGCATGATCACAAGTGGATGGTGGGCCAGCTAGCAACAGTGCCACAGCGCACTGATCACAAGTGGATGGTGGGCCAGCTAGCAACAGTGCCACAGCACACTGATCACAAGTGGATGGTGGGCCAGCTAGCAACAGTGCCACAGCGCACTGATCACAAGTGGATGGTGGGCCAAGGAGCATTCAAGCGCCCTCTCAATCTGGTGCTTGGTAGGGGCCAGGTACGCCTGTGTGATAGGGAGGGACAGTGATGATGATCACATTTTTCTTGGTGCCCAACTGAACTCCAAATGTGCCAGCGGCTTGATGGGGGGGAGGGGGGGGTGGAGTCAGGGGGGACTTATGAGCATCATGAACAGAAAAGGAAAAAAGGAAAATATTTATGTGAAGTCAGTCTTACAGCTTTCACAGCAAGTGCCAGTAATTTGTGTGTGTGATGCGTTGCTGATTGAGTGACTCGGTGCGACCCCAGTGCGATGCGTTGCCCCCCAAACCCCATGGAGCGCGTAGCCCGACACAATCAGCTGTCCTGTCCTGAACTGCCAAAATATTTGAGTGCTGCGCAGTGCCTGGCTCAGAAATGCGCTGCCCCCTCAACCCCACGGAGCGCGGAGCCCGACACAATCAGCTGTCCTGTCCTGAACTGCCCAAATATTTGGGTGCTGCGCAGTGCCTGGCTCAGAAATGCGCTGCCTCCTGAACCCTAAGGGGTGCGGAGCCCGACACAATCAGCTGTCCTGTCCTGAACTGCGGACATTTTTGGGGTTGCACAGTGCCTGGCTCAGAAAGCTGCAATGAAGTACTGTCCCGAGTGGTGTTCGGGTTAGAATTGTCACCACAACCGAAGGAGTCCCCGGTTCGAACCTGCACCCGGACACGTGCGCTAGAAATCCCTGGTTTCCGTAGATCTCGCACGGGGGGTAGTTGTTGGCTACAATGTGCAGACGGTTAGACGCCAAACCTGGCATATAGAACCTTGTAACAATTATTATTATTAATATTATAGAAGCTGCTGGTTATGGCCGCAAAGGGAAAGCTATAGATCAGGCACATCTGTAGGTAGGGAAAGGCAACTAATATTAGAGTTTAAAAAACTAATATTATTATAGCGTCACAATGGTATTAGATTTTCAAATAAATTCAAAATTCTGGTGAGACGGCTCGTCCGACTAATATTATGTAATCTTATTTATTCACTAATATTATATAACACAGCCATATTATATAACACAATGTAATATTATTGATTCACTAATATTATATAACACAGCCCACCCCTACCTGTAAATGCCTCCAACGTTGGAACAAGGGGATGTTGGCGTTAGCTGTCTCAGCCATGCGTTGCACCAGCTTGGACCTCTCCTGTAAGGCCTCCCCGGTGGCTATTTCAGCCTTCAGCTCAGCTGTGGCCAACACGGCTGCAGCTAGGGCTCTCTCACTCTGAGGGCAAAGTGTGATGATGGGGGTTGGAGTGCGAGTGTGAGTGGCGTGTGTGTGTGTGTTTGTTCGTGTGTTGTGTGTGTGTGCTTATGTGTGTACATTTGGGGTGGGGTAGGGTTGGGTGCGTTGGGTGGTGTGTGTGGTGTGTGTTGGTGTGGTGTGGTGGAGTGGGTGGGGGGCGGTGACTTTGAGCGGCAATATTTGTGTGCGCTTGAGTAATATTTCGTTCAATGTTCCGTGATGTTCATAAGTCCCCCTTGACTAGGGCTTTTCTTTTCGGCTTTTCTTAGCAGCTTCTAGGCAGCTCCCTAAGCCAGCCACTGGGACACATCAAAATAGTTCAGCAGTTATGGACGGATGATTGCGCCAGCTTCGATATGCACTGGTCAGCGACAGGTTAGGTAGAATAGGTAGTCAGGGAAGCTGCCAAGAAGCTGCTACTCATAGCTGAAAAGGACAACACCTGAGGGTTAGGTAGAATAGCCAGTCAGGGAAGCTGCCTAGAAGCTGCTACTCATAGCTGAAAAGGACAACACCGGAAGGTTAGGTAGAATAGCCAGTCAGGGAAGCTGCCTAGAAGCTGCTACTCATAGCTGAAAAGGACAACACCGGAAGGTTAGGTAGAATAGCCAGTCAGGGAAGCTGCCTAGAAGCTGCTACTCATAGCTGAAAAGGACAACACCGGAAGGTTAGGTAGAATAGCCAGTCAGGGAAGCTGCCTAGAAGCTGCTACTCATAGCTGAAAAGGACAACACCGGAAGGTTAGGTAGAATAGCCAGTCAGGGAAGCTGCCTAGAAGCTGCTACTCATAGCTGAAAAGGACAACACCGGAAGGTTAGGTAGAATAGCCAGTCAGGGAAGCTGCCTAGAAGCTGCTACTCATAGCTGAAAAGGACAACACTGCCCATGACTTGGTAAAGCCGCGCATTTGAAGTCCAAGAAGGCAGCAGGAAAATTGAAATCAGCATCAGCGTCATCAATGACATCACCTACCTCAGTGTTATTCTTTTCATCTAAAAGCAGCAGCTTCTAGGCAGCTCCCCTGACTGGCTATCCAGCAAAAGCTAATCCAACCTTGTGTGTCTAGAAGCTGACAGAATCTACTGGCCAGAAATGGCGAAATCTTGGGGCCTAGCCATGTGGCTGGCTCAGGGAGCTGCCTAGAAGCTGCTGCGCGTAGCTGAAAGATAAACTATGATCCCAAAACGTAGCTAGTACCTGAAGGGAAAACTATGACCCCAAAACGTAGCTAGTAGCTGAAGGGAAAACTATGATCCCAAAACGTAGCTAGTAGCTGAAGGGAAACTATGATCCCAAAACGTAGCTAGTAGCTGAAGGGAAAACTATGATCCCAAAACGTAGCTGGTAGCTGAAGGGAAAACTATGATCCCAAAACGTAGCTAGTAGCTGAAGGGAAAACTATGATCCCAAAACGTAGCTAGTAGCTGAAGGGAAAACTATGATCCCAAAACGTAGCTAGTAGCTGAAGGGAAAACTATGATCCCAAAACGTAGCTGGTAGCTGAAGGGAAAACTATGATCCCAAAACGTAGCTAGTAGCTGAAGGGAAAACTATGATCCCATAACCTAGCTGGTAGCTGAAGGGAAAACTATGATCCCAAAACGTAGCTAGTAGCTGAAGGGAAAACTATGATCCCATAACGTAGCTGGTAGCTGAAGGGAAAACTATGATCCCAGTACGTAGCTAGAAGCTGAAGGGAAAACTATGATCCCAAAACGTAGCTGGTAGCTGAAGGGAAAACTATGATCCCAAAACGTAGCTAGTAGCTGAAGGATAAACTATGACCTACCTTCCTTGCACGAACTTGAGCAGCGTGTGAAAGCCTGGCATTGAGAAAGCGCCACTGAAGCTCCTGATGCAGCAGGGTAAAGAACACAATGTGTGTGTGTAATGTGTGTATGGTGGTATGGTGGATGTATGTGTGCGTATGTGTGTATGGTGATATGGTGGATGTATGTGTGCGTATGTGTGTATGGTGATATGGTGGATGTATGTGTGCGTATGTGTGTATGGTGATATGGTGGATGTATGTGTGCGTATGTGTGTATGGTGGTATTGGTAGCTGTCCTGTGTGGCGTCTGTGTGTCTGGTGGTCTGGTGGATGTCTTGTACGTATGTGTGTCTGGTGTCTGGTGGATGTTCTGTGTGCGTATGTGTGTCGGGTGGTCTGGTGGCTGTATTGTGCGTAGGGTGTGTATGGGTGGTTATGGTGATGTAAGTGGTGGGGTATGTGTGTAGGGTGGGGATGTTGGATGCTTTGTGTGGTATGGTGGTATGGTGGTGTGTTATTTAGGGTGTATGGGTGGTCTGGTGTCTGAATATGTGCGTCTGTGTGTATGGTGGTCTGGTGTATATCTGTGTGTATAATGGTGTGTATGGTGGGCTGGTGTTTGTATGTGTGTGTTGTGTGTACTGGTGGTATGGTGGATGTCTGTGTTGTATTGTGGTGTGTCTGGTGGCTGTACTGTGTGTGGGGTCCTGTGTGATAGGGTGGTACTGGGTGGTAGGGGTGGGTGTGTGTATGTATGTGTGTATGTGTGTATGGTGGATGTATGTGTGTGGTATGTGTGTATGGTGGTATGGAGGATGTATGTGTTTGGTATGTGTGTATGGTGGTATGGAGGATGTATGTGTGAGTATGTGTGCATGGTGGTTTGGTGGATGTATGTGTGTGCATGTGTGTATGGTGGTATGGTGGATGTATGTGTGGTTTGTGTGAAAGCCTGGCATTGAGAAAGTGCCACCGAAGCTCCTAAATAACACGATGTATGTGTGTGGTAGGTGTGTGTATGTGTGTATGTTTTGTGGTGTGTATGTGTGGTGTGTGTATGTTTGTGTATACACGCATGTCTATGCTTGTCACCTCCAACATACCTGAACCCTCATTAACCACAAGGACACAAACACATACACGCATGTCTATGCCTGTCACCTCCAACCTACCTTAACCCTCATTAACCACAAGGATACAAATACATACACGCATGTCTATGCCTGTCACTTCCAAACCTACCTGAACCCTCATTTGTCTCAGCATGGACTTCAGGTCCTGCGGAGTGGCAGCCCCCCCTGCAGATGATGATGTGGCGTGCACATGGCGCGGTGTGGCACACACACCTCCCCCTCCCTCACTCTTCCTACTGCTCTGTAAGAAGGGGCTGCGGCTGCGGGGGGGGCTTTGCCCAGCCCCCCCCTGGCCGCCCTCCAGCCTCCCTGGCTCTGTGTCCGGAGGGAGGGCCACTTGGGCCGCCCTCCTGAGCCTATCTGCAGGCAGGGGTGTCATTTCGTCCATGGCCTGGCCCCCCCCTTTGCCCAAGGCCCCACCCCTTGAAACCGGGTGCAGGGGGGGCACAGCAAAGTTGGGGGGGCCGGTTGGGCGTGTGGGCTTAGCGCGGGGAGGGAAGTCAGTTGGAAGCAGCTTAGTGTGAGAGACCCCGGATGGTGGAAGGCGGTGCCCAGATAGGGGGGCCCCGCCCCCCATACGTGGGTGTAGACCCCCCAGGGACCCACCCCTTGATGAGAGGGCTCCGTCCACAGAATCTCTCCGGGAGCTGCGGAGGGCAGAGGGGGGGGGCAGACTGGGCATGCCTCCGCCGAGGGAGGAGCGACGCTGCTGCTGCTGCTTAGCTTCCTTGTACCTTCTCAACTGCTCCCGTCGATCCACTCCTGGGAAGATCCATACAACAACAATAAAATGAAATAGGAAATAAATCAATACATAATAGATAAAATAAATAATTTGTCAAATTGGCACAACAACAATAAAATGAAATAGGAAATACTTTTACATTACATGATTGTCAAAGACAGGCCATAGATGACCCATGACAAGCCCGCTACAAAACATCCGGGGGGGGGGGGGGGGGGCTTCCAACCATCCTCAAAATTGCAGACTGGTACATTTACAGATATAGCGGTATAAACTGCTGCGAACCACCCAGTACCTGCATCTGTTTCGAAGGTTGCTGTTCTCACCCTATCCCCCCCCCCCCCCCCCCCCCCCCCCTCCCCCCCTACACACACACCACCACCCCTTCCCTCTCACACATGGCTGTATAAACTGCGGCGCCCCACCCAGTACCTGCATCTGCTTCGGAGGTTGCTGTTCTCACCCTACCCCCCCCCCCCCCCCCCTACACACACACCACCACCCCTTCCCTCTCACACATGGCTGTATAAACTGCTGCGCTCCACCCAGTACCTGCATCTGCTTCGGAGGTTGCTGTTCTCACCCTATCCCCCCCCCCCCCCCCCCCCCCCCCCCCCCCCCCCCTACACACACACCACCACCCCTTCCCTCTCACACATGGCTGTATAAACTGCTGCGCTCCACCCAATACCTGCATCTGCTTCGGAGGTTGCTGTTCTCACCCTATCCCCCCTCCCCCCCTACACACACACCACCACCCCTTCCCTCTCACACATGGCTGTATAAACTGCGGCGCCCCACCCAGTACCTGCATCTGCTTCGGAGGTTGCTGTTCTCACCCTATCACCCTATCCCCCCCCCCTACACACACACCACCATCCCTCCCCTCTCACACATAGCGGTATGAACTGCGGCGCCCCACCCAGTACCTGAATCCCTATTTCAACTTGGTTACATGGCTTCAGCCAGCAAGTTGGCTGCTCGCTGCCTTCGGCAGTAACATAATTACCATGCATTTCCATTGGACTCGACTTAACCACTCGACTTCAGTTGGGCGCCTTAACTTTAAGTAAAGTCTCGTGAATGCTAAGTCGAGTCAATTTAACTCAAGTCGAGTGACTCAAGTCGAGTGGTCCAATGGAAATGCACGTTTACTGTAGGAAAAACGACATCATCATCACTATAAACAAAAACCATTACCAGTAAAAACATGATAATGAGGAATACCGCTACCATCATCACCAAAACAAAAACCATTACCAGTAAAAACATGATAATGAGGAATAACGTCATCATCATCATCATAAAAACAAAAACCATTACCAGGAATAACGTCATCATCATCATCATCATCATCATCTAAACAAAAACCATTACCAGTAATAATGTCATCATCATCATCATCTAAACAAAAACCATTACCAGGAATAACGTCATCATCATCATCATCATCATCATCTAAACAAAAACCATTACCAGTAATAATGTCATCATCATCATCATCTAAACAAAAACCATTACCAGGAATAACGTCATCATCATCATCATCATCATCTAAACAAAAACCATTACCAGTAATAACGTCATCATCATCATCATCTAAACAAAAACCATTACCAGGAAAAGCAGAATTACCATCATCTTGAACAAAAATAGTCGGGTGCTCTAGTAGGGCCCCTGCGGTGATCGGCCCAAGGGTACGTAGGTTCAAATGGAGTTGTGCGAGCGGAAGGAAATGGTAATTGGGATATGGAAGGATGATGTGGGATCGATGAGAGAACAACAGTACACTGGTAAAATGCACACGCATGTTCACCAGTTGCCCTGCCTTCCCGACCCTAGTTGTAAGCGTTTGTCGGTTGGCCGACCCTTTATCATCATTAACCGAGGCATAGTGAAGGAAAAGAAGATCGCACGAGACGGCATCGCGGAACAGCGTTGACACAGAATGTTATCGTAGGACGGGAAGAGCAGGCAAGCGCAACCAGGTCACCAGCAAGGCCGCCAGAACCTCTTTCGGCAAACCGATTTTCATCCCCAAATTAACCGCATGTACAGAAATCCAAACCACTTTTGGACCATTTCCGGGCAGAATACCAACCGTTCTTACAGGCAATCTAACCAACAACCTCTTTCTCCAACCGATTTTTGATAATTTTTGACCATTCCAACCGACCAGCCAGTACCTGGAAAAAACATTATTATCAGGAATAACATCGTCATCATCATCATCACAAGCAATCAAAAGCCAAGCTGCGTCCTACCAAGTACCTGAATCTGCTTCAGGCTCATAGGCCACATCATCATCAACATCATCATCACCATCAAAACAAAAACCATTACCAGGAAAAACAGAATTACCATCAACATAAACAAAAAACATTACCAGGAAAAATAGAATTACCATCATCATTAACAAAAAACATTACCTGGAGAAAGATCATCATCATCATCATCATCATAAACAATCAAAAGCCAAGCTGCGCCCTACCAAGTACCTGAATCTGCTTCAGGCTCATAGGCCACATCATCTGCTTGCTTTGGCTTGGCTTCGGTGCTCTGCGAACACAATTGGGTTTGGGTGATCTTGATTTGGCTTCGGTGCTCTGCGAACACGATTGGGTTTGGGTGATATTGATTTGGCTTCGGTGCTCTGCGAACACGGTTGGGTTTGGGTGATATTGATTTGGCTTCGGTGCTCTGCGAACACGGTTGGGTTTGGGTGACATTCTGGAAATTGGAAATTGCTACGCCTTGCCACGGGGAATGAGTGTGAAGGAACCTTCCCGTTTGCTTACACTGGGGAAATTGGAAATTGTTACGCCTTGCCACAGGGCGTGAGTTTGAAGGAACCTTCCTGTTTGCTTGCACTGGGTAATGGTTACTGTGGGTTTAGCTTTCGTAGACCGCTACTGCGCCTCAGCTCGGACTACTGCCCGACAGCATGGAGGAAAGTTCTTGGCCTCTTTCAAGACGACATGTCGGCAATGGGACAACTAGTAGCCCCATTTTCTTTTTTAGTTGTGAAAGGAATTTCACCCCAGGAGGTGGCTCTCCCGACACAAACCAGTGACATCCAGGGTTCAGTTCGAATGGCGTTGCCACTCATACAAAAGAGTAGGCAAACTGATATGATAAGAATCTATCTCCCATTGGTGTATGGCCCCAGTGAAAGCAAACGGCTGGCCCCCTTAACCTCACACCTTGTAAAAAGATGTACTATTTATTTATTTATTGATAAGAATCTACCTTGGGCACAAATACTGTGATTGGGTTTATTGGGTGCATGGACTGTGGTTGGGTTTATCGGGTGCATGGACTGTGATTGGGTTTATCGGGAGCATGGACTGTGATTGGGTTTATCGGGAGCATGGACTGTGATTGGGTTTATCGGGAGCATGGACTGTGATTGGGTTTATCCGGTGCATGGACTGTGATTGGGTTTATCGGGTGCATGGACTATGATTGGGTTTATCGGGTGCATGGACTGTGATTGGGTTTATCGGGAGCATGGACTGTGATTGGGTTTATCGGGTGCATGGACTGTGATTGGGTTTATCGGGTGCATGGACTGTGATTGGGTTTATCCGGTGCATGGACTGTGATTGGGTTTATCCGGTGCATGGACTGTGATTGGGTTTATCCGGTGCATGGACTGTGATTGGGTTTATCCGGTGCATGGACTGTGATTGGGTTTATCGGGTGCATGGACTGTGATTGGGTTTATCCGGTGCATGGACTGTGATTGGGTTTATCCGGTGCATGGACTGTGATTGATAGTTGGTGCCAGCACTGTTTCTTTTTGGGCTATGAGCAGGAGCTTCTAGGCAGCTTCCCTGGCTTGCTAACCCAAAGCAAGGTATTGCATCTGGAAGCTGATGGAAGTCATGAGATCGCCTGGTGGGGCGTGGTATGAAGGAGTCTGTTGTATGGCGTTAGAGAGCGGGCTGCTACTTTACCTGGACATAGCTACCATCGCGGTTGACTGCGACTGCAAAGACTGAAGGGCATCCGGAGGGATTCGAACGCTGCACCTTTGTCGTTTCAACGACTGATCAAGCATTGAACCATGCATAGAAACGGGATGAAGCTAAGGCTAGGCTGGCTCAGAGAGCTGCCTAGAAGCTGCTGCTCGTAGCTGAAAAGAAAGGCGATGACCCACCTGACTTCCAATCAAGCCTAGCTTGAGTTCCGGCACGGCTTGCTGGCTTGACTGCTGATCTTTCTCACCACCCCAAGCATCAACATCCATGGAGTCCTGATAAGCGTGGAAAGACCAAGTTTGAGAGGCGAGGTGTATGTGTGAGAGTGTTTGTGTGATTTCATATGTATTTTTGTGTCTGTGCGCGTGTGTGTGTCTTCTCACCGTCCCAAGCATCAGCATCCATGGAGTCCTTGGAAGCGTGAAAAGACCAAGTTTGAGAGGCGAGGTGTATGTGTAAGTGCGAGTGGGTGTGGGTGCATGTGTATGTGTGTGCCTGTGCGCATGTGTGTGTCTTTCTCACCACCCCATGCATCAACATCCATGGAGTCCTGGTAATGGTGAAAATACCAAGTATGAGAGGCCAGGTGTATGTGTGTTAGTGTGAGTGGGTGTGTGGGTGTGAGTGCATGTGTGTGTCTGTGTGCAAGTGTGTGTCTTTCGAACTATCCCAAGCATCAAAACATCCATGGAGTCCTGGTAAGGGTGGAAAGACCAAGTTAAAGAGGCGAGGTGTATGTGTGTGAGTGCAAGTGTGTGTGTGTGTGAGTGCAAGTGTGTGTCTGTGTGCAAGTGTGTGGCTTACTCACCACCCCAAGCATCAAAACATCCATGGAGTCCTGGTAAGGGTGGAAAGACCAAGTTTGAGAGGCGAGGTGTATGTGTGAGTGCAAGTGTGTGTGTGTGTGTGAGAGTGCAAGTGTGTGTCTGTGTGCAAGTGTGTGGCATACTCACCACGCCCAGCATCAGCGTTCATGGAGTCCTGGTAAGGGTGGACAGACCAAGTTTGAGAGGGGAGGTGTATGTGTGTGAGTTCAAGTGTGTGTGTGTGTGTGTGTGTGTGAGTGCATGTAGGTGGCTTACTCACCACCCCCAGCATCAGCGCTCATGGAGTCCTTGGAAGGGGGGACAGCCAAGGTGTGCTTGTGAGTGAGTGTGAGCTTGTGTGGGCGTGTGTGAGTGCATGTGTCTACGTGTGTCTATGTGCATGTGTGTGTCTCTCTCACCACCCCAAGCATCAGCATCCATGGGGCCCTTGAGGGGGGGACAAACAATGTATGGTTGTGAGTGAGTGAGTGTGAGTACGTTTGAGTGCATGTGTGTACGTGTGTGTCGGTGTGCATGTGCGTGTCTTTCTCACCACCCCAAGCATCAGCACCCATGGATTTTTGGCAAGGGTGGAAAGACCAAATATGAGAGGCGAGATGTGTACGTGAGTGTGTTTGTGTGTGATGGGGTGGAGGGGGGGATAACTGGTGGGAGAAGGCCAGTTGGGCGATGTGTGTGTGAAAGTGTGGTGTGTGTGTGGTGTGGCGTATGTGTGGTATGGTGTGTGGTGGGTTTGAGGGGTGGTGTGAATGAGTGGCACCTCAATCCCCAGGTAACTTGATGGTACTCAAAGCCCAAGACTTGCACGTTCTGCGAAGCCCCCCTTAGCACAATTGTTGAAGCACAGACCAAATGCACCGTACGCATTCGTTACGGTCCGAATTTGACAGGGAATGCTTGCGCGTACGGTTTTTTGTGTGCTCACAGCCCGGATGACACAACCCCGGGCCTCACCTGCATTTTCCAGGGAGAAAACGGAGATGCGGAGGAATATCGACTTTCAGGCGCGCGCTAGGCGAGAAGCAATGCTGAAATATATGGCGCAAATAATGGCGAGGGAGATGGTGACAGCACTAGGGCAAGGCAGGCAAGGGAATGGCAGAAGTACGAGTTTCTAGAGAAGGACCGACAGGTGGGAAAAAGGAAGACGATATTTCGGAAGAGAAGGACAGGGTCTCAGTGAGCTCGATTCGTCGGCCAAGAAGACCCAACAATAGAAAGGGAATACGAACGAAAGGACGATAAAATAACTAGAGGAAGACAATGCCAGGAGGCGTGGCTCCGGAGTCGGCAGCTGTTGTCTGACATTGCCCACGCCCGGTACTAAGAGGTAATGAGATCAAAAATTCAAAATCCCGTGACGGTGCTAGCTATCCCTCGCCCCGAGTCTACTTACTCATCACTTCGAGCCATCCTATCCCTTCCTCTCATGGATCACGTCTCGCAGATAGTTATACTTATATTCATAACCTACATTTGATGCTACCCTAACCGATTTTGTGTCACCTCCCAAGCTGGGTGCTAGAAATGTCAAGCTTAACAACGCTCCCTTCACAGGATGGTCGTCCAAAACGAGGGGTTCCGCGTACCACGTTCTCCCTCTCCGATTTGAAGCAAGGCCGGGGCCAGCAGGACCGGCTATCCAAACACAACCTCGAAATTGCTATGGACGAGCTCGACGAGCTCGACCAGCATAATGATTTCATCCATTCTGCCACTTCCGCAAAATCCGAATCTGCCACAGTCTCCCTCTTCGGACGCATGCGCGAGAAGCAGAAGTCCAATCCAGTTGGTGCATCCTCCCTGAAATCCAAAGCCTCTCAGGGATCCCCTAGCAGGTGCTCAATTGCATCACACTTCTCCACGAGGTGCTCCGGAATGTCTGGCCCCTCCAGGATGTTGTCTCTGTCTGTCACATCCGTGAATGCGGGGGAGATGCTCTCCATGCACTCTCTCCGTTCACAGATGGGGGCGAGAAAGGACAGGCGTGTGAGTGAAGCACGCATGCATGCATATGTATATGTGTGTCTGTGTGCATGTATGTATGTGCGTACATGTGTGTGTACATGTATGTTTGTTCAGTTCAGTTGGGAGGTTGGGTGGATGGATGGATGGATGGGTGGATACATGGATGGATGGATGGGTGGATAGATGGATTGATGGCTGGGAGGAAAGATGAAAGGATGGATGGATGGGAGGATGGATGGATGGATGGGAGGATGGGTGGGTGAGTGGGTGGGGTTGTGGTTGGTTGGTTGGATGGTTATATGGATGGGTGGGTGGGTGGAAGGATGGATGGATGGATGTTTTGATGTTTTGATGGATGGATGGATGGATGGATGGATGGATGGATGGTTGGACGGAAGGATGGATGTATGTATGCGTGGATAGATAGGTGGATGGATGGATGGATGGATGGATGGATGGATGGATGGATGGATGGATGGATGGATGGATGGATGGATGGATGGACGGTTGGATGGATGGAGGATGAGTGGGTGGGGTTGTGGTTGGTTGGATGGGTGGGTGGGTGGAAGAATGGATGGTTTGATGGATGGATGGGTGAGTGGATGGATAGATGGATGGATGCATGCATACATGGATTGATCGGTGGGTGGGTGGGAGGGTGCGTGGGATTGATGAATGGATGGATGAATGGATGGGTGGGTGGATGGATAGGTGGATGGGTGGGGTTGTTGTGGGTTTATTAGATGGTTGGATGGATGGATGGATGGATGGATGGATTGGATTGGATTGGATGGATGGGTGGATGGGTGGGTGGTCAAGTGGGTAGGGTTGATGGTTGGATGGATGGATGGATGGATTGGATGATGGAGGGTGGTTGGTTGTCGGGTGGGTAGGGTTGATGGTTGGATGATGGATGTGGGTGGGTGGTTCGGGGGGTAGGGTTGATGTTGGATGGATGGATGTGAAGGAGGATGGATTTGGATTGATGGGTGGGCAGGCGGATGGATGGATGGATGGATAGGTTGGTGGTTGGGTGGAGGGTGAGAGTTGGATGTTGGATGAATGGATGGATGGGTGGGTGGGCGGGTGGGGAGGGCACGGGTGGGAGGCGGTGGCTGGACTGGAGGGATGAATGGGTTGGGGGTTGGGTGGGGTGGTTATTAGTGGAGGTTGGATGAATGGACGGATGGGGGGGTGGGCGGACGGGTTTGCGTGGGGGGCGAGGGAAAGGAGGAGGGTAGGAGGGGGCAGGAAAGGGGGGGGGTGGGGGGTGGGAGCGGGGAGAGGGGGAGGGGGGGAGTGGGGGGAGGGGGGTGGGGTGGGGGAGGGACTAGGGAGGCGGGGGGGGGGGTTAGGCGAACGGCCCATCCCGGTGTGTGGTGCCAGGGGCAGATTGCTGTGGCGGGCTCGTGGGTTTTTTTTCTTTTTTTTGCGCCTTTTTCCTTTCCTTCTTCCCCCCTTTCCCCTTAGGGCGGCCGGTGTGGCGGATGGGTGGAAGGATGAGGAGGTGGATGGGTGGAAGGATGGATGGTTGGATGCGTAAGTTGTCGGGTTTGTTTGAGTAAATTGGGGTTGGATTGGGTTGGGTTGATTTGGGTTGGGTCAATTTGGGATGTATTGGGTTGATTTGGGTTGTGTTGGGTTGGGTTGATTTGGGTTGGGTAAATTTGGGATGTATTGGGTTGATTTGGGTTGGGTTGTGTTGGGTTGATTTGGGTTGGGTTGATTTGGGTTGGGTCAATTTGGGATGTATTGGGTTGATTTGGGTTGGGTTGTGTTGGGTTGATTTGGGTTGGGTTGTGCTGGGTTGTGCTGGGTTGTGTTGGGTTGATTTGGGTTGGGTCGATTTGGGTTGTGTTGGGTTATGTTGGGTTGATTTGTGCTAGGTTGGGTTGATTGCGGTTTAGTTGGGCTGGGTTGGGTTGCTTTGAGTCGGGTTGATTTGGGTTGGGTTGGGTTGATTTCGGTTGGGTTGCTTTGGGTTGGGTTGCTTTGGGGAGGGTTGACTTAGGTTAATTTGTCTTGGGTTGATTTGATTTGTGTTGGGTTGATTTGGGTTGGGTTGGGTTGCTTCGGGTTGAGTTGGGTTGAGTTGGGTTTGGTTGGGTTGCTTTGGGTTGGGTTGGGTTGATTTTTGTTTGGTTGGTCTGATTTCGGTTTGGTTGGTCTGATTTCGGTTGGGTTGGTCTGATTTCAGTTGGGTTTGGTTGCTTTGGTTGGTTTGGTTAGGTTTGGGTTGCTTTGGGTTGGGTTGGGTTGCTTTGGGTTGGTGCTGGGTTGATTTCGGTTGGGTTGGTCTGATTTCAGTTGGGTTTGGTTGCTTTGGGTTGGGTTGGTTAGGTTTGGGTTGCTTTGGGTTGCTTTGGTTTGGTTAGGTTTGGGTTGCTTTGGGTTGGGCTGGGTTGATTTCGGTTGGGTTGGTCTGATTTCAGTTGGGTTTGGTTGCTTTGGGTTGGTTTGATTAGGTTTGGGTTGCTTTGGTTTGGTTTGGTTAGGTTTGGATTGCTTTGGGTTGGGTTGGGTTGCTTTGGATTGGGCTGGGTTGATTTCGATTGGGTTGGTCTGATTTCGGCTGTGTTGGTTTGCTTTGGGTTGGGCTGCTTGTGGCTGATATATTTGTCTGATTAACAGCCCTGTGGTTCATATTGGCATATTGTGTTTGCCTTTTGGACACTCTGTGGTAGCCTGTATCCCTGTGTCTGATTTCTTTGTCTTATGAACAGTCTTGTGGTTCCTAGTGGCAGAATATATTTGCCTTTTGAGCACTCTGTGGTAGCGTAAAACCTGTGTCTGATTTCTGTGTCTTATGAACATTCTTGTGGTTGCTCGTGGCAGGGTCAATTTGCCTTCTTAGGAGTCTGTGGTAGCCTGTAACCCTGTGTCTGATTTCTTTGTCCTACGCATATGGTTAAAATTGTATCGGGCCCAATGGCGTACAATATATATATATATATATATATATATATATATATATATATATATATATATATATATATATATATACATATACATATATATATATACATATATACATATATATATATATACACACACATATACTCGATATCATACTCGACAACCCTACATGCTTTTTATTTTAGCCCTTCCTTTCATGGTTGGGCAAGTCCCTTTAGCCTATTTGGCCTACCCCTGGACTGTAACATACATACATACATACATTCATACATACATACATACATACATACATACATACATACATACATACATACATACATACATACATACATACATACATACATACATACATTCATGCAACCCTACTTATGAACAGTCCTGATGCCTGCTTGTGACCTCCTCACAACCAAAACATATTAACAAGGTATCTGACCTTACCGATCACCACAATCATTTCAACTCAGAAATCCGGAGGGTACCTGGAGCGCTCACTCTCTACATCAGTATCCGGCAAATTCTCAGCCGATGACCCCTACAGCACAAACTCTTTGGCCGATCTCCAGAGGTCTTCTGTTGGGTTGTGTGCAGCGGTGAGGAAGCAAAGGTCTAAGTGATTTATTCGCACCACATTTACATATTTGCCGACCTTAATTTGTTTAAATCGTTTACATATTTGCCGACCTTAATTTGTGTAGATTTAAGGTTGTGTAGATTTACAAGGTCAATTTATTTTATTAGCAAAACAACTCTAAATATTGACCGTGTAAACTTATTTGTCCTTAATTTTTGTAGATTTGTAGTCAATTTATTTTATTAGCAAAGCAACTCTTTGGTTGATCGCCAGAAGTCTTATATTGCGTTGAGTGCAGCGGTGAGGAAGCAAAGGTCTAAGTGATTTATCATTACCACATTTAAACCTCTTTTTATCTAACTTGTGTATAGGGAGCGGCAAATAGGTCTATGTGGGCCCAGCCGATAGATCTATATAGGTCTATATAGGGCAATATAGACCTACATCTGCCCTATTGGTACACCAAGGAGGCCTCTGAAAAATCTGGTATTTATTTCTCCCTATTTGTGTACTTTTTTAGTCAATTTATTTTATTAGCAAATAAACTCTCTGGCCGATTGCCAGAGGTCTTATATTAGGTTGAATGTAGCAGAATGAAAGCAAAAGTCTAAGTGATTTATTTCTACCACATTTAAATATTTTAATCTTGCTTCATGTAAACTTTTAGTCAAATTATTTTAGTAGCAAACACAACATTTGGGCCGATGGCCAGAGGTCTTATATATTGCGTTGAGTGCAGCGGTTAGAAAGCAAAAGTCTAAGTGATTTATTTCTACCACATTTTGATATCTTTTTATCTGACTAGCGTTCCTTTTGAATCGATTTATTTCATTAGCAAATAAACTCTCTGGCCAATTTCCAGAGGTCTTATATTAGGTTGAGGACTGCAGTATGAAAGCGAAAGTCTAAGTGATTTATTTCTACAACATTTAAATCTCTTTTTATCTGACTTGTGTACCTTTTTAGTCGATTTATTTTATTAGCAAACAAACTCTCTGGCCGTTTCCAGGTGTCTTATATTAGGTTGAGTACGGGGGTAAGAAAGCAAAGCAAAAGTCTAAGTAATTTATTCCTACCACTTCTGAATATCACTTATCTGACTTGTGTACCTTTTTAATCAATTTATTTCATTAGCAAATAAAATCTCTGGCTGATTGCTAGAGGTCTTATGTTGGGTTGAGTACAGCGGTAAGAAAGCAAAAGTCTAAGTAATTTATTTCTACCACAGTTGAACCTCTTTTAATCTTACTTGTATACTTTTTTTTAGTCGATTTATTTTATTAGCAAGCACAACTTTTTGGTTGATTGCCAGAGGTCTTATATAGCGTTAAGTGCAGCGGTTACAAAGCAAAAGTCTAAGTGATTTGTTTCTACCACATTTAGATATCTTTTATCTGACGTGTGTACCCAGGTTGCCAGAGGTTTTATATAGCGTTGAGTGCAGCGGTCAGGGCGCAAAGGTCTAAGTGCAGACATGCAAAAGCAGGGTAGGCTGGGTGGTGGTCTTTATGTAGTCTGTCCTCTGCCAAGCATATGTGTGTAGTAAACATATGTATGCGTGCTAGTAAGCAAACACATATTCGAGGCTTGGGTTGCACACTTTTCCACGTTTATGTCAACCCTACATCCTATCACCCCCAATTACCCACATGCCACTATATATATAGAGAGAGACAGAGACATCCATCCATCTATCCATCTAATCATCCATTCCTTCCTTCCTTCCTTCCTTCCTTCCTTCCTTCCTTCCTTCCTTCCTTCCTTCCTTCCTTCCTTCCTTCCTCATTTCCTTCCTTCCTTCCTTCCTTCCTTCCTTCCTTCCTTCCTTCCTTCCTTCCTTCCTTCCTTCCTTCCCCTTCCTTCCTTCCTTCCTCCTTCCTTCCTTCCTTCCTTCCTTCCTTCCTTCCTTCCTTCCTTCCTTCCTTCCTTCCTTTCCTTCCTACCCTTCCGTCCTTACCCTCCTCCTTCCTTCCTTTCCTTCCTTCCTTCCTTCCTTCCTTCCTTCCTTCCTTCCTTCCTTCCTTCCTTCCTTCCTTCCTTCTTTCCTTCTTTCCTTCCTTCCTTCATTCATTCATTCATTCATCCATTCATTCATTCATCGCATGCCTGCTTGCTTGCTTGCCTGCCTACTTTGCTCACCCATTTATACCGCACCCATTGTACCATACCCATTTGTACTGTACCCCCTTGCACCGTAACCAGTTGTACTGTACCCGTACTTTGCTCACCCACTTGTACCGCACCCATTTGTACTGTACCCATTTGTACTATACCCACTTGCACTGTGCCCAGTTGTACCATACCCGTACTTTGCTCACCCATTTGTACAGTACCCATTTGTACTATACCCACTTGCACTGTACCCAGTTGTACCATACCCGTACTTTGCTCACCCACTTGTACCGCACCCATTTGTACTGTACCCACTTGCACCGTACCCAGTTGTACCATACCCATACTTTGCTCACCCATTTGTACCGTCCCCATTTCTACTATACCCACTTGCACTGTACCCAGTTGTACCATACCCGTACTTTGCTCACCCACTTGTACCGCACCCATTTGTACTGTACCCACTTGCACCGTACCCAGTTGTACCATACCCATACTTTGCTCACCCATTTGTACCGTCCCCATTTCTACTATACCCACTTGCACTGTACCCAGTTGTACCATACCCGTACTTTGCTCAAACATTTGTACTGCACTTATGTGTAGGAGGATCTGAACATTGTAGCTGCCGCTGACAGTGCTGTGTCGCTCCAATGGCTCACCGAGTTCTCTCAAAAGTGAGTTTCAATAGAGACATGATACACATTGTATGGTTGAGTTTCAATAGAGACATGATTCACATTGTATGGTTGAGTTTCAATAGAGACATGATACACATTGTATGGTTGAGTTTCAATAGAGACATGATACACATTGTATGGTTGAGTTTCAATAGAGACATGATACACATTGTATGGTTGAGTTTCAATAGAGACATGATACACATTGTATGGTTGAGTTTCAATAGAGACATGATGCACATTGTATGGTTGAGTTTCAATAGAGACATGATATACATCGTATGGTTGAGTTTCAATTGGTACATGATATTGATATGGCAATGCTATTAGGTAGGTGCTGTGTCGTTCCAATGGCTCTCTCAAATCGGAATACTGTCTGGGTGTCTAGATATGAGGTCTCAAAGGGGGGGAGGGGGGGGGGGGGGGGGGGGGGGGGGGGGGGCAGGGGTCAAAATTACAACTTCCGAACATTGCGGTCAGCCAACTTCATTCCTGCCCCCCCCCCCCCCCCCCCCCCCCCCCCCCCTTGGAAGTATTATACTACAATTTAAATTGATGTATCTTAGCTAAGATATTTATTTGTATGTGTGTATATTTCAAATGTATGTTGTAGTGTATATAATCTGAATGTGTGTATTAGTGTATATAATTTAAATGTACGTATTAGTGTATATAATTTAAATGTACGTATTAGTGCATATAATTTAAATGTACGTATTAGTGTATATACTTTAAATGTACGTATTAGTGTATATAATTCAAATGTACGTAGTAGTGTGTGCAATTCAAATCTATGTAGTAGTGTATATAATTCAAATGTAGGTAGTAGTGTGTGCAATTCAAATCTATGTAGTAGTGTATATAATTCAAATGTAGGTAGTAGTGTGTGCAATTCAAATCTATGTAGTAGTGTATGTAATTCAAATTTATGTATCTGAATCGTCAACTCGTCCCCTGTTCCACTTCCAGGATGATCAAACTCCACAAAGCAAAGGCAATGCCGACATGGCAGGTGAGTGGGGTATAAAAAAATAAAAACATAAATACATGAATAACACACCAGGATGATCAAACTCCACAAAGCAAAGGCAATGCCTACATGGCAGGTGAGTGGGGGATACATAATTACGTAAATACATAGATACATAAATACCTAAATAGCACACCAGGATGATCAAACTCCACAAAGCAAAGGCAATGCCTACATGGCAGGTGAGTGGGGGATACATAAATAAATAATAAGCCTTATGACGAGGCGTGAGGTTAAGGGGGCCAGCCGGTTGACTTGCACTGGGGCCAACGAAGCAAAGGCAATGCCTACATGACAGATGTGTGGGTGATTAATAAGTAAATAAGTAAATAATAATCCTTGTGACGAGGCGTGAGGTAAAGGGGGCCAGCCGGTTTACTTGCACTGGGGCCAACAAAGTAAAGACAATGCCTATATGGCAAGTGAGTGGGGGGTAAACAAATAAATAAATGATACATAAATATATATGTAATAAATACACAAATAATACGCCTTATGACAAGTGAGAGTGAGATCAATCAATCAATCAATCAATCAATCAATCAAAACGGTTACAATCAATACGGTTACAATCCTGTAACCCCCAAAACAAATGCTGCTCGCACTCGTAGATGCTCCCCATCAAGGTACACTATTGTTTGGCTGGGCCCCCCCAGGGTCACCCTGTTGTCCGTCCAACCACCCGCCCTAGACGAAGTCTGACATGTCAGCCAATAGTCTCATAACTAACTGGCTTCGGTCCGTTCGATTCCGCTGCCAACTCTCCGCCAATTTTCTGCGTCGCTTGCAACGCTGCCTAGGACTTTTTCTTTTCAGCTACGAGCAGCAGCTTCTAGGCAGCTCCCCTGGCTGGCTAATCAGCCACACCTAAAGCAACCTAGTGCATCTTGAAGCTGACAAAAACAGCCTTCTAGCCCTGCTGAAATTTGGAGGCTTAGCCCAGTGGCTGGCTCAGGGAGCTGCCTAGAAGCTGTTGACAGTAGCTGAAAAGACTTGTCTGACTTATATTACATAATATCATGTAATATCCTTTATTCCCTGATATAATATATTACATAGCCGACCCCTACACATGTGTGGAGGGTGCAACATTTGCCTACTAGCTTTGTGATGCAATCCCAGAGGCAGATAGCTAGGATGGCATAGGTAATGATAACGCCTGGTGGGGCGTGGTGTTAAGGGAGCCCGTCGTACGCGGGTGGGGAGCGGTCTCCTACCTCAACTGGACAAGCTACCATCGCGGTTGACAACGACCTGCAACGCCAAGAGCGACCGAGGGGGGAGTCGAACCCCCGCCTCTTCTTCCTCAAGCGATCTGGTCTACAATTAGACCATTGTGTATCACTGAAAGGGGCTTAGGATGGCATTTAATACATAAATAGTACGCCTCATGACGAGGCGTGAGGATTAGGGGGGCAGTCAGTTCACTTGCGCTGGGGCCAACCACCAATTTGTGGGATTATTCTTTTGTTTGCTACTCTGCATTTTGTCGTGGCATTTTTGTTCCATTATGGACAGCTTATCTCTTATTTTATTTTGTTGTGGCATGGTTGCCCCCCACACGGATTTTGTTGTGGCATGGTTGCCCCCCACACGGATTTTGTTTCAAGTTTCTGTAGGCCAGGTTAGGTCGCAGACTGTGTGTGCGACGCAAACCTGATTCCAGGACATTCCCCCTAAGGAAGGCAGGTGAATACCTTTGGAGGTGAGTATCTTGCTTTGGTGTGCTATGCTAAGTTGCAAATCAGGGTGGGGTGGGATGTGTGTGTGTGTGTGTGTGTGGGGGGGGGGGGGGGGGGGGGGGGGGGGCATAACCGGCTACAAGCTCCCCCACATACACATACATATACACGTACACGTACATAGACTGACATACACATACACATACACATACACACACATACATATACACTTACACGTACATAGACTGACATACACATACACACACATACACATACATATACATGTAAACCTACATAGACTGACATACACATACACATACACACATACACATACATATACACGTACACGTACACGTACCTAGACTGGCATACACATACACACACATACACATACACATACATATACACGTAAGCGTACATAGACTGACATACACATACACATGCATACACATACACATACATATACACGTACACGTACACGTACATAGACTGGCATACACATACACACACATACACATACATATACATATACACGTAAGCGTACATAGACTGACATACACATACACATACACACACATACACATACATATACACGTAAACGTACATAGACTGACATACACATACACATACACACACATACACATACATATACACGTAAACGTACACAGACTGACATACACATACACATACACACACATACACATACATATACATGTAAGCGTACATAGACTGACATACACATACACGTACACACACATACACATACATATACACGTAAACGTACATACTCTGACATAAACATACACATACACATACACACACATACACATACACACACATAAACATACACGTAAACGTACAAAGACTGACATACAACCCCTTCTTGGCTGTTTCCAGGTGGTGGAGAGGTATGTTCGGCAACTCACTGAGCCCCACAACTGTAGCTACTTGGAACTTGACATTGTTCCCCCAGAGTGTATTTCCAGAGTTACCTTTTTAGTGTGGTGAGTTGTGGGGAGTTGTGGGTCAGTTGTGGGGAGTTGTGGGTCACCGTTGTGGTGTGGTGAGTTGTGGGTCAGTTGTGGGGAGTTGTTGGTCAGTTGTGGGGAGTTGTGGTGAGTCGTGGGTCACCTTTGTGGTGTGTTGAGTTGTGGGGAGTTTTGGATCAGTTGTGGGGAGTTGTTGGTCAGTTGTGGGGAGTTGTGGGGAGTTGTGGGTCACCTTGGTGGTGTGGTGAGTTATGGGGAGTTGTGGTGAGTTGTGGTGAGTTGTGGGTCATTTGTGGTGAGTTGTGGTGAGTTGTGGGTCACCTTTGTGGTGTGGTAAGTTGTGGGTCAGTTGCGGGGAGTTGTTGGTCAGTTGTGGTGAGTTGTGGGTCACCTTTGTGGTGTGGTGAGTTGTGGTGAGTTGTGGGTCAGTTGTGGAGAGTTGTGCGGAGTTGTGGGTCACCTTTGTGGTGTGGTGAGTTGTGTGAAGTTGTGGGTGAGTTGTGTGGAGTTGTGGGTGAGTTGTGGGGAGTTGTGGGGAGTTGAGGGTTGTGGGTCAGTTGTGGGGAGTTGAGAGTTGTGGGTGAGTTGTGGGGAGTTGTACCAGTTGTGTCAGTTGCAGTCAGTTGTGGTGAGTTGTGTCAGTTGTGTCAGGTGTGGTGAGTTGTGGTAAGATGTGGCAGTTGTGGTGAGTTGTGGAGAGTTGTGTCAGTTGTGGTCAGTTGTGTCAGTTGTGTTGAGTTGTGTCAGTTGTGGTGAGTTGTGTCAGTTGCGGTGAGTTGTGTCAGTTGTGTCGTTTGTAGTGAGTTGTGTCAGTTGTTGGGAGTTGTGTCAGTTGTGTCAGTTATGGTGAGTTGTGTCAGTTTGTTTGAGTTGTGTCAGTTGTGGTGAGTTTGGTCAGTTGTGTCAGTTGTGTCTGTTGTGGTGAGTTGTGGCAGTTATGTCAGTTGTGGTGAGTTGTGGCAGTTGTGCCACCACTCCCTCTCTTCTTCTATCCCAACTCCCAACCACAAGGTGCATTTTCAGGGTCACCTTAGCTATGTAATGAGTTGTGGCTTTGTGTCTTTGCATTGATCTCCCTACCCCCTCAACCCCAACCCCAACCCATTTCTCACCAGCGCACTTCTAACCTTTAAGTGAATATCACCTTTGATGTGTGGTCAGTTGTGGCTGTGCATCAGAGCATGTACCCCCCTAAAACAACAATAGCAACAACAACAACAACAACAACAACAACAACAACAACAAAAACAACAACAACAACAACAACAACAACAACAGAAACAACAACAACAGCAACAGCAACAACATCAGCAACAACAACAACAACAGCATCAACAACAGCATCAACAACAGCAACAAGAACAACAACAACAACAACAACAACAACAACAACAACAACCACTACCACAACAACAACAACAACAACAACAACAACAACAACAACAACAACAACAGCATCAACAACAACAACAACAACAACAGCAACAACAAGCAACAAGTAACAACAGCAACAACAAGCAACAAGTAACAACAAGCACCCCCACCCCCTCCACAAACTTCCCAAATCCCAACCTCCCAACTCCCGTGTGATGAATCGTGTCCGTGCTTCGGTCCTCCTCCCAACCTCGCAACCTCCTAACATCCAAACAACCCAACTCCCAACCTCCCAACTCCCAACCTCCCAACTCCCAACCTCCCATACTCCCATACTCCCAACCTCCCAACCTCCCATACTCCTAACTTTTCAACCTCCCTATCTCCTAACTCCCAAACCTCCCTACATCCCTACCTCCTAACCCCCCAACCTACCAACCTACCAACCTACCAACCTACCATCCTCCCAACTTCCCATCCTCCTAACTTTCCAACCTCCCAACCTCCCTATCTCCTACCTCCCATACCTCCCAGCCTTCCAACCTCCCAACCTCCCAACCTCCCAACCTCCCAACCTCCCAACCTCCCAACCTCTCCACCAACTTCCCAAGCCACCAGTAGATCCCACCATCTTTCCAGCCACCAATCACCTTTCCAACCACATTTCCAGCCACCAGTGGAGCCAACCATTCTGCCAAACAGTGGATGCTATTGAGAATCAACTAAAGGGGTGCTCGCCCACGACAACATATATATGGATGGATGTCTTTGCTGTAAGTACCTCACGAGATTGTCTGTGTTGCTTCACACTCAACTGTGTCTTCACCTTTTATTGCTTGGTCTGTAGTCGCCCACGGCAACAAATCTATGGATGAATGCATTTGCTGGTAGTACCTCACGAGGTTGTCTGTACTGCTTCACACTCAACTGTGTCTTCAACCTTTATGATGATGATTACAGTTTTGGCGGAGCCCCCACTTCAAGGAGGCGGGTTACCCATTTGTCCGTCCGACCGACCATCCGACCATCCGACCGAGACGAAGCCTGACACGTCATCCAACGGTCTCGTAACAAACTCCCCTCCGTTGCCACCTGTCGCTACATGGCAAACACTCTCCGCCATTTTTTAGCGTCGCATGCGACGCTGCATAGAACTTGTTCCTGGTGCCCTCCTGGACTCCAAATGTGCCCTCGGCTTGTCAAGCTCAAGTGGGACTTACTCTATGGGTTGGTATGTAGTCGCCCACTGTAAAGAGAGTGGGACTTACTCTATGGGTTGGTATGTAGTCGCCCACTGTAAAGAGAGTGGGACTTACTCTATGGGTTGGTATGTAGTCGCCCACTGTAAAGAGAGTGGGACTTACTCTATGGGTTGGTCTGTAGTCGCCCACTGTAAAGAGAGTGGGACTTACTCTATGGGTTGGTCTGTAGTCGCCCACTGTAAAGAGAGTGGGACTTACTCTATGGGTTGGTATGTAGTCGCCCACTGTAAAGAGAGTGGGACTTACTCTATGGGTTGGTCTGTAGTCGCCCACTGTAAAGAGAGTGGGACTTACTCTATGGGTTGGTATGTAGTCGCCCACTGTAAAGAGAGCCTGAATCGCAGGGATTGTTTTCCAGCAGCATCTAGGCAAGTAGGCAGCTCTGTGGGATGGAGGGACAAACGGAGAGGGCTGAGTGTTATCTGTCTTTCTACATGTCTACGCATATGCCTGTCTGCCTGCCTGCCTGTCTGTATGCCTATCTGTCAGTCAGTCTGTTTGTCTGTCTTGCTGACACTCTGATCGGTAGAGCGTCTGTGGGATACAGGGGAAAACGAAGAGGGCTGACTACAGACCATTGAATGACTGGTTTGTACAAGGGCGCAGTATCTGCTAATAAAAGCGCAAGTCGCGTGGGTTCAATTCTCACTGGTTTCCGGAGGTCTGTGGTCGCCCACTACAACTTATCTATGGATGGGCATCATTTAAGTAACTACCTCACAAAGTAACATGTAGTGCTTCACACTGTTGTGCTCCACACTGTAGTGCTCCACACTGTATTGCTTCACACTGTAGTGCTCCACACTATAGTGCTCCACACTGTAGTGCTCCACACTGTGGCATCACCCTTTTACGGCTTTTTTGCGGGCGGAGCCCCCCTTCTTGTGGGTGGGCGGGCGGATCCTAACTGCCACACTTACCTTGAAACTGACACACTCGCCCTTAGACTGGCCCACATACACTAAGAATGGCCCACTTACACTAATGATAGCCCACTTACACTAATACTGGCATACTTAACTTATCACTGTCACACGTACCTAGCAACTGCCACACTTACCTTGAAACTGACACACTCGCCCTTAGACTGGCCCACATACACTAAGAATGGCCCACTTACACTAATGATGGCCCACTTACACTAATACTGGCAAACTTAACTTATCACTGTCACACGTACCTTGCAACTGTCACACTTACCTTGAAACTGACACACTCGCCCTTAGACTGGCCCACATACACTAAGAATGGCCCACTTACACTAATGATAGCCCACTTACACTAATACTGGCAAACTTAACTTATCACTGTCACACGTACCTTGCAACTGTCACACTTACCTTGAAACTGACACACTTACACTAATTGTAACGGTATGGCTCGGTATATGTCCCAGATAATGAGTACTCTAACATCATTTGAACTCCATTGCCGAATGTCGCTATGGTGTAACGATTCTAATCCGTTACACTAATACTGGCACACTGACCCTAATACCGGTACTCTGGTGGTTGCAGGTGAATCAGAACCTGGAGGTGACCCACTGGACGGATGATTTGGAGATCCTGGATGAGGTGGTGGATGCGTCGTGCGGCACGCTGGTGGTGATGGACCCTGAGGGTAGCATACTCTCCCGTTGCTGGTGCGTTGGGGGGTGGGGGGTGGGAGTTGGTGTGTGTGGGGGGGGGGGGGGGGGGGGGGGGGGTGCTGTTCTGCTGTCGATCTCCAGATTGTGTATCTGTGTTTGAGATTATGCATTTTGTGGTGTGGATGCGTCATGCTGCACGTTGGTGGTGATGGACCCAGAGGGTAGCATACTCTCCGATGCTGGTGCGTTGGATGGTGTGTGTGGGGGGGGGGGGGGGCGGGTGGGGTGTGTGTGGGGGGGAGGGGGGGGGGGGGGGGGGGGGGGGGCGGGCTACTCTGCTGTCGATCTCCAGATTGTGTATCTGTGTTTGAGATTATGCATTTTGTGGTGTGGATGCGTCATGGCTGCACGTTGGTGGTGATGGACCCAGAGGGTAGCATACTCTCCGGATGCTGGTGCGTTGGATGGTGTGTGTGTGGGGGGGGGGGCGGGGGGTGTGTGTGTGGGGGGGGGAGGGGGGTGTGTGTGTGGGGGGGGGGGGCTACTCAGCTGTCGATCTCCAGATGTTGTATCTGTGTTTGAGATTATGCATTTTGTGGTGTGGATGCGTCCATGCTGCACGTCGGTGGTGATGGACCCAGAGGGTAGCATACTCTCTGGATGCTGGTGCGTTGGATGGTGTGTGTGGGGGGAGAGTTCGTGGTGTGTGTGTGTGTGAAGGGGTGGGTGGGTGGGGGGGAAGTTGCTGGCGTGGGTGGGTGGGGGGGAGTTGCGGGCTGGCGTAATGAGGCGTACTATTTATATATATATATATGCAAACAGCGCGAACAGAGGAAATAAGCAAAATATTATTTATTTGTGCAAACAGGCATACAAAGAGACTAACCAAAAAACAACCAATCAACCTAACTATAATAACTGACTTCCTACCTACTTACCTACCTACCTACCTACCTTAACTCATAAATAGCATACGATGTTTGATACACAAATGTGTTACTAAATACATTGATAGCCCTGGCGTGGGTGGGTGGGTGGGTTTGTGGGTGGGAGTGTTGGGGGGGGATCCACATGCAATACAAAGGTGTGATGTAACCGGGTAGTTAAGGATGAGGACATCTCTCCTTGGATGCAGCTTCAGATTGATTGTCAGAGTTGTGCCTGCCCACCCTCACCTGGCTGACCCTACCCGCGCCTGCCCCCCCGACCTCACCTGGCTGACCCTACCCGCGCCTGCCCCCCCGACCTCACCCGGCTGACCCTACCCATGCCTGCCCCCCCGACCTCACCTGGCTGACCCTACCCGCGCCTGCCCCCCCGACCTCACCTGGCTGACCCTACCCGCGCCTGCCCCCCCGACCTCACCTGGCTGACCCTACCCGCGCCTGCCCCCCCGACCTCACCTGGCTGACCCTACCCGCGCCTGCCCCCCTGACCTCACCTGGCTGACCCTACCCATGCCTGCCCCCCCAACCTCACCCGGCTGACCCTACCCACACCTGCCCCCCCGACTTCACCTGGCTGACCCTACCCGCGCCTGCCCCCCCGACCTCACCTGGCTGACCCTACCCGCGCCTGCCCCCCCAACCTCACCTGGCTGACCCTACCCACACCTGCCCCCACGACCTCACCCGGCTGACCTTACCCACACCTACCCCCCCCCCCCCCCCCGACCTCACCTGGCTGACCTTACCCACACCTACCCCCCCCCCCGACCTCACCCGGCTGACCTTACCCACACCTACCCCCCCCCCCCCCCCCCGACCCCACCAGGTGTCTGTATGAGATGGGCTTGACTCTGTTGAGAAAGGGGAGGGAGGCCCTCATCCTCGTGGTTTCCGGTAAGGCCCTACTTAATGTTATCACATGACACATTATCACATGTTATCACACACATACGCACACATACATCCATATGTGGATGTATGTGTGCGTATGTATGTATGGTGATATGGTGGATGTATGTGTGCGTATGTGTGTATGGTGATATGGTGGATAGCTATGTGTGCGTCACTGCTGTGTATGGTGATATGTGGATTGTATGTACCGCTGGGGCCGTTATGTATGTATGGGATATGGTGGGAGTATGTGTGCGTCTGTATGATGGTGATTGGGGATGTATAGTGTGCGTATGTGTGTATGGTGATATGGTGGATGTATGTGTGAGTCGTATGTCATGGTTGATATGGGGATGTATGTGGTGGTATGGTGTATGGTGATTATGGGTGGATGTATGTGTGCGTATGATGTATGGATGGTTGGCATGAGTGGACTGTATGTGGGGTACGTGTGTGATGGTCTACTGTGGGAGGTATGGGTGCGTATGTATGTCTGAGTGATATGGTGGGATGATGTGTGCGGATGTGTGTAGGGTGATATGGTGGATGATGTATGAGTGGTATGTATGGATGGTGAAATGGAGCGATGTAGTGGCGTATGCGTGTATGGTATATGGTGGATGTATGTGTGCGCTGATATGTATGGTGATATGGATGGAGTACGTGTGAGGATGTAGGGAGGGCGGGAGAAACCTCACAGCTTACGTGGACACGATGTAGAGAATGACAATCAGGGCCATCAATCGGTGTTCAGAGCAAGCAGACGAATCAACAGAAGGGGGAAGACATCGAGACGAACACCCTAGCGAAAGAATCCTGTCAAAATGGGACAAAGAGGAAACCTCGAAAACTATTCGGAACGAGACAAAGGATAGAACAACCCCCACACGGATCACAACGCGAGAGGTCTGCTACAATGGAGCATGTGTGCGGGAGAGCAGTTCGGTTGTTGAGAGGGCGTCTGTGGAAGACGAAGTTTGGCAAGAAAAAAACTTTGCAAATCAGACCATGTCGGACAATCTGCAAGAACATGAAATATAAGTTTGACGATGATGCTGAGGTTTCAATTTTGGGGGTTCATTCTCTACAGTCAGCGGAAACAGTAACATGAACCTATATCAGATGGAAAATAAATAATGTACGACATCGCCGTTAGAAAATTGGCGTTAATAATGGTTTCTGAATTGGGTGTTCTTTGCCTCCGGCCGATTTTTTAAATTTCTAATCAGGCTTAGAGCTCCTGAACGACTCGTAGATTTGAGTTCATTCAGCACCCAGGAATCACAATTCCGTTCATACCAATGTCTCGCAACCAGTCAAATCGGCCGGGAGGCAGGACGCCATGTGTGTTTAAAAAACTTCGTGTTTGCGAACATCCAGTCGCTCTACTTGGGAGGTGGAAACGCTTGGTGTGAATCGAAACGACTTTTTTGTGGGTTTGAGATCCACTCGAGACTGTTTTTCATTCTCAAAGTTTGCAGCAATGCTGTAAAACAATCGACGTCGGTCCAAGTTGTACATTGAGGGAATTGGAATCGATTCAAATACTAACATATTGACCGCAGAATTTCACCATGTTGTAATCGAGATTATTGTAAAAGAGCAAGCTGTGATCTTTCTACACCGGTGGACGCGCTGCCCAGAAATGGGTGGTTCTTGTTCACATATTTCGCGCATTGTATGAGGGGTACGGCAAGAGAAGTGGCGATTTCAGAATCTCTTCCAGGGAACGCATAAAAGGGATAGGGCCACTTCGTATGTTGCGACGGACGGTAGTGGGGGGGGTACCAGATGGGCTCCGTGGCATAGAGATTGACGGACGGAACAGAACAGGTGCTGCTAACGCAATGACCCCCGTCGCAAAATTGCCTTGGATCGCACCATATGTTAATGAAGGGGGCACGAGATCTCCTGTGAGGTTGCGTTAGACGAAGCCGGTTGGGCTGCAAACGAGTTCGTAGTTGTTGCTCTGAGTTTTAGGTTACTTTCCCTCTATTTGTGGGTGCCATAGAATGCCTGCCGCGCGTCCGCACAATAAGGGGCGTGCCGACCTGAAAAACTCCTCTTCGGTCACGGGGTTCGCTGCGATGTACTTCACAAAACAATATCCGTCTACAATCTCGTGGGCGGGAAGTATCATGGAAAATCGAAATACATTACCATAATCACAAAAAAGATAGACAATCACTTACCTTTGTCCACAATTTTTTTACAAGAAAGGAATGTAAAGCTCTTGATGGATTAAGGTATTAATCTCCACACATCAGTTCCATGAAACATGAATACAGTTGACCGCTCATTGCATCTGCCATCGCAAAGGGCAATGTCTCTGATGTCGATTTGGGGCGACACCGTCGTCATCAATCTCGCACAGTTTTGTTCACGTGGTACGCAGAGGACGTCGAGGATTGCAATGGCTCTGCGACGACGAATAGCGAACTCTGCTGACGAGGACGGATCTAGAACGCAAAGAAGTCGTGACACTTCTCGGGGTACCGCATCACAATGTTCGGTGGTCCAAGTGTGGTCGATCGTGCACGGGAGATCGATGGCGCGCAGCCAAGGTTCTACTTGAGGAGCAGAGCCGTGCTCGTTATCAACACTCGCCAATGGCTCTATGAGATAGCCGGATTGTACGTGCGCATTGGAAGCTGTTGGAGTTGTGATGATTTTGAACTTGGGGGGGTTTACCAACCATCAAAAGGAACCTTTCGCCATGCTCACCTTCAGATCACTTCGAGGCATGGTGTGCTTGCGAGCTATATCCAAAGAAGATAGATACCCGGGAAACGTTCCGCATTGGTTGCGCCCACTAGAGCTCCTCGAATTCCAACGTGGACCCCATAATACGCTTCTGCCACGAACACCAAATCCAACCCGCCGGGTGGTGGACGTGGACTCAGAAAAGTTGCAAGACGAGGATCCAATAATCGCGAAACCCCTTAAGCACCCGGACTGCCATGCGGCAATCCAGCTTCCTTAAAGAAACCATCGAGGTACATCACGGGAGATCGGTATAAGTTCCATGACTGTTCGACTTAAACGAGGGACATGGCTCCGTTGGTGTCGCCAGCTTTGATCTCGAGTGGCGGGCACTCCTTGCACGGCGACTTTCTTGTCCTATCACGGACTACCGTCGTCTCGCGCTCGACGTGGACAACCTGGGGGAAGTAGGCGGCAAGTGCCTCTGAGAGTCCGGTAGCGAGTACGACGTCAAGAAGTGTTAATGGCTGCCAGGATGACGCGTTCTTCAACCAGGGTCTGAGGGTCTGCGCACCACTCGCGTTATCACCACCTTGTCCTAAGAGACCAGCGTGCCATGCTCCCTACCTTCAATCACGTGCAGACGACATGTAAGCATTCTAACAAAGTTCAAAAAGATGAACGGCTCTTACCATCGCGTGGAGAGAAGCTCTTGTCCGTTCTGAAAAGGCCTTCATGCAGCGCATCGCTCAAGGGTGACTCCACATCCAGATCGGTTGGACCGCGGCTGTCTACCGGTCAGCAACATGGTCCTCCGACTATATTGTCCTCGGCTCTTGCACGAGGAACGGCGATTGAGGACGATCCAACAAGACAGTGTGAACACACCTTTGAGTCTGAGGCGGATTCATTTGCGCGTGGGCCGACTACGTTGACAAGGACCTGACCCTTGCATCTGACAGGATAAAATCTTCGGCTTCGACTTCTCTTACCTGCACGAGCGCGCCCGGCACTAGACGTGGACGAAGCATATGGATAGTCTCACGCGTCTCTCCCAACGCAACCAGGAAAGCTGGTCGTTCGGAGATGTCTTCTTCTGAATGGGTTGACAACGTCCTAAGTAATGTGCTCCTGGACGCGGTCATAAGATATCATGAAGATAGGTGTCAACGCGACCACCGACTGGACTCTTACAAGCTCGAGCGAGTTGCTCGACATTTCACGCGGGCGAGGGACCAAGGACGACGGTCTCTCCCCAGGACATTTCAGAGTGCAGAATGGAAGTGCAGGGGACCGAGCGATAATCGCGCGGTACTGCGTACAGGATGCGGCTCTGTGCAACCTGTTGGTCGCCCAAACTAGAAGATCCTCGCTAACAACGTTGGAATGGCCAACGTTTGATGGGTTCCTCTAGTCGTACATCTTCATGCGCGGTTCAAGGGCGTCAAGATATTCTCGTTGGGTCCAGCATTGTTTCGAGGACGGGTTCGGTCATTCCCACAAACGCGACGTCCCCCAACAGTCGTTTGGGGGGGATGAGGAGGAGGATGGGTACGAGGGTTGCAATCGTGCTCGAGCCAGGACGGTATGTTACCTTGACACACGGTGTCCGTTCTAGATTACACTCGTTTGTACCCTTCGTCAATGCTTCAGAGAACATCTCGCACGACACGATAGTGTTGATAGGAGAACTAGGGTCTCTTCCTGGTGTGGAGTATGTGGAATTTTCTATAACAAACGGTCCCAGGTCTGTCGGTTCGCGCAGTCGCGCAAGGGCGTTTCTTCCCTGCAACCTCGAGGCGCTCCGACAACGCCGCAAACAGACCGTTATGCGCCACGCATGTGCGTGTTTCGGAGCTGCTACCAACGGAAACTTGTTTTTGTCGGGACAAGAAAAAAGGACTGGGAGGAGAGACGTCGAGCTCGAGATTGAGGAGCAGAGGAAGAATTACAGATAGAGCCGGCTTACACGAATTCCAGCGCGCTGTTTTGGGGATGGGTGAGCTCGCGTACAAGACACTGCAAACTCCTTCTACGGTTCTCAGATGGGTGCTCGAACGAGTCCTCTGACATTCGCGATGTGGTGGGGGGAGGCTTGCACCACTGGCAACTGGACGCGCCATGATCATGTTTGCAAAGGGTTCCTCGAGCGGAGTCAAGGGGAATGTCGTGTACGGCGACACGGATCGTTGTTTGTCGTCTTTCAGTCACCCGACAATGCATCGCATCGCGACGGCCTTGCGACAAGCTCCGGGCTGGACAGGAGTCTCGAGGGAGATCATCAGCACCTCAAGAAGCGGCCACAACATGGAGTACGAGAAAGACGCTCTTCCCCTCAATTGTTGAGCAGAAGCGGTTTATTGTCGGGTTCTTTACGGAGAACGGACCCTGACGAGCCTGCACCAAAAGCAGAAGTCCATGGGCCTAGCTCTTCACGCGACGTGGACTATGCCCAGGTTGTGGAGACGTGTGTACGGTGGCGTGATCGATTATTGTGCTGACGCGGAGGGGACGTGCCTGCGCCGTTGAGATTCTTGCGTCTGACAGGCTTGTGAGCTCGCTGCTGGTCGCACTCCATTGGAGGAAACTTTTAGTAGTAAGACGCTGAAGAGCCACAACAAGTTCCACGCCCAGATTGAGCACATGCCGTGCGCCCGTCGTTGTACGAGGCGACCCTGGCTCTGCCGCCGCAGGTAATGCCGGATTCCCTATGTTTTTGTCGAGACGACGAAGAAGAAAGCGCCATGGGCGAGCGCCCTAGAGCCACGTCGACTTTGTGAGGGCGAACCCTCAGAAGGTTGCGCATCGAAGCGATAGAGAAGATGACATCGGAAGCCCAATTGAATGAAGCTTGCACGAAACTGCTTGCCCATCGCTCTCGAAAAGATCCACCGGGTACACTTTATCGCGTGGCCCTCTCTGGTCGCCGCGCTCTCAGCGGAAATCGGCTGATGCAGCCGAAAAGAACGGCGACGTAGCCAAGCGGCGAGCGGCTGACCACTGTTCGTGAAAGGGAGAGTTGAAAGACTAGTATTACGCCTGTGCTTGCGTCGATGATGTGCGGAGGAGCGTTTTGAACCAATGCAATGGCCAGAGGGAGATCTCAAGCTACTTTGTATAAAGTTGTTCCAAATAGGTGGTTCAGTGAAATGAAAATCCACTATATACTAATTCGGTTCACTTCCGTGGTTCGACAACCTTAGGTTACACCAAGCGTACACGAAAGCGGTTTCTTTAATATTGACATCCGTGTGGATTGATTACAAGCTTTCTATAATGGGTGTTCCGGATCTAGGCGTTTTTTACCTGGTTGCTACCCATCATGATATGTTAAAGAAACAGTGTCAGAAAGCATTTTTGGGTGGTATACTCCTTTGTGTTTGTAATTATCTGAGATAAATATATACAATTGGATGGAAATCCTTGCAATTTATCTCTATTTTTCTATTGTTGGTCGTCGACGGATTTCTCGTCGCCTCGCACATTTTCCTGCGAAGGAGATCAGCACACATGAAGACCAGTTGGAGGATCTCGTTATCGCGGTCGTCGATTCGAGTTTAAACGATCACAAGCAAGAGGACGCAAAATTCATTCTCTTCTTTTGAAAGCAAAAGCGGTGTGATCTTTGTGCTTGTGATGTGAAGATTTGATACGCTGTTGGAAAGACGGTTAGCGAATGTAAACACGAGATCTAACGACCTTGATTCCCACATCGTCGCAATGGAACGTAAACAGAAGGAATGGGACGCGAAATTGAATTTCTCAACAGGTCTGTCGGCCAAAGAAACTTTGAATGTAACTGGAGCCACTGCCAAGGTCTGCATTGACGGGATATGTATGACAAAGGGAGACGTCGCCAATTTCAAGGCCGCCTTCGCTCAATTACAGCAGAAACCACCTGCTACGGTCGGGTTCGCTCAATTACAGCAGAAACCACCCGCTACGGTCGGGTTTGCTCAATTACAGCAGAAACCACCCGCTACGGTCGGGTTCGCTCAATTACAGCAGAAACCACCCGCTGTGTCCTCCAGTTGTTACGACGCCAATAATGCAAATAATTGCTACACTTGCAACGATGTCTTAAATGCATACAGAGCGAAAATATGGGAATACAATGAGAATAATTTTGAACAGTGCAGGAATGCAGAGGCACGGGAACAAGCGCAGGCAGATGCACAAGATCGTGCACAATCGCGTGCACAAGCACCGGCACAGGCACAAGCACCGGCACAGGCACAAGCGCGTGCACCGGCACAGGCACCGGCACAATCGAGTACAGCACAGGCACATGCACAAGCGCAGGCAGCGGCACAGGCACATGCACCGGCACAATCGTGTACAGCACAGGCACAGGCACAAGCGCAGGGCAGCGGCACAGGCACAAGCAGCGGCACAAGCACAAGCACAAGCACTCGATAGGTTATCCAGTGATGGCACTAGTACATTGCATCAAGGAGATTGTTTGCGATCGACCAAGGGAAGATTCTGCATGCAATCCGATGGCAATTTGGTCATGTACAATCGTGATGGAGTACCCAAATGGGCAAGTGGCACACATGATAAAGGAAGTGGACCCTACAAGTTGTTCATGCAATCAGATGGTAATTTGGTGGTATATGGAAACGGACAACCTACATGGTCGAGTGCCACATGGAGGAAGGGAACCCCCCCATATATTATCGTGATGCAGACGGACAATAATGTCGTTCTGTATGACAAAAATAAGACAGCTATATGGGCCAGCGGGACATATAATGCGTGATTTTACATTCGCACCACTAGTTTTAAAAATCCTTCTCGTTGAAAACGAGTGCGTTCGAGTAATCGTCAACCGATATCCTATGCCAATGATTGACGACATCTTCAACAACGTCAAATGGGCCAAGGTTTTCTCCAACCTGGACCTCCGATACAGTTGTTCTCAAATAAAGTGGGGACACCTTATAATCATCCAGACTGCAGATCGTTGCTTTTGGGCAACGTTGGGGGGTGCAGAAGGTTGAAGAGGTTCTCGAAGATGATATTCCGAGTAGCCTCTTTGGTAAACCGTTCAACCGTCTGTGTCCCCATATCAGTATCAGGGGGGGGGGGGGGGGGGGGGGTCGAGGAACTTCTCGGCGCGTCTCGGCGAAACGCGAGAGGACGCTCTCTCCCAAAGACTTGGTGAAGTGTAAGCATCAGGATGTTCCTGGAAGCGTTCACATCGCGGTCCCAAGTCTTCCCGCAGTGAAGCCTACCACCGCTCTGTTGGCGTGGCGCTCCGCTTTGACTGCTTTTGCAGTGGAGAATCTTATGAATCCGCTTGCGTCCTTCTGTACATTCCCAACCTGTACCGTCTTGCTTCTTACGATGAGTGAGTGCCACCATGTTGCAAAGGTGGTTCTCACAGCAGCTGCATCGTTGAGATGTTCTGAACTCATCGATGTCCTCCATGATGACGTTTTCTCGGCTACGAAGCTCGAAACGAATAGCTTGGAGATCTTTCCAATCACCAAAACCGACGAGTACCTTAGCGCTCTTCTCTCTCGGAGCTACGAAGTCAGCAATCTCAACAATGAGTTTCTGTTTCTTGCAGTACCTGCGAAAGCGGTACCCTCGAAGCACGATGGGCAAGAAGGATTGGGGCGGCACCCATGTAGAATCTGGCGTACGCACCAATCTGTTCAGAACTCGAAGAGTCTCTATCCGGAATGATACCACCGACGATATCAGCCGTCTCGAGGTTCCAAACGTCAGTTTGACGCTGAGACTTGAAGATCAGACCCCCGCGATAATATTGCGCCGAGCTGTACGATCTGGTACCTCCGTTGAGTCCTGTTACAGTCACGATATCAGTAACACCCGGGTCTACCGCAGCCACGACCACATTGTCAAGGAAGGATACAATGCCACCCTCGTCTGTTGTCACATACTCATGCGCCCGCGTAGAGAACGCGTCTGCAGGCATCGAACATGTCAGACACGTAGGCTTATTCATCAAGATGCTGACTGCAATGCCGTCTGTCACAATGCGGTAACCGAACTTCCGAGAAACTGTCTCCACTTTCTTGAGGTTTGCGAAGCGCTCCCATATTCCTTGATGGTTTTTGGAAGCAACGTCTGCCTTGCATGAATCGAAGTGGCACTCGTTGACCATATAGAAAAAGGCCATTTTCGAAATCGGAATGTGCGACAGAGTGAATCCAGATTTGTAAGGCAACAACGAGAATGTGCGATGTTTTTCGCTTTTAGTTTTTCGTTTTTCTTCGATGGTCTCCGACAATATCTTGTGGTACAGAGGCAGGGTCATGTGAGCCCGAGACGCAAAAGTGTTTCCGGATGGTAAAGGGAGAACCCCCCTGAGACAGAATGCCACGTCGCGTGCAAAGAAGCGTTTCGCGTTATCTGCGTCCACCCTAAGGTTCTTCCCCAATACCGTGGCCCAAAAGAACACGGGGTCTTTGTTGATGTGCAATGCGTCATGAAAGGAGGTTTCTTTGCTGGACGGGCCATTTTGTAGGACCATCCACTCATACATGATAACGTCTGTCGACGCCTTATGGGATGTTTAATTTAACTGTTCCGCCGACTGTAGTTCTCAAATAAAGTGGGACGTCCGACGATTGTTTCATTTGAAATTAGTGTAAAGCTGTTTCTGAATCGGAACATACAATGGCAACATGGCAACTTCAACTGTAGGTGGTGTTTTCAAACCTAGTTTTTCATGCACCCCTGTGAACAGCCCGGATGAGCGCCGAGCGATACGTCGGTACCTGTTCTCCCGGTACAACCTGAAGATGATGGAGGGTCCTCCCAAATTCGGCAACTCCATGTACTTCAACCGGACATTACCGCCGCAACATGGATAAAAATACAATCCCGCCACATCCAGCACCCACAACATGATGTTCCGCGCTAAATACAACGCTACAGGACGACATCACCAACCTCGGCAGTTCCTATTACTCATAACTCGCGCAATAGGTTCTAGCAGGAGCGGTTCTATCGTGTTGATCAATCGTTGTGTGGACAGCTGCATTGCGGCATCCGGCCTCTTTGCCCCCGCAGACATGTTCGACGATGACACACTCATCGAGGGGGAGATGGAAGACCGCTTACTGTACGACGATGTGTATCCCACCAATATCACGAAAGAACAAACACACCGTGTCTTCTGCGCGACCGACGTCCTAGTGTGGCACGGGAGACCTGTTGGCGTAGGACACCACGGACCTTCAGGACATCATCAACAATGCATGATGAACGCGACGCAGAGAACGGAAATTCTCCATACGTGGTACGCAGAATTCGAACGCTGCAATAACAATATCGTAGGGGCAGTCAGCGGCGACGTCGAAATTATCTTGTCTGCATGGCACACCAATATCGTAGGACTCTATCGATCCCTATTCGTGTCACCGACAGACAACACGATGTCGCCGACAACCGTCACACACATCGTCGCAAGACACAACAACAAAGTAGCGACGCAAAAGGACGCACTCATGCCGCTCATCTTTGATGACAACAGCATTATTGCGGACGACGATGCCGCCATTATTGCGGACGACGATGCCGCCATTATTGCGGATGACGATGCCGCCATTATTGCGGACGACGATGCCGGACACCGGTCTGACGACTCAGCGAGACTCGAGCCTGAAGCTGTGCGTCATCTGTTCTATGTGCGCGCGACACACATGCCCGATGTGTACGAACTTTACCGTGAAGAGGTCTCTGCGAGTCTATCGCGCTCTCCGGACGCATTCGCTGGCGTGCGCTCCATGCGTGACAGTCTGATCATGCGTTCCCTGTTTTCCGCATCCTCATGCGGCGGCGCGACGCACCCCAGTGCATGTTTGTGTTCGATACAGTCATCGGGAAGTGGACACCCGAGTAATGGTAATTATTTTTTGAGAAGGAGGTTGCAACAACAGTTGCCACCTTTATTGGTAGTGTGTTGCAAGCTTTATTGCGCGTGACATCTTTGTCAAGATGTCTCCAAAAACGTTTGGACGCTGCTACACACGCAGACTTGGCTACACCTGGCAGACACCTGTCTGATGAGTACATTACACCATGATTGAACCACCCATGTTTATTTACATCACCACCAAGGAATCACAATTCCGCTTCGTACCATGTTTCGCAACTAGTCAAAATCGGCCGGGAGGCAGGAACGCCAATTAAGTATAAAAAATCAACACTTTGCCTAGTATATTGCTTTGCGCACCCTATCTCTTCTGTGTAAAAAATGGATAACTTCAAGAAGTTGGAGACAAGCATGTATGTGTGCTTCACAGTTTCAGGCAGTACGTGGAATGAAGGGAGCAAAAAGTTCATTTTAAATGGAACGGTGGTATTCGATAATGAGGATGACGCCAATAAATGTTTAGAAATACTCGAACTTTACAAAGAGACATTTCACTTCAGGCGCAACTCAAACGAGATGAAGAAGACTATGTTTACGTTTGACGGCACGACAATCCACCTATTATCTGGTGCCACAATTGACTACAAACATAATGCTGCTCGATTGAAGAAGATTGTAGAGATAGAAAAGACGTGCGAGGCAAACACGTGGGGATACATGGACGATTACGTAAGGCTATTCGGGTATCGTCCGCTCAGGAAAAGGGCATTCTGGAGCTGCTTTCTGTTATGTTTATCGTGCAGCTGTATATTCTGTATCGATCCATGCTACAGTCAGAAATAATAAATGTACGACATCGCCGTTAGAAAATTGGCGTTAAGAATGGTTTCTGAATTGGGTGTGTTAAAAACTTCTGTGTTTACGAACATCAATCAGTCGCTCTACTCTGTGGAGGTGGAAACGCTTTGGTGTGAATCGAAAACGACGTGAATTTGTCAGCAAACTTTTTGAGACGAACAAGGATTTGCTATCATTTTTCAAAAGCACTCACAATTTACGATTATGAACTAAAACATGATGGGCTACAAAAACATAATGTGTTCCACTGTTGCTACACCCTAAGGTGTACCGTACACTCCAGAAAGCGGTTTCATTTAAGTATTCCGTCGAGTGTATTACGAACATCGCACGTAGGTCAGCTCATGCGACGAACTTCTCAATGGTCACCAAACCCATCAGCAGCTCAATTCCACTGCCCGCTCTACTGGGCCCGCTTTCCACGTACCCCCCCAACGTTACCCCAAAGCAACGATCTGCATTCTGGACTCGCTAGCTTGAGACATCACCACCAAGGAATCACAATTCCGCTCCATACCATGTTTCGCAACCAGTCAAAATCGGCCGGGAGGCAGGAACGCCCATTAACTACTGTAAGTTCGATGACAACCAAATATGTTAAAACTGTATGTATCTGCCTAAATGCATCGCGGAAAACTGAGACTCTACAAAAAAATAATAAGGTCCCAAAATAAAATGAAAACAACTGTATGAGACCACATTATTTCATATCCTCATACAAAAACAAATGGAGAAAATCAACGACATCGACGTCAATTTGATCAACAATTACGCGTTCGACACCGCACGTCGCATCCAAGGAAACAATACCGAGGAAATACAGAAGAATTTAGTAAATACCAACAAGTACTATGACCACGTGAACAAGCAAGCGACACAACGTGCATTCAAGACCAACAATGCCGTTTCCAACCTGTTGTACCACAAGAACACGGACTTGGTCGCGCAAATGAATGAGAGCTGGAACACGAACCGACACTTTCATCTGACGCTAGACAAAGAAGCATCGCGTTTGGATAAGGGAAACAAGACTGCAAAAGTCGATGTCTACATAATGCGTCAAGAGGAATTGCAACTCGAGTATACGATAGAATTGCAACTCGAGTATATTGCAACTCGAGTATACGATAGAATTGCAACTCGAGTATATGATAGAATTGAATCGTTCCTCCAATCCAAGCTCCCAAATGTAGAGGCTGAGCTTAGGGGAAAGATTCTGCAACTGTTACTTTATGCTGATGACCTAGCTATAATGGCAGAATCCCCGGCAGATATGCAAGCGATGCTTGACTGCCTGAGAGATTTCTGCGAGGCTACTAAGATGGCTGTGAATATAAAGAAAACTGAGATTGTCGTTTTCAACAAACAATTCTGTGATGAGGCCCGCATGGATCCTGATTACAGATTTGTCTATGATGGAGCACAACTTTCTACAAAGTTATCTTTTATCTACTTGGGATCCCTCTTTGTGGATGGTGACTCAAGCAATCGTGCAAAAGCTGCTTTTTCTAGGATGCTCACTAAGGCCCAAAAGGCACACCACATGCTTCGTAGGCGATGCCATACTATGGAGATATACAATATTGATATTCTCACCCACCTGTTTGATTCTCTTGTACAACCTATCCTGAATTTTGGCTGTGAGGTGTGGGCTCCTTCTATTCTGAACAACACACTTATCTCAAATGACCATGCTTGTGAGAAATGGCATAGAGGTATACTTAAACAAATGTTGGGTGTTTGCCAATCTACTACATCTAATATTATCATGGAAGAGCTGGGTAGAACCCCGTTGTGTTTTGCTTGGCTTAAACAAGCTTTGCGCTTCTGGAACAAGACCATACATAAAGAAACTGAGGATCTCATTAGAATGGCTCTTGAGGAATCTTTTGACTCCAACACTGGCTGGGTTCATGACTTGCGTTGTGCTCTCCACAAGCTAGGATCCAGTAAAAACATCAACATTTTGGAGGCTGTCGATGTCGAAGGTATTATGTCTGAAGTTTTTGAGTCATGGAGGTTTAAGTACCCAAGTGACACCAATGCAGTTAGAGACATCCCTGATGAGAGAAGGGTTGGCTTTAAACGCCTCCGATACCAAAAATGGTTTGCAGCCAACAGCAATGATGAGAATGGCTTGATTCCCTTTACATCCGCCTTACATAAGCTGGATCAGATTCGTTCTATAGCACAGTTTAGAATGGGTTCCCATTGGCTGAACACAGAAAGAATGAGGGTGGTGGATAGAGCACACATCCCTCGCTCAATGAGACACTGTCAAATGTGTGGGTTCCAAAAAACTGAGGATGAAATGCATATGTTTGAGTGCCCTTTTTATAATGATATTCGCCTCCGCTACCAGAATCTGTTTACAGATATTTATAGGCATGTCCATGAGGATACCGACTTAACCGTATGGAATGTGGAATTCTGCGATTCCACATTCAGAACCTTTATGAATGGAAATGGCACTAAGTCTTTTTGGAGCAACCTAGCCGACTATCTTTCTACTTGTAGAAGAGCAAGACAGGAAGCCCTGGACTGCTTAGTGGCACCGTAATTTATTATCCCTTTTTTTTCTTCTTGAGACTTCTCATTTGTTAGCTTCTTACCTCCGCCACTGTAAGTGGTTGAGATCTGGGTCCTGCTCTAAGGGGTTTAATACCTACGCCACCAAAACGGTGGTTGGGAGTTTGGTTTGTTTGTCCTCGACACACCCCTGATGTAATGGGGTTTTTTGCTTTGTGGGTGCTTTTTCTTTTTGTTTAAAGCACAGAGTCTCATACACCCTCGCGGTGTCAAGTAGACTTTAACATGTAATGTAATGTAATGTAATGTAATGTAATGTAATGTAATACACGCAATCTATACAATGTGAAGAAATACATAGTGATCAAGACATGCATGATCATCGCCATCGGGGCATTGGTTTACAGGATACACACTTCTGGAAAACTGAAGAAGAAATTTGCCATTATCATCAGCGCAGTTGTAACAATTATATACATCATTTCAATTCTCATAGACATGACCGATGCGAACAAGCGACGTAACTTGGACTGGGAACGTTACTATTGGAGGAGCAATATTGAAGGCAAAGGATCGAATACGTGCGAGTAAATGTGTCATTGTGACATACATCTACACTCGACGGAACACTTAAATGAAACGTCTGTTGTACGGCCATACCGGAATGTGTTGTCGCGACCACAGGGCGGTGGTGTACAATCGCGATGTTCCACCGACTGTAAATGGGCGTTCCTGCCTCCCGGCCGATTTTTTAAAATTTCTAATCAGGATTAAGAGCCTCCTGAACGACTCGCTAGCTTGAGACATCAGCACCAAGGAATCACAATTCCGCTCCATACCATGTTTCGCAACCAGTCAAAATCGGCCGGGAGGAAGGAACGCCCATTTGTAGTAAAAATCCGCTTGGATGCAAGAACGACCATTAAGTTTCATTGTACTGTTCCGACGACATCATCTGCAAGTTGTATTGAGTGTAAATAGATACAACAACACAAAGTCAAAGTCAAATTCAAATTCAAATTCAAATTCAAATTCAAATTCAAATTCAAATTCAAATTCAAATTCAATAAAGAGGAACGATGCATATAGTCCACCTTTTCTGCAGAACGTCATGCACCATCAAGAAAACCCGAACTATAACTACAGAAACTATCATATGGGCGACAAGAAGACAAAATATCATTGGCAACCGCATAATGCTCCTCCCCCTCTCGCGTGGGACACGGAATGACGACTTCGACTTCCAAGTCAAAGCATTAGACATGTTGACAGGGTTCGCGTGTACCCACATTACGGGACCTGCTTTGTACGCAAATGACGACCTCTACTGTCTGGACACACTCTACGTCGCATTAATGTGGGGGATGAACATGTCGGCGGGCTACCTCGTAGATTGCTTTGCCCACACGCTACCAAAGGAGGCACTCACGATGCCGCACAGGTGGATATGCCGATTCTTGTGTATGTGCGCATCGCACCCAGACGTTGTGGACACAATCAGTGTCAAACTCTTGTACGTTAATCTGTTCGGAGGCGAACAAATAGAATATCAGGAAACCTACGAAACAACGAGGGACACCATCTTGAAGATACTGTTCGGGGAGTACATAGCCGTGACAACCTTCATCGTAAAAGACAACTGCGAGCCGGAAACGTTCAAAAATGTTATCAAGTATACGCGATACGTGATGAAAATGGACGAGGATGGATTCGACCCAAAACCAATTGCGGATTATGTGGAAGCATCGGAAGACGTTGGCACCGACTATATGACCACCACCATCACGACATTCGGCCCCACCCTTCATCGGGGCATGGTATCGTCATTGAAGTAGATCGCGTATTTCCCCCTGGAGTTCGTAGCACCGGTTTTGTGTGGATTTTGATATGCTGGATAACGTCGGTGCAGAACAAAGACTCGTTACCCTTGTAGAAGAACCCGAACTGACCAAAGTAGCCGGATATGTCCTTGTACAAATTATAGACGTCGATCATGCTACACGCTCTACTGCGGTAGTATCTATTTGACGAGTCGCCGCACTCCTGATCTTGATATCCACAAGCATCTAGGTGTGTTTGCGACTCAACTTTAGGTTCATGAGATTGGACGGGCTCCAGCATTTTATTTATTACCAACCACTGTGGATATTACAAATAATTTCCACTTATACATTGACTCCAGTTAAAATTAAGAGTAAAGAGAACGTGCACCGAAAGAATCAAATGTGTCGTGTGACTATGTCCCGTTTTTAATAATGTCCCACTCTTTGTAAACATCCTCCATCCACAAAAAAAGAAATACATTGAAAGATGTCGTCCCTATACCGAGAACTCTCGTACGATAGCTCGATATCCCGCGTCCATGGCGTACAGTTCTCTGTCCTCGGAGAAGACGATATTCTGGCGCGTAGCGTGTGCGAGGTCAAGGTACCGCGCACATTCGATGGGAACGACCCAGTACCGGACGGAATCTTCGACACCCGAATGGGGGTGATCGATAACAGGAAGTTGTGCGTCACCTGCCACCAACGAAACACGTTCTGCCCAGGCCACTTCGGACACATCACGCCCGCGCAACCATGCTTCTATGTACAGTTCTACGACATCGTTAAAATACTGATGACATGCGTCTGCTTCAGATGCAGCAAGCTTCTGGTAGACGCAGACGTACCGGAAGTTCACACCATGCTCACCAAGAAAACGACCGTTTCCAACATGAGACGATGGGACACAGTCACCAAGCTGTGCGCGCGCGTGAAGAGATGTGGCGCGTCCACCAAGAACGGGTGCGGAGCACGCAAACCTGATTCCGTCTCTAGATGGGACGACATGCGCCTCCGCATGTTGTGGAAGCCCTCGCCGAGCACACGAGAGACGGAGGCGAGGGAACTCATCCTCACGGCAGAGGACACGCTTAGAATACTGAGACGCATCACTGACGAGGACTGCGCCATTTTGGGACTCGATCCTCGCTTCGCGAGACCCGAACGATTCATATGCACGCACCTACCCGTCCCGCCGCCATCAGTGCGCCCATCGGTCAGACACGAGTCCGGACAGAGGCACGAGGACGATCTAACGCACAAGCTCGCAGACATTGTCAAGGTGAACAAAATGATCCTGGAAAAAATAGCCAAGGGAGGATCAGCAGAAACGGTCGAGAAGAACGGGTTCGTGCTCCAATACCACGTAGCGACGCTCATCGACAACAACACCAGTCTCTACCCTGCAAAGGACAGATCAGGACGTAGTCTACGCTCACTCTCAGAACGACTGGGGCACAAGGAAGGCCGCATCCGAGGAAACCTCATGGGCAAGCGCGTGGATTTCTCAGCAAGAACCGTCATCACACCGGACCCGACCTCTCCATAGACGAACTCGGCGTCCCAAAACGCATCGCGATGAATCTCACGTTCCCAGAGGTAGTCAACCAGTACAACATAGAGGAACTCAAGCTTCTAGTAGAAAAGGGAGCAGACCAGTACCCAGGAGCCAAGCACGTCCGCAAGGCGGACGGAGTGGGAGGATCAGGAGGAAGAACAATCAGGCTCAAGGACCATCCATCGCTCAGAGAAGTAGTCGCGAATCTCGACATAGGGGACGTCGTAGAAAGACACCTCAGGAACGGAGACTACGTACTCTTCAACAGACAGCCGTCGCTACACAAGATGAGCATGATGGCGCATCGAGTAAGAGTTATGCCCTACAATACCTTCCGGCTGAATGCCTGCGTATGCGCATGCTACAACGCAGACTTTGACGGAGACGAGATGAACATGCACGTCCCACAGAGCCTACAGACGCATCACGAACTGCAAGCACTCGCAGCAGTCCCGTTGCACGTGCTCTTGCCAAGGTACTCCAAGCCAATCATATCGATTGTGCAGGACGTCGCTCTAGGAGTCTACCGCATCACCCAGAAGAACATACAAATACCTGAACGTCAGCTCTTCAACCTCGTGGCACCCAACCCGACCGCGGACGCAAGGACGCTCCCAGGGCGCCTTCAAGCAAACGGGGAAACGATGGCATCAGGTCGAGAACCGCCCACGCTCAACACATACTTGATCAACGAGAACAAGGACGTGGGAGACGACAACTTCATTCCAGAGGACGACGAGATCCGCATCGAGAGAGGGAAAATCAAGAGCGGTGTGCTGAACGCAGCAGTCTTCGGACGCGAAACAACAGGCATCGTCCATTCGGGATTCAACACGGAGGGGTCCGAAGCAGTCACGTTGATGCTGAACAACACGCAAAAACTCATATGCGACTGGCTCGTCCTCTCAGGCTTCAGTGTGGGCATCTCGGACCTCTGGATCCCCGAGGAAACACGAATCGCCATCAGAGCCAAACTGGATAGCGCGAAGAAGAACGTGAGAGAGCTCCTTAGGAACGTGCACGAGGGAACCTTCAAAAACGTGTCCACACGCTCAAACGCCGATTTCCTCGAGGAAAGCATCACGGTGGCACTAAAGAAGGGGGAGGAGACCGCAGGCAAACTGGCCCTCTCAGGAACCGATCCCGACACAAACAGCGTTCTCAACATGATAGCCAGCGGCTCCAAAGGAAAGCAAGTCAACTTCACACAGATGATTTCATGTCTAGGCGGACAGTCCATGGATGTGCCCTACGGATTCGAGGGGCGCACACTCCCGCACTTCACAAAGTACGACGACGGCCCAGAGGCCCGCGGCTTCGTTGAACACTCCTTCATTGAGGGACTCACACCGCACGAGTTCTTCTTCCACTCCATGGCAGGACGCATCGGTCTCATCGACACTGCCGTTCGCTCCGTCACATGGGAGACGCCCATAGTCATCCTAGAGGACGGGAAAGCCAAGTACGTGCGCATCGGAGAGTGGGTGGACGCGCACCTGGCTAGAGAAGTGGAAGACGTCCAGCGCTTCCCAGAGGAGCGCGACCTGGAGCTGCTCGAAATCAAGACGACAGTGCATATCCCAACGCTGGACTCCGATGGCGTCGTGATGTGGGGTGCAATGACCGCAGTCACGCGCCACGACCCCGGAGAGCGTCTGTACAAGGTCACCACGCAGGGCGGTAGAGAGGTCACGGTCGCTGAGAGCAAGTCCTTGCTGGTGTGGAACTCGGACGAGGAGAAGTTCGATGAGAAAGACTCTCCTCATGTCAAGGTAGGGGACTACCTCCCTGTCACAATGCGGCTAGCTGAGCCGCCACTGGTGTGCACCCATGTCGACGTTTCCGATTTCTTCCCCAAGACCGAGTACGTCTACGGCACCGACTTCAACATCGCAATCAGGATGGTGGCAGATGCACAGGGCGCCAAGTTCCACATTCCCCGCGGGTGGTGGAGTGAGCACAATGGTAAGGAGTTCACGCTACCCTACGACAAAAAGGCCAAGCTACAGCGCGCAACCTCAGGTGAGCCTTTTGGATCTGCTTGGGGGTATGATCATGAGCATATCGTTGAAGACTCCGATGATGATCTTAGTGAATCCCTCCTTCTTATCTCTGCAGGTCGCTCATAGACGGACAACATCAGGGACGGGTTCGTGTACCCTTTCCACGCCTCGCGATGCCACGATCACATTCCCGCAATGTTCGAGCTCGACTTCGAATTCGGCGTCTTTGTCGGTCTGTACCTCGCGGACGGCCACACGTGCGACAAGTCCGGTGTGGTAGGCATCAGCAAGAACGAGAAGGGTGTCCAAGACTTTGCTGAGGATTGGTTCAAGAACAAGCTGGGGTTGAAGACGCGACTTGCAGCGAGCACAAACGATCTGGGCACCTCCATGACATTGTTAGGGTACTCTTCCCTGCTGGCACGCTTTCTCGATCGATTCGTGGGACACGGCTCCCGCAACAAGCACGTTCCAGACATTGCGTACATTGCCCCTCTGGATTTCGTAAGGGGGCTCCTAAGCGGTTACATCTCTGGCGATGGGTGTGTCTCTAATGTGGGCAAAGTTTCTTCTTGTTCCGTGTCCCGTCGTTTGACTGAGGGCATCTCGATGCTCTGCAACCGCTTGGGGGTGTTTGGGAAGATCACCACCACAGTGCAGAAGACCAACAACCTCGGGACCAAGGACATCGCACCCATACATACACTGTCTGTTCGCGCCCAGTGGGCTCGCAAATTGGCAGACACACTCGAACTCGTCCACATTGAGAAGCACCACCGCATGAAGACAATGAAAGTGGCTGAGTCACACGCCAACTACAAGGAGTATAACGACGTCGTGCTGGACCTGATCAAGTCCATCGCCATCATTGGTGTCGAGGATCACCCCAAGCTCTACGACGTCACAGTCCCGTCAACGCTCAACTTCATCGTGGCGAACGGTCTCGGTATGGCAGATACTTCAGATACAGGGTATATTCAGCGTAAGCTTATCAAGGCCATGGAGGATTGCAAGGTCCACCACGACCGTACCGTCCGTAACGCTAACGGTCACGGTGTCCAGTTCCTTTACGGTGAGGACGGCATGAACGCGACTAGTCTGGAGTTCCACTCTCTTCCGTACATGACTCTTGCCTCCCCTGCAGACATGCGCCCTGAGTACCTTCTCGCCACCCGTGAAGAGGTTCTTGAACTGGCCCCCCTCAGATCCCCTCCTAGCGCCTCAACCCTAGCTCATCTAGTGACTCACTTCAAGCAGCTTGTGGATGACCGTCGCTTCGTGATCGAGACTCTTTGCCACGGGCGTAGCGAGGACGTTCCCATTACGTATCGTGTGAACTTCGCTTGCATCGTCGAGGATAGCTCCGCTCTGCTCGGCGCCAAGTCATCTACTGACGAACTCGCCGGCCCCGACTCCATCCTTGACACGATAGACGATCTTATATCCGCTATGGTTTGTATGCAGGAGGAGCGCCACCAGGACCTGTTTCACCGACGGTGGCCCCCTATCCTTCTTCGATCCTTCCTCTCTCCCAAGGTTCTCAGCGCCGCTTCCACATGACTCGCTCCGCACTCGCTAGGGTGTCGTCTGAGATCCTCCGCGAGTTTCCGTAAGGCCATTGCGACTCCGGGAAAACTGGTCGGTATAGTTGCCGCACAGAGCATCGGCACGGCCGTGCACGACAGCTGACCCTGAACTCGTTCCATTGTAGGGGGTCAGCAAGCCGCTACAGCTACACATCGGGTGTCCCTGCCTTCGCCGAGCTTTCAGTATTACCAAGAAGATCAAGACTCCTACCATGGCCCTTCAGTTGACGTCCTGAGCACAGCGCCAGCATTGGAACGCGCAAAGGATGTCATGTCTGACATCCAGACCACTCTTTTGAAGGATGTTGTCCGGTCTAGCGCGATCTACTTCGACCCTCACGACGATGAGCGCAGCGTTGTGTTGGCGGACCACGGTGCTCCTCGCCTTCCACAAGAAGTACTGTCTGCTCGTCAATAATAATGACGGGTGGTCCAAAGTTCGCCCTGGCTTATGCGTCTGGACTCGACCGTGAGAGGATGCTTGAGTGCAACGTGCGCGATGATCGACGTCGAGGTCGCGCTCGGAAACATGTACGGCGAGAACGTCTCTTGCATCTTGGCGGACGCGATAATGCACGCGAACTCGTATGCCGCGTGCGTCTCAGCACATCCTCTGGGGACCGAGGACCTCCTCACGGATGTCAAGGCGCTCCACCAGAGCATGATGGAGGCGTGCGTGATCAAGGGTGTCGTCGGTATCTCCAAGGCTGTTCTAGCGAAGCCTGCACAAGGACTCAAACGGTTCGACCCTCTCACTGACTCGTTTGTCAAGAACGACACAGGAGCATCCTCACCGCCGGGTCTAATCTGGTCGAGGTACTCAGCAACGAAATGATCGACGGCAGGCGCGCGCGATCGAACGACGTCTTGAGATCATGAACGTGCTAGGCATCGAGGCGGCACGCACCGCCCTCATTGAGGAGATCCGAAACGTGCTCGGCGACCTCCCACTCAACCACCGCCACCTCGCCTTCTAGGCGATACGATGACTAACCGTGGCTTCTTCATGAGCGTCGACCGACACGGTATCAACAACCGAGGCGAACTCGGTCCTCTTGCCAAGTGCAGCTTCGAGCAGAGCGAGAAGATGCTCATCAACGCCGGTGTCTTTAGCGAGTTCGACCGTATGAACGGCGTATCGGCCAACACTATTGTCGGTCAGATCGCAGCCATGCGGCACGGAGACACTCAGGTTTTTTTTAGACGAGGAAGACTGAGAGCCTCCAACGTCTTGAGCAACGTGCATGTTGTGCCACATAGGATCCCCCCAGTTACAACTGTTCCACCTACTACTGTCCCAACGGGCCGCGTGGCTGCGCCACTCCTCACTGTCAACGCACCAACTACTGCGATGGAGAGCATCATCACCCTCGACGCCGACAACGCTTCTGGCACAGTTTTCCGGCGCCAGCCGGTGCAGACGAACATCCCCAACGAATGCGGAAAGCTCTACTGCGATGATGCTCGAGCAGGACAGTCTCGATATCGAGTAAAAAACACGTGATCGTCAAGCAAGTCTACAGTCGGTGAAAAGTACAATGACGCTCACTCATCATACATGTACATGTACTCGTTGCTCAAGCATCGTCCACTAAAACTTAAATTAAGTGTAAACACCTCAATAGTTTAAAAAGAATCGATTTAATCTGTCCATTAGTTCCGTTTGACGAAATCCCTGAAGATGTCTTGGAGATCACTACCTGTAGAAATCATTTCTGAAATTGGTTCGTATCTATCTGTTTACGACGCAATCTCGTTCGGTGGTGTAAACAAACGCGTCAATGGGATAATGGATTACATTACATTACATTACATTACATTACATGTTAAAGTCTACTTGACACCGCGAGGGTGTATGAGACTCTGTGCTTTAAACAAAAAGAAAAAGCACCCACAAAGCAAAAAACCCCATTACATCAGGGGTGTGTCGAGGACACACAACCAAACTCCCAACCACCGTTTTGGTGGCGTAGGTATTAAACCCTTAGAGCAGGACCCAGATCTCAACCACTTACAGTGGCGGAGGTAAGAAGCTAACAATGAGAAGTCTCAAGAAGAAAAAAAAAGGGATAATAAATTACGGTGCCACTAAGCAGTCCAGGGCTTCCTGTCTTGCTCGTCTACAAGTAGAAAGATATCGGCTAGGTTGCTCCAAAAAGACTTAGTGCCATTTCCATTCATAAAGGTTCTGAATGTGGAATCGCAGGAATTCCACATTCCATACGGTTAAGTCGGTATCCTCATGGACATGCCTATAAATATCTGTAAACAGATTCTGGTAGCGGAGGCGAATATCATTATAAAAAGGGCACTCAAACATATGCATTTCATCCTCAGTTTTTGGAACCCACACATTTGACAGTGTCTCATTGAGCGAGGGATGTGTGCTCTATCCAACCACCCTCATTCTTTCTGTGTTCAGCCAATGGGAACCCATTCTAAACTGTGCTATAGAACGAATCTGATCCTGCTTATGTAAGGCGGATGTAAAGGGAATCAAGCCATTCTCATCATTGCTGTTGGCTGCGAACCATTTTTGGTATCGGAGGCGTTTAAAGCCAACCCTTCTCTCAATCAGGGATGTCTCTAACTGCATTGGTGTCACTTGGGTACTTAACCTCCATGACTCAAAAACTTCAGACATAATACCTTCGACATCGACAGCCTCCAAAATGTTGATGTTTTTTATGGATCCTAGCTTGTGGAGAGCACAACGCAAGTCATGAACCCAGCCAGTGTTGGAGTCAAAAGATTCCTCAAGAGCCATTCTAATGAGAATCCTCAGGTTCTTTATGTATGGTCTTGTTCCAGAAGCGCAAAGCTTGTTTAAGCCAAGCAAAACACAACGGGGTTCTACCAGCTCTTCCATGATAATATTAGATGTAGTAGATTGGCAAACACCCAACATTTGTTTAAGTATACCTCTATGCCATTTCTCACAAGCATGGTCATTTGAGATAAGTGTGTTGTTCAGAATAGAAGGAGCCCACACCTCACAGCCAAAATTCAGGATAGGTGTTACAAGAGAATCAAACAGGTGGGTGAGAATATCAATATTGTATATCTCCATAGTATGGCATCGCCTACGAAGCATGTGGTGTGCCTTTGGGCCTTAGTGAGCATCCTAGAAAAAGCAGCTTTTGCACGATTGCTTGAGTCACCATCCACAAAGAGGGATCCCAAGTAGATAAAAGATAACTTTGTAGAAAGTTGTGCTCCATCATAGACAAATTTGTAATCAGGATCCATGCGGGCCTCATCACAGAATGTTTGTTGAAAACGACAATCTCAGTTTTCTTTATATCACAGCCATCTTAGTAGCCTCGCAGAAATCTCTCAGGCAGTCAAGCATCGCTTGCATATCTGCCGGGGATTCTGCCATTATAGCTAGGTCATCAGCATAAAGTAAACAGTTGCAGAATCTTTCCCCTAAGCTCAGCCCCTACATTTGGGAGCTTGGATTGGAGGAACGATTCAATTCTATCAATGAACAGACCGAATAGGAGTGGGGATAGGGGGTCTCCTTGTTTAACTCCTACAAGGGATGGAAAGGAGGATCCAATGTCCCCATGTAGGCGAACTTGGAAAACAACATGATTATACATGGACTTCAGAATACTGAGATAGGGGTCCTTGACTCCTAGCCTTGCTAAGCAATCCCATAGCAAGTCTCTGTTGACCCAATCATAAGCCTTCTTGAAATCAACAAAAGCCACAAAGAGTGGTTTTTTCTTTTCTCTATATTTATCTACAATATGGTAAGAATGAATGATGCATCTGCAGTACCCCTACCACTTCTAAATCCATATGGCCAGCGGCTCTGAGGTTGAATTCTTCTGACCAATCATCTAGTCTACGTAGCATGCAAAGGGAGAAGATCTTTCTATGGAGTTGCTCACCGCAAGACCTCGATAGTTGTCCCTTGTCATACACACTGCCTTTGGATTTGGGTACGGGTACCAAGGCAGCTGCAGCCCATTGGCTGGGGTAAGAAGTCGTCCAGATGAGATTCAACAGGTAGTATCGCTTGTCAAATCGGGGCGTTGGCCTCATGGGGAAGCAAATCTGTACCATTCTGCAGGGATACATCTACCCCGGGGGAGGGTTTTTCCGTAGGGCTTGGAAGAACAGAAAATCACCTACGGGTGGTAACGTTTGACATAACATGTTGAGGCGGCCTCTATTGAGTCCATCAGCTTGAGGGACAAAGCCCCTAGCATACAGACTTGGATCAATACCTACTTGCACATCAAAGAGGTCTGCAAAATAATCAGTCCAATCATGAATTGTGATATCTGCCGTAGTGGCCTTGTTAGGCTCACGCACGTCTTTCCAAAAACTTTTCGGATTATGCCGAACGTTAGTTGAAGGTTCTCCAGGTGTTCTAGCCACTTCCTTTCTTTCTTCTGAGATCCTTTGTACTCCTTGTGCATAGAACCAGCAAGTAGAGTAGAGCCATGTTGATGTTCTGCCTTGGCTTGTGCCTGTCTGCACGCTTGCATTTCATCACTCATACCATGGTTCACGGGCCCGTGCTTACGCTTAGCTACAGTTTTGTGACATGGTGTGCATTTGCTATGGCTAGGTAATAGCACTCGCAATCCCCTTATCGTGAATCTTCATAGATGAGCTAGGAAGTGTTGTCAAGTACTCGGTTAAACATTCTGGATCACGCTTAATTGTGTGTGCATTACATCTGGACATAGTTGTTTTCCCTTTCAGTTGGGCGAAGGTTTACCCCCAGCAGGTGTTACTAATAGTACCTTGAGAGGCCTAAGGCCACACAAAGCATTGTATGTGGAGGTGCTAGGATGTGGTTCAAACTTTCCACCAAAACGGTGCCTGCTTGTAGCTGTTTGTTAGTCATGTGGGAGCCAATATTTAAACTTGACTCTGGGGTGTTGAGGAAGGATAGGTGTGCGGCTAGGCACTCTTCCCATAATAATGGACAGATTGTCGTGTCGTTCTCGAACATCTTCTTGCATCTCTTAGAAAATGAATTTTGGGTATGGCACCTTGCATATCACTTATGTTCTACCGTAAGGTCTGATAGGACCAGGTCTACACCCCTCAGTGAGTAGGGCCCCCCAGATCGATTGGCGGGGAGCGTGGATTCATGTACACCTCTGTTCGGTTGATGGTTTGGTGGGTGTCATGGTTGGGCTAGGGTTCTCTCCTAAACTCGTATCATCCTTGGCCAACCTATATTGGACACACCGATGCGTTGCCCGTCCAATATTCTCCCATTCATATCGTTGCCTTAACAT
>JACBWV010000610.1:38726429-38767165 GCA_013435795.1 Chlamydomonas sp. ICE-L | reverse complement strand
TAAGCACATTCAAAGGCAAATCTTATAACCAAAATATTTATACGCAAATCTTATAAGCAAATCTTATAAGCAAATCTTATACGCAAATCTTATACGCAAATCTTATAAGCAAATCTTATACGCAAATCTTATAAGCAAATCTTATACGCAAATCTTATAAGCAAATCTTATATGCAAATCTTACAAGCAAATCTTGTATGTACAAATAATATTCCCATTCCTATTCGTTCCCATCTTGCAGCGAGCAGCCCAGGGCCCAGGCACGTGCCTATCAATTATCAAAGTACCTCGGACCTTACAGTACTGTGGAGAGTACTACCTTTCTGTAGTTTTTATTTACCCTTGTACGCAATTCGTATGTGCAAATCTTATAAGCAAATCTTATGTGTCCAAATTATATTCCCGTACATATTCCCTTGCTGCAGCGAACTGCCCAGAACACAGGCGCGTGCAGTTATCATCAGTTATCAAAGTACCTCGGACTTAGGGAGAGCGTTGACAGAGCTGCTGTACTGCCTTTCTATTTTCTTCGGATGCACAAGTTATTTACCGTACTGCTTCAAGCCATCACGCTGCTGCTTCTCGGTGCCCCAGGTGAGAAAGGACCGTACTGCTCCAAGCCATGATTTGGCTTTGGTTTTCGAAACACTTCGAAGTTGATTTTTTCTTCTTCTCGAAGGCACTTTATCGGTGGCCCAGGTGAGAAAGTGGCCCCCACTATTAAAATAAAGCCGCACAATCACTTGCAGTCACTTTATCGGCGCCATTGTTGGCCCTAATTTAAGTATTGCGTGGCTTTTTTGTTTTAAATTTAAACTTTAACTTCAAAAACGCTTTTTTTAGTGTGCACATGCCACCCACGCACAAACCCCATGACCATGCCACCCGCGCACGCATGTACCCCATGCACATGCCACCCACACACGTATCCCATGCACATGCCACCCACGCACGCATGTACCCCATGCACATGCCACCCCCCTACGCATGTACCCCATGCACATGCCACCCACGCACGCACGTACCCCATGCACATTGCCCAACCACGCAGAAGGTACCCCATGCACATGCCACCCACCTACGCATGTAAAACCCCATGACTGCCCCACCCACACACGCACGTACCCCATGCACATGCCACCCAGGCACGCATGCACCCCATGCACAGGCCACCCAAAAAAGTACCCCATGCACATTGCCCCCCACGCACGCACGTACCCCATGCACATGCCACCCACGCACGCATGTACCCCATGCACATGCCACCCCCCTACGCATGTACCCCATGCACATGCCACCCACGCACGCACGTACCCCATGCACATGCCACCCACGCACGCATGCACCCCATGCACAGGCCACCCAAAAAAGTACCCCATGAACATGCCACCCACACACGCACGTACCCCATGCACATGCCACCCACCCACGCATGTACCCCATGCACATGTCACCCACGCATGCATGTACCCCATGCACATGCCACCGGCGCACGCATGTACCCCATGCACATGCCACCCACGCACGCATGTACCCCATGCACATGCCACCCACGCACGCATGTACCCCATGCACATGCCACCCACGCACGCATGTACCCATGCATGCCAACCACGCACGCAGTACCCAGCACGTGCCACCACGCACGCATGTACCCCATGCAAATGCCACCCACGCACGGGCAGTACCCCATGCAACATGCCACCCACGCAAGCATGTTACCCCATGCCACAGCCACCAGGCACCATGTACCCCATGCAAGCCACCCACGCACGATTGTCCCCATGCACATGCCACCCAGCAAGCATGTTACCCCATTGCACATGCCACCCAAGCACGCTTGTACCCCATGGCAAAATGCACCCACGCAGCATGTACCCCATGCAACTGCCACCCACGCACGCAGTACCCATGCACATGCCACCCACGCACGCATGTACCCCATGCACATGCCACCCACGCACGCATGTACCCCATGCACATGCCACCCACGCACGCATGTACCCCATGCACATGCCACCCACGCACGCATGTACCCCATGCACATGCCACCCACGCACGCATATGTACCCAGCACCAGCCACCCACGCACGATGTACCCCATACATGCCACCCACGCACGCATGTACCCCAGGCACATGGCCCACCCACGCACGCATGTCCCCATGCACATGCACCCTACGGCAAGCAGTACCCATGCCACATGCCACCCAGCACGCATTGACCCCATGCACATGCCACCAGACGCATGTACCCATGCACATGCCACCCACGCACGCATGTACCCCATGAACATGCACCCAACGCACCATTACCCCATGCACATGCCCACCCAGCACGATGTACCCCATGACAGCACCCAGGACGCATGTACCCCATGCACATGCCACCCAGGCACGCATGTACCCCATGCACATGCCACCCACGCACGCATGTACCCCATGCACATGCCACCCAGGCACGCATGTACCCCATGCACATGCCACCCACGCACGCATGTACCCCATGCACATGCCACCCAGGCACGCATGTACCCCATGCACATGCACCAGGGCACGGCATGTTACCCATGCAAATTGCCACCCACGCACGCCATGTACCCCATGACAGCGTGCACCCCGTACGCATGTACCCCATGCACGTGGCCCCATCCCCACCAAGTAAAATTGTATGTTGCAGTCAAGGGTTAAGCCAAATATTACGTGCTGATGTTACTCTTTGGAGACATGCAAATGGCCCAGATGGCTGAGCTCTCACCGGAAATTTGCCTGATTTATGCCTTTTCCAGGAGTTCTAGGGTCAACATGGACTTAAATAAAGATGTCCCTCCAGGGGAAGAGACCATGTATACATGCTGGCGAGGTATTCATCAGGGTGTGCTTGGGCCAAACACTGAACAAGAGGATGGGCCAACTATCCAATTACACATCTATATTTAAATTTAAATTTAAATTTAGACTGGGAGGCGGAAGAGATTGAGGCTAAAGGGACTTGCCCAACCGTGAAAGCAAGGGCTAAACAAAAAAAGCTGTATGCGAGAGATGGTGGAAAAGGAGCCCTTCAACACCAAAACAAAACTAAAGCTATCAAACAAAGCACAATGAATCAAACAACGCCATTACAACATGAAAAGAAGGAAATAACAAACAAACGAAGAAGAAAAAGAAAAAAACAGACAAACAAACCAGCCGCCCAACCAACCAACCAACCAGCCAACCAGCCAACCAACCAGTAGAACTTACTGTTACCCTACCACCCCTACAACCCCACCAACCAACCAACCAACCAACCAGTAGTACTCACTTGTTCAACCTTTTTAATCCTTACCAGATGGTTATCTCTTGAGATATGCATTGGCTCAGAGTGAAGGTAAGTTCGGCTGTTGTTTTGGTGGCTGTGGTGGTGGTGGTGGTGGTGGTTGTGGTGGTGGTGGAAGCTGTGGTGTCTGTGGTGTCTGTGGTGTGGTGGCTGTGGTTGTGGTGGCTGTGGTTGGGTGGAGGATGTGGGGGATGTGGTGGATGTTTGATGGTGGATGTGTGCGTTGTGGATGGTTGTGTGGTGGTGGTGGTGGATGTGGTTGTGTGGTGGTAGGGGTGGTGGTGGTGGTGGTGGCTGTGGTGGCGGTGGGGGTGGGGGTGGGGGTGGTGCTGTGGTGATGGTGGATTGTGTGGGGTTGTGTGGTGGTTGTGATGTGGATGTGGTGGATGTGGTGGTGGATGTGGTGGTGGTGGGTGGATGTGGCTGTGGTTGGCTGGCTATTGTGGTGGTTGTGGTGGTTGTGGGTTGTTGGATTGTGGATTGGTGGCTGTGGTGTGGGTGGCTGTGGTGGTTGGGCTGATCGGTGTCCGTTTGATGGGGGTGGGGGGGGGGATGGGGTGGTGGGGTGGGGGGGGGGTGGTGGGGGAGGTGTGATGTGGATGGGAGGGAGGGGAGGGGGGGGCGAGGGGGGGTTGTGGGGGGGGGTGGTGGGGGAGGGGGGAAGGTGGGGGCGGTGTGGTTGTGGGGCGGGGGGGTGGGGCGTTGTGGTTGGTGGATGTGGTGGAGTGGGGTGGGTGGGTGATGTGGTGGGATGATGGGTTGTGGTGGTGCGTGGGGGTTTGTGGTGGATGGGGATGGTGTTGGAGTGGTGGAGGTGGGGTTGGGGTGGTGGTGTGGATGATGTGGTGTGGTGGTGGTGCGTGGAATGTGGATGTGGGGATGTGGTTGGGGTGGTGGTTGGTGAGTTGTGGTGGGTGTGGATGTGGCTTGTGGTGCTGTGGTGTGGTGGTTTGGCGTGATGTGGATGGGTGGCTGTGTGGGGTTGTGTGGTGGTGGTGGTGGTGGTGGTGGTGATTGTGGCTGTGGCTGTGGCTGTGGTGGCTGTGGTGTGGAGGCTGTGGCTGTGGCTGTGACTGTGGCTGTGGCTGTGGTTGTGGCTGTGGCTGTGGTGGCTGTGGTTGTGGTGGTTGTGGTGGTAGTTGTGGTGGTTGTGGCTGTGGCTGTGGTGGCTGTGGTGTGTTGTGGTTGTGGTGGTTGTGGCTGTGGCTGTGGTGGCTGTGGTTGTGGTGGTTGTGGTGGTGGTTGTGGTGATTGTGGATGTGGCTGTGGTGGCTGTGGTGTGGTTGTGGTGGCTCAGAGTGAAGGTGAGCTCGGCTGTGGTGTGGTTGTGGTGGTGGCTGCGGTTGTGGCGGCTGTGGCTGCGGTTGTGGTGGCTGTGGTGTGGTTGTGGTGGTGGTGTTTGTTGTGGTGGCTGTTGCTGCGGTTGTGGCGGTGGTGGCTGTGGTTGTTGTTGTGGTGTATATGGCTGTAGTTGTGGTGTTTGTGGCTGTAGCTGCGGTTGTGGTGGCTGTGGTTGTGGTGGTGGTGGCTGTGGTTGTTGTTGTGGTGTATGTGGCTGTAGTTGTGGTGATTGTGGCTGTGGCTGCGGTTGTGGTGGCTGTGGTTGTCGTTGTGGTGTATGTGGCTGTAGTTGTGGTGATTGTGGCTGTGGTTGTGGTGGTGGTGGCTGTGGTTGTTGTTGTGGTGTATGTAGCTGTAGTTGTGGTGATTGTGGCTGTGGCTGCGGTTGTGGTGGCTGTGGTTGTGGTGACTCAGGTGTGGTTGTGGTTGCCCTTAACAGCTCAGCATATAATGCCTTGTATGGTTATATGTCTAGAGAACGGCGGTATGATATCATATGATGCCGGCAGTCTGACTAGGCTACAGTTACCATTTACATACGATATCATGTCATCATATGATATCATACTTGCCTTTGGTCAGTATCATGTGATTTGCCAGTTCCTTTTCACAAGTCAATGGGAAGTATTCACAAGTAGGGAATGGCAATATGATATCATGTCATCATATGGTATCATATGATGCCGGCAGTCTGACTAGACCAAAGTTACCATTTATATACATATCATATTATGCAATTTGTATGATATCATATGATATCGTACTCACCTTTGTTCAACACCATATGATATGCCGGTCCCTACATATTCCCCCTGGTCTGTAGCTCCGCAAGCGCTATTCCACCTTCCGGTCGGCTCCACCTACTTGGTGCTCTTTGGGGGTCCTCAAGTCTTCAGTTGTTCAGAGCATGTGTGTAGAGCAGCAGCGTGACACCTGGCTTCTGTCTCCCAACCAAATCAAGCCAAATCAAACCAAACCAAGCCACCTCAAGCCAAATCAAATCAAACCAAACCAAGCCAAACCAAGCCAAACCAAGCCAAACCAAGCCAAATCAAGCCACCTCAAGCCACCTCAAGCCAAACCAAACCAAATCAAACCAAACCAAGCCAAACCAAGCCAAATCAAGCCACCTCAAGCCACCCCAAACCAAAAAATCCCAAAGCAATCTCCGAGTACCTCACCCTCACTCTAAACCCAAACCAAGCCAAACCAAGCCACCACAAACTACCACAAACCAACCAAATCCAAACTAACCTCTGATTACCTCAACCTCACTCATTAGTCTCCAAACCAAATCAAATTAAGCCAAGCCAAAAACACACCAAACCAACCAAACCCAAATCAACCTCTAATTAACTCACCCTCACTCATTAGTCTCCCAACCAAATCAAATGAAGCCTAGTCAAAAACCATACCAAACCAACCAAACCCAAACAAACCTCTGATTACCTCACCCTCACTATAAACTCTCACTCTAAACCCGCATGTCCTCTGCTCAGTAGCTCCCCAAGCGCTATTCCACCTTCCGGTCGGCTCCACCTACTTGGTGCTCTATGGGGGTCCACAGGTCTTCAGTTGTGCTGAATCTGTGTGTAGAGCTGCAGGGGGGCACATGGCTTCTGTGTCTGACGAGGCAGATAGCGCCAACATTGTACAACTTCTGAGGGCGTACATCTCCAGGTCCCAGGCCCCCCCTGAAGAATGTGTGTACTTGGGACTGAGCAACGTGTTGGTCCCAGCTGGCGTTGCGGGCTGGAGTGACGGTGCATCCCGATTATACGTTGACAGTTGGCTTGGTCTGAGTGACTCAGCCCAAGCCTACCAGGTGCCCTACTCCACTGTCAACCGAACAGATGACTTCAACCAGTTTGCTTGGGCAGCTGCCCTCTGCACAGCTGGCGTGAAGATCGTGGACCCGGATTACACAGCCCTCAGATATGTTTGCAAACTGCCAACGTTCCCCTTGCCAGCTAGCGTCGATATCACCGGACCACTCGGGCCGTCCTATCCACCACCTCCAGCCTTGCTGGGCGTTCCCTCACTCCTCCCAGTGTACCCTTCGCTGTCTCTGCCGCCTCCACCTGCAGGGCCTACCCCCTCTGCCCCCCTGTCAACTCCCACCCATGTCCCGCCCCCACCTGAAGGGCCTGCCCCCTCCGCCCCCTTGTCAACTCCCACCCAGGTCCTGCCCCCACCTGAAGGGCCTGCCCCCTCCGCCCCCCTGTCAACTCCCACCCAGGTCCCGCCTCTCTCTAGAAGACTACTTCGACAAATGCAGGACAGTGCAGCAGGTACAGAAGGTACAGATGGTACAGCAGGTGCGGGTACAAGCCCGGACGGTACAGATGGTACAGCAGGTGCAGTCACAGGTACAGAAGGTACAGATGGTACAGCAGGTGCAGCAGGTACAGCAGGTACAGCAGGTACAGCAGGTGCAGTAGGTACAGAAGGTACAGATGGTACAGCAGGGGCAGGTACAGGCCCGGACGGTACAGATGGTAGAGCAGAAGGTGTCACAGGTACAGAAGGTGCAGATGGTACATCAGGTGCAGGTACAGGCCCGGGAGGTACAGATGGTACAGCAGAAGGAGTCACAGGTACAGAAGGTGCAGATGGTACAGCAGGTGCAGTAGGTACAGAAGGTACTGATGGTACAGCAGGTGCAGGTACAGGTACAGCAGGTACAGGTACAGCAGGTACAGATGGTACAGACGGTTCAGGGACAGGCCCAGAAGGTGCAGATGGTACAGCAAGTGCAGGTACAGGTACAGAAGGTACAGATGGTACAGCAGGTGGAGTCACAGGTACAGAAGGTACAGATGGTACAGCAGGTGCAGCAACAGGTACAGCAGGTACAGATGGTACAGACGGTACAGGGACAGGCCCAGAAGGTACAGATGGTACGGCAGGTGCAGTTACAGGACCGGAAGGTACAGACAGTACAGCAGGTACAGTCACAGGTACAGAAGGTACAGAAGGTACAGATGGTACAGCAGGTGCAGGTACAGGCCCGGAAGGTACAGACGGTACAGGAGTCCTGCAACCTCCCGTTGCCTTCACGACCTCCCCCTCCCCTCCTCCCTCCTACCCTCAAATACCACCACAGCCAGTCTCTCCCCCCGCCTATCCTCCTGTGTACCCAGGGAGACCCGTACTGCCTGTAGCGCCCAGCTGTTACACTGACAGCCTGGACAGTACTGCCATGTACTGCGTCATCAGTGGTGCTGACTACCCTTGCTCCCAGGCAGAGGCTGAGAAGGTGTGCGAGTCACTGCCTGGCTACATGCGCTTGCTAGCTGTCACATCGTCCGATGAGCTGGCGTACGTGCTAAGGTATGTGGATGCATCAGCCGCCGGGTTCTGGACCCAGGGTTTACAGCCTGGCAGCTCCGTCCAACTCTCCAATGCAGACTACGCAGACCCCCAATTTCTGAACAGCCAAACCATAGCCCTTGCGGACCCTAGCTGGACCTCCGACCCTGTCTGGAGGGAACGTTTTGGTGACCTGGACAACTGCCAGGCTGGCAGTGGCTGCGGCGTTGCTGTCACCTCGTCAGGTGGTGGCGGTACAGGGGGGCTGCAGTACGCCGATACCGGCTTTGGCCTAGGCATCATCTGCAAGGGATCCATATGGGAACCCACACCCGCTCCCCCTGGAGTGACCTTGCTAGTGGCAAACCTCAAACTGGGTATCACAATCCCTAACACAGGTGTGTGGGTGGTTGGGTGTGTTAGTGTGTGCGTGTCAGTGTTAGTGTGTATGTGTTATGGCTGGGGTGCTAGTGGCTAACCTCAAATTGGGTATCACTTACACAGGTGTGCTGCTTAACATGACCAGGGTGGGGTGGGTGGGTGGGTGAGTGGGGGTATGGCTTTGTGTGTTAGTGTGTGTTAGTGTGTGCTGCTTAACATTACCAGGGTGGGTGGGTGGATGGGTGGGTTGGTGGGTAGGTGGGGTGGGGTGGGGGGGTGGGGGGGTGGGGGGGGGTGAGGGGGGGGGGGGGGGGGGGGGCTGTGTGTGTTAGTGTGTGTTAGTGTTTGTGTGTGTGCACATCCCTTGCATCATGATAGGTTATGCATCATGGTATGTTCAGGGATGTCAACGTATTTTCAAGTGGACCTCATCCTTGCTGTTACAAATACACAGATCGTTGATATTGGAATGGTGTGTGTATGTGTGTGTTGGGGGGTGGGGGGATGGGGTGGGGTGGGGTGGGGGGACGAAAGTGTGTGTGTGTGTGCGTGTATGCACATTCCATGCATCATGCTTTGCTCAGGTATGACACCTTCTTTTCAAGTGGACCTCATCCTTGCTGTTACAAATACACAGATCGTTGATACTGGAACTGTGTGTGTGTGTGTTGGGGGGGTGGGGGGGGTGGGGTAGGGGGGAGGTCGAGATTGTGTGTGTATGTGTGTGTGTGTGTGTGTGTGTGTGAACATCCCTTGCATCATGGTATGCTCAGGGATGTCAACGTATTTTCAAGTGGACCTCATCCTTGTTGTTACAAATACACAGATCGTTGATACTGGAACTGTGTGTGTGTAGTACTGCTTGATATGTACTGCATCATGCTATGCTCAGGTATGACACCTTCTTTTCAAGTGGACCTTATCCTTGCTGTGGCTTCCTCTCTGGGCGTACGTGCGGGCGACGTGGTGGCTACAGAGTGGGTTGAGGAGGAGGGCACCAGGCGCCGAGTAATTGAGGAAAGCGTGCAGGTAAGCAGATTGAATGGGCTGGGGGAGGGGAAGAGAGATGGGTGCGTGTGTGTGGAGAGGGGGGGGGAAGGGGGGGGGGGGGCATTTTGATACGCTTCTTGTGGAAGATGTGGTTGGCACAAAGTGGAATGGGGAGGAGGAGGGCACAAGGCGCCGACTAATTGAGGAAAGCGTGCAGGTAAGCTGATTGAATGGGCTGGGGGATGGGAAGGGAGACGGGGTGTGTGTGTGTGAGTTGGAGTGTGTGGATGTGTGTGTGTGGTGGGGGGGGGGGGGGGGGGGCATTTTGATACGCTCCTTGTGGGAGATGTGGTGGGCACAAAGTGGAATGGGGAGGTGGAGGGAACAAGGCGCCGACTAAATGAGGAAAGCGTGCAGGTAAGCTGATTGAATGGGCTGGGGGAGGGGAAGGGAGATGGGTGTTTGTGGTTGTGTGGAGTGTGTGTGTGGTGTGGGGGGGGGGGGGGGGGGGGGGGGGGCATTTGGATATGCTCCGTGCGGTAGATCGTGGTGGGCACATAAGTGGAATGGGGAGGTGGAGGGCAACAAGGCGCATACTTCTTGATGGCAGCGTGCAGGTTAGCTGATTGAATGGATTGGGATAGGGAAGGGAGATGGGGTGGGGGGGGGGGAAGGGAGTTGGGGGGTGGTAGGGGGAGCATTTTTATATGTTCAATCCTTCTGACCAGCCCATCCAACGCCTATGGCGGCTGCCCCCCTTGCAGGCAGTCTCCCTGTCCATCAGCATGCATGCTATCATCCAGACTTACAAGGGCATGCAATCACATCCCGTCACACCACACCCAATCCTTCTGACCAGCCCATCCAATGCCTATGACCGCTGCCCCCCTTGCAGGCAGTTGCCCTGTCCATCAGCATGCCTGCCGACATCCAGACCTACAAGGATAGGCTAGTCCCATCCCGCCAAACCGCCCAACCCAATCCAATGCAACCCAACCCAACCCACCACATCCCACCACATGCCACCCACTTCTTCTCACGACAATAAATCCATCTGACCATCCCATCCAACGCCTATGACCGCTGCCCCCCTTGCAGGCAGTCGCCCTATCCATCAGCAAGTCTGCCGACATCCAGACCTTCAAGGGTGGCTTAGTCCCATCCCACCACACCTACAAGGCTAGTCCCATCCCGCCAAACCATCCAACCCAATCCAATAAAACAACACAACACAACACAACACAACCCATAACTTCCCACCACATTCAATCATTCTGACCAGCCCGTCCAACGCCTGTGTCCAACCCCATCCCACCACAACACAACACATGCCCGCCAACATCCAGACCTATGCGGATAGGCATGCGATCACACCGCACCACACCACACCACATCCAATCCTTCTGACCAGCCCATCCAATACCAATGACTGCTGCCCCCCTTGCAGGCAGTCGCCCTGTCCATCAGCATGCCTGCCGCCATCCAGACCTACAAGGATAGGCTAGTCCCATCCCGCCCAATCGCCCAACCCAATCCAATGCAACCCAACCCAACCCACCACATCCCACCACATCCCACCCACCACATCCCACCCACCACATTCAATCCTTCTCACCAGCCCATCCAACGCCTGCCCCCTGCAGACAGTCGCCCTGTCCATCAGCATGCCTACCGTCATCCAGACCTATGCGGATAGGCATGCAATCACACCCCATCACACACCACATCCAATCCTTCTGACCAGACCATCCAATGCCTATGACTGCTGCCCCCCTTGCGAGGAGTGTCCCTGTCCATCAGCATGCCTGCAGTCATCCAGACCTACGATGATAGGCTTGCCTTCCTCTCCCCTCTCCCCACACCACATCCAACCCATCTGACCATCCCATCCAACGCCTATGACCGCTGCCCCCCTTTCAGGCAATCGCCCTATCTGTCAGCATACCTGCCGACATCCAGACCTACAGTCCCATCCCGCCAAACCACTTAACCCAACCCAATGCAACCCAGCCCAAGCCAGCCTACCACATCCCACCCACCACTTCCCGCCACATCCAATCCTTCTGACCAGCCCATCCAACTCCTGTCCCCCTGCAGGCTGTCGCCCTGTCCATCAGCATGCCCGCCAACATCCAGACCTACGATGAGGGGCTTGCCTTCCTCTCCCCGCTCACCTCAGACTGCCAGACCGCCCTTGGTCCCTACCTCACCACCACCTACCAGCTCCAAACCGCCTCCGCCACATTAATCTCCATCGCCAACAGCTCAGGAGGGCCCCAGGCCCCCCCTCTGCCCCCCGCCCTGGCCCCCCCCTCTGGCGATGATATAAACGTGGGCCTTATGGCCCCCCCTCTGCCCCCCGCCATGCCCCTCCCTGGCAAGTTTATAAACGTGGGTCTCATCCCCGGCCTCATTGTGGGCCTGTGTGTGCTGTTGGTGGCGGCTGGCATCTTGGGCTATTGCCTTATTAGGCGACGTAGAAAGAAGAGCATGGCGTACCCTGGCGCATTCACCTCCGTGGACAGCCTGGCGGCGGCTCCGAATCCGGATTTGGAAACCACGGGGCTACGAACGTCCCCAACGGATGCTGCTGACAGCGCGTATCAAACTCCTCAGTCAGTCAGATGGGCCAATGGGCCAACCACACCCACACACACCCCACACACAGTGACATGGCGGTAGAGATGATGCTGATAGCGCATATCAAACTCCTCAGTCAGTCAGATGGGCCAATGGGCCACCCACACACACACACCCCACACACAGTGACATGGCGGTAGAGATGATGCTGATAGCGCGTATCGAACTCCTCAGTCAGTCAGATGGGCCAATGGGCCACCCACACACACCCACACCCCACACACAGTGACATGGCGGTAGAGATGATGCTGATAGCGCGTATCAAACTCCTCAGACAGTCAGATGGGCCACTAGGGCACCCACAGCCTCACCCACGCAGTGGCAGCCTGGCGGCGACTCCAAATTCAGATTTGGAAACCACGGGGCTGGGAACTTTCCTAAAGGATGCTGCTGATAGTGCATATCAAACTCCTCAGTCAGTCAGATGGGCCAATGGGCCACCCACACCCACACCCACCCCTCACAAAGTGACATGGCGGTAGAGATGATGCTGATAGTGCGTGTCAAACTTCTCGGTCAGTCAGATGGGCCAATAGGACACCCACAGCCTCACCCACACAGTGACAGCCTGGAGGCGACTCCGAATCCAGATTTAGAAACCACAAGGCTGGGAACTTTCCCAAAGGATGCTGCTGATAGCGCATATCAAACTCCTCAGTCAGTCAGATGGGCCAATAGGACACCCACGCGCACACAATGATGAAGATGATGATGACAGTGATGATGATTACACTGTGACATAAGAGTAGTGAGGTCTGAGGGTTCCTGAGAATCCAGATTTGTGGGTGTGGGTGTGGGTGTGGGTGTGGGTGTTACAGTCCATGGGTAGCAAACTAGCCCCCCATGATGATGATAGTGCTTATGGAACTCCCAGGGTGGTCAGATGGGCCAATGGGACACCCACACCCACAACCACACCCACACACAGTGACATGGCGGTAGAGCTGATGCTGATAGCACGTATCAAACTCCTCAGTCAGTCAGATGGGCCAATGGGCACCCCCCCCACACACACACACAGTGACATGGCAGTAGAGATGATGCATTAGCGCTCGACTATCTTGCTACATTTACGTTTTACATGTATATGTGTGTTACATGTAGCGAACTAGCCCCTCATGATGGCGAACGCGCATACCTACCTCCTGGTAGGGCCAGGTGGGCCAATGGGACACCCACACAGTGACATGCCAGTAGAGATGATGTGTCCACGCTGGAATATCTTGCTACTTTTATGATGTGCGTGTTTGTGTGGGTGTGGGTGTGGGTGTGGGTGTGGGCGTGGGCGTGGGCGTGGGTGTGGGTGTGGGTGTGGATTACAGTCCATGGGTGTCAAACTAGCCCATTACTGTAGGATGAGGATAGCACACATCAAACTCCTGGGGAGGCCAGATGGGCCAATGGGACTCACACACCCCCACACCCCCCACACACAGTGACATGACATGACAGTAGAGAAGATGCGTCCATGCTTGCATATCTCGCGATGTTCTTACATTTACAATACTTGTGTGTGTGCAACACAGGTAGCGAACTAGCCCCACATGATGGCGAAAGTGCATATCAAACTCTTTGGGGGGGCAGATGGGCCAATGTGACACCCCCACACCCCCCACACACAGTGACATGACATGACAGTAGAGATGATGCGTTCATGCTTGAATATCTTGCGACCTTTTTACATTTGTGCGTGTGTGTGTGTCACAGGTAGCGAACTAGCCCCACATGTTGGCGAAAGTGCATATCAAACTCTTGGGGGAGCCAGGTGGGCCAGTGGGACACCCACACAGTGGCATGACAGTAGAGATGATGCCTTCACGCTTGAATATCTTGCTACGTTTTTACACTTACGACACGTATGTATACATGTGTGTGTGTTACAGGTAGTGATCGGCAAATCATATGACACGGACCAAGGTCGAGTTTGATATCATAAGATATCATACAAATTGCATAATATGGTATTGTATATAAATGGTAGCTTTGGCCTGAACAGACTGCCAGCATCATATGATAACATATGATGACATGGTATCATATGATATCATTATGCCGTTCCCTAGTTACAGGTAGCGAACTAGCCCCGCATGATGGCGAAAGTGCATGTCAGACTACTGGGCGAGTCAGATGGGCTGATGCCTGATCGGACTCGCACACACAGACATTGATGATGATGATGGCAGTGGTGATGATTGAAGATGATGGTGATGATGATGATGATGATGATGATGATGATGATGATGATGATGATGATGATGACAGTGAATGGGAAAGATTCATCGTTTTGCTCGATTTTAATGTTATTTGAGAATTGGTCCATCGTTTTCTCAGGTCTGGTTAATGTTTCCGAATTCTGAAACTGATCACCATGAGTGAGGTGTTGAGTCTTCATTAAGGGCGCCTGGAGGCGCGTCCCGGATGAAATTACCTGAGTTATAATTTGTGTTTAATTTAATTTCTTCCTTCTTCCAAAAATCTCGAGATTGTTTTCATTCGGGTATCCCATCCCATATTTACTGCCGTTAGTGAACATATTTAGTTGCAGACCATATTTACTTGTTGACAGTGCATGGCCGCACTTACTTGCAGAACATATTTACTTGAAGACAGTGCAAGGCCGCATTTACATGCTATCAGCATCTAGTGCGTTTCACTCGATCGATTATGCCTTGCTGACTACTTCTGTACATCCTTAGAACGATCTCTGATGGACAGTAACAGCTTTTCTGTCGTACCGTGTCATGTTATTGACCGGTTCTCCCGGCTCAGCTAGAGTGTCTTGGGGCACCAGGCCTTCCGCCTGGAAGCTTCCATAGTAGTGCCTCCACCCGTTAGGGGGCCGAGCCACCTACCGGCGGCAGTACCCTAAGGTACTGTCGCCCTTCCCTGTCTTATACCGAGCTTGCCGCCTGGCATGCTACCACGATTGTAAGCTTAGCGCCTGTTCGCCACTCCCTGTGTCAGTCCTCACGAGATAATACTCCGGAAGCTAAAGGTTTTCGCTCACCACGCCGTCCCGTGTTCCACTGCAACAGTCTTCCACGCCTGTTACCCTGTCCGTATATCCCGAGCTCCCGCGCACCTGCAGTGCCTTCCACAGTTGCCGCCGCAACAACCGAAGGAAAAGGATCACAGTTGCAGAATCTTCTCTGATTGCTAGGCAACCCGCTGGAACACTACTAGCCCCCCCCCCCCCCCCCCCCCCCCACTGCGTCAAGCCATCCTCCCCTCTCCTCTCTCCCCGCCATCCCCTCTTCCCCCACCGGCCCCGCAAGCCAACTGTAACCCCCCCCCCCCCCACCCCCCCCCCCCCCCCCCCCCCCCCCCCTCCCCTCTCTTCAACTACGAGTCGTCTCAGCACTTGCAATGAATCCACCGTCGGCGTCTAACGCCGCAGAGTTTCACCACTGGCTCAAGGACATCTCTCAAGAAGTTAAGGTGATGGAGGAAGAAAGTAGAGAGTCTCACACCAAAACTAAAATTAGATCTAGCATCTGGATCATGCACAACATGTCCCCTGCTTTCAGGCTACAATACCAGAACTTTAGGCACCTAGACTTATTGTATTGGCTCCGAGATGTGTATGCAGACTGGTACTTTGACAACATAGATTCATCCACAGATCTGGTGCCATACCCACAGCTCAACAAAATGGACTTTTACCCCCCCATGAGTGAAGATTTAATATCCCTTCGAGCCAACAAACGTCCTAGCCAGCCAGAGCCAGACAAACAACCATGCACCCAATATGCTCTCAATGCTACAACACGCAACACACGCAGCATATACAAAAACTGGATCATGGACACAGGTGCAACCTCCCACATGACTGGAGATGCCAGCCTTCTATATGACATAAAAGACATAGCTCCCATAAAAGTCCTAACAGCCTCTGGCCACACTTACATTACAAAGTCTGGCACAGCCCTCATCAGAGGAGAAAATGGGAAACTTCACAATCTTCTCAATGTCCACCTTAACTCAGATAAGAACACACCCAACTTGTTCTCCATGGCATAAGCCATCCAAAATGTGCCCAACATGGAAATTAAGTTCACATCTGACAAAGGCACCATGACCATCAATAACAAAGTCATCATCTCAGGATCCAAAAGGCGGCTCCTGTACCTAGTTCCTGTAGTCAAACATGATCCCACCCTTATCAGAGGATCTGAATACACCACTGCTGTAGCAATGGCAGCTGTCTCCAGAAAAACCCCTATGACAGCTGAACTTCAACACATCAGATTAGGACATCTAGCCTACAGCTCCTTAGCACGAATGGCCCCAGAAGACATGGTCATTGGAAACGACATCACCGCATCTGCATTTAGGAAAATGAGTAAGCAAACCTGTGAGATATGCATTCTATCTAAGATGGACAAAAACCCCTACCCCACATCTCACACCAGAGCTACCAGACCTATGGGAATCGTTCACATTGATATGAGTGGAAAGATGAAAGTTCCTAGCCTGAATGGCAGCCTCTACTTCCAAGGCATTCTGGATGATTACTCCAAATACTCCATTGTTACATTCCACAAAACCAAAGATGCAGTAGCCAGCGCTACAATCACTGAGCTTGAACGGTATGAGGTCCTCACCCAAAACAAAATTGGAACCATTTTTTGCGACAATGGATCAGAATACATTTGCAACAAATTTAAAAATTAGTGCAAAAGAAAAGGAATCACACTCAACTTCACAGTTCCAGGAAACCCCTCTACAAATGGTGCAGCAGAGCGCCTGAACAGAACTCTGCACGACAGGTCCACAGCCCTTCTCCTCTCATCTAAATTCCCCAACAGGTACTGGGCAGAAATGGTCAAAAATGCAAGTATCCTCAGAAACCTCTCACCAACCTCTGAATCCAACAAAACACCATATGAACTATTCCATGGTGTCAAACCTAAAATAGACCACCTCAGGACTATTGGATGCACAGCATATGTACATGTCCCACCCAAATCAATGGATTTCAAATTCTCACCCTCAACCAAGATCACTAGGCTCATTGGATACTCAGACACAAGAAAAGCCTACAGAGTGGTAGACTCCTCACACAAAATTTTTGATGCCAGAGATATCACTTTCAATGAATTTGAAAACCTGGCAGGTCAAAAAGTATTCCCAGGTGCAGACGCTGTGGTACTAGGAACCTATGAAGATGATATCCCTGTAGAAGTTGATGAAGATGACCCTCCTCTACTTCCCAGATGCTCCACTGCCCTATGCCAGCAAAGATGCCCCAGACACAGGTCTACCACTTGCCCAAATTGTAGGCTCCCTCAACTACCTGGCAGTTAACACAAGACCTGACATTGCCCAAGCAGTCAACAAATTGGCTAGGCACAGTGCACACCCGTTGCATGACCACATGGAAGCTGCAACAGGTATCCTCAAGTATCTGTCTAACACCCCATACCATGGCATCACCTACACCTTCTCCAACAAACCCCTCATTGGTTACTGTGACTCTGACTATGCTGCCTGTCCAATCACAAGGAAGTCCACAACAGGTTACGTCTTCCTCAACCAAGGGGGAGCAATCTCATGGGCATCTAAGATCCAGGCATCTGCCACAGCATTGTCCACTACAGAAGCTGAGTTCATGGCAGCTACCTCTGCTGCCCAAGAGGGAATGTGGTTGAGAAAGCTACAACACTCTGCCACCGGCATAGTTCCCCCTCCCCTCACCATCAATGGTGACAACCAAGCTGCCCTTAGTGCCTGGAACCAAGAGAAGCTGTCATCCAGACTGAAGCACATGGAGACCAGGTTCTACTTCCTCAAAGAACAGTCCAAGAAGGAGGGCATCAAAATGAACTGGATCCCAACTGCTGCCAACATGTCTGACATGCTCACCAAAGCTCTGCCCAGGGCCAAGTTCTGTGACTTCAGAGCAAAGATTGGATGCATTGCCAAACTCAAAATGGACTAACTGTAGAAGCTTTGATCAAGAACCTGTGATATAGCATCACTCATGTCCTTGACCATGGGGATCTACCTGCCTTCTTTATTTCCTGCAGCTCCCTGCAGATCCCTTACAGTCCATTACTGACCCCATAGTTATCCCCAGCATTGATCTTGAAATCCTGACTCATGATACTCTATAGATGATACTGGAAGTATCTCACTATATCCTTCCATCTGGAATGATAGCCATGAGCCAGCGGGGGACGTCTACTTTAAAGTTGTTTATTAATGGAAATCAAACAGATTGCTATCAGCCCCCTCTTAGATAAACAAAGCCATATGGCTGCACCTTCCTGGCAGCTCCACAGCTGGAAACCAGTCCTATTTTGATAATAGATGACCTGTACTGCCACTGGCCTCTGTTCTCCTCTGAGTGTACTTGCATATGCCTTACAAGCCAGGCACCACTCTTTGACTCAGTTTGACCAGTCAGAAGCCTTTCCCCTTGTGCTTCCATATGCACCAGATGTTTATTTTTCACTCTAGCCTCCCTTCCCTAGAACCTCCTAATTCCAGGGATTCTTGTATATCAAGAATACCAGGAATTGGGGGGGATGTTATTGACCGGTTCTCCCGGCTCAGCTAGAGTGTCTTGGGGCACCAGGCCTTCCGCCTGGAAGCTTCCATAGTAGTGCCTCCACCCGTTAGGGCCGGCACCTACCGGCGGCAGTACCCTAAGGTACTGTCGCCCTTTCCCTTCTTATACCTAGCTTGCCGCCTGGCATGCTATCACGATTGTAAGCTTAGCGCCTTCGCCAATCCCTGTGTCAGTCCTCACGAGATAATACTCCGGAAGCTAAATGTCAGCTTCCATGACACAGTGACAGCTTCCTTGTCTACTTCCGGTATTGACCGCGCTGTGTAGCCAGGGTCTAGATCCTGCTGTCTCTAACCCTGGTCCCGCCACTGGTGTTTTCCCTTCAGGAGTTTTCACCAGTTTGTAAGTTATCTCATTATGCTTTGGATATCTGAGTGCTGCCGCTGCAAGTCGTCCCTTCACTCCTGAAGTTTTCTAGCTGATACATGCACGCCATTGAAATTGAAATTGAAATTGTTACATCCGTGTAGAACCGTTACTCACAGGATGTGAAGTTAAGGACATGCACGCCATATTTACTTGCAAAGAGCGAGCAGTCTGCAGGCTGCCAATTTAATAACATCATCTGGAAACTTCCTTAAACTTTAATTTAATAACATCATCTAGACACTTCTTTAAACTTTAATTTAATAACATCATCTGGACACTTCTTTAAACTTTATCATCAAACTAGACCCTGGTTTGGCTCCTTCCTCTCCCTCTCTGCTGGCTGCTCGTGCATCCTTCCTCCTCCTCCGCCCCCTGTAAGCTAACCTACCTGACCTCGCACTTTATCGTCATCTGAACAGATGAAGATGAAGTGCGAGGTCAGGTAGCATAGCTGACCTACCCTCTCCCTTCTTCGACCTGGACGGATGGTAACGGGTTATCTCAAGGATTTGTATTTATTTTTAGATGTGAAAGGTCACCCCAGGAGGTGGGTCTCACTAGACAAACCAGCGGCACTGAAGATTCGCGCACTTAGGAGCGGTGGTGGGAGATACCGACCCTCGACCAATCGAACAAGACTGGCTGTAGGAGCTCTATGGGTGCCCAACGTCCTTTGGGCATGCTTGCACCAATTCGAGGGCCGAAACGAACTTTAAATTAGGATACCTTTTGAATCGCATTTCAGTCTTTTAAAGGTTTTTTTATTTCCAGAGTGTGTACTGCACTATACTGGCTGGAATATCCCCGATTCGGACTCGGAGTGGCTCGATGGTAGAGTATCCGACCTTGACCGAAGGAGATGCCGGGTTCCAATCTCGTCAGGAGCGTTTCGGTTCTCACGGTGGCCGTCAACCGTATGAAACGTGATTGTTTCTAGCCTCGTTGCCAACCTCGAGCAAGGTGAGCTTACGAACCGGTGTCGATAAAACCACGTCCTTAGTAGGGTCAATTTTCCCCGCCAGTGTGACTTAATAGGATGTTCTACCGTTGTCCAAACGGACCCCAGGAGTTGCTTCCTGGGACGCACCGAAATGGGTAGGTTGCGGCCAGGGACGCAGCCAAATTCGTAGGTTGCGTCCTGGGATGCAGTAAAGTTTGAAGGTTGCGTCCAAAAAAATCCTCTTTCCCCCTCCCACACCAACAGCGGCTTGACGCGTCCCACTGCGTCCTACTGCGTCCCACTACGTCTCATTTTTCTCCATGCTTGATGCGTCCCACTGCGGCCCCCTGCGTCTCAATTTTTCTCCATGCTTGATGCGTCCCACTGCGTCCCATTCCATCTCATTGAGTCTTTTACATAAAAATTCTGGACAGTGTGCAGTGGCTGCAACAGTAGGGGCGGCAGCAGCAGCAGCAGCAGCAGCAGCGGGCTTGGCAACAAAAATTTCATCCAGCCTTCGCTGCTTGGTCGGAGCACTGGGCGTGCCGCGAGATTGCATTTTGACGGTTCGAATATTTTTGGAGATCGACCAGAATAAATCGATCACATCAAAAAATTCTAAGCTTTATACTAGGGTGCTGTTTGAACCCCGCTCATCCACTCAGGGCCTGGGGGCATGTGGGGGGGTTTTAGGTTCGAGTCCATTCAAATGATGTGGCTGAGAGAGTCCTTTGCGTCCTGCACCACCCACTAATACACTCTCGAGTCGGACGCATCAGACGCACTGGGGCGCACTGGGGCGCATTGGGACGCATGAGAACGCAGGGTAATGAAGTGAGACGCAACCAACTTCCAAAACCTGCGTCCCGGACGCAACCAATCTATGAGGCTGCGTCCGGGACGCAACTGACCCTGCCAATGTTGCGTCCTGGGACGCAACGGCCCTCCCCATGTTACGTCCTGGGACGCAAGGACGTGCGTCTTGGACTACCCTAACCTGGGCACCGCCAAATTGGCCGCCATTATTATTCTATGGTAGCGTTAGCAGATGTGTCTCTACCTGAATAGGCAAAGTGCGGTCCCGAGTTTCCTGCCGCCTTGCAGTACTGTGCACTACAGACTGATCTACTATATCATCGCCTCTGTGCGACTTTCTCACTCTCTTCTATATCAATTGTAACGATTGAGTCTGCAGTCTCTATCAAGTACCAAAGATACTGTGCCACTGTACAAACTAGTCATCCGATGAATGGAAAGAAAACAATTTAAAAATATTCCGCCAATATGTAACTAACCCCCCAGTTTCCAAAAAATCACCAACTTTAATGGCGTAAAATTATTTCAGTCGTTTTGGGGATTTTCTGCCCACCCTATTTACCGCCATATTCTTAGGCGCATACGGTACTGTGCCGTTGTACAAACAAGTCATACAATGAATTTGTCTGAACTTTTGAAACGCCCCTGTTTTGGAAATATACTGGTAGTTGATTATTATCGGTACCAAGCAGGGTAATTCAAAGCGCGCGCTTTTGCGCTTTTGAGCGCTGACTTTTTGACCCCCTCTGCGCCTTAAGCGCAGTTTTTTGCAACTCCCTATGGGCGCTTCAAGCAATTTTTTGCGCTTTTTGCACAACAAAGCGCAGTTTTTTTGTTTTCAAGTGCGCTACAGCGCTGGCCAATTTGGCAATTTGAAGTACCCTGGTACCGAGACGGTGACTATAGCTAGCTCCGGCTTACGCTATGGTGTCCTTAACTTCACGTCCTGTGAGTAACGGTTCTACACGGATGTAACAATTTCAATTTCAATTTCAATTTCGGTACCGAGACGATTTCTGAACATGCTAAATATAAATGTTGAATCACCCTAAACCTAAAACCTCTGACAGCGATATAGCTTCTGCAGCATTTTGAAACCTAGGGGGTCCGCCGTTCGGAACGAGGTTGAAATCGAGTCTTGTGAAGCACCGTTAGAAACGAAGCGTCTAGAGCTAGGTAAAAATGGTTTTAAATGGAGTTATGAGTTCCGCCCCCCTGCCCCTGCCCCTGCCCCTCAGGCAGGCATAGCATTCATTATATTGTTTGGGGTTCTGTAACATTCATACACATAGCCATGGCAGAGCCCCACTACCCCTACACAGCCATGAGAGTGCCCTGCAACTAAGCACACAGGCATGGCAGTGCAACACCACCCACACAGCCTCGAGAGGCCCTACCAACTCTAGGCACGCTTGATCTGTCGAAAGTGGCGAAGTGAGGGGTAGGGTGGGATGGGTGCGAATAAAAATCAATGAGTCCAAGGCAGGAGCGCTGGAGACTAGCGACAGTTACGGCCAACAGAATATATAGTAGGATTGGCCCTGGATGTCCGTTTCTAAAGGGTTTCTTAAGGGTGACAGCTACGCTGTCCCAACCCCAACCCCAACGGACAACGGGGTGACACTGGGGGCTCCCGCCCTCCAGAAGGGGGGGCTCCGCCAAAAATCCTGCTCGTAGAACTTCGAAGCTGCAAGCTTGCGCATACCTATTTCTTGATCTCCTGCACGCGTAGCAACAGGATTTCAGAGATACGCTGTCTCTGGGGCTGATGATTTGTCGCGCTCGAGGCCGGCAGCTTCATGTGCGAGCTCGCGTTTTAACTCAAATTGTGAGCCATGGGCGTTTGAAAAGTGTGGGCTATAGCCGGGCTACCTCCCCCCTACCCGCCCCTACCGCGGGTGTGCACAGGGGCGCACAGGTGGCTATAGCCGGGCTACCTCCCCCCTACCACGCGTGCGCACTCGCACACGTAGTATACATATAGTACATCTGGCTGGTAGTATAGATACGGTTTATCTGGCTGGCTGAACTTCCCACGAGCTCCCAACCAACCAAGATACGCTGAAGATACGGATACGGACGGGCGCACAGGCTGGTCACAGAGACCGAACCACACCCACATCGCCGACAGCATAAATAGATGGCAGAAGAGCACAGCCACACGTTGGCATTTATTTTGCCTAATTCTCTTCGTCCCCCTTCTCCTCAGGTGAGATGCTAATCCCGATCGGCACTCGTGCCTTGCCCTGCCAACCTGTCTGCCCTGCTCACCCTGTTCCGCACTCGCGTCTCGCCCTGCCCATCTGTCCGCCCCTGTCTGCTGTGGTTGCCAAGCTGCGGCTGCGGCTAGGCTGGGGTAGCCCAGGCTTAGAGGCTCGACTTGCATGTGCTGCCTTGAGCTAATTGATAACGTGCCCGATCTGTGTCACGATGAGCCTCTTCGGAAGAGGAGATTGTCAGTCTGGAAATATCAAATCGAGACCGGCGAGACCAAATCCTCCTCAGTTCGTTTTCCCCTGCTAGCTCAGCGTATCTCCCACCCCGCCCCCGTCTTTTTGCACGATCGAACTCCTGCTCGGCTCCCCGTATACGGTTCGCTTCCTTTCTGCTTCCTACCACACCTCCCCTCATGCAGTTTGCCTCCCCTCACCCCTCCCACCGCTTCCTCCACACCTTGCAGGCACTCCCTCTCTTCGCTTCCGAAACCACTACGCCGCAAGCTTCGTGCCCTCTTTATTACACACGGTGGGTGAAGGGTTATGCCAAACGGTTTTGCATGCGCGTACGCTTATAGGCTTTGGTGGGAGTACGATTTCGTGCGTTTTTACTATTTCTCAGTATCAATCAGCTATCAATCAGTTGTTTGCCCCTTCTGTGCCCTTCATGGGGGCGGGGCGGTATTGCGCTGTGTCTATCGTGTTGATTCTGTGTGTTGTTTGTCGGCACGTAACCGCAGCCCGACATACTGGCCCCTAGCCATATCGTAACCCCTGGTTTCGATCCTCTGCGCTGGGTTCCAGTGCCACCTGTCGCTCAGATATCCAACACTCCGCCAATTTTCCGCGTCTAAAACTTGTTTTACAAAGTTCCAATGACAAATTTGATGTCCGCGGGCAGAAGGGAACAAGCATGCATCAAAGCAAATTTGGCCCGAGATCAGGGACCCCTGGGGGGCCCTTGGCACAGGAGAGTCCAGGAGAGTGGTCCAGCAGTGACTGCATGCACCGTACGCGTTCACATTTTTGTGGGAACCCAAACCAGCGGCACGTCCGATTGTTGAGTTGTCGTGTTGTCGTTTCGTTTGTCCTGTTAACAGCATGCAACCCTGGCCCTGGCTTTGGTCCGCTGCACTTTTTCCCGGTCTGTCGATCCGATAGGCTACATAAGCCAACATCATCTGTGTCTAAGCGTGCAAATCACAGTTGCAACCATGCTCTGGATAATCCTAATCCCTAACTTGATTTCATCGATGCGTGCAGATCACAGTCTCGACCATGCTCTGGCTTGCTCCCATCGTGCTCCTGCTGGCTAGCAGTACATGTAGTGCTGCCTTGGTTGGTCGTAAGCTGCTAGTAGAAGACGAGGCCCCACCAGCATACAGTTCCGACAATGTCGTACCGTCCTCAGTATTTCTGGACACAGCGAAGGACTTCACAGTGCTTGCCTTCACCACAGTCACCAACACAGTAAGTAGTTACCCACACAGGCACCACAGTCACCAACACAGTCACCAACATAGTCACCAACGCAGTAAGTAGTTACCCACACAGTCACCACAGTCACCAACACAGTCACCGACACAGTCACCAATACAGTCACCAACACAGTAAGTACTTACCCACACAGTTAACACAGTCACCAACACAGTCACCAACAGTTACCAACACAGACACCAACACAGTAAGCAGTTGCCCACAGCCAAGCAGTAGGTTTTTTTATGTTTTAATCTTTGCTTACTCATCTTGAGGGATGATATTTATTCCTGGAGTAATGCTGTTGTACACTGTAATGTATGTATGTATGCATGTAGCTGATATCCCTAATATGGTAGGTATCTTGACCCAAACTTATGCAGGCTACTTGCTTGTGGATGGGTCAAAATAAGGATGGCTGTGCCAGCCCAGTGTCTAATTCATTAATCATGTCTGCCCTCACATTGTATGTTAGCATGTTGTATGGTACATGTACACACTGCTGTTGCTCTACCAGTCTGGGCAGAGGCTAGTTGGGTTATACTTCCAAAACTCCCACAACTACACTGGGGTTATATTTTCACAACTCCCACATCTACGCTGACATAACTCCCACAACTACACTGGGGTTATATTTTCACAACTCCCACATCTACGCTGACATAACTCCCACAACTACACTGGGGTTATATTTTCATAACTCCCACATCTACACTGACATTACTCCCACAACTACACAGGGGTTATATTTCCACAACTCCCTCCTCTACAAAGACATAACTCCCACAACTGCAACATAACTCGCTGATTCTGGCTGTGTCCTGGGGTCCAACTACTATCGGCGGTCGCCTTGGGGTCAGTTACAAACTCCGCTCATTCTGGCCGAGGTGTAAGGTCCATCTACTATTTGCGGGTGCATAGTGGTCAGTTATTAACCCCGCTCATTCTGCCTGTTTCATAGGGTCCAACTACTATTGGCGGCCGCCTAGGTGTAAGTTACGGCAGCCAAGATGTTCCGGGGGAGAATGAGATCACCTACAGTGACAGTGGCCGCGCCAATGCCCTTGATGCCAACATCTCCATGGGCTATGTTGAGGATGCATACCTCGACGCTGCAGGCCGTGACGAGGGTGTGGTCATCATCAACGTTGTTAACATCGGAGGCGTGACCTTCACCCCTGGCCTGTACAAGACCACTGGCGCACTTGAGGTCTCTTCAGGCACCTTGTACCTATCGGGCAAGGGTGTGTACATTTTCCAGATGGAGACAACGCTTTTGGTGAGTGTAAAATAATGCGCCTCGGAAAATAATTTCTGGTCAATAGTAACACCGAGGAAACCACTTGCCTATCCTAGCTGCTACTGTACTGTAAAATTATCCCTTGCAAGCAAGCAAGCAAGCAAGGAAGGTTCCTGTTCCACTCATGAAGCCCCCGACCCCTGATGAATTCATCTACCTCCCATGAATCCATCCACCCCTGATGAATCCATCAACCTTCCATGAAGCCATCTACCCCTCATGAAGCCACCGACCCACCAGCATCTAACTATCCGCCCCCCTTTATTGTTTTACCAGCATTTTACCTTCCATTGACCTACCATTGACCTACCATGGACCTACCATCATCTAACTATCCGTCCCCCTTCTGATTGTCCTGCCAGCATTTAACCTACCATTGACCTACCATTGACCTACCAGCATCTAACTACCTGTCCCCCCTCTGATTGTCCTACCAGCATTTGACCTACCATCGACCTACCATCGACCTACCAGCATCTAACTATCCGCCCCCTTCTGATTGTCCTACCAGCATTTGACCTACCATTGACCTACCATCGACCTACCAGCATCTAACTACCAGTCCCCCCTCTGATTGTCCTACCAGCATTTGACCTACCATTGACCTACCATCAACCTACCAGCATCTAACTACCAGTCCTCCCTCTGATTGTCCTACCAGCATTTGACCTACCATTGACCTACCATTGACCTACCAGCATCTAACTACCTGTCCCCCCTCTGATTGTCCTGCCAGCATTTGACCTCCCATTGACCTACCAGCGACCTACCAGCATCTAACTACCTGTCCCCCCTCTGATTGTCCTACCAGCATTTGACCTTCCATTTGACCTCCCACTGGCCTACCACTGGCCTACCATTGACCTACCATTGGCCTACCATTGATCTACTATTGACCTACCATTGTCCTGTCATTGACCTACCTGCATCTAATTGTCCCCCTCTGATTGTCCCCAGTTGTGCACTGGTCGCCAGATGGTTCTCAGTGGTGGGGCGGAAGCCAGTGACATCTTCTGGGTGGTTGGAAGCTCTGCAACCTTCGAGGTCAACTCCGTGGTGGTGGGCACTGTCATGGCACATCAATCCATCAGTGTCAAGACTGGTGCTTCTATCACAGGCCGGCTGTTTGCGATCAATGCGGCGGTCACCATGCAGAGCAACACTGTGGCCTTTCCAGGTGATGCCAGCGGTGGCAGGCGCCGCCAGCTGGGGGATGTGTACAGCACGGTAGCCATTTCCCCTGAGCCAGTGGGCCTATTATTTGCGGAGCACTTCACGGTCCTTGCCTATGCAACAATTACCAATACGGTGAGCCAACCAACTGCTGCTGTCCGCATGAACCCACCACTATTGATGTATTAGAGTATTGATTGATTTGTCATATCTTCAGGACTCATTATGTAATATCCACACAGCTTGCGGCTTCATCGTAGGAGGGACTTGTTTAGTAATGGCTGCAGTGAGCCTTGCTTGCCTGATTTGATTAGTAATGGCTGCAGTGAGCCTTGCCTGCCTGACTCGATTAGTAATGGCGACGGTGAGCCTTGCCTGCCTGACTTGATAAGTAATGGCTACAGTGAGCTTTGCCTGCCTGACTCAATTAGTAATGGCTGTAGCGAGCCTTGCCTGCCTGACACAGCCCCCAAATGGTTGTCCAATCTGGCATCTTGTCTATCGCAAGCTGTCCAATCTGGCATCTTGTCCATTGCAAGCTGCCTAATCTGGCACCCTGTCTATCGCAATCTGTCCAATCTGGCATCTTGTCTAATGCAAGCTGTCTAATCTGGGAAATTGTGACCGCAAGCTGTCCAATCTGGCATCTTGTCTATTGCAAACTGTCCAATCTGGGAAATTGTTTATCGCAAGCTCTCTGGTACTTTCCAGATCTTCACTCATTATTCCCCCACTCATTATTCCCCCACTCATTATTGCTGTGTCATAGGGCGACTCCACAGTTGGTGGACTCATTGGTGTCAGTCCCGGCTCGGCTGTCGCAGGCGAAACGGAGATGACCTACAATGATCGCCCGGAACTCAATGGCCGTGCAGGCACCGAAGATGCTGCAACTGCCAAGGCAGATATTACGACAGCATACAACGATGCTAAAGGCCGTGTGAACAATGTGGTGAACCTGAACGTCGTCAATATCGGAGGGCTTACCTTTATCCCTGGCCTGTACAAGTCCACTGGCGCAATTGAGGTCTCATCAGGCAACTTGACCTTACGAGGCGACGGCGTGTACATTTTCCAGATGGAGACGACATTCTCGGTGAGTGCGGTGCAGAGAGAGGCACATGCAGGCACGGTCAGTGAGTGCATTGCAGAGGAAGGCAACATGCAGGCATGGTCAGTGATTGCATTGCAGAGAAAGGCAACATGCAGGCATGGTCAGCAAGTGCATTGCAGAGAAAGGCAATATGCAGGCATGGTCAGTGGGTGTAGTGCAGAGAAAGGCAACATGCAGGCATGGTCAGCATGCAGTAGCACTGTCCACCGGGCCATGCATCCCCAGATCAATGCCTATTTGCAACAAATTGCCCCTACCCACCATTTATCCATCCATCCATCCATCCATCCATCCATCCATCCATGATGCCCTAACCATCCTGTCACATTCAGCTGATTAGTACTTCACTTTACGCTGACTGTCAAGATGAGTATTGGTCTGACAATTCTTGTCGTGTCCCTGCTCCCTTCATCCTCTTTATGAAGCTTCTAACTTGCGTACCCTTTGTTATTGTGTCCAGGTGAGCAGTCATCTCACAATGATTCTTGAGGACGGGGCACAAGCCTGTAGCGTCTTCTGGCAGATTGGCAGCGCTGCCAATATTGCGGCAGACTCCGAGGTGGTGGGCACCTTCATGGCATATGCTAAGATTGATGTCTGGAGTGGTGCCAAAGTCACGGGTCGGCTGTTTTCATTGAATGAGGCTGTGAACTTGGAGGCCAACGAGGTGGCCTTCCCCTGCCTTACTCCTGAGTGAAGAGGGAAGATTGATGATGCAACCTAAATTGTTGTAGCATCGAAGCCTGTTGCCCGTTGCATGGCAATTGACCATTGCCTGTTGACGTGAATAATGCCCATTGGCTTGTGAATAATTCCCATTGACTTGTGCATAGCGATCGGAAAATCATATGATACTGACCAAAGGCGAGAATGATATCATATGATGACATGATGTCATATGTAAATGGTAACTTTAGCCTAGTCAGACTGCCGGCATCATATGACATCATGTGATCTCATACAGCAGTCCCCTACTTGTGAATAATGTCCATTGAATTGTGCATAGCGACGGGCAAATTATATGATACTGGCAAGAGGCGAGTATGATATCAGACTGTGAATAATGCCCATGACTTGTGAATAGTGACTGGCAAATCATATGATACCAAACAAAGGGAAGTATGATATCATACGAATTGCGTCATATGATATTGTGTGTACATGGTGGCTTTAGCCGTCTAACTGCCGGCATCATGTGATATCATATGATGGCATGATATCATACGATACTTATGAATAACGCCCATAGACTTGTGAATAATGCCCATTAGAGACCATTGCTCATTGTGGCCCATGGTGGTATACATACACCGTTATCAACTATTTGAGGGCTAGGAGTATCACCATGGTACCTAAAAGCAGAATCTTCTGCGCAATTGTACTGTGCAATAAACACAGCCTACTTATTGAAAGTATATAATAAGCGTAATGACGGGTATTGTACTGCCTATCAGTTCTGGCAGAGCTGGCAATTCTCGCCCACTGTGTGTCATGTAAACAATAATCAACCATTCCAGTATCTATTTACTTCCTACACATCCATATCTGGTACTAGGTCAGGCTCATAACCTGAATCATAACACGAACAACCACTCATGGATTGATGCCATCGTGCAGCATGGTATAGCTTGGCAGATATACATAGGGAACGGCAACTAATATTAGTATTTGAAAAACTAATATTAACTATTATTAAACTAATATTAAACTAATATTAATTATTAAACTAATATTAATTATTAATTATATAATAATTATATTAATTATATATTAATTATATATATTAATTATATTAATTATATATTAATTATTAAACTAATATTAACTATTATTAATCTAATATTAACTATTATTATAGTGTCACAATAATATTAGTTTTTCAAATATATTCAAAATTCTGGTGAGCCGGCTCGTCCGACTAATATTATATAATATTATCTACTGCAATATTGTTTATTCACCAATATTATATAACATACCCATCCCCTAGATATGTCCCATCCAATAAGGGGCAAGCTTGTGTAACATCAAAAACATTAAAATACATTGCCACGGACCTAAACAGTCAGATCGGCCCTGTGCGAGGATAGGCCCAAGGGTTTGTGGATTGAAGTGAAGTTGAGCTACCGGATGGAATTGGTCAATGGCAAGGTGAAAGTCCTTTCACAACTTTAAAAAAAATGGAACATGGAAAAATGCTGTGGGCTTCCTGAGGGAACGATCGTAAGAGATAGTGAAGGTCTATGGGGAAGTACTGAACTATGAACCAAGTGAAAGAGCAACGATAGAAGGTAAGCTGAAGAAGCGATTGAGGGGTAGCGATAAGGGTAACTAAGGCTGCTAAAGTGAAGGGAAAGAAGACGCACGTTGATTGTTTTCGCAGCGGTGCCGTATTGGTTTCGGAAGCAGGATTTTCCATTCCTGATTTAACCGCATTTACAGGAATCCCAACCACTTAGGGCGTGTTTCCAGTGGACCAACAGTTCAACTGTGTATAGTAGACCACTCAACCCTACAGTTCAAGTTCGAGTGCTGAGCTGGGCCCTAATACCTCAAGAAGTGCCTTGTCATCACGGCTGCCCCTCGAGCGCGTTCTGGTCCCCTGCCCCCCTCGCTGCAAGTGCATGCAGCTTGCTCGAAGTTTCCTCAAATCACCGCATCCACCGCTTACCACCGCCAGTGTATTATTTCGCTGCGCTCCTCACTTCCATCCGTTCTCTTGCTCCTCCTGCCGCTGCCGCTTCTGCCTTTGCTCCGTCCGGTCGATCACTTTTGTAATTTTGTCCAACGCCCTCCCTCGAAATTGTCCATCGCCCTCCCCCCAAAATAATTGAACTGTTGAGCAATCCCGAACAGGGGGGGGGGGGGGGGGGGGGGGGGTGTTCGGGATTGCTCAACAGTTGAACTGTTGAGGGGGGAGAGCGACGGACAAACCCTGACGTGGCTGCCCACCTGGCGTGCCACATCGGCGAAAAGTTGAACTGTTGAAGTTGAACTGTGCCCACTGGAAACACTCGTGCCACGCTGGCGCCCACAGTTGAACTATTTGGTCCACTGGAAACACGCCCTTAGCGACTGCGTGGTTGATGGTTGCCGTACTGCCGTGTCTGAAATTGACGTGCCGACGTGACAGCCAGCCAACTGTCTCACGTACGCGTACGTAACTAACTGGCTTCGGTCCGCTCGGTTCCGTTGCCACCTGTCGCTCCGATAACACTCTCCGCCAATTTTCCGCGTCGCTTGCGACGCTGCCTAGGACTTGTTGCTTGGGGGTAGGTGACGAGCGACTAATCGCACTGCCACATGCATAGGCCTAGTGGTTTGTTGCCGCAGGTGACTAGTGTCACGGGAGACTTGATTCCAGAGCTGAGCAGATTCCGGAACTGACGCAGCGCTGACGTGGGTTTCTTCCGTTACTTCAACAGTTGGGCCCAGATTGTAACAATCCTGTCAAAAAGATCAATTCCCGAAGCAAGACAAACATAGCTCTGGATAGTACATGATCATCACAGACCTCGCTTCGATCTCTCGACAAATCCTTCACCAACTCACGCAGCCCTGCGACAAATAGTTGCTCTAGGCCAAGCCACGTGCCTGGTGCCTTCTGTCTTCTTCCCCTTCATACGACCAGTATTGACCCCAACGAGCTAACCAGAGCGTCAATTGCGCTGTCCGCGACCCTAGACTCCGATTAAACCGAGGGTAAGATGCAGTAGCTTCAGCATCAGAAGGTTTGGTATCTTTGGTTTGGTTTGATTACATGGTCTTTCAGCCTTCAGACTGCGCACCGTCTGCTGCCAGAATGAGCATGGGTAGTGTCAACGCTGCTACACCACGCTCTTGCGTGCACAATCTCGCCATGTTAGGCAATAGCAGCAGCGTTCGCCAGACAATTTATTTAATCAAAATCTGTTCGGCTGACGTTCTGAGCGCTCTGTGCTCTGCCGACGACTATCATCCATTCATCCTGTCAGTACCTGGGCGGGTCCTGATCTCTCCTTTCAGATATAACCAACCCTGCCCAGTCCTCTGTCTGCCTGTTACACATCTATCTCTGCATCTGGCACCCTACATTGTAATGCATTTTATGTACATTGTTGCTGTCCAGGGGCATCTGCATCTGGCACCCTACATAGCAATCTATGCGTTTCAGCTTATTGCTCCTTTGCCTTCTCCTTCACATACATGCGCATGCCTGTGTCAATAATTACCTGTCTTGTCCTTTGCCTGACTGTTCCCGATCTATCTCTGTATCTGTCACCCTACACAAGAAAGCATGTGCTTCAGCCTATTGCTCCTCAGCCTTCTCCTTTACTTGCCTGTGCTTGTCAGTAACTATCTGTCTAATCCTGTGCTTATCTGATCCCAATCTATCTCTATCTCTGTATCTGACACCCTACATAAGAAATCCTGTGTTTCAGCCTGGTCCTCCTCTGCCTTCTCCTTCACCTGCCTGTGCGTGTCAGTAACTACCTGTCTAATCCTGTGCTTGTCTGGTCCCAATCTATCTCAATCTCTGTATCTGACACCCTACATAAGAAATCCTGTGTTTCAGCCTGATCCTCCTCTGCCTTCTCCTTTACTTGCCTGTGCGTGTCAGTAACTATCTGTCTAATCCTGTCTGCCTGTTCCCCATCTATCTCTATCTCTGTATCTGACACCCTACATAAGAAATCCTGTGTTTCAGCCTGGTCCTCCTCTGCCTTCTCCTTTACTTGCCTGTGCTTGTCAGTAACTATCTGTCTAATCCTGTGCTTATCTGGTCCCAATCTATCTCTATCTCTGTATCTGACACCCTACATAAGAAATCCTGTGTTTCAGCCTGGTCCTCCTCTGCCTTCTCCTTAACTTGCCTGTGCGTGTCAGTAACTATCTGTCTAATCCTGTCTGCCTGTCCCCGATCTATCTATGTATCTGTCACCCTACCTAATAAAGCCTGTGTTTCAGCCTATTGCTCCTCTGCCTGATTTTACATTTGTCTGTGTCAATAAATACCTGTCTCCCTGTAGCATTTTAATTTCTTGAAAAGAATCAAGAATTGTAACAAATCGATCAGCTCAGCTCACGTGGCACCCGCCCGCCCTCGGGTCTTGCAAAAGATCAAGCATTAAATCAAATCAAAGTTTGTTTATTGCTGCCCAGTTCCTTATGCCACGCCACCTGAGGATTACCTATTTATTTTTTGCTGTTGCATTGCCCTCAGGCCGTCACTGCGCACTCAAGCTCAGCTCACGTGGCACCCGCCCGCCCTCGGGTCTTGCAAAAGATAAATCATTAAATAAAAGTGCCCTCAGGCGGTCATCTTGCACTCAAGTCCTGCTCACATCTTTCCCTGCCTGTCAATAACTACCCGTTTCGGCATAAACCACAGTACTGCTAATCGAGGACAATTCTAGGTCCCGGATTCGTATATTAATACATTTAGCAACCTGTCTCGACACAAGCCACGTTACTGCTTAATGAGTTCAATAGTAGGTCTCGGATTCACACATTAATAGATTTAACAATCTGTTATGGCATAAGCCATTCCCTCCCTGCCCGTTTCCTTCAGCCACGCCGCCTGAGCTTGACTTATTCCTTTCCTGCCCTTGCAGTGCCCTTAGGCCGTCACCATGCACTCTAGCTCAGCTCACATGGCACCCGCCCAACCACGGCTCTTGCAGAAAGATCAAGAATTGAAAAAAATCAAAGTTTTTGATAGCTTCCCAGCAGGGTTTTCTTTTTGGCTTTCACCATCAACTCTACCTCAGCTCACATGGCACCCGCCCAACCATGGCTCTTGCAAAATATCAAGAATTGAAACAAATCAAAGTTTTTAATAGCTGCCCAGCAGGGTATTTATTTCTGGCTTTTCAACATAAACTCTACCTCAGCTCACATGGCACCCGCCCAACCACGGCTCTTGCAAAAAGATCAAGAATTGAAACAAATCAAAGTTTTTGTATAGCTGTCCAGTTCCTTCAGCCACGCCGCCTGAGCTTGACTTATTCCTTTCCTGCTGGTGCAGTGCCCTTAGGCCGTCAAACAGGGTACTTCAAATTGCCAAATTGGCCAGCGCTTTAGCGCACTTGTAAACAAAAAAACTGTGCTTTGTAGTGCAAAAAGCGCAACAATTGCTTGCTGCGCCCACAGGCTGTTGCAAAAACTGCGCTTTGAATTACCCTGCCGTCAACATGCGCTCTAGCTCAGCTCACATCTTTACCTGCCTGTCAATCAAGCCACTCCACCTGTTGCCGACACCAGGCACCGAGATCAGCTCACGTGGCACCCACCCAACCACGGCTTATGCAAAAAAAAAAAAAACTGAAACAAATCAATTTTTGCTATAGTTGCTAAGCTGCTTCAGCCACGCCAGCTGATGATGACTTATTCCTTTCCTGCCGTTGCAGTACCCTTAAGCCAACACCATGCACCAAGCTCAGCCCACATGGCACCCACCCAACCACGGCTTTTGCAAAAAAATCAAAAACTGAAACAAATCAATTTTTGTTAGAGTTGCCAAGCTCCTTCAGCCACGCCAGCTGATGATGACTTATTCCTTTCCTGCCGTTGCAGTGCCCTTAGGCCAACACCATGCACCAAGCTCAGCCCACATGGCACCCACCCAACCACGGCTTTTGCAAAAAAATCAAAAACTGAAACAAATCAATTTTTGTTATAGTTGCCAAGCTCCTTCAGCCACGCCAGCTGATGATGACTTATTCCTTTCCTGCCGTTGCAGTACCCTTAAGCCAACACCATGCACCAAGCTCAGCCCACATGGCACCCACCCAACCACGGCTTTTGCAAAAAAATCAAAAACTGAAACAAATCAATTTTTGTTATAGTTGCCAAGCTCCTTCAGCCACGCCAGCTGATGATGACTTATTCCTTTCCTGCCGTTGCAGTGCCCTCAGGCCGCCACCATGCGCTCTAGCTCAGCTCACATGGCACCCACCCAACCACGGCTCTTGCAAAAAATAAAAATGTGAAACAAATAAAAGTGTTTGGTATAACTGCCCAGTTCCTTCAGCCACGCTAGCTGATTATGACTTATTCCTTTCCTGCTGATGTAGAGCCCTTAGGCCGTCAACATGCGCTCTAGCTCAGCTCACATGGCACCTGCCCGCCCTCGGGCTGGCGCCTTCCGATCCATCAGGTGAGTGAAGCCACGCCACCTGAGTATGCATCCTTTCTTTCTGTCTTGCTGTTGCAGTACCCTTAGGCCGCCACCATGCACTCCAGCTCACATGGCTGTGTAAAGCCACGCCACCTGAGGGCGCATTCTTTCTATCCTGCTGTTCTAGTGCCCTCAGGCTGCTAACATGAAGCCACGCCACCTGAGGACGCATTCTTTGTGTCCTGCTGTTCTAGTGCCCCCAGGCTGACACCATGAAGCCACGCCACCTGATGACGCATTATTTCTGTCCCGCTGTTCTAGTACCCCCAGGCTGCCACCATGCACTCAAGGTACAGCACGAATAACAACTTGGAAGTGTGAATCCACGCCACCTGAGGATGCATTATTTCTGACCCGCTGTTCTAGTGCCCTCAGGCTGCCACCATGCACTCAAGATACGACAGTACAACACAAACACTCTTTGGATGTGTGTGTGTTGGTGTGTGTGTGTGAGGGGGGGGGGGGGGGGGGGGGGTAGTGCGTGTGTGTGTGTGTGTGTGTGTGTTCCAGGCCCCATCCTCGAACCCATGGTGGGCAGCTCCCAGGCCACCGACTCCAAGGAGGATGTCGGTACAACACAAACACTCTCAGACTTGAAAGTCGGTGAACACTCTTTGCATGTGTGTTTTTCAGGCCCCATACTCACACCCCATGGCGGGCACCCCCCAGGCCCCCGACTCCAACGTGTGGTGTGTGTGTGTGTGTGTGTGTGTGGTGGTGGTGGTGGTGGTGTGGTGTGGTGTGTGTGTGTGTGGTGGTGGTGGGGGGGTGGGGTGGGGTGGGGGGGGGGGGGGGGGGTAGGTGTATGCAGGATGAATGCCGCAACGGTTTCAGACTTAGGAATCAGATAACATCTTTTGCATTTGTGTTTGTCTGGCCCCAAACCCTTTGCTTGTGTTTTTCAGGCCCAAAACTCACACCCCATGGCGGGCAGCCCCCAGGCCACGGCCTCCAAAGAGGATGTCGATCCAGATGTTGGTCACCTCTGTCCCAGCTTCCCAAGGCTACAAGGCGGATGACCCCACCTTGGAACGCGTTCTTGCCGGATTCAAAACAACCAAAAAGAGGATGTCTCAGGGTGAGTAGTGGCAAGAATATTTAGATATGAATATTTAGACAATCATATTTAGATATGAATATTTAGACAAAAATATTTAGATATGAATATTTAGACAATAATATTTAGACAATAATATTTAGACAATAATATTTAGACAATAATATTTATTTATTTATGTAGACAGGTTGCGGCAATAATATTTAGATAAGGGCTTTTATTCTCGGCTTTTATTAGCAGCTTCTAGGCAGCTTCCCAAGGCTACAAGCCGGACGACCCCACCTTGAAACGCGCTCTTGCCGGATTCAAATCGACCAGAAAGAGGATGTCTCAGGGTGAGTAGTGGCAAGAATATTTATATAATATTATTTAGACAATAATATTTAGACAATAATATTTAGACAATAATATTTATTTATTTCTGTAGTCAAGAATATTGGTTGCGGCAATAATATTTTGATAAGGGCTTTTATTCTCAGCTTTTATTAGCAGCCTCTAGGCAGCTTCCCAAGGCTACAAGCTGGACGACCCCACCTTGGAACGCGTTCTTGCTGGATTCAAAACAACCAGAAAGAGGATGTCTCAGGGTGAGCTAAGGCAATAATATTTAGATCAGAGCCTTATTTTTCGACTTTTATTTTTGGCTTTTCTTAGCAGCTTCTAGGCAGCTACCCGAGGCTACGCCTCTGTTGTCGACCAGATGTTGGTCACCTCTGTCCCAGCTTCCCAAGGCTACAAGGCAGATGACCCCACCTTGGAACGCGTACTGGCCTGATTCAAAACGACCAGAAAGAGGATGTATCAGGGTGAGTCGTGGCAAGAAGATTTAGACAAGGGCTCTATTTTCGGCTTTTAATTGCTTAGGAGCTTCTAGGCAGCTTCCTGAGGAGCGTGTGCTTACCAGATTCCAAACGACCAGAAAGAGGACGTATCAGGGTGAGCTGTGGCAAGACAATTTAAACAGGGGCTTTATTTTTTTGCTTTTATTTACTTAGGAGCTTCCAGGCAGCTACCCAAGGAACGTGTGCTTACCAGATTCAAAACAGCTAGAAAGAGGATGACTCAGGGTGAGCTGTGGCAATCATATTTAGATAAGGGCTATATTTTTTGGCTTTTATTCTCGGCTTTTCTTACCAGCTTCTAGGCAGCTTCCCAAGGCTACAAGCCGGTTGACCCCACCTTGGAACGCGTACTTGCTGGTTTCAAAACGACTAGAAAGAGGAGGTCTCAGTGTGAGCTGTGGCAAGAATATTTAGATCAGAGCTTTATTATTCGACTTAATTTTTGGTTTTTTCCAGGCTTTTCTTACCAGCTTCTAGGCAGCTTCCCAAGGCTACAAGCTGGTTGACCCCACCTTGGAACGCGTACTTGCTGGTTTCAAAACGGCCGCTTTGTATCCCCACTTTGTATCCACTCATTTGTATCCCCGCATTTTTACATCACCACTTAGTATCCCCACATGTTAGCTACCGCATTTGCCAAGGAGGACATGAACGATATTTTTCATCGCCACTTTTGTATCGCCACATTGAATCCTGATATTTTTTCGTCCCTCGTTGTTATCCCCACTTTGTATCCCCACATGTTTGATGCCACGGGTGTGAAGGAGGACTTGAACGAGCACATGGTAATTGTTATCCCCGCACTGTATCGCCACATTTGTATTCCCGCATGTCTTGATACTACATGTGTCAAGGAGGACTTGAACAAGTGTTCGTTTTTTGTGTTGCCACATTGTATTGCCCCATTTGTATCCCCACATGTTTATCCGCCACATGTGTCGAGGAGGACTTGAACGAGCACATGGAATTTACATCCCCACATTTGTATCCCCACATTGTATTGCCACATTTGTATCCCCACATTGTATCGCCACATTTGTATTCCCCTTTGTTTCTTGTGTTGCCACATTAATTTATCGCCACATTTTTATTCCCCTTTGTTTTTTGTGTTGCCACATAAAGTTATCGCCACATTTAGTTAAGTTATCGCCACATTAATTTATCGCACAAACATATTGTTAGTATCCCTTGTTTTTCGTGTTGCCACATAAGCCAGAGGCGCCACAATTATAGGTACAGTTAAAGTACGCCACAAATTATTTTGATCAAAATCGCCCACAGTGTGTCTTACCACATTTGTTTCCTGTGTTGCCACAATTAAGTTACGCCACATTAGTTAAGTTATTGCCACATTCATTTATCGCCACATGTGTATTCCCTTGTTTCTTTGTTTGTCCACATTAAGTTTATCGCCACATTGAGTTAAGTTATTGCCACTAAATTTATCGCCACATTTGTATTCCCCTGTTTCTTGTGTTTGCCAACCATTAATTTTTATTCCCGCCACATTAGTTAAGTTAATCGCCACATTAATTTATCGCCACATTTGTATTCCCCTTTGTTTCTTCTTCCTTTGTGTGCCAACTTAAGTTATCGCCACCTAGTTAAAGTTATTGCCACAATAATTTATCGCCACATTTGTATTCCCCTTTGTTTCTTGTGTTGCCACATTAAGTTATCGCCACATTTAGTTAAGTTATCGCCACATTAATTTATCGCCACATTTGTATTCCCCTTTGTTTCTTGTGTTGCCACATTAAGTTATCGCCACATTTAGTTAAGTTATTGCCACATTAATTTATCGCCACATTTGTATTCCCCTTTGTTTCTTGTGTTGCCACATGGTATTGCCACGTTTGTATCCCCACATGTTTATCCGCCACATGTGTCGAGGAGGACTTGAACGAGCACATGGAATTTACATCCCCACATTTCATCCCCACATTTGTATCGCCACATTTCATCCCCACATTTGTATCGCCACTCTAATGTTGCCACATTATATCCCCACATTTGTATCCCCACATGGTTTGATGCCACAGGTGTGAAGGAGGACTTGAATGAGCACATGGCCCTGTTGACGATGGACTGCCTCCAGACAATGGAGGAAATAGACACCTGCATGTAATCACCCCTCATTTGTATCCCCACATGGTTTGATGCCACAGGTGTGAAGGAGGACTTGAATGAGCACATGGCCCTGTTGACGATGGACTGCCTCCAGACAATGGAGGAAATAGACACCTGCATGTAATCACCCCTCATTTGTATCCCCACATGGTTTGATGCCACAGGTGTCAAGGAGGAATTGAACGAGCACATGATATTTCTATGTTTGGTGTTGATCGTTTCATAAAATACCACTTTGTACAAGACAATGATAATTGCACCATTGATGTACGACGATATTGATCAATTACAACCAGATGCAACCAATTTACAATAGTTGTATTTATCGTATCCAATAAATTTTGATCTAGTATTTGGTACCTTGTGTGAGGTCTTTGGCTGTTTAGCACAGGTCCTGGATATATGGCCACATTGTATCGTCCCACATTGTATCCCCACATGTTTTGATGCCACAGGTGTGAATGAGGACTTGAATCAGCACATGGCGCTGTTGACAATGGACTGTCTTCAGACAATGGACTGTGTGACTCTTCTGACAGTGGATGAATCGGTCACCTGAATGTTATCACCCCTCATCTGTATCCCCACGTGGTTTGCTGCCACAGGTGTCAAGGAGGACTTGAATGAGCACATGGCGCTGCTGACAATGGACTGTCTTCAAACAATGGACTGTCTTCATACAATGGAAGAAATGGACACCTGCAATGATACTGTGGACACCAGTGAAGCCATCTCCATCGTATTGGGCGTGTTGGGAGATGCCGCCGCTAGGGGATGCATTGATGTCCAGTGAGTAGTGTGTGTGTGAAGGGGGGTGTGTGGGGGGGAGGAGAGACGGAAGGCTAGCATTGGCGAATGCCTATTGCAGAAATGGACTCATGCAATAATTCTGCGGACACCAGTGAAGCCATGTCCATCATATTGGGCGTGTTGGGAGATGCCGCCTCTGGGGGATGCATGAGTCCAGTGAGTAGTGTGTGTGTGGAATGGGGGGGGGGGGGGGGGGGGGGGGGGGGGGGGTAGTAGAGACGGCAGCTAGCATTGGCCAATGCCTAAGCAGAAAATGGAACACCAATTCAATGATACTTTGGACCCCAGTGAAGCCAATGTCCATCATATTGGGCATGTTGGGGATATGCCGCCGGCCTTTAGGGGATGCTTGCATGTCCGTGAGTATGTGTGTTTGTGGGTGTGTTGGGGGGGGGGGGGGGGGGGGGGGGGGGGGTTGTGGGTGGGGGGGGGGTTTGTGGGGTTGGGGGGGGGGGGGGGGGGGGGGGGGGGGGGGGGGTGTTGGCTTGGGTTTGTGTTTTTGTGTTTTTTTCTTTTTCTTTCTCCTCTCTGAGACATAGAATGATACCATGTGGCCCCCATGAACCCTGTCCATCAGCTTGGGCGTGTTGGTAGATGCTGCCGCTAGGGGACTGCATTCATGCCTTGAGTAGTGGTTAGGTAAGGGGGTGTTTTTGGAGGGGTGGTAGGGGATGTTTATGCGGAGAGATGGTGAGGGGGGAGGGGGGGGAGGGGGTGGAGGGGGGAGGGGGAGGGGGTGAGAGGGGGGAGGAGGGGGGGGGAGAGGGGGGGAGGTGGT